>OX419724.1:13027142-13632571 GCA_948477245.1 Thumatha senex | reverse complement strand
ACGATTCGCGGTTTACGACCCTTAGGTTTTTCTAAGCGCAAGCCCGCCGATTTGATTGCATCCACTGACTCCAACTTCTTGAGTTGGCTTTCGCTCGCAACACGAAGTACTACACCCGATTTCGCGGTTTTTTTAATGCCTACAATTTAGAAGCCATCGTCACTGGGCTTGATAGCTTTCATAAGTGCCTGTTTAGTCGCGGACGCCGTTGTGAACTCGGTTGAACGATCAGGCGCGGGGTAAGCCACCACACAGGGTCGGGCTGGAAGAGCCTTCACTGCTGCTGGGGCGGGGACTGATTTAGCTGGCAAACGTAACCTTTTTTATCCGCATATGACATTTTTGGTAGCTGACATTTAAGTGCTTGCAGTTCTTTGGCCATATTTGCCACCTTAGGTTCGTTGCATGACGATTTTAATGCCAGAATAGAAATAATGCCGGTCATGCGCTGGTTTAAATCCATAATAGAAGTTTTATTAGACAAAGTGATTCGCGATCCCTGATCGTTGATTATATTATTTATTGTAGCAATATAACTGTTTGCCTGCTCGACTAACGTGCAATATTCGCCTTGATTATGGTATTCCGACAAGTCACTATTGACCAATTTAACTGATTGTACCCGTTTGTAATCCCGGGTGTTGGAAAACCGGAAACATTTTACTAAAAAGTCGCTTTGCCGGTGGCGACCTTATAGTAGCACATACGCGTTTACCCCCCCTCTATCGGGAGGTTCATCTCACAAGGGCATTATTTTTTTAACACTTATTATACAGCACAAATAAAAAAGTGTCTAAATAAAGTGTAAACAATAAAATTATCGGCGCAACATAATTCACTGATACCCACACTTTAGAAAGAAAATCAAAAAAACTTACCGATTGATAAATAGCAATATTTACGCGATTAACGAAAGTAAAACCAAGTTTCACTTACGTGTTACCGAAACACAATCACTAAAATATCACATAAACCAATTCACGAGCTGGGAATACGAAGTTAAACCAAAAAAAAATTATTAAAATTACGGAGCGATCGCACAGACCCGATTGCTCAACAAGAGCGAGAGTGAAGAGGATGATGAGGTGGGTAATGAGGTGGGTATCATCATCATCCGAGCGTCTGTCCCAGTTGCGTCTCGCGACGCCCGGGGTCCGTTTTCCTACATTTTCTCCTCCACTTCGCGCGGTCTTCGGCATCCCCTGTAGTGAGACCATTGGCACGCATGTCATCCCTTACGACGTCAAGCCAGCACTTCTTGGGTCTTCCCTTCTTACCGGGACCCGGCGGGGCTGACATGGCCAGACATTTGTTACCTACGTAGCCCGGCGGTTGTCGCAAGACGTGACCATACCAACGAAGGCGACACTCTTGCTACTTGTCTGCAATGTCACGGACGTGAAGGCTGCCGCGGATGCGAGAGTTTCTCACGCGGGCCATCCGCGTGACCCCACACATCCACCACAGCATCTTCATTTCCGTGACACGCAGCTCCTGCTTGTGTCGCTCCAATATCGGCCACGTCTCACTGCCATGTAAAAGGACAGGTCTAATAATGGTTTTGTAGACTGTCCCTTCAACCGGATCGGCATTTTAGGGTCACAAATGACACCGGTCATCTCCCGCCATTTGGCCCACGCGGCAGCAATGCGTGACTTGACATCGCAATCGATGTCACTGGACGTGTGAAAAACAGATCCCAGGTATTTAACCTGGTCCGTGCGCTCGACCAAATCACCGCCTATGCGGACGGATGTGGGATCTGTCGAGTTTAGTGCCAAGTACTCGGTCTTCGCCACATTTAGTTTCAGACCGCCGTTCTCAAGCGTCTCCTTCCACGCCTTTACACGTCGCACCAATCTGCCCCTGTCCGCGTCTGCCAGCGCAATATCGTCAGCATACATGAGCAACCATGGAGGCTGCTCATGTGGGTTCTGATGCTGTCCGACAATTCGTCTAATATTACACTGAACAGAAGCGGACTAAGGACCGAACCCTGGTGTACCCCGACGGTGATGGGGAAGGGTTTCGTGTCGCCAACAGCAGTCCGAACCATTGAATCGGAGTCACAGTACATGTCCCGGATAGTGTCAATATAGACCTCTGGAACCCCTTTGGACCGCAGTGCCCACCAGATCATCGCACGAGGAACACAGTCGAAGGCCTTCTGCATGTCTAGAAACAAACAGTGCAGAGGCGTGTTCTTCGACCTGTATTTCCCTGCGACAACCCTCAGGGCAAAAACAGGGTCCGTGGTCCCACAACCAGGGCGAAACCCATATTGACACCCCGAGAGAGTACACTCCTGCCGGATCCGAGAGTCTATAATCCTCTCGAAGATCTTCATGGTGTGGGACATCACCTTAATACCGCGGTAGCTCCCGCACTCCTGCACTGACCCCTTACCTTTGAAGACTGGAGTAATAATACTCAGTCTCCATTGGTTTGGGATCTGCCCGCTGAGGAGTATGCGGTTAAAAAGGTTTACTAAGATGCCCACACCGCGAGGACCCATCGCCTTCCAGGCTTCGATGGGGACTCCATCGGGTCCGACAGCTTTCCGATTCTTCATGCGGCGAAGCGCAGTCAGGACTTCTCCAGGCGTTACCGGTGGCACTAGTCCCTGATTCGGAGGGAGGTCCGGAGGCTGCACCTCTTTGTGCTGTTTATTTGGGTAATGAGGTGGGTATGTCGGAATCGAAACGAATTCCTAATATGAGACTCAATGCGAGGTATGCCTATGAAGGGAATTGCCAGTATTGACTAGTCTAGAGAACTAATCTTTACTTCCTTATAGCATGTTCTTTGCATGGATAAATTTTTAAAGCAATTACTATGCTAACTTTTACATAATTTTTTATTAAAGGGAAAAAAGACAACCTTGTTCGAGACCGGAATTAAACCCGTGACCTTTGCCTAACCAGGCCAATTTTCTAGCCACTGAACTACCCGAACTGTACTGAAACCAGTTTAAAATTCTTTACCTTATTTTAATCGTCGTTTAAGAGTATGACCAGAGACATCATTGAACAACACAACAACTCGGATAGGTACTGATATGATTAGTTTTTTTTATACTGCATAGTTGCCGTTACCGTTAAATTCTGAACTCCTATATTAGAACTGCATTAGTTTTGTCAGTTAGTCAGCAAGTGTACCCACTTACTGGTAACGCCCTGGAGATCGTTGTGGTGGCCTTAAATATACACAAAATTTTTGACTCACCCCTAGGCTGCCAGACAGTAGGTAGGCATTTACGCACTATATCATACGTCTGTTTCGTGAAATAGGTGTGTGTAAATTTTCTTAGTCATAGGCCCAATATGTAATATGTGGGCAACACCACTTCAGTAGAAAAACCGATGGCCGATAGAGCAAGCGAGTTCTAAAGTCGAGATTGCGACTTGACGGATGTAAGGTTTGACACGAATCCCTGACAAATGAACCGACGACCTAGAAAAGGTAGGAGGTACTGGATGTGGAAGGTGTGTTCCTTGTGTTGCGACGTGAATTGGGAGAGGTCTGCGTCCAGCATTGGACTGCCGTAGGCTGATTTGATTGGTTGTGTAACTAAATAAATAAATAAATAAATATCCATCACGCCTTATCCCCGAAGGGGTGGCAGAGGCATATAATATGCCCACTTTTCACCGTGTGGATTCCTGTCCCACGTAATAGGTGGTGAGCCCATTGCCGTGTTGAAATAGACAGACGCAGGTTGTGGCTACCTGCTGTTGAAAATTTTAAAGCCACCCATAAGGCCTTCAACCAGGCTTAACGACTGCCATTTTACTGGCAACCGGGACCAACGGCTTAACGTGCCTTCCGAAGCACGGAAACGCTCGCAAATGTAAATGCCACAAAGTGGTCACCCATCCGAGGACCAGCCATAGTGAAAGTTGCGTAACTCAGTGATCGTTTACAGAACACTGAGACCGCGAGGCCACGAGCGCTTCTATAATATATGTATATTATAATGTATAACTAAATAATATGTTTAATTGCGTTTCAGCGTTCTCATGGACACTCTGGTAACGCCGCTGTCAGAGCGCGCGGATGAATGGCGACGCGGTGCGTGCGCGCCTGGCGCTTTGAGCCGCGAGCATGCGCGCGAGTGCAAACGTGCTCGCGCCGAATTACGTCGAAGGGTTACTGAAGCACAACGACATGCGAGAAAGGCGAGGAGGGCGCCACCTGACGCCAAAAGAAGAAATGAAGTGTGCATGCAGGTAATGAGCTGATCTACTCACAACCGAAAATATTTAACCATCAAGGGTGTTGGACACATAGTAGCAACTTTTAAAAAAGCTTGATTGTTGATAATATAGGATCTACAATCTTCTGTGTACAGTGCTCAATATAACATATCATAAATGTACTAGGTTAGCTGTCAAAATAAGAAGGCTTGGTTTATGGTGGTCACAACTTCGTAGTGAGATATTGAATGTTACAAATTTGGGTATTTGTAGTGAAACGAAATCTATTTCCACTTTAATTTTAAGAAATTTGCGCGAGCTGGATGAACGTGAAATTTAACATTATAAAAGTTTGGCAAGGAAGTGCTTAAAGCATTTTTTTTCTTAATATCTTCGATTTTAATAATAAATTTAATTTATTTAATTAATAATGACGCTTATGATTAAATTGCGACCAATGGGCGCTCACTAGTTATAGAAACACACTTTCCTCTTCGAAAAAAAAAACGTTTTGGTTATTTAAAATAGAAATTATTTAAAAGGCCGTGTTTAATTCGACCTCAAATCTCTTCCAGGACATACAAGAACGTAAGCAGCAACTCGAGGACATGGAAGAAAAGGCGGTGAAAGCGGCTCTGATCGAAGAGCGCAGCCGTTTCTGCCACTTTGTTTCACTGCTAAATCCAGTTGTGGTAAGATATTCTTTCGACTTCATCATCATCCTTGCGTTAGTCTCGATTGCATCCGAGGTTCTCACAGCAGGGTTCTCTTTCCAACTTTTACTCTCCACTTTGCACGGTCTTGAGCATCCATGGTAGTGAGACCATTGGCACGCGCCTGCTCAATAGAACACTCTTTAACGAGGATCGTCGTTAAACTTTTCTTCTGGGTTTGAAAGATTCGCCTTCACATCAATATCATCTTTTCGGTATCAATTCCTGATCTTACGAGTTGGACGAATTTGAATACTGGCGCTTTAGGTGATCGTGTAGAAGGGGTAAGAATTAATTGGCAAGGAATATGATGAGAATAAAATGATAATTAACTATTGGAAACAGGTACTTCATTATGAATATCCTATTTAGAACGATAATTAAGGAAGGAGGTGAACAAGTCCACCACCTCGCATCGATTCGTCAGTTCTAACGCTCAACATTCAAGGATAACCTCTACTACTTGTAACAGAGGAATGACGAATCGACAGCTTGGCAGCAGATAAGCTCAGTGCCATTGCTGTTGCCTTTTAGAAAATTACCTCTCCTTTACCCCCACGCTTATGTGAGCTGTGTTGATAAGGTTCATTATTTTATTTGCAGGAGTCCGAAGTAGCAATGCTAGCTGAGGTAGGACATTTACAAGAAGGCAGTGAACAACTCATCAGACACACTGCAGAGCCTAGGACCTTGCCTGCCGCCAGCCTCCAGGTAATTTACCCTATTGGGGTTTTCCTACAATGAAGTAAAACAAACGAAGGAAATTATTACTAAACTAAACCACTACATAAGATATAAACACAATTAGCAAGAAATGATCATCCTTTACTCGGAAGGTATGATATTTGGGAATTACCTTTTATTTAGATAAGATTAAAGTGTTTACTTGTAAAGTCCAAAAAACAGCATTTTACCAGATATTTGAAACACCAAAAACGCAATTAATTTATATTTATCGTGTTTTTATGTTGTTCTGGATAATCTTACGAATGGCTGGACTGATATACACGGAATTTTCATGTCTGGCTGGTTGACCGACAATATATCGTCAAATAAATATTGTTGGGACAACTCACACAACGCCATCTGATTTCAAACTAAGCAGAGCTTGTACTATAGTAACCAGATAACTGATAAACATGCTTATATATTTCTAAATACATTCATATTATAGATAAGTAACACCCAGACACAGAATAAACCATATGCTCATCACACAAAGTGTTATCCTGGGTGGGAATCGAACCCACGACCTCTTGCGTAGCAGTCGGATCCACTTCCACCGCGCCACAGAGGCAGTCAAATCAAAAACCAATCAGTTATATCCGTTTGTTTTCTGGTCGCTTTTACAATAGTTGCTGTTCTAGCCTTAATGTTGAAATCCGTTTCTATCAGTAGTTGGTTAGCTTATCTTGCTCACCGACCGAATGGAAGACAATAGCTTTTAAACGTGAAAACTTCTCTGTAGTAGTTTTCATAGAAAAGTACTTAATTTATAACGGATAATAACAAAATCGGTGAATACTCTTGGCCTTTGCCTCAATCCAAAATTACCCCCAATAAATGGCTAAAGGATCAAAGAATCTATTGCGCTAAGTAAGGACTGTGAGTGAACTGTGTCACATCTCACGAGGTCAAGGTCAGTTTCATAAATATTACCCGTTTCGAGACGTATTTACGTACAACACACCTTGCCACTCCCATTTTGACTTGTTTGTCTGCCTACTTACACGAGCAATATGAAATGTCGTCGATTGCAGGTGATCTGCGACATAAAGTCGTGCTACAGCGGCTGGGCCGAGAGCGGCTCGGCGCCGCACTCGCCGTCCGCTTCCTCGCGCCTCGGCTCGCGCAAGTCCTCGCTCACCTCCATCTCGTCGCTCAACAGCCAGTGCTCCGATCATCAACTAGGTAACCACACTCAACACACACTCTACCGCCACCTCTTAGTCTTCCGTGTTATTTATTACATTATATTATTAGGAACCTCGTGGCACCGCGGCCTCAGTGTTCTGTAAACGATCACTGAGTTACGCAACTTGCACTATGGCTGGTCCTTGGATGGGTGACCACTTTGTGGCATTTACATATGCGAGCGTTTCCGTGCTTCGGAAGGCACGTTAAGCCGTTGGTCCCGGTTGCCAGTAACATGGCAGTCGTTAAGTCAAGTTGAAGGCCTTATGGGCGGCTTGAAAAATTTCAACAGCAGATAGCCACAACCTGCGTCTGTCTATTTCAACACGGCCATGGGCTCACCACCTATTACTACGTGGGACAAGAATACACATGGTGAAAAGTGGACATATAGTATGCCTCTGCCACCCTTTCGGGGATAAGGCGAGATAGATAAATAATATTAGGAAACCTTAACCACCAACTGTGATTGGGACTTGCCACCTATATATGGGTTTACGGAGTACTTTTTGTGAGGCGTGATCGTCACCTCCTCTGCCTGTTCTCTAATGCCACTTAAGATATGCACTTAAAAAACAAAAGCTCACCGAAGTTCTTGAGAGTCATATTATATCTTTTGTGTAAACCGGTGCACCTATAGACTTCGTGATCTTAATGCAGCGTCCATTAATCAACAGGGTCACCAGAGGTAACTTGGGGCCCGGTGATCTTGCTGGGGTCTCTCACAGCCTCGTATACAGAAACTGACGTGTGTTAAAAACACTGTTGCAGGAGTATCAGGTTCGACGGTGAGTTGCAGTACCCCGATATCGAACGCTTCGTCGGCCGGCACCATTCCTCCTCCTTCAGGCGAATCGCAGCACTGTCTCACACAGGTATGTGCAATTATCGCAGTCCACTGCTGGACGTAGAACTTTATAATTTTGGCTGCTGTAGGGAGGTATTCAGCCTCGTTGTAGCATGGCCAGACCAGTTACCAGTACCAACTGGTCTGGCCATACCTACATACAGACCCTACAGGGTTTACGAGGCTGAACACCTCGTAAACCCTGCAGGGTTTAGTTTCGAGTTCTCCTCGCCATGATCTCGTCCGTAAGCCAACACGTACGCGCAGATGAAGCTGGTTTGGGTCCTGAAGACACTATTTACTATAAAAATGGTCAAATAAATTGGTTGCGCCAATGCTGTTTTTGTATACAGATATGTAGTTATATAACTATTTCACCCTGTATTCCTGACAGAGTAGTTAGAGAGAACAGAGAGATAGTCAATAGTATGATACTCTGTCCGCCCATACTTTTTAAGATCCGGCATTTGTATATGTATTTTATTTTTATAATTAAAGTTGTTATTTAGTTTCGTTTCTTATTTTCGTTTGGCACGTAGTCCACGTTCCGGCTGGCGAGTGTTTGCAGCGCGGACTCGGGGTTCCGCTCGCAGGACGCGCTACAATGGCGCTCGCTCTACGTTGACAATGTAATTTGTTTGTTTTATTTTACTTTTTATTACTTTTTTTTTTATTTTTTTTTTGGGGTTTTTTTTTTCATTTTCATTTTTCATTATTTTTTTTGTTATGTATGAGTAATAAAAACGATTCTGCTTTACAATAAGTACAAATTAAATATTTTTTTTTACAATAATCATAAATTTAAAGTACAACCGTATAATGATTTTGTAGATATACAGATATTGGACAATTTATCATTAACCGCTATCTTCATTTTTGTTTCAAAATGGCGACCTACTATAAATCTTGTTTATATTGGGAACATTTTATAAAAATCCTGCTGGGTTCGATTAACTGATATATTGATAATCATCTAGTGTAATTGTCGGCTACAGTCTGGAGCTAGTTTTCCTACTCAATCCTAAAGAAAGCATTAATCTGTACCGTCGAGTGTGAATTTCAGGGTTCGGATAACCAGAGCGTAAGCAGCGAATGTATGATTCAAGCGAAGAGTAATATCGAAGACGATCATACGGACGACAGCCCTGATGTCATTGGCAATGCAGGTAATGAATTGCCACAATGAATTTGTGTCAAGCATATAAATCTAGTGTCAATTATAGGACGCCCGAGGCTTCACCCATGTGAATCTGTTCCCGGATAAAAGTAGCCTGTGTTAATCCATGTAACAACCACCACCTCCACACTAAGTTTTACGTAAATTGGTCCAGTCGTTTGATCGTGTAGAAGTAATAAACATACACAGTCGCATATTTTCAGCATAATAATTTTATCTTCTATCTATCTATCTTCACGCTGTATCCCTGACGGGGTAGTCAGAGAGGACAGATCGCCAGGCTTCGCGATCCATGTATACTTCTTTCGCTTCTTCAAGATTCATCAATCGCTTCATACACGCACGTCTGGGTACCCGAGTACTTTTGACCTTTCCGTTTTTGAGCAATATGCTCACGTGGTCTTCATATGTAAGTCTCGGCGTACCCTGACTTCTTCTACCCTCTGCTTTCGCACAATATATATTCTTCGTCAATCGTTCCTCACTCATTCGCTGGACGTCTCCAAACCAACGGACCGCGCCCTTTTCCAGCTTAACGCTGACACTTTCATTCAAACCTGCCATATTTAGCACTGATAAACTACTGCAGTCTCGTGTTATCTATACAAATATTATATAGAGTTCAATTTATGAGTTTGTGAAGATGCCCCTACACTATCATCATAATCTCATCATCATCATTATGGATCTTCTGTTCCGTTGTTAGAAAGGCGAAGGTATAATCCCAGAGTGATATAGGCTACTTTTAATCCCGGGAAGTATATATCGCTACGGGCGGAGCCGCGGATATTAGTTAACAATGATGTACACTATGGCCACGTTCGCATTTCTACTTTTTTGGCAAAACTGCTAACAGAAGAATTTTAAATAGGATAATAAATATGTTCTTTACTTGTGTCATTGAAGTCTTTTGCCGGATCGATTTTGAAAACATTGTTTTGTATTTTCACTAAGGCTTAACCACTGTTGATATTTGTATTGGGAATACGAGCTAATAGATGGCGTTGTAATCGTGTTCCATAATTCTTCGAGTCTGTTCATTTTAACAACGTTTGTAATTTTTAATCCTTAATATTTTTTGTTTTAAATTTACCGTGAACGGTACAAAGTAACGCGATTTTATACGTCCTACAATGTAATAAATAAATAAATATCCATCACGCCTTATCCCCGAAGGGGTGGCAGAGGCATATTATATGCCCACTTTTCACCGTGTGGATTCCTGTCCCACGTAATAGGTGGTGAGCCCATTGCCGTGTTGAAATAGACAGACGCAGGTTGTGGCTACCTGCTGTTGAAATTTTTAATAAGGCATTCAACCAGGCTTAACGACTGCCATTTTACTGGCAACCGGGACCAACGGCTTAACGTGCCTTCCGAAGCACGGAAACGCTCGCAAATGTGAATGCCACAAAGGGGTCACCTATCCAAAGACCAGCCATAGTGAAAGTTGCGTAACTCAGTGATCGTTTACAGAACACTGAGACCGCGGGGCCACGAGCGCTTCTTCCTACAATGTACTTCCAATAGTTTAGGATTGTGTTATTTAGCGTAGATGTGTGAGGATGTTGTACATTCTTTTTGGGTTTAAGGAATCCTTCTAATATTATAAACGCGAAAGGTTGTAAAAATCTACACATTTTGATTAAACTTTACAATAATATAGCTTTTACATCAGAATAACACATAGGCTACTTTTTATCCCGGGTACAATTTCCTGTGGGAAACGGGAACGGGGGAAAACTTCACGACGCGAGCGGAGCCGCGGGCGTCAACCAGTTTAATATAGATATCTGTGAGTGTGCATGGTTGGTCTGAGATGTGTGTATTATATGTATTTCATACTATGGCTATGGGAAATCCTAAACGTGATTTAACAAATATGAGAGTTAGATTTCAATATTGTCGTGTATCCCCAGCATCGGCGACGTGGCCAGACCTGAAGGACACGGCGCAGTTCGAGAGGGCAGCCTCCGCTATAATGGGCGGTAGGCCACACACTATTTCAGCTGGTAACGTTACTTTTTGTTTGGTTTATTTTATTTTTCTTATGCCATTTTCGATTTATTTTTATTTGCACTATTATTGCATTTTTTCGTCATAAGCAGTGTGTACAAACGCACAGCACAAAACAAAAAGCAACCTTTTAATATTAATGTTGAATTATTTAGAAATAAATAGTAGAAACGAATCACATGTTATTGGAATTGTACATATACTCGTAATGAAAGAGTATTGTGTTTGCTGACGTTGCCCAAGGCTGTGCCTATACTTTGTTTTTTTTAAGTACAATTACCTTTTTAAATATTTCTAAGCTTATTTATAAATCTTAATATATGTAAAATAATACTATTTTTATATAATTGTAAAAGTATCGATCACACAGCCAATAGGCACTGCAGATAGTATCATAAATTAAAAGTGTAAATATATTCAGCCTCGAGCGGGGAAGCTCACCCGGCAAGTGACAAGTCACGGGTTCGAGTCCTGCTTGTGACTGAAAGATGTTCCTTGTCCGTTTGCTCCGTGTCGTAAACAGAATGGAATAGAATAAACTTTATTGCACACCCATATAAAACACTCATAAAAAGATGTTACATTTTCATAAATGTACTAAGAGCGGCGTTATCTAATTATGATCATATCAAAATAAATCAATTATCGTATGGAATACTAGTTGAGGCTCGTGGCTTTGCCCACGTAGAGAAGGTTTCTCGTCCCGCTTGTTCCCCACAGGAACTTGTCCCGGGATAAAAAGTAGCCTATGTGTTATTCTGATGTATAAGCTATATTATTGTAAAGTTTCATTAAAATCAATTCAGTAATTTTTACGTGAAAGAGTAACAAACATCCATTATTACATACTTTCGTATTTATAATATTAGTAGGATGTGTCTATTTGGTTGTGTGTTCGATGGAGAATAGCGAGTGAAGGTGGGTTTCCGTTGTACAGCGTACGAGCGCGGCCACCCTCGACCGGCGCTCAGCGTGCACACGTTCTCGCACGCGGACCTCGACACGTCGCCGCACAGGGACACCATCTATGCACGCCCGCCGCTACCTACTGTGAGCGCTCATTATTTGTTTATTTAAATAACTAAATATTGTGGAACATGTTTTTTGAAGTGAAAACTTCTTTTGGCGCACCGCACACAGGTAAGTTAGGCTGATCGTCACGCTATGAGGTGAAAGGCTCGATCGGGTGAACTAGGGAACGCCGAGTGTACACGAGCGAGAAAGATACAGTCAGCTGCTCTTCGCTGTATTGTCGCTGTGTTTTTTAGTAAATTCAATTCATACATAATTCATTGTGATTGCCATTGAAGTTTTCACTTCTGCCGTGTCTTATGCACGCACTCTTAATTTTTTTACACAGCGCCATCTAGCCCTAAGTAAGCTTATGTAAGCTTGTGGTATGAAATTTAGACTACTGATAAACATATTTATATATTTCTAAATCATATGTATAATGATACATAGGAAACATCCAAATTCCGAAACAAACTTTTGTGTATCACACAAATATTTGATCCGACCCGGGAATCGAACCCGTTGTTAATCTCGCCGTATCCCCAAAGGGAGAGGCATATTAAACGCCCACTTTGTGTATTCCTGCCACACGTAATAGTGCGCCCATTGCCGTGTTGAAATAGACAGACGCAGATTGTGGCTACGTGGTGTTAAAAATTTTCAAGCCGCCTATAAGGCCTTCAACTTGGCTTAACGACTGCCATGTTACTGACAAATAAAAGTAGTTAGGTTAGAAAACACTAAGCTGAAGAGATCCTGCAAGTGGTGCACCAGCTGACTAACGGACACGAGGTCGTGGCGTGCTGCACCTCTGTTATTGTATACATCCATAGACTACGGTGACTGGTGACATAAAAAACCTTTGATCTGCTTAGCTACTATCATGTTGCTGACACCCGGGGCCAACGACTTAACGTTCCTTCTGAAGCACGGAAACGCTAATTCCAGTGTTGTTAGGTATTTAGAATATATTTATTATTTATTAAATTATTGTTATTATAATAATATTAATATTTGTCCAGCGCTGCTCATCCCTAGAACGGCCATCACTGCCCAGCAAGTCGGGTAACGCTAACACCTGTGCACAGGAGTTCAAACCGTCGAAGCCTTCATCGTTGCCGCCACACCTCACCAAAGGTAAGGACGGCTCTCCAAGACCTGTCAGTGGACCTCACAAATCTTACCTGTAAGTGGTGCGGTACACCTGCTGATCTGTTGGTTAGCTTGCAGGTAAGATGACAATGAAAGATGCGTGGCTTCAACAATTATTGAGCTAATCATCTTAAGACCATGGAAGCCATGGAAGGTTACACGGTAGCTTTCAACAAAATAGAAAAAAAAACAAAGTGACAGTTGTACGTATATCTAGTAGTCATTCAAAGTGTACCCCGGGTTGTCTGGGACTTGTAATAAAAAAATAATAAAGACAGAGCGTGCGAGAGAGAGAATGAGAGAGCGAGCGAGAGAGCAAGCTAGAGAGCGAGCGAGAGAGCAAGAGAGAACGCTATATGTAGAAAAAGAAAGCTACAGCGCGAGAAAGAAAGAGTGTGAGAGAACAAGAATGAAAATAGGGAAAGAGATAATGGGACAAAGAGAAAGATATAGAGAAAGATAGAACGAGAAAGAGGAGGAAAGAGAGACCGAGAGTGCCAGAAGTAACAAAATGTATGCAAAACACTCTGTGTTTAAATGTATGCGTGAAATAACTCGTATACTTGTAAAATTATCATAGACTAAAATTTCTAAGCGGTGTATAATATTCGTATATAGAGATGCCGCAAGCCCTATACGTGAACATGTCGGAGCTGGCAACCCTGGCGGCTTCTCGAGCACAGCAACATAATGCAGAACATCCGCAGCAAGAAAAGGTCAGTACTTTTCTTTTTTATCTTAGTATATACCCAGTTATTTCTAAACCTTCCTTGGATTAGTAATCCAGGGAAGTGTGTGTGTCACCATAACCTACAACCATTGTGGCTACCTGCTATTTTTTAAATTATCATATCAGATGCTCATGATTGGTGATTTGGAAAGAATTATATACCTATCGGTGGCCAATGCTTCCGTATTGTAATCAGAAATGAGTAGTTTGGTGTTAGTGAAGTCATTGCATATTTTAAATTGCTTCCATAGCACATGCAGTTATGTGTTGCAGCTACATATAAATTCAATTACACCACTGAATAGCTTATTGATCCAAGAACATAATGAAGAATTTATGACGCACATATACACTGTGATACATCGCACGCGGAGGTGGTGGAAGCGCTGCCATTTTAAGGTAATTTTTCTGCGTATCCAGATAGCTATTTAGGGTCACCGTAAAGTAACTAGTCTGCGCTGGCTCTTAGTATAACTTATGACTCAGAGAAGCTACGATATTCTCTCAACTGTCAAAAATATTTTCCGTTACGAGACTTATTCACGTACATCACAGGCCTGTGTCCATTTATACATAAAAATACATTGCTATATCTGTGCCACTATATACTCTTGTTATAACCAAGGTATATGACCGATTTTCAAAGTTGAGGTGTTATTACTCAGCCATAATACAATATGACGGCCAACGATTATTAAAAGTCATTCATTTTTTTCAGTATTTATATAAATTGACGACAAATATATAATATACAGATGTATAATTCCAAATATAGGAATTAGTTCCTTATGTATCTACTACTTATATTTTATTCTAGGTTATAAATGTTATAGGCGAGTATTAAAATTTCTCATGTTCGTTGTTTTGTCGAAAACGTAGTTTGGTTTGTCGCGCTTTGCACGGGTTGCTCTGAAAACAAAATAAAGACAATATGCTAATATTTTCGTACACATGTCCATGAAATACATTTTATAACACTTATCAGTGTCAGACAGGCATACGGCCAGCATATTAGCAACTGCTAACCGTAGCCTTTTTAGTAGTTTCTTTAAACGTCCCTGAAGAAACAGTGGATAAAACGCGTATTGTCGATACATAGACAATTTCAAGTTCTTTGTTGCACATCCCAAACTAAAACTATTAGTTATAATACAAGCTAAAGTGACAATAGGCTGGCCATATCTGTCAAACTATCGTCGACAACCACGACATGGCAAGAAATATGCATGGATCTGTCCTCTCTAACTACCCCGTATACGGCGTGAAGATAGTTAAGTTTTAGATAAAGTAAGTTTACACTTACATTTTATCCCAATTGAACTTGGCGGCGAGCGTTTCGGATATCTGTCCCTCTTTCAGCTGCTTTTTGACCACCCTCTCGACCAGCCTCAGAGATGAGAAAGTTGCTTGAGCGTTGTTTGGTTGTCGGTTTCGGGAGGTAGCCTGTAATGTCAAAATGTGTACAAGGTATTCTTCAGATCGGTAGTATTGTATCTATATCTGTAATGTTGAAACCATGGTTGCCATGTAGTTGGTTAAGATAGAAAGTGGAGATTTTAATATATATTAATGTAGCGACGAGAGAGAGAGAGAGAGAGGGGGGGGGGGTGCGAGCATACATTTTATTTCTCTCACAGTAGAGCTAAAGAAGTTTGACTTTAGTCGGGTGATCTAAAGCACACTCGATTGTTTGTAGGAATCTGAATTTATCTCTCAAAGATTACACGTACCAAACATTTGATATTTGTTCTTAGAGCTTTCCTTTAAATATTCTCTCTAGTACACACAGGTAAAAAGTTAACTTACAACAATCTCAACGGCGTCAAACAGCTTCCCCATCTCTTTTTTCTCCCGTTCGGTAAGAGTAGGGTCCTCACAGTCGAAGATCCCGCTTTGTTTCAACTTAGTCTTGATCTTGTCTAAAGTTATCGGTGCTGATTGATCTTGGATCTCTCCTGATTTGTATGCAGCTTTCATTTCGGCTCGCTCGTTCAGTGGACTGAAATATTTATCATATCGTTCAATCATCGATTAATCAGCCTGTCACAGTCCACTGCTAGAAGTAGGCCTCTCCCAATTTTATTGTACCACGCTGACCAGACGGGTTGGTAAAGATCAAGATAGACATATTATGTGAGTACATTAAAGTTAATAACTGCTAAAGAAATACTTTTATAAAATATTTACATACTGGTGCTAATTCTGTTGTTGAGACCACTAAACTAAATTTCTCTAAAATTTCCTTATTTTTATTAAGAGATTGCCGTTGTAACGTGGAAAATGTACATAGACAGTCGAATGTAAATACATGCCGACTACCTTGGTGATTGAACTGCCTATGTACATATTTCAAGTTACAAAGTTTTACACGTTTTCACGTTTCAAACGGTTACTAAAATTAATAAACGTCCCTCTAAAATTTAGACGTTTTCACTAAAATTAGTCGTCACCTAATTTTGTGTGACGTTAAATTTGTATCTGATATCACTAAATTTCATTTTATGTGATAAAATTCAACAAAAAGTGAAAAATGTACATAGACAGTTCAATCACTAAGTTAGTCGGCATCTAAATACATGTTTTGTTGAATTTTATCACATTAATGCAATTTTAGTGATGTAAAATACAAATTTAGTGCTGTTTATGATATCACCAAGTTTAGTTCGACATAATAACAGAATAGCATTTGGCATTCTCTCAATAAATATAAGAAAATTTTAGAGAAATTTAGTTTAGTGGTTGCAACAACAGAATTAGCACCACTAGCATCTCGAAGAAAGTTTAAAGCAATTGGTATGCTAAAATAAATTTTAATTAAGAGTACAAGCTCGTTCGTATCTAAATTGTCTTTTTTCACGTTAATAAAAAAATGTACTAGCATTTGCCCTTTGTTTACGTGTAAAAGTCCTCATTGATGCTATGCCTGACTCCTACCAACTAAAACCACACTTTGCCCTTCCACCTGCCTATGGCCAAGAGTTTCGGGTGAGCTCTCGGAAGGATAGCCCCATGGCTCCCGACAGACTAGCATTTACCCTAGCATAACCGAACCTCTGTTATATAGTCAAACTATCAAACAAAAATTAAATGCCAAGCAATGGAGCAAAGAAAGTTTATGAATGAAAAAAGTATGCTACAGCTATCATTCTGATATTAATTTCATCCAAAAGAGATACTGATTGATTTTGGTATCTTTTGAATTCTCTTTTCTCTCTTTTGAATTTTTATTTGACTGCTAGGAGCAGAGATTTTGCTTTATTTTTAGGCAAAATTGGGAGCGACTGCCGTGACCTCCCATTTACGTAAAAGCGCCTGCTTCGTTGCTTCGTCCATTAGTCAGCAGGTGCACCGCTAGCAGTTGAGGTCATTGGGATCCAGAGATCTTGGTAGGGCCCCTTCCTCCGTTCTAAGTGAATGACTTACGTCGTAAAATTATCTTTTTAAAACTAAATTTGTTTAGCGACTTGAGTTGATGGATCATAAAGATTACTTACCATGATTGACTGATTTGAACAGTAACCGCTAGTCTGGAACAAAAAGAAACACAGTTCGTATTAAAAAGATTACCTACGTGTAACATATTTCCATTAGTAGTATAGTATACATAAAAAAGATGGATTTTTAAGAATAGGCAGTAAGAGCAGGTACCTTACGCGTTATAAGTATAGGAATATGGTCTTAGACCATCCATATTTTATTAACGTATTCTAAATTCATAACATTTTGGCAAAAAACCTTTAGCAATAAAATTACCTAAAATATCAAAATTACCATTCCAATAAAATTACCATACCATGTGCCATTCGATCCTATTTCAGGTGGAGTTCAAAAACTTATATTGGGCCATTTATATGAGTACTAGAAATTTTGTAGATTTGAACGTAAATGTTCGATTAGTTTCATAGTGTAGAACTTATGTAGGAATCAATTGTTTCCACTGAAATGGTTACTGGTTAGAAGTGTACTAGGTCATCCAATTATATCGGAGTCACGCTCAAATCACTTTCACGAGTATCCGTTACTCTGATAACTATTGCAAAAATGTTTAGCCTTTATTTCCGTACTGATCTGGGTATGAGAGAACCTGGAAGAAGTGAATATGTATGATTCGCAAATACTTGATTCGAGGTTTGGGTATTTTCTAAGACATTACTTTCTTTATTATATACTTTATTGTACGTCAAGGTAGTATTACAATTTAGTAATGTTATACAAAATATAAGATAACATCACGCTACTAACCTGGAGAGAGGAGCAGTAATCACAAATGTCAATAAATCGGGCAAATTTTTATACATTATTGTAAAAGAACGGGATAAACGACGGAATTAAATGGATGCGATGGGGATATAGGCGTGACTGATAAACTGACGGGAGTTCATAGTTTGTCACTGGCGAAGCCGCGCGGGTCGGCTGGTATAGTCATATTGGTGGAAACGCTGCCATTATTGCGAAAAGAAATGGTCTATCTGTCTATCTATCGAACTTTATCTGTCACTGTCACACAATAAATATAATTCAGGAATTATATTTATTGTGTGACAGCGAGAACAATGAGACAAACAGGATAGAAGAAGTCAAGGTAAACCGCGACTTACATACTAAGGGTCGTATTCCAGAACGTTTCTCAATATACAATCAACGCTTGAGGCTAGTTTTTGCCTTATAAAATCTACTCTCAAGCGTCGATTGAGTATTGAGACACGATCTGGAATACGGCCCTTAGACCACATGAGCAGATTATTCAAAAAGGAAAGATCAAAGGTACTAGGATACCCAGATGTGCATGTATGGAACGATTAACGAATCTGCAAGAAGCGAAAGAAGTATGCATGGATCGCGAAGCCTGGAGATCTGTCCTCTCTGACAATCCACGTCAAAGAAAAGGTAGAGGCAAAATATATGTTTCGTCAATTGTAAATTTGTCCCGCCTAATAGGTATGTGGTGGTTGGTGGTGTTAGCTTATTGAACTTGATTTGCTATTGAAAATTTTCAAGCTGTCGTGGTTTGGGTGCAACTGTTTAAAGTACCTTCTGAAGCACAGTAACAACTCTTTATGATTATACAGCCCGGCCTTTTTACGTGTGACTTGAAAAGTGTTTTATAACACATTATTAATTTTAAGGTGAAGTATATATTATATGGAATCAACCCTTTCTTTCAGCTTTCAGAAAAAAAAATCATACAGATTTTTTATTCACTATCAGACCGCTAACAAAAGACTAAAAGTTGAAGATTGCAGCCCATCCTTTTACTTTTTCCTTGCTTAATTGATAAGTAAGAAAAAGAAAATAATACTTGTCACAAGCAGTTACGCTTTGTTTTTCATGGGCATAGCACTCAAAATCGGTTTAACACTAAGCTATTTTGTTCGATTCGATATGATACGGTCATTTCATCGTATGTATAGCAGAGATAGGCATACGATTGCAAGGGTAGACATAGGCATACTATGCGCCCAAATTTCACCGTATTCATTTTTGTCCCCCATAACAGGTGGATGGGACTGGACTCACCTTTGCCGTGTTGATACTTATAAGTAAAAAATGCTCGTAGCACCGAAAGGTACTAATATTAAACCGTTAAGCCAAGTTGAAGGGTTGAAATATTTAAACAGTAGGTCGTCACAACCAGCGCATGTCAATTTCAAAACGGCAATAAGCCCACCAACTGCTACATGGGACAAAAATGCTTACGGTAAAATCTGGGCTTTTAATATGCCTCTGCCACCTCTTCGGGGTTAAAGGCTTGACTTATAAGTATAATAAAAATATATATAGAAGCGCTCGTGGCCCCGCGGTCTCAGTGTTCTGTAAACGATCACTGAGTTACGCAACTTTCACTATGGCTGGTCCTCGGATGGGTGACCACTTTGTGGCATTTACATTTGCGAGCGTTTCCGTGCTTCGGAAGGCACGTTAAGCCGTTGGTCCCGGTTACCAGTAAAATGGCAGTCGTTAAGCCTGGTTGAATGCCTTATGGGCGGCTTGAAAAATTTCAACAGCAGGTAGCCACAACCTGCGTCTGTCCATTTTCAACACGGCAATGGGCTCACCACCTATTACGTGGGACAGGACACACGGTGAAAAGTGGGCATATAATATGCCTCTGCCACCCCTTCGGGGATAAGGCGTGATGGATATTTATTTATTTATTTTATAAAAATATATAACTTTTTCTGCACGGCTCACTAACACGATAATAAGTTCTGGTTTATTTATATACGAGTATTTACAGTCTCTTGCTATTATCATTATCACCAGAGAGTAATTAATACCAGATGCCATATCAATTGCTCATAAAACAGGAATCTGGAAACTGTCAGTATCATATTTTTTCATGAGGTGTTCTAGACGCACAGTCTTTTTCATTATTCTCTTCATCCAAGCGTATTCCCAGTTACTTCCAAACTTTACCTGGATTTGGAGTCTGGGTGCACTTTGCACATGGCCTATAAAAAGGCACAGATAAAAAAGTACTATCAATGATTATTCAGTTACTTAGTAATTGAATAATCATTGATAAGCTGAGTGAGCGCTCGTAGCCCCCTGATAGCTCAGTGTTTCAGGTACTAATATGGGTGACTGTTTATGGCACTTCCATTCATCATCATCATCATCATCCGAGCGTCTCGCGACGCCCGGGGTCCGCTTTCCTACATTTTCTCCTCCAATTCGCACGGTCTTCGGCATCCCCTGTAGTGAGATCATTGGCACGCATGTCATCCCTTACGACGTCAAGCCAGCACTTCTTGGGTCTTCCCCTCTTACCGGGACCCGGCGGGGCTGACATGGCCAGACATTTGTTACCTACGTAGCCCGGCGGTTGCCGCAAGACGTGACCATACCAACGAAGGCGACACTCTTGCAACTTGTCTGCAATGTCACGGACGTGAAGGCTGCCGCGGATGCGAGAATTTCGGTCCATCCGCGTGACCCCACACATCCACCGCAGCATCTTTATTTCCGTGACACGCAGCTCTGCTTGTGTCGCTCCAATATCGGCCACGTCTCACTGCCATGTAAAAGGACAGGTCTAATACTGGTTTTGTAGACCTGTCCCTTCAACCGGATCGGCATTTTAGGGTCACAAATGACACCGGTCATCTCCCGCCATTTGGCCCACGCGGCAGCAATGCGTGACTTGACATCGCAATCGATGTCACTGGACGTGTGAAAAACAGATCCCAGGTATTTAACCTGGTCCGTGCGCTCGACCAAATCACCGCCTATGCGGACGGATGTGGGATCTGTCGAGTTTATTGCCAAGTACTCGGTCTTCGCCACATTTAGTTTCAGACCGCCGTTCTCAAGCGTCTCCTTCCACGCCTTTACACGTCGCACCAATCTGCCCCTGTCCGCGTCTGCCAGCGCAATATCGTCAGCATACATGAGCAACCATGGAGGCTGCTCATGTGGGTTTCTGATGCTGTCCGACAATTCGTCTAATATTACACTGAACAGAAGCGGACTAAGGATCGAACCCTGGTGTACCCCGACGGTGATGGGGAAGGGTTTCGTGTCGCCAACAGCAGTCCGAACCATTGAATCGGAGTCACAGTACATGTCCCGGATAGTGTCAATATAGACCTCTGGAACCCCTTTGGACCGCAGTGCCCACCAGATCATCGCACGAGGAACACAGTCGAAGGCCTTCTGCATGTCTAGAAACAAACAGTGCAGAGGCGTGTTCTTCGACCTGTATTTCTCTGCGACAACCCTCAGGGCAAAAACAGGGTCCGTGGTCCCATGACCAGGGCGAAACCCATATTGACACTCCGAGAGAGTACACTCCTGCCGGATCCGAGAGTCTATAATCCTCTCGAAGATCTTCATGGTGTGGGACATCACCTTAATACCGCGGTAGCTCCCGCACACCTGCACTGACCCCTTACCTTTGAAGACTGGAGTAATTATACTCAGTCTCCATTGGTTTGGGATCTGCCCGCTGAGGAGTATGCGGTTAAAAAGGTTTACCAAGATGCCCACACCGCGAGGACCCATCGCCTTCCAGGCTTCGATGGGGACTCCATCGGGTCCGACAGCTTTCCGATTCTTCATGCGGCGAAGCGCAGTCAGGACTTCTCCAGGCGTTACCGGTGGCACTAGTCCCTGTTTATGGCACTTCCATTCACGAGCGTTTTTGTGCTCTTATAGCACGTTTCGCTGTTGGTCCAGGTTACGAGTTACGTTAAGCCAAGTTGAAGGCCTTTGATGTGAATTAAAAAAATCAACAGCAGGAAGCCACAGCCTACCATTTAAACATTGTAATAGGCTCAAGGCGAACAAAAATAATAATATAACTGATGAAATGTGAGCGTTCGTATGCCTTTGGTTACTTCTTCGGGCAATAAGGCGTGACTTATTGCCGAATGTTATCTACTGAGTAGTAGAATACGGCCTTACATATACATACTGAAGTATTTACGTATACACACTAAAGTATGTACGTAAACCGCCAACCATTATGAAATACCATGATTCTTCAGCACAAATGCCACTATTTATCAATGAAAACAAGTATAATACTTACAGTATATGAATAATGATGTTAACTGCGTTCCCAAGCATGTCGTATCGCACAAATTACGTGAAGTGTACTGAACAAAATGTTTGTTAACACGCGTTGTGGCCGGCTTTCGAACTGTAACGCGTTTTATTGCATCGCATGCGGGCTAATACTGCGCCTGGTGTAGTTACTGCTTTGTATACTCATTGATGCCGAATTATGTAGCGCGACTGAGTAGTCTTGAGAGTGGTTACACATTTTGTAAGACATAGAAATACTCTAATTCGCGTTCAATACGTATTTCTATGTCTTACAAAATTGTTGTAAATAATTATGTGCGGCGGACCTGGAAATCTTTGTAAATAAATAAAATAAATATTGTGGGATACTTCTCACACAGCGCCATCTAACCAAAACTAAGCTTTAAGCTTGTGTTATGGGATCTAGACTACTGATAAACATACTTATAAATTTCATACAAGTTCTTATTTAAAAGTTATGGGGTGATTTATTAATATATAATTAAATATTTAAATAGACGGTCAATAGTTTGATTCTCAGGATCGACACGAAATAAACACACAAAATTGTTGTGCAAATATATTTAAATAATAGGATTTCACATATACAATTAAAGGAAATCAGATTTACACATAAATTTACATTTGAAATAAAATTAAAAAAGTATTATAATTTACCCTGACTCATATCATTTATTGCCTTTACACATAAATTGACACAAAATATTATAAATATGCAGATACAGTTTGCCTTTAATTTCTTTACAACCTGTGCCGACGAACGTATCACTATGGGCGTATCTTAACGTCTCACTCGCTCGCCACAGTAGTGACAGAATTATCACGCATGAATACACGATATTTATCGTGTATTAAACATTTTATAATGTTGAAATAAAGGATTGTAGCTCACATACAATAGCTTCCAGCACTTTCCATATATACCCTATGTTGTACCACTCACTTAGCTGTGTGTTATATGCAGTATATTTTCATATGACAATATAGCAGGATATTAGCTGGCAATAACGGTAATATAGCGGGGAGCCAAGCTGCAACAAATCACTACAATAAAACATTTGCCTATAACAAGAGTGGAAAGTCCCCCTGGATTCAGGCACAGAACCTGATGACTCATAGTATAACGGCTCCATCAGTCCTCTAGACACCCGCGGCACAATTACATTTACATACTATTAATAAATTCTACAGAATACACTTATAACTACATAATAATCAATGGTACATACCAGGCTCCCTTTTATTAATGTATTTAAGGATATTCTCCTCTTAAATATACTTTGTTGTTATATAATTTGAGACAACAGTCCTCACAAATTTCAAATTTTGAAACTGGAAAATGACTCACCTAACTTATATAACGACCCAGATACGGTGTTGCCCTAATTAAGAAGAATTTAACGGTAATCTATCAATACGAAACGGGATATAGGCCAACTTAAATAACTTCAATACTACTAGCGACCTCTAATAACCACAAGCCATAACTAATATTGCACGCCACTCACCGCTAGATGGCACGAAGCTTAAATTTTGAGATAATATTATTTTCAACGTTACAATACATTGCATAGAAAACACCCAAACTCAGAAACAAACATTTGTGAATCACACAAATATTTGTTTGAATTTTACATAATTATTTACAAAAAACAGTAAAATAAAAATGAATATGTTAAATGTTATCATACATACATACATATTTTCACGCCTTTATCCCCGAAGGGGTAGGCAGAGGCACAATAAACGCCCACATTTCACCGTATGCATTTTGGTCCCACGTAACAGGTGGTGAGCCCATTGCCGTGTTGAAACGGGCAGGCGCAGTATGTGGCGACCTGCTGTTGAAATTTTTTAAGCCGCCCGTAATGCCTTCAACTTGGCTTAACGACTGCCATTTCATTGGCAACCGGGACCAACGGCTTAACGTGCCTTCCGAAGCACGGAACTGGGGTGGGTCTAAAGAGCCGAATAACTTTAATAAAATATGTCTATTTTAGATGTTAAATTTGGAAGAAATTTTTAACCCGTTGCCTTTTTAGTGAGGTGGTAACAAAAAGGCTAAACGGTCTTATGTGCTAGACACTAATTAGCACGACCAATTAAAGTCCTGGTAGTCTCGGACTGGATGTTATCATGTTCTTACATATTAATATAATTAAGTTTAGATAGACAGAGTGTTTTATAAGTTAGGTTCAGGGTCATTTCAACACGGCAATGGGCTCACCACCTGTTACGTGGGACAAAGTAGCATACGGTGAAATGTGGGCGTATAGTATACTCTGCCTACCCCTTCGGGGATAAAGGCATGACAATATGTATTAGTATGTTTATCAGTTGTCAGATTTAGACTAGATTACGCTGTGTAAATATGTCTCAAAATATTTGTTTATAGTACGAGTATTATAAACAAATATTTTACAGAATATTGTTGAATAAGTACTCGTACTTATTCAACAATATTCTACTTCTGAAAGTATCAAACCATATCGCAGTATGTTATAACTCATCATACCTTCATCCATTGTTCGCGTTCATAAAAACTTTTGATTAAATACCTTACAGTAACAATGTGCATACAATTTGGTACTGCTTCCATTCACAATTAGTACCAGACAATTACGACATAATAATATTTACACAGTTATTAATAAGAACGTCCCTATAGATAGCTAACATACCTTCAGTTTATCTTCCTGCTTATAGATCAATAGCTGAATACTCATCTTAGCGCTTATTACCGTTTATTTAATTACACAGGGTTATCGGTCCTAAATTAAGCTTATATAAGTTTGTGCTGCTGGATCTAGACAACTGATAAACGTCTCCTGAGATTTTGCGAGTTCGAGCTCTAGAGTAGAGTTCCGTTTCTGGCTTTGGTCATTGTTGTAGATCCTGGTTTCTAGGAGTCACAGTATTGGGAATGCGTTAAAGCTGATAAACGTACTAGGATTTTTGATCCAGTTACCCTAAACACAAGATGCTAATGAAGTCTAAACACGTTTTTTATCTAAAAAGCCGTTTGCCCTAAATGAGACATGTGATGAAGCAGTATGCCTGAAATCTGAAATTGAATAATAAGCAGATTGTTAAAGACAATGCCTACCAATCATATTATCTTAGTGGTTAATGCTCTCCATTTACTACTTAGGCATTTTGGATTACGGAGTATCCGGCACAGTAAATATCGATTATTGTAGCATGTCACATAAATTTATAAATTTAATTCTATCAGCCCATAAGTACTTATGGGCTGGACTGGGTAGAACTTTCAACAAACCTATACATGAATACGCTGCTATCAACAAGAATAATTTACTACTTTTGAATGAAGAAGTTTCATTATCTACTTGAAAATTATCACTTTAGAAGAAAAAATTATTACATACTGGAAAATCAATAAATTTTGTTGTGGCAGTCACGTCACCGTGCGTAGCCAGAGTTAAAATAATTAAGTACCCATGTCTATGCACATTTAAATTTAAGCTTCTCAGTCATCTTGCATTTCAATTGAATTACTTGTCAGACATCTTGTACTGTCCATAGTACAGTCTAGATCCGATATAAGTTAGGATAGAGATAGATTTGTCTAAGTCCCAATCTAGACAACTGATAAATATTTTTCTAAATGTATACCTATTATACATAGAAAACACCCCAACCCCGAAATAATCATTGCCGGATCACACAAATATTTCTTCCCACCTTGGATTCAAACCCTAGACCACAGTGCGGCACGGCGGTCTCATACACTACCACTACGTCATCGAGGCAGAGGTTTTTAATCAATCAAAATTAGCTATAATTATGATATCATCATAATTATATATCATCATCATAATTATATACTTCATTAAATACTTCATTGATCGTAAAACGCATAAAGACCGTGTAATAAGTATGCAATGAAATTTCCCACTATTTAGATCTTTTTTTTATTAAACAACGCATAAAAAGGTGTGATGGGTCGTGCCTTTATCTTTGGAGCAACCTCATCAGCTGCAAATGGTGCACCAGCTGACTTACGGACAAGGTCATGCTGAAGAGAAGGTAATCTCGTAATAAACCCCTGTACCAACATACCTGACCAGCGTAATTCAGTAAGGGATACCGCAGACTGCTACTTTTAGCATCGGTGGCCGATGATTTTGCGACTGTATTGATGCTGCATCGCGTTTTGGCTTCCGGACACGGTACCGGAATCGCGTGTTTCGGCGACGGCTCATATTCTGCATTGCGATTTTTACTTCCTACGTTCGGCTGCGGTGTTTTGTAGCGTGTGGCCGTTAGGTCGTCATTATTTAGTGCGTAAATCGACTGCGGTGTCCTTTAGGCCTATCAACCTTTCTAATGAATTTCAGCATCTACATACTCGTAACTAATGTTTTTGTCTAATATGCTTATACACATTCATAACATAATTGGAAGTGCTCACAACCCTGTTAATTCAGTGTTTTCTAAACTGATCAATGAGGAGACCCCGCTCGCATGGTGTATGGTGGGATAGGTGAGAGTTTGTGGCAATTTCATTTACGAGCGTGTCTGTGCTTCTAAAGGTAAAATGAACTATTTGGTCCTGAAGGCCAAGTGGATGGTTCAGCAGGTAGCTACTGCTACCCCTGTCCGTTCCAGCACAGCAATACGATCGGCAGTGCTAGTGTAACACCTCTAGTAATAAAAATGTTAATATAGTACCACAGTATAAAGAGTAAACCTATCAGTAGCGTTACGCCTTTGAAGTTGACAAAAATGCCGACAACGTCTAGACAGTGATGCTTGTAGGGTTGTCGCAAGTTTACAAGACTGATGCTTTTTATAATTTATTTATTAACTCGTACTCGCAATCAACTATCAACATTATAATTTAATATCTTAATCTTAATAATTATAAATGTGAAAGTTTGTAGAGATGTTTGTTACTCTTTCACGTAAAAACTACTGAATAGATTTTGATGAAACTTTACAATAATATAGCTTATACATCGGAATAACACACATACTTTTTATCCCGGGAACAAGTTCTTATGGGAAACGGGAACGGGAAAACTTCTCTACACGGGCGAAGCCGCGGGCGTCAACTAGTATGTATATATGATAAATCAATAATATAAATACCGATTTAAAAAAAGGATCTGAGATTTCATCAATTGCTGCACACGGAAGTAAATAAGGTTCATTTCATGTCGAATCGATAGTTTTTTTTTATGAGAAATCGTTTACGAAATGGCTGCCGCGTAGTAGATATAAAATTATGGAGTTTCTAGCAATCAATATGGCCGCCGAACTATTCTTATAAAATTTCATGTTGGGTATCGAATAAGGGGTATTTTGGTATGCTGAGTACGAATTTCGTGTTAATTTTGCAATCTAATATGGCCGCCGCATCGTGGTTTTCAAATTTCATGTTGGGTATCGAATAAGGGGTTTTTTGGTATGCTGAGTACGAATTTAGTATTAATTTTGCAATCCAAAATGGCCGCCGCGCCGTGGTTATAAAATTTCATGTTGGGTATCGTATAAGGGGCTTTTTGGTATGCTGAGTACGAATTTCGTGTTAATTTCGCAATCCATAATGGCCACCGTGTCGTTATAAAAAAAATCAAGGGAATGAGAGCATGAACCAGGAATGAGAATTGACGATGAGAACCAGGGATGAGAAATGGGAACTGGAAGCTGGGGATGGGAACTGGGAATTCAAACAAGGGTGAGCTGACATGTGTGATCTCATATTATTATGTTTCTTCTTTTCACGGGTATCTTCTTTTTTTTTTATGAAGATACCCGGGTTTTTGGTAGGCGGACATACTGGTCCAACACGCAGAGGCCCTTTGAGAATTTTAATCTAAAAGCAAATGGGACCCCCTCTGCAGACAGTCCACGCCCGCCTTATGTAGAAGAACGATAATGGATCACCTCCAATGGGAGTTAAACTATTGTAAAATGTGCTAACTAAGAAATGGGCTATTGGGTTGCAGAAGGGCAACAAAACTCTGATGCATCGGGACCGATGTGTAGCCACGCACATTCAGCTCGCCATTTGATTGATACATTTTTTTGTTGATATCAGAAAGTGGATGACTCAAAAAGCGAATCTACTATACCCTCATAGGGTTGCGTTAATCCTATAAAAGATTACGACTGTCCTCGAGGGGTATATATTATTATTATTAATTTGTTCAATTTGTCTCCGCCCCGATGAGCACTCTAAGAAAAAAAAACCAAATTCTATGGAGATACGAAGTTCGTCGGGTATATTAGGTATATTATTAGTAGTAAATGAGTTAATGATAAATATTTTCGGTTTTTGACTAACTGGACTTAATGCTACTGTTGTTTTCAACAAAAAAATATTGGTTACGCTTTGAACAAGTTTAAATATTAATTATGACGAAAAACTTGAACACAGGATAACATAGTATAGAGTATAGTTATAATCCCACATGTGTGGCTCCGCATACCATAATAATCTTATGCGATACCCAACATGAAATTTATAACAGTTGGCGCGGCGGTCATATTGGATTGCAAAATTAACACGAAATTCGTACTCAGCATACCAAAAAACCCCTTATACGATACCCAACATGAAATTTTATAACCACGGCGCGGCAGCCATATTGGATTGCAAAATTAACACGAAATTCGTACTCTGCATACCAAAAAACCCCTTATATGATACCCAACATGAAATTTTATAACCACGGCTCGGCGGCCATATTGGATTGCAAAATTAACACGAAATTCGTACTTAGCATACTAAAAAACCCCATAAACGATACCCAACATGAAATTTTATATCCATGGCGCGGCGGCCATATTGGATTGCAAAATGAACACGAAATTTGTATTTAGAATATTAAAAACCCCATGAATTAAAGAAATCTATACAAAAAATCTATAAAAAAAATGAAATGAAAGAAATGAAATGAAAAATTCAAAAATCATAGCAAGCGGTCGTGAATGCGTCAGCCCTAAAAGACTGTCCCGAGCCACTAACAACATTTTGTTCGCAGCTCGGGACAAACCCTCCCGCGTCTCGTCCCTTGTCCCCCGCACGATTGCTCTGTCTAGACAGCTTCGTCGACCGACTGTATGTCTTTCGGCTGTGATAGTACAGTGACCACTTTTGATCAGGTCCATATTTGCCTGTCATCTTATAGTAGAAAAAATAATACACTATTGTCAAACATTCGTGAAAATTCCAGGTATGCTCTGAGAGTAGTGCGAGTGAATCATCCCTAGAGTCGTCAAGTGGATATGGCAGTCAAGGGGCTTTTGCCGCAGAAGACCATGGTCATCAGCACCTAGTACAGCACACTGATGGTGAGATTGAACTTTACTAGCATGTGTTAAAGGTTCTGTTTGATTCGATTAGTTGTTGTGATGTGTGTCTGTATAAAGGTATGAACGCATTAGTGTATGTAAAGTTCTTATTAAATGAGGTCATTTTTTTTGCTAATATTTCTTGGGCCACATTTAGGGCCACAGCCCTTTGTCGTAATTGCTTTAAAAGCCTTAGAACCATTTTATAATACCATTATATTTGGCCATTAGTTAAAAAGCGTATTAACTGTCCATAAAAATGTGTTTACATATTGTGTACTATGTAGGTACATTACGTCAGAAATCTGAAATATTACACAATTACTCGTACTGACTCAAAGTAATTTTGCTCGATAAGAATACTTGGTATGTGCGTTTCCATAAATAGCGCAAATGCGATATTAAGAAGCGTTATCCTTAAGTTAATTTATAACTATTCAATTCAAATAGTGTTCAATTTGTTTAATTTCGATTTAACGGGACCCCACCGAGTTCACCTGCAAGAGCTACTGCTGACTAATGGACGACCTCATGACGAAAACAAGGCAAAATGGTCCCAACCTGTCTTGCCAGCGTGGTACAGTAAATTATAGCTATTAACTGACCCACCACGTATTTACGTTCACATTTAGCATGGGTCAGGCAATTGCTAAAACCAACTGTACTATAGGGCCTAAAATATGAACTTGAGGTACTGTTTTATAATAAACCTGACTTTTAAGAACTTGACTGGAATTATTTTCTTCACTCACCAAACATAAAATAGTCTCTATAAAAACAAGTCAACATTTTTTCAGTTTTTCCAATTGTTTCTAAACCCAACCTGTATTTGGAGCCTGGGGTCTACTTTAATTTGGCTGCTAGAGGCAGAGCTATTTTATTAAGACTAATCATACCCGCATTCCCATTACTGTGACTCCTGTTAACCAGGATCTATAGCCATGACCAAGACCACAAAATAATGTTACACCGAGCTCGATCTCGGTGAAGTCCCAGGAGAAGTTAGCATGTCTTGGAACCCGCAACGAAATTAATCAGAAGATAGTTTGAGTAAGTTGGAAAAAGAACGTAACGCCTCTTCCCTCCTTTGCAAAGCGAGAGACCTGGAAAGCAACTAGGTGTAAATCCTTATAGAAAAAGGGAAGCACCACGGTACTAGTATACTACGGATCCTATGTGAGCTATGTTTGATTCCAGTAATATGTATGGCAGAAATGTTTAAAAGCACGAAAAATTTAATATTTTTTTAATTTTCGGCATTGTCGGAAGCGTCTGCCGTCTGACCTCCCGACCCAACACAGTAAGGTCGTTTACGTTGTTACCTGGTCCATTAATTATCAGTTGCGCCTCTAGCAGGTGAGGTTGCTTGGGCCCTCAGAGATGTAATGGGGCCCCTTACATTCATTATTTTCGCATTTGTATGTGCTATTTAGTTTGATTTACGGTTTAATTATATATCTAATGCGTTCATATAATTATATTTGTTTGATTGTTTTGTATTGAATATGCATTTAACTTAAGTATTTGTTAGATTAGCAACGTGTATGTACGTGTGTTCATTTTGTAGCTCGATGATAGTCACTCTTTTAGTAGACTGCGTTTTTGCTAGTTTTATATGTATTTTTTTTAAGGTTTCTTATTTTCTATATGTAAAGTTTCATACATATTTGTCTTTTAATGATTTGTTTATTAATGAACTGCATATTATTATTGTTTAGTTGTTCTATAAGTGTAGACAAGGAATTTTGGTTAATTCCCAGTATGATTTAAAATAATGCACTAAAGAATATGACAATCTCGGGTTGTATTATAGCAGATGACTTTATAGACAAACCCGTAGCCATAATCTTTTCTATAATTTACAAGGTATCACAGAGATAATGAATGATACACGAAAACGACATATTGCTTCTAAAAACAATAAAGCAAATATTTTCCCAGTGGCTACTCAACATATTTTAAATTAAAATAAACTACCAACTCATAAAAATCGAGACTTTCAAATTAACCTATGATATTTTTTTCACTATATTTTAAAATCCCTTTTCCTTATTTCTTTTTTTTATATTTTTTTATTATTTTTTTTTGTAACCCCGCTTCGCATGCCTGTCCGCACTATAGTCGAATCAGAGATCGTGACGCTTCGTCGAGACAGCGACGCTTCGGTAGCGGCCGCGAGAGAGAGTTTCTCTATCTCGCTCGGCAGCTTAGAAGAAGCAGTGAGGTCCTTAGACGAAGCAACTGATACCCCGGCGTTTGCCACGATTGGCAAGAAACCTGCAGTACCTAAACGTAGGCCTGTATCTATGACTGGTGAGATAGCAATATATTTGTCTCTCGTTCCTATTTTTTCCCCCCGCACACAAGGGAACTACCACTCGACAAACGTAAGCCATTACACCTACTATTGTTCATCGCCATTAGTGAGTTACAAATCATTTGATTCTCTATTTGTTACGAAAAACTGTTTTTAAACAAATTTAGATATTATTTGTAATCTGCTCATGATTAGCTCGATCGTGAAATGATACTCGTAGCCCCCTTACCGTCGTCATTTTGGTTGACCATGAGCTCTCGAATGAGACCTCATTGCGTCCACAATCTATTCGCTAGTAGACGCCGGCGACGACGCCGGAATTGTGAAATTTTCCCAAAAAAAGAAAAATATTACTGTGAGAAACGTGTACGTTTCTCACAGTAATCTTTTCCCGGAATTAATCCAGGCTACTTCCACACCAAATTTTATCCAAATTGGTTCAGCGTCAGCCGTTAGAGCGTGTAGAAGTAACAAACATACACACTCATAAATGTTCGCCTTTATGAAATTAGTAATGTCCCTCCATCCCTAATTGTGATGTACATTGAAGTATGGTGTTGGTGTATTGCAGCGTCAGTGTGGTCTCGGCGCGGCTCGTCCAGCTCGCTCGGCAAGCCACCGCCGCCGGTGCGCCGCTCTTCTTCCATATCGAGGCCTCAGCGACCGCCCTATGCACAGGTAACATAGTCTAACCTTTTTTTTTAGATGCAAAGCCTTATAGTACAATTCCAGATTTTACAGCATCGGTGCCATATCCCTGAAGTAGAACGTAAAATAGGCATATCTTGGGCATAGAGGCATATCTTGCAGTAACCTTTGCGACTTATATGGCGACCCGCAATCTATTAAAGACGGCGAGCGATGTTATTTTGACAAGCGGTAAAGATATCGTGACCACACCAAAAAACATATATTAGCGTCTCAGGACACGGCATGTATGAAATAGGTATATCAGAAATTACTCGAAGGCACGTGAGAGCGTCACGCCATACGTGATTGTTGGCGGCTCGCGCCGTGGCTTCTCACACAGGGTACAACTAAAAAATTTAAAAACTTTCGTCTACATTAGAAATAGTTAAAATCTTGTGTTTGCATTGGGAATAGTTAAAAACTTGCTTGTATTTACATTGGAAATAATTAAAAACATAGACAAATCGTGTTATAACCGGAGGTAGTTCTCGTAGAAAGATAGGTAGGTGTCAGACTTGCATTATCGGAGCCGAAACTCTAACCACTCGACGATTAGGCTACAGTCGATAAACCCACTCCTAACACCAGTAAATTAGTGTAAACGCTAATAAGAGCACTAAGAATATGACTGCTTGTGTTCTTTTAGAAAGACTAATTATAAAGTACATATTATTACGTACACATGTATAGTAATTGTACATGTCCCTATTATTTCCAGAACAACTCTCAACAATCTCAGCTGGGCTCCACGGAGGCGGACAATCTGCCTCCTCCTCCGGCCTTCCTGCTACAACCGGATGACACTACCGGCGGTGATTATGATGATTGTATATATTCATTTTATTTTCTTTGAGTTTTTTTAAGTGTATCTTTTTATGCTGATAAAGTGGCAGATAAGTATACGGCTCACTAGATCGAAAGCGGTCACCGTAGCTTATCCATTTTCAATTATTTTGAATTATTTAAGCCACTTATTTTTCATCAACTTGAAGAGTGTAAGTATCTTGAAGTGTGGTATAGATTTACAACCACCACACTTCTTCAAATCTATATAATTATTTACAATACTTATGTTTTCTGCCTTTGTAGCGTAAGTGATAGTTTAAGTAAATGCCGCGCTGAGGTCTCTAGAAACCTACTAGATAGTTTGTTCCGACCCAGTGGGTCGGGACAAAGTTTTTGTGTGAGCCTTAAATGTTTCTTTGTGTGTTTCTATCTATGTAATATAAAACCAGAAACTGACAGACTGATCGATTAACGAAATTGACTGATGTATTAACGCGATCTAGACAACTGATACTTTTATTAAAATTAATAAAAGTAAAAGTTGTCTAGATGCCATAGCACAAGCTTATATTAGTTTTAATTTGGGCTAAACGGAGTTGTGTGAGAATGACCTAAAATACTTAGCATTTATCAAATTTATATTCGTACTAAAAATGTTATAAACTGGTATTTTCTTTACAGCTCACATCAACGTAGCTGAGACAGTGAAACAATTAACGGAATTAAAACACATGCCTGCATCTCCCGGCATCGTTCGCAGGAATCTACAACAGTTACAAAACCAAAACAACGCCAACCCACAATCACCCACCCTATCCCCACTCAGTACCTTCCAGCAAGCCAAGAGTAACTTCTCATCAAGCACCAGTTTAAATAGCACTGGGAATCTGAACCCGATATATGGACAGACAGGTCATCGTATAATGGCGTACGTAGAGAATTCTATGTATGTGAGAAAGAACAGCTTGAATAGCTCCCATTCGGATCTGATGAGGGAGAATTCGGGTGAGATGTCTTATAAAAATAACTTTTATTATGCGCTAAAAATAGCAATTCGCGATAAATCCTTTCATTGAATAACCGTATTGTAGGAAAGCATAAAATGTCTAAACTGGCAATAATAGTACTGGGTTATATTGGATTTAGAGTGATGTCATTTTATTTTTGGGGTTATTCTCAGCAAGTCTTTTCAATTGATACCCATATTGTAAAAAGAAATCTAGGTCATTCCACTATGTTGAATTTAGAATGACGTCACATAGCTAATAATAGTTGTCTAAAATTTTGTGATTAACAATTTTTTGATTTGGTTTGTCAGATTTTTTGTGTTTATGTTTAGAACCCGTAGTACAAACTTTACTAGCTCAATTTAGACTAGATGGCGCTGCCAGAACTATCCGCACACGAACCCAATTCACACCAGTCTTGGCTTTATATTACTCGTACCATAGTTTAGTATTATAAAATTGATTTTCATTATTCTGCAGGAGGCATATACAGTGAAGGTCGAGGCTCCCCCCACGGTTCTAGCCCTTCAACACCAAGCTATGGCGATAATAATTCCTTTTCTAGTTTCGGACAGAGGGTATCCAACGAGTCGCATTACGGACAAACTGGTACGTCTAATGTATTACTAGAAAGAAAGAACAAAAAAGAGAAAAAACGTTTTGTTTGTCACAAAGTTGGCACCCAAAAAAAAAACAAGAAAACAATGCGGTACAAATGTGAATGTGCCGGGAACCAGAACATGAAAAAGTTAAGTTCAAAATATTCTTACTAGATGGCGTTTTAGATTATTTTAACGACATTTACAGTAGTTTTTTATATAAATTATCACCCTTTTGTAACCATTCTTCCCGAGTACCGACTTAAATCCATCGCGAGCGGTTGCCACCCATTTATCCAAATCTCCACACACTATTGGGCTTTCATTTCCTTCTACCACATATAGAACTTCTCTCATACTCTTCCAGAAGTAAGAGATATACATATAAATACATCTGGGAGTGTATGAAGCTCTCACTCGCGTTCGACGAGAGTGATTTGAAAAACTCCTAGTTTGTCTTAAAAAATAAATTACTGGAATCTTGGCCACCATTGACAACCATCCTCTGCCAGTTTTAAATGGGGGCTTCCATTTCTCCTCAACGAGCGAGGCGAGCGCAGGAACTCTATGCGCCGCTATTTTTGATCTGCCTCATTTAGGGGTACAGTTAGCTCTCCAGGCCTTTCTGGTGCCTAGTACGTCTTTTAAGGCACAAAAGAAAACTATATTTAATTGGAACGGAGCTCCCATGAATCAGCTTCAATGGTGAAATGTATGTGACGCCATAACTCTTCGAGTTTTTAACAGAGTTAAATTTTTTTGGTACTTAATCGAATATACAAGTTTAGAAACTAAATAGTGACGCAGCCTGATTTTTAAATTTGCTAAATTAAAAAAGTTATTGCCAAAAAACATGGGGTCACTGGGATTTTCCATTAAAACAATCTTATTTATTCCATAAAATCTAGGTCCGTCCTTTCCACTTTTTTCGTTTTTTTTTCGTCCTTTCTCTGATGTTTCCCTCCAATATATGGTGCTAGCGAATACCTAGCTAGCATTGACCTACTTATGTCTGTCTTTGTTTTTATTACACCCTACGATACTTCTCTATTCACTTTTCATATTAATTATATACTTCTGTACTGGTCCAGGAATCAGCGTGTCAAAATAAAACGTGTCCGTTATTACGCTTTCTGGGCAAGTCTTGTAGGTCGATTATTTGGAGTACTGGGATAATAATCTTCTGTGTGAATTAGGGTTGAGCTACTTGTGATCCGCACTGAATGTCACTTCTATGCGTGTATCTTTTTTGTTACGTAGAGTTATCATTTACTAGAGTGAGAAAGAGAGTGAAACGACGACGCGGTAACACTCTTGTTCTTTTTCTCACTCTTTCATAAAAGAGATTTGGTGCGGCTAGATGTAGTTCAACCCTTATTGTTTAGTACTACTACCGCATACCCCTTAGCTGATAGCCCAGATAGAGAGAAATTTTATAGCTGTATGCATTCCCAAAGCTATACGCATAGAATATTTTTGTAACATTTATGAGAGAAAAATAAAACCCTAGGCAAAATATAATAGAAGTGATGTCATATAGAGAAAATTGTACGTAAATAAAAAAGTGTTCAAAGCCTTGCCTGCCTGCCTGTTGTCAAAAAGCGTGACTGTCATGTATGCATGCATGTGTAAAGAAGTTGTTACGGCATGGTAGGTCTGAAGCTGCAGCAGGACAAGAAGTACCGCGAGAGCACGATCTACGCGCAACCTGCAGAGATCATCGCGGGATTTAATAACCTGGCGCGCGCCGACACTCTTAGTCCGCTAGCGCTTCGCCGGGGACTCGCCGCTCGCTCGCACTCCGCAGAACGGCATAAGCACCTCGCTCTCGCCGACCGTACGTACTCGCTCACTCACTGATTCACTTAATCCTCACTCACTCACCCTTTACTCACTCACGCAAACACGCATGCGAAAATAAATTAATTCATTGAATTTGTTTACTGACACTATAAAATAGTACTCATAAGGGTTCGTAGTACTGCTAACTCTGTGTTCTGTAAACGATTACTGTGTTAAGCATTTTAGACCTCTGCTGGTCCGGAGACAGCTTTGTGGTATATATTACCCGAGCGTTCCGAACTTCTGAAGATACGTTAGGCCGTTGGTGACAGCCATGTTGCCAAGTAGAAGTCTTTAATGGTAAAAAAAATTGAACAGCAGATCGCCACATCCTGCGTCTGTTCATTTCAACACGGCAATAGGCTTCCTACCTATTATGTGGGACAAAAAGGCTTATGGTGAAATATGGGCGTATAGTATGCCACTGCCACCTCTTCGTTGATAAAGGCGTGACTAATAATAATAATCGTACCAAGCCGTTTTCGGCTACGGCGACCGACCCTTCACCTACTGGCGCCTCTCATGGGCTCTCATACGGCTAGAAAACCCACCGTGTATGTATGTATAACAAAGTAATTATTTAATTCTTACAACATATTGATCTTTTACACTATATAATATGGGTTGTGTTGGGGTTCTTTACAATACATACAATACACGCGCATACACATTTCATAGATTTAATATAATTACACTACTGACCAAGGTGAGTGCGACCCATTTTAAACGTGCTTATGACGTTACAGACTGATAATATTAATTGCCGTCACATTGAACCTATTATGGTTTAGTAATTTAACGAAATTATTAAAATTGTGGTTTCTGTTTAATCATTAAATACAACTTTTTCCCTTTACCGCTGACAAAATAGGAAATTAATGTCAAAATTTCCTTAACAATTTTGTTGTACTCTTAAAACTTTGCGCTCGTGGCCCCGCGGACGTAGTGTTCTGTAAACGATCACTGCGTTAGGCAACTTTCACTATGGCTGGTCCTTGGATGGGTGATCACTTTGTGGCATTTATATTTGCGAGCGTTTCCGTGCTTCGGAAGGCACGTTAAGCCGTTGGTCCCGGTTGCCAGTAACATGGCAGTCGTTAAGCCAGTTGAGTGCCTTATGGGCGGTTTGAAAAATATCAACAGCAGGTCGCCATAACCTGTACCTGTCCAATTCAACACGGCAATGGGCTCACCACCTGTTACGTGGAACAAAAAAGCAAACATACGGTGAAACGTGGGCGTATAGTACGCCTCTGCCTACCCTTCGGGGATAAAGGCGTAAAAGTATGTTAAGTTATGTTAAAACTTTGGGCGATGTATATGTAGTACGTGCTGTGAGACTGAACAGGAAAATGATTTAACCACTCTTGACGTATTTTATAAAAGATAAGTATTATTGGCGATAGATGAATATTCTAGAAGCGAAAGAAGTATGCATCGATCGCGAAGCCTGGCGATTTGACCTCTCTGACTACCCCGTCAGGGATACAGCGCGACAATAGTTAGTTTTTAGTTTATAAGCATTATCCTCGTAATTGTTCTTCTCACCATCTACTTTAGTTATTGAAATCATTATATTCGGGTAAATATTTTTATTTTTTTCTATCACTGAGGTGGCAGACAAGCATACGGCCCACCTGATGAAAGTGGTCACCGTAGCCAATAGACGTTTGCAACATCAGAGGTGCAGCACTCGCGCTGCCGACCCTAAATATGCTTTATTAAGGTTCTGGTGCTCAGTGGTCAGAGCGACAATACCAACTGTCTGGCAAAAGTCACGTTGTCAAACTCCGTCTTAATCAAGTTCTCGGTGACACTAATGAATGATACAGTTTCAGCAATGTTGAGAGAGGGTGGGAGGCAGTCACGCAATCAAATCAGCCTAATAAGATCCGCTACTGAACTCAGATCCATATTAAAATGTAGATAAATGTAAGAATATCATGTGTGTTTTGTGGTTTTTGAAAATAAATTTCCCTTTTCTTTCTTTCTTTAAACACTCAATGGGGTGGCAAACGAAATTGATTTGTTCTTTTGCTCACTGAACGTGTTCACGGTAATAGCATATAGAATTTCTAGTAATATCAATAGAATTTAGTTTTGATAGGGAATTTAGAACTTAGAATAGGTAAATAGATAAGTCAGTAGAAGATTAAGTAGGTAATTAAGTAGTTAATTAGATAGGTAATAATGAATATTGTATTAAGAGTTAAATGTAAAAAAAAAACTAAACTATCTTCAGGCTGTATCCCTGACGGAGTAGTTAGAGAGGACAGATCGCCAGGCTTCGCGATCCATGCATACTTCTTTTGCTTCTTCAAGATTCATCAATCGCTTCATACACGCACGTCTGGGTATCCGAGTACTTTTGACTTTTCAGTTTTTGAGCAATCTGCTCACGTGGTCTTCATAATGTAAGTCTCGGTCTACCCTGACTCCTTCTACCCTCTACTTTCGCACAATATATATTCTTAGTCAATCGTTCCTCACTCATTCGTTGGACGTGTCCAAACCAACGGAGCACACCCTTTTCCAGCTTAACGCTGACACTTTCATTAAAATAAATAAACACTAAAATTAAATGTCTACTACTTTATATCGCATTAGGGGTAACCTATAATCGTGTTATAAGTAAGTAACAATATATAAATAAAAAAGGAACCTATAATGTTTACGGTTGGTACACAGAGGGCGGGCTGATCGCGAGTCTAAGTGCCAAGTTGGCGCCCGCGCTGTCCCCGCGGGCCAGCCGCCGTGCTCCCACCGCTGCCACCACCCCCGCCCTCACGCACTCGCCCCCCGACGCGCACACGTCGCACAAGGGCAAAGGTAAGCGCACTTCATTTCTTACCTTCTTTTTTTTATACCACTGAGAAGGCAGACAAGCATACATACATATGGCAGAAAAACATAGTGGTCACCGTAGCCTATGGAAGTTTGCAACACCAGATGTGCAGCACTCGCGCAGCCGACCTTTTAAAAACGTTCTAAGACCCCTTTTGAAGAACCCCATTTTCTTCTTCATATATTTTGACAGTTTGTTATAAGCCCTACCTGGATTTGGAGCCTGGGGTTGACTTTGATGTGGCTTCTAGGGACAGTTAGTCTTTGGCTTTTAAATAAATAAATATTGTAGGACATTTTTTTTCTATACTACAATATAAGCTTGTGTTATGGGATCTAGACAACTGTTATACATACTTACATATTTCAAAATACGTACATATATAAATTCCGAAACAAACATTTGCGGATCACACGAATCGACCCGGGACCTCAGGCGTGGCAGTCGCATACACTACCACTGCGCCCCCAAGGCAGTCAAGCAAAGGAAGCGATTGCCGTGTGACCTCCCAACCCACTTAAGGGTGCCTACGTCGTTAGCAAGTGAGTCTGCTTGGGCCCAGAAGATTTTGGTGGGGCCCCTTACACCCATTCCCTTACCTCTCACCTCTATAGCGAACCCGACATTTCTTCAATAAATTTCCGAAATGCCGTCATCTTAGCTCAAACTATACTAACATAATGAACTACTATACAGTGCTATTCATGACTCCTTTAAGTGACGTATACGTAATACCGGTCACATCCACTCTCTCTGCGACTTTTTCATACAATATGGTGAGCCTGAAAATTATTCCCAGGTTCATTGCCCGCTGCAGTGCAACCGGCATTCTTAGACAAATTGTCTGCGACGATTCGGCAACAGCAAAGACAACTTGACTCCACTAAGGCTAAATCTGTGAGAGAAATTATCAATACTCATACGCAGGTAAGCAAGCAAAGTGTAAAAATATGTAAGTAGGTATTAATTAAATAGAATGAGATTTACACATTTGGGTTTGGTCTAAGAGAACCTTCCTTCGAAAACCGAACCTTATTACATACCATATTACGTTTGCACGTCGATAGTGGAGATATTCAATCAATTTTCTACTTTAAGTTGTAGTAATTAAGTCCTGTTTGAAATGACTGATCGATTTCAAACACGTCTTAATTAGTATATTATTCCCTTCTAAAAGAGATAAGACTAAAAGTAATAAAAAAAAGTGACGTTGAGGCTATTGGTTTATGATTTTTTTAATCCGTATGTTATTACGATGAACTGCATGACGCTTTTCGATGCGTCATTATTTTTATTGTTTTGTACTATTAAGTTTTATTATTTATAACCCGCGGACGACTTGATTGTGTCTTTTTGACGTGAATCTTTAAATTGCTTACTTAAAATCCCAATAAAAAATACTAAATATAACAAAATCGAGGGATACAGTTTGGTATTGTAGCTACATATATGCAAAATACGATTACAGTGTACATAAGGAAATAGTTTGGTGTTGTAGCTACATATATATCATCTCAAGATTCGATTAAACTGTAATCGAATCTTGCATTTGAACCACACGTCATAGTCGCTCGACGGTGTTACAGTCGCTCTACCTACCCTTTATTCTATGAACTGCGTCTTTCTTAGTTCATTTTATATCTTAGTCTTACTTGATTTTATATCGCCTGTCATTCTGTTCGCCCAGCCCGACCCTCGAGTATGCCACACATCGCTGATGGAACAAATCAAGCGCGGTGCAACGTTACGCCGTAACAAGCAGTGCAACGATCGTTCCGCACCCAAGATACGCTAGACTTTACACCATGTTACTGTATCGATGTTTTTAATGTTGTATGTCAAATTTGTGTAACTAGTTTTCATTATGATTAGTGCTTTTTTTTAATTGGGATGAAGATTATTTAAAAAGATAAAGGACAGATACATAAATAATAACAACAAGCCAGACAAGTGATACACATATCTTTTTTTAGAGGTGTAAAAAAAAGGAATGGAGCAAACTAACAGTCGCGCAACGGATGCCGCAACAAGCGTTGCAACTATGACTGTTTTTTATAAAGGAAGTAAAAACCATTGAAAATAGGGTATTTTATTTTTAAACTTATGTGGTGTATAATTATTGGGCCTTTTGACACATATCATCACGGGCCTATCTCCAATCGGGATAGGCACAGACTACGGCTGTCTACTTCCGTTTGGATTTTCATTTTGTATAAAAGACGTACATATAAATAAAAATAATCCGATTTAATTCCATCTAGTTTACCTATAAAATACATTATAATATTAAAATAAAAATAGACACATTTCCGTAGTAGTTGAAAGAATTTGGTCAAGTATAAGACCAGTAATAGTCATTAAACACAAAGGCAGAGCTGCGGGAGAAAACTAGTTCCAAAACGAGTTGATAAATCTAAAAAAATATAAATTGAAAGTTTACTTTAAACCCGCGATCTATATGACAATAAGTAATGGTAATGATATTAATTATGTTATGTTAAAAACCTGGCGATCACCTCACCAGGTTTATAACATTACATATTTCATGAATAATATTGAATTGGACATTGCCCGTCTGGCTGCGATTTTGACAAATGTTCTGAGAACATTCTGTTTTCCAACTAATCATCATTATATATTTTGAAATTTATAATTTACTCTCTTGAAACATTATCATCACTTTTGGAAGCCGTCCTTTTGACGATGTCTTTTGTTTTTAAGTCTAATTTACCAAGCTCTACGTCACAGGTGACGATTAAAAACAACAGTACTTTTCATGGTAAATGTTTAAGTATATTATTATTTGTTTGTTCTACGGTATTGTTATAAATCAATCGCGTATACTACATATAATATTATATTAGAATTGCTAAACATTTACCTGTAACAGTAGAGGATTTCCCATAATTTTGTTAGTTTGCTAATTAATACAAATGTTTATAACTGACGAAAAACTTTTGAACAATAGTAACTATTTGGGACTTACACAATTTAATGAACTACAATACAGCGGATAATATGCGAATGCCTTCTCAGATACTGTATATGTGCTTGGGGTGGAGCGGCGAAATCTCTTATGATAAATCTGGAGAGGACACAACGTGCAATTCTGAAGATGCTTCTCCGTCTACCGTATAGACACCCTACAAATACTCTCTATGAAATAGTAAATGTCTTATCTGTAAGGAAGTTATACGCATATAAAATCTTAAGAAGATTCCATAAAAAACAGTGCCAACGCTACCTGCACAGCGTAAACGAGTGGAACGCTTCCCTGCGCCATTATTCAAAACTAGTTTTGCGCAAAGACATTACAACTTTCTGGCTCCATATATATATATAAACAATGCAACAAAATCAATAAAATAACTAAATTAAATAATAACAAATTAAAGAAAACCATAATAAATTGGTTGGAAACAATGAATTATGAAAGTATGGAAAAGCTTTTAACAGTTGTCAATTGAATACACCGTACATTCTCATACACCACGCTAACACACAAGCACTAACAAGACAAACGAAAATACACGCACGCATAACACAAGCACACACGCACAAACAACACATTTACACGTACTTGTACGAGCGCGCACACGCATACACAGCATCCAAATGACACGTACTGTACTCACAAACAGGATATAAGGTTAAACACTTACCATAATGGTTTTTATGATGTAACTTTTATTTTGTAAAACTGACATAAAACTGTCATTACTGTGTAATCATATAAAGGGGAATATACTGACTTCTGCAACACAGTATTAACTAGCGCAGGAGTCAGGGGTTCCACCATCAAATATGTAGAAAGTTTATATGTCAATAAAGATTATTATTAATAAGTATTGATAGCTATAACATCTAGCAAAGTGATAAATCAATTTTTATGTCCTTCTAGTGATTTGTTTTGAACCCCTTCGTAACAGTAGCAGCTCTGCTCACTTAAGGGTTAGGGTAACACGAGTAATTTCGATTGCTACCACTTTTCTTTTAAAACATGAAACAGTAAAGTAAGTATATTTTAATAGCTGTACGCCGCGGTATCGTCAATTACTTATTTCAAACTTTTTAAACTATGCTTTTAATATATTAATTTTACAATAATTGATCGAAGCCTACCCGATATCTTGAAATGTATGCATTCCCCTCGCCTAACCACATTTGAACTCACAAACATCATTTTTGTCTAAACGAGATACGAACTTATTTGTATCAAATTCGATAGCGTCCTTCGTAATCTAACAGTTAAAAAAGTCTATAAGTGAAATAAGGTCTTACTCCAAATAATAAAATTTCAATTAAAAATACTGAAACACGTCTTTTAAATTAATTCAAAGAGATTAAAATAACTTTTATAAAAATTGTCGACTGCTTCTACGGGATAAACTTTTTACATGTTTCAAAAATGTGACATAAAAATAAAATACCCCATTCGATTATATAAAAGATTGTGTTTCATTTTTGTCGTCTGGTAATGGAGATAAACTGCAATATAATTTCTAAAAAAAAAGTTGATTATAAGTTTGGAAATATTACGTATTAAGAGAAATATTATCAATCGTTAACATACATATTATAATGAAACATTTAAATTTTTTTCTTTGGAAATGTTTAATTTTTTATTGATTCTACTAATTGTAAACTCACATTTGGAGGTATGTTAATTGTGGTTGATGAAAGCTGAATTTTACGTTTTCTTAAAAAATCTCTTCAATTACAATTGATATAACTAAGAGTTTCTAAGATTGGTGTTTTTCTAACATTTTGTCGTATACTTATAATATTGATGTAAGTATTCTTTGAGAAATGTATTCTAACGAACATATCTTTGGACATGACACTTCATGTTTTATATACTGCGTTTATAGATGCAAACAATATAGTTAGTATGGACTTTTTATTATGTTTATTGTTTTGTAATCACTTTTGGAACACACATAGACATGAATAAATGACCCTATAAGGTACTCCAGTGTGAATATATGTCTAGAAGTCTGCTCATATATCAGAAATTAACAGTCACCTTTATGACGTCACTGTTGGTAGTAAGTGATTTTCGCATAATATATTAAACAGATGTTTTAAAAATAAAATTTATGGGGTATTTTTTGCTATGAGACTAGATAATCATTAAACATGTTTTTACATAAATAATCTGTATTAATAAAATTACGAATGAATCACTCATCTATCAACGCCCAGCCTAAACCTTAATACCTAAGAACTATAAGTTTACTTATAATAACAAATAAATCTCTAAATATTCACTTTTATTACACTAGTATAGTACGGTAATGTATGCGACAGCAGTTGCTAAGGTCTCAATAAGGTTCGAATGCCGGTTCGAACCAAATATTTGTGCAATCCGCAAATGTTTGTATTGGGGTTAGAGTGTTCCTAAAAATGTATCTACGTATTTAGAAATATATAAGTATTATTATTACTTATTAGTTAATGATCCTAAACCACTATCTTGTATTAGCTCGATTTGGCCTAGATGGCACCATGTAACAAAAATTATCCATAATATTTATTTATTTTACTTTAACGAAATCAGATGCGTATGTTTTGGAAAGTCACTTATGCTCTTCACAGTGACGTTATAAGATTCAAAGTTATTTTCTAATATGGTCTTCTAAACGAACGAATGATGGATAAAAATTGCCCTGTTAAATGTGGGGCATTTCTTAGAGCAATTTTTATTTAAGAGATTGTGGTCTAATAGTCACATCTACTAAACTATAACGAAGCCAAACATCTTTTAAATATCATTTCGTACACTTTTATATCTATAGTATATATTTTATATATAAAAAATTTAGTTTTTTAGGTAGACAAAATATTTTTCATGCCTAACAAAGCCTGTAAAGATTTGATATAAGTTTTAAAATAAGTAGATTATAATTTTCAATGTCAGTGTGATTACTTTGGGCTCTTAACATACTAAGTATATTTTACACTTCGGTGTAATATCTGAAAAATAACGTAGTGATTTACCTCATTTCGAATAAATATCAGATAAAAAAATATCGAATCATAGATTTAGATAAAATATTCGTAGAGTTTATTCGCTCGTTTATTATGTAACAATTTATTTCTATATTTTGCGACGAGCTGTACTGAATGCTAATATATATATGTAATACTAGAATAAGTGTGGTTATAGAGTGTAGGGTAGATGTTTACATATCTTGGTAATATACAAGGTCATTTGTAATATATTAATAAACTCTTACAGATCATTTCTGTATATAGAATTAAACAACTTTTGTTCTCGGATTGAATTTTGTGTAATTTGTCTTGTACAAAAGAACAAATAATGACTTTTTGTTTTAAATCTTAACGCTAAAGTGCAGTCCAAAAGTAAATACTGCGTCAATACCATGTCAATTGTACAATGGAGACAATCTTCACCAGAACTGAGTGGTTCGAAGGATCGGTCCTCTGTCCATAGAAACTTGAAATGCTCTGCCAGTGCACGGGTTTGCTATTTCAATCGTGTCGCCAAAGATCCGAAATCGTCGCTCAATAGAAAGCCACCGGTACAATTTTGACTACCGAATTTTGACCGCTAGTCAGTGACATTTTTGATAGTCTACTAACATTTTGACAGCTAAAAAAAGCGATTCTGGTTCTATTCTATGGCTTGTCAATAGTAGACTCGGCCCCTAGAACTCCAGCCTTTTCAAGCGGATCGTGAAGAGGCGTATCATGTGCTACAAACTTCAAGGCCACTGTCGATAGTGTGAACTGTAATGTGACCCTCAATTTAAATGTCGCTATGGCTTTGCTTCTCGGCAATAACACTTATCGTTTTATTCGGAAATGCGTTCGTAGAGCGGGGTTAATAGAAGATTTAGAAATTTCTTAATTTTTTTTCGTGTCATTATTACGCAATTTAAATTAGAAAATGAAAAGTATTAGAATAAAAGTTCTTTACCGTAATTTACAGAAGTGATCCGTAAAAGGTTGTTAGTATATAGCACATGATCATTTATAGTCTTGTACGTACGTCCATGTTGTCACCGAATTACTGTACTTTCCTTGTATGATAAAATTTAGTGGAAATTATGTGACGTCTATAGCCGTAAACGAATATTAATAATGAAGATTTCAGAACTTGATTATGTATTTATGAAGCTTTTCTCAATGTTCTGTAAATGATAACTGCGTTAAGCATATTATAATACGGTAAATTCTAAAAAGGTTACATTTCTATTTACGACCATTTCCGAGCTTCGGAAGACACATTATGCCGTATGTTTCTACGGCAGGTAACCACATACTGTTTCTGTTCATTTCAACACGGCAACAGGCTCACTATCTATTATGTGAGACCAAATACTATTAGGAAAACGTGCGTTTAGCATGTCTCTTCCTACACCTTTGAGGAAAAGCCGAGACTTTATGACTATATAATGCAAATTAATCATTTTTAGGTATGGTAAAGTAACGTAATTCTACGACCAATAAAATGAAGACCGATATTGTACATGTAAATATATGAAAGCAGAAACTGACTGGCTGATCGATTAACACACAGCTGAAACCGCTAGTGACATTGGTGTGCACTAAGAAAGGATTTTTGTAAATTCAACCGATGAAAAGTGGTTATAAAAGATTGAACAACGTGTTATCTTGGTCTGATCAACTTTCTAGGCCACGCGGGAGGAGCCGCGGTTAATAGCTAGTATATAATAGCTAGTATATTCTTTGGACCATTATATTAGTTCAAGGAAATAATATAATGGTCCAAAGAATTCCGTATATTAATTATTATTCCGTATATTATTTAGTTCTCTAGACAGTGAAGAAGTTGTAAGACTACATACCTATTTTGTTTCGAATATTCAAAATAGTCTTTATGTTGTCTATCTTCAGCTACCATAAAAAAAATCAATTATCTTCCACTAGAAAAAGGAAGAAAGGTATTTCATATATGTATGTGATAGATGTACGTAAGGCGTTTGACAGTAGCCTTCCATCTATTCTGAACACAGTGAAGTTCAGACTAAAAGTTATTTTTATGGTATTTGTTATTACTTTAGATCCTGGTGTATAGGAGCTACAGCAATGGGATGGAGTGTCCATATATCCTAGAAAAAAAGTTTGTTTGTCAGCCGGCTTAATAAGAATTATATAATAAAATATTAAAAACAGGTAACATTTTATATCGTCGGGAGTCGGGACTATTTTTGATCTATATGACGCGTTCATGCACTAGCGGTCCGGTGGATTCACCCGCGTCAAATTATACGCATAAACGTTCCTCTGTGACGTCTGCATCTATTGGTCAAAGCCGTGGTGCAAAAAGTTTGCATTAAACAGACATACAGTCACGAAGGGGATTTATAATATATGAGATTTAATACGGCAAATACTAGAGACGCCTCGCTCTATATCTATACTTATATATAAAGCTGAAGAGTTTGTTTTTTTGGTTGACCGCGTAAATCTCGACTACTGGTCGGATTTGAATCATTCTTTTGTGTTGGATAGCCAATTTATTGAGGAAGGCTAAAGGCTATATATATTATCATTACGCTACTACCCTGGAGAGCGAAGCAGTAATCATAAATGTCGACAAATCAGGCTAATTTCAATGCATTATACGGGAGTTTAAAGTATGTCACGGGCGAAGCCGTCCTTTTTTAAAAATGATTTGCTTGTTTATTTCTTTGCATTACATTCTAGAGGAACATATTAAAAGATTACGGGTTAACAATATTGATTATCGCCGAATTGTGAAAAACAAGTCTCATCGATTAAGTAAAAAAAAGTGCTGAATATGTCCATCATACTTTTTCGGAAACAATTCTTCTTTTTCTATGTAATTGTTTGGTTATAATTATCAATAATTTCCACTAAATTGTGCTCCACTAATAACTTCCGATATCCTGAACTATTAGTTAAGAAATAAAAAACGATTATGTAATTAATATAAAGTGGTGAAAATTATAACAATATTATGTCCCTCAAGTGTTTGTTTTATTTCTTACCAGAGGGCGTTCCTTCCGCATGAAATTTTAGTTATCCCCACAAATTTTGTCGGGATATAAACCTTCTTACTTATAAGTGACATAAATCAATCGATTCCTTACGTTCTGAAAGAAGGACAAACAAACAAACCACACTCCCTTTTTTAAACCATTGAGATGGCAGACAAGTATACAGTCCACGAGATCTTAAGTACGGTACGACAGATGTAACCGACGCTGTGGAAAAGGTCGCAGAGAGGGACTGTGGCGCCTAGGTCTGGGGTGTCATTGAATTGATTAGAGGTTTTCTTGCAGTGGTACAAGTATTTGTGTAGTCCGCAAATGTTTGTTATGGAGTTTAGGTGTTTACTATGTATGTATTAGAAATATAATACTTATATTTATTGTACGTATGTATTTAGAAAAATATATAGGTACATTTGTTTATCAGTTGTCTAAATCCAATACAACAATTTTATATTAGCTTAATATATAATGTAATATATTGTGGGACATTTTTTTACACAGCGCGGTCTAGGCCAAAATAAGCTTATATAAGCTTGTGTTATGGGATCTAGACAACGGATATACATACTAATATATTACTAAATACATACGTAGGAAACACCCAAACTCCGAAACAAACATTTGTGGATCACACAAATATTTGATCCGACCCGGGAATCGAACCTGGAACCTCAGTCGCGGCAGTCGCATGCACTACCATTGCGCCACCGAGGCAGATTAAATAGCTTACTTTGGCTATAAAAATCCCTCAATATTTATATTTAATTACTATAGTATTACCCTCATCAAGACAGGTCCAGGAGTTAATTGTCTCTCCAATAACTCACTATGTGGCATTTAGGCAATTTTCCTCGTTCTGATGTAAATTGTGGTACAGAATTCCCTTATGACAGTGTTATATCTCACAGTAAACGTAATACGTAGTTAGAGACGTAAAAATTGTGATCAAATATTAAATTATTATATAATGAATACGTAATTACAGGAAAATTGTGGAATATTTATTGACTGCCTTATCAACATAGAACTGTGCATAGCAACAACATGCATTCACTCCTCCATACAGGTACAGATAGAAAAAAAATATATATATGCGCAATTAAAAACATTGCGCATGTATAAAAGTATATGATACTGTGCTTAAAAAAAAAATTAAAATGTTCTGTCTGTTTATTTGTTCTAGGTAATCTCTGAAGCGGCAGGAATGATTTTAACGAGACTTTCACTGACCGGTACCTAATGATAAGATTATAAGAAGTACATAACTTAAGCTATATTTTATCGCCGTATTCCCACGGGAACGTTACCTACGCGGATGAATCTGTGTGGGGTCGGCTTCCATAAAAAAATATTTATTTTGCATAAACTATTTTAACGGCGCTTACAAAATGTCATACACTATTTAAAATATTTAAGCGTAGACAGAAAAGTGACCACCGGTTCGGAACGCAGTCCACCTGAGAAGAACCGGCCATCAACTTAGGAAGGCTTTTTTTTGATGGCCTATATAAATTACGATTTAATATTATTTCACTTTGCCAGCAGATCATTTTCAGGCGTTCCTGTCCGGTAAATAGTCTTTAACAGAGTAATAACCTATTTCACAAAGCTTTTATTTATTAAACTTTTTGATTATCCTTTTTTTATTTAATGGTAAATTTCTCAGGTCACAGGAAAGCTTGTTCTAAAAGCGTACTGTAAATATAAATAAATATAAATAAATATTGTGGGACACTTTTCACACAGAGCCATCTAGCCCAAAGTAAGCTAATATTAGCTTGTGTTATGGGATCTAGATAACTGATAAATATACTTATATATTTCTAAATACATACATATTATACATAGGAAACCCCCAAACTCCGAAACACACATTTGTGGATCACACAAATATTTGTTCCGACCCGGGAATCGAACCCGGGACCTCTTGCGTAGCAGTTGGAAACACTCCCACCGCGCCACAGAGGCAGTCAACTGCAGGGACTGAAAGATTATATTTATTTCTAGTGTTTATGTTAATTACAGAGTTTAGAAAACTGTGATGGATATTTCTGAACATACATAAGATTGGCAAAAATTTATTGTAATGCTATTAGAATATTAAATTATCGGGAGGCTGGCTCTACCAACGTCCAGTCGAAACTTTTACCTAGAATAGAAATATGAAATATTTAGGGTAAGTTAGCTTTATAACATTATAGGTACTCACTGAAAATTACTTCAAATCGTACAGTAGATATAGGTAGGTAGCTAAATTTCATGCAGACAGCCACTGGCGTCTACTAGTAAATGTATATAAAAGACATAGGATAATGTTGAGCCTCCGTTCTCAGCAGAAGAGTGTTATGTACACCTCTGTTCAGTAATTTATTGAAAGAGGTACCTAAGTATAGTTCTCCATAAGGATGGTTTGCTGGCCTCGAACCGACTAATACCACACGGTTAGGTACTACCTTACTCTAACCTACGGTAGAACATCCTTCGAGTACTGGGGTTGAATCCTACTAATATTATAAACGCGAAATTTGTAATAATGGATGTTTGTTCACGTAAAAACTATTGAATGGATTTTAATGAAACTTTTCAATAATATAGCTTATACATCAGAATAACACATAGGCTACTTTTTTTTATCCCGGGAACCAGTTCCTGTGGGAAAGGACAACGGGAAACTTGTATACGTGGGGGAAGCCGCGGGCGCGCGCGTCATCTAGTGAGAAAATAAATCTGCCAAAGATCAGCGACAACGGCTGTGTCCTACTCCTCAGGTATTTAGAGTGTACCTATCTTTTAGTGCAGTAGTAGTTTAAAGCGCTTGTCAATATGTCATATTCATTAAATGGCCTATTAAATAAACATAACAATCTGACAATTTTTTTATTATTACTGTGTTAAAACGGAGTGGGAACGAGGCCTTTGACTTTGTTGTTTACCTAAATATATAGGTACGGACGTCATGTATTTTCTATTTGCGTCTATAACTCGGAAAAGGTATAGTATTTGTTTGTTTGTTAAATGCCTACATTATAAATTCTGGACTGTAGTTACACATATACCTCCTCCATACCTTCATAATACTTATAGAACCTTTATTCTTTAACGGGATAGGCAGAGGCATATTTAAACGTCCACATTACCTCCTAAGCATTTTTGTCCCACGTAATAGGATGTGAGCTCATTGTCGTGTTAAAATTGGCAGGTATAGGTAGCGGCGCGGCGACCTGCTATTAAAATTTTTCAATACGCCCTTAAGGATTTCATGACTTAACGACAACCTTGTTCCTAGCAACCGGGTCCAACGGCTTGATTTGCTTCTGAAGTTCGGAAACGCTCCTAAATGGAAAATGGCACAAAGCCGAAGCTAGATATTTAACGCAGTGACCGTTTACAGAACACTGAGTTAGCTTTTCACTTTGTCGTGCTTACTACAATATGGGTGGGCGTTTAATATGCCTCTGCCTACCCCTTCGGGGATAAAGGCGTGACAATATGTACAATATGGGTAGGTATCAAATAAAAAGACGCACTTTTAGCATGATTCAATAAAAGCTTGCTTTTTTAAAGATTTTCAACTATTAATTTTGGTATTCCTTACATTAGGCATGGCATCATTTAAACATTGGTGAATGACAAGGAAAATTCCTATCTACAACCCATACCTATCTACAATCCACAAAATGTCAGTTTTACAATAATACTTATCAACAAATCGGGCGAATGTCAATCATTTTCCGGATTCATTGTTCTGCTTCGCTTTCCTGGGTAGTAGCGTGGTGACATATATATAGCCTTCCTCGATAAATGGGATAACGAACACAAGAAATTTTGAAACATTTTAATTTGAACCGGTAATGCCCGAGATTAGCGCGTTTAACTAAACAGTGAGGTAGGTATGCATAGATGCTACTTAATAATCTCATATTAACATGGAATGAGCTCTCTGCCATGGTTTTCCAATATTGTTTATAACGTAAAGTTTTTCAAACGGTGTTTTACTTTTTTTTTTTAATATTTATTTAATGGCCTGGTTCCTAAGACCTTTTAGCCAAATCTTATTTTTTATATCATATTTCTTCAATCTTATCTTCTAATTAGTCCTGTCCAGTCGATGTCGTGTCCTCATTGTCCGTCCTGGTCCTTGCCCTCAGTATAATGGTGATTCTTATACTAAGGTTGTCAGTGGACGTTTCGCGGCAAGAGAGAAAATAGCATTTCACTGCATATATATCATTGTCTTTCACTATAGCACGTTAACACAACTTTTATGTCCAAGAAATCACCACTCCCGCACATAAAACAAGATAAATGCACTAGTTTTAGAAAATAATCTAAAGCAAGCGTCCGCACTTGTCACTCTTCCCGCCAAATGTCACGGTGTTTTACAATGTCTTTGCAGGGTTGTCAGTACGAGTGTACACTACTGGTGTTGCAAACGTCCAGTAGCTACCGTGACCACTTTCGACCCGTGTTTGACCATTAGATAAATAAATAAGAGTTGTAAGCAGACATATTTCAAACATCATTTTGTCATTGTGTTGTGACTTGTCTTTATCCAATATGTAGGTAAGTATTACTGACCTGCAAGTATGAATCATACGCTTACCTAAATTGAAAACAACAACGACGTCTAAATTCCTTAAGTATTAATAATATTCATATGGGTTTGTGAGGTTTTCCCACCATTTCCCACAAGATCTTGTTCCTGGGATAAAAATTAGACATTTTTATCCACTTACACATCATATTTGATTAAAATTGCGCACATTCACAAGGTTTCGCCTTTATAATTTTCGCCTTTAAAATTAATTATAATACCTAGTCAGGTCATAAGTATTGTCACACAGTAAAAACTTTTCTTTTAGAATGCTGGCCACAAAAAAGTTTATTTAATTCGAATTTCGAATTGTTCATGAAAATAAAAATGTAAACTTATTAGAATTTTACTCATTTTTAAATATGGAGTGGACGCTTAAAGAAAACCGTGTTGCAGTTATTGCGTTGCATCCATGGGAGTATCCAGGGGTGGGGGGGCAGAGGGGGATCATTGGGGAACTCCTATTTTTATTAACGACCCAGGAGAAGTAACCTTGTCAATAACCACTCTTTGTTCTCGATTTGACAAATAAGATGTTAAAATCAAATGCCTTGGAAAGGTCGCAGAATACTCCTAAAGCATTCTCCACCATCTCTATTTTTCTCAAAACGATACAAGCCTTTTCTTTATTGATCATGGCCATCTCTAAGGTCTGTGTTTTAGGTATATCTTAGGGTATATTCTACTCCTACAGATGCAGGGGCCCAATGATCGCCTGGATTCGGTTCAAATCGTCCACTTTCTTTTGAAAAAGGTTTTTTTCGTGTGTAAATCCCATAGATATCTTAACTGCTAGTTATAAGGATATAATCCCTAAGGATATTGTGTGTGATGTGTGTACGACGTTTAACGCCGGGCGCCCCGGGTAACTCCTCGGAAGGATGTCCCAGATTTTGTGTGCAGACTTGGCTACCGCCGTGGCCTCGCCTTATGGTTTAGTGATATCTTGCTTGCTTAGAAGTTGATTTAGATGTGATTCCGCTTGTTGAATCATGAGGCGTGCGTGAATTTCTTACGTCAAGGCGTCGTCTTGAGCCTGTTTCTGTAAGGACGGCGGGAAGCCTGTCCACCTCACATTTAAAATAGCTAATTATTAAACAAACAAAACAATTACCTATTTTAATTTATACTAATAATAGAATAGGGGGATAAAATGTAGCCTAAGTTACTCCTTATAACATCCACCTGTCGGCGAAATTCCGGAACAAACAGACATTAAGTTGTTACTTTTGAATTACAAACAGACACTTTAATTTTCAATTTAATTTATTTGTATAGTAGATTTAAACCTTTAAACTGAATAAATTAAAACAGGTAGTTTTAGACTCAACGCCTTTCTCCCCAATGCGGTGGCGGAGGCATATTATATACATTTCACAGTAAGCATTTATATACCAGGTGGTAAGCCCGTTACCGTGTTGAAATAGACAGACGCCGGTTGTGAATAGCTGCTGTTGAATTAACTTGGCTAACGACTGCCATCCCATGTTACTGGCAACCGGCACCAATAGCTTAACGTACCTTCCGAAGCACGGAAACGCTAGTAAATGTAAATACCACAAAGCGGTCACCAATCCGTGAACAGCCATAGCGATAGTTGCTTAACGCAGTGATCGTTTACAGAACACTAAATTAGCGGGGCTACGAGCACTTTATGCTCTTAGGAAAATCGGATTTGCCCCACCCTGGCCCAGAACCTGGGTACGCCCATGGTTGCATCGTTGCGGTTACGTGCCAATTCAAACTTTTGACATACTGAAAAATTTGAATATAACCAAAAGATTCGTTTATCGTACCATCAAACGATACAATGAAGTCTCTAGTGTAGATGATAGGTCAAGAAGTGGTCGCCCTCGGTCTGTTAGGACTCCAGCAGTGATAAAAGCTGTGAAGGCGCGAATTCAAAGAAATCCCAAACGTAAGCAGAAACTGTTGGCCCTTCAGATGGGGTTAAGCAGAACCACGGTGAAAAGGGTGTTAAATGAAGACTTAGGGCTTGGGTCATATCGAAAAAAAACAGGACATCGTTTAAATGCTCGTCTAATGGACCTGAGACTGAAGAAATGCCGCGCTTTGTTGAAGCGGTACGCGGGAAAAAATATCGGGAAAAAATATCGAGAAATTCTTTTTTCGGATGAAAAAATTTTTACCGTAGAAGAGAGCTACAACAAACAAAATGATAAGGTGTACGCACACAGTAGTGAAGCAGCGAGCAACCGTATTCCGCGTGGCCAACGAGGTCATTTTCCACCCTCGCTCATGGTATGGTTGGGAGTTTCTTATTGGGGCTTAACAGAGGTACATTTTTGTGAGAAAGGTGTAAAAACGAATGCAGTTGTGTATCAAAATACAGTCCTGACGAACCTTGTGGAACCTGTTTCTCATACCATGTTCAATAACAGGCACTGGGTATTCCAACAAGATTCGGCGCCAGCGCATAGAGCGAAGAGCACACAAGACTGGTGGCGGCGCGTAAAATCGACTTCATCCGGCACGAAGACTGGCCCTCTTTCAGTGCAGATTTGAGTCCGTTAGATTACAAGATATGGCAACACTTGGAGGCAAAAGGCGTGCTCAAAGCCTCATCCCAATTTGGAGTCACTCAAGACATCCTTGACTAAGGCAGCCGCCGATATTGACATGGACCTCGTTCGTGCTGCGATAGACGAGTAGCCGCGCAGATTGAAGGCCTGTATTCAAAATCACGGAGGTCATTTTGAATAAACTTTATTGTCAAAAGAATCTATGTTTTGTTAAGTTCATTTTGGTATATAAATGATTACATAATGAATAAACTTGTTTCAATTATTTTATATTTACATGTGACAGAATTTATGACCTGACTAGGTATATCTAATAGCTTATCTATCAGAATAACACATAGGCTACTTTTTATCCCGGGAACGAGTTTCTTTAGAAAACGGGAACGGAAAATTGTTATCACGCGGGCGGAGCCGCGGGCGTCGACTAGTATATTATAAACCTAAAATAAAATCCAATACAATAACAGAGATGTTCCATTTCGATTGCTACTGCCAATCATTTTTACTGTGGCGTGCCAGCAGAAAATACATTGTCGATCTATCTTGGCGGAGGCTGAGGAAGCGTTGTGGTGCCTATGCGACTTGGCCTACCGGCCCTTAAAGGGACTGCTGATGAAGAAGAAAACTGTGATAGATTTTTCTGGACATTCATAAGATTGGCAAAAATGTATTCTGATGGTACGTACGGTTCGAATATTTACTTCTTTGAATTGTTCTCGGAGAGAAACTTTTGGGCCCAAATTATAAATAGCGCGTACGCTTTTGTAGAAATAAATAATATTTAAATCTGCAGCACTCCCTCAAAGGAGAATACAGTAAGACATAATACTATGAAAATAGCTGAAGTAAACCATTCTAGCCGTATCCACGTCTGTTAGAGTCCTGATCTTTTTTTACAGCGTATGCAGCCGGACATACGTTAGCCTCTAGGTTAACCTAGAGGCTGTCTTTTCTATGTGTGGGCCCCATTGCAAATTGGCATCAATAGTTATACCGAGGAACACAGTTGATTCCACAAACTCTAACACTTGTCCATTCAGTTAAACATTGCCCGCAACTTGTTTTACATTTGGTAGAGTAAATTTTATACATTTAGTTTTATTTTGGGGATGAAGAGTAGAAGCGTGCACGTCGCCATCCCTGCCAGCTACGGCTGCAATTCTACTCCAACACGAGTGCCACCAGGGCGAACTATGCTAGGGCGTGCCCCCGAGGCGACGCGCACCAGTTCGTCCCCGCTGGTGCGAAAAGTGTGAGCCAGAGCGGCGTAGGGGACCGCCACCCTACACGCGCGGCCCGACACGGCGGGAAGTGGAGGATGGAGTGCAGGGTAGCTGCGTGGAATGTTAGGGGAGGAATGCAAGATAAGATGAATGAGTTGATGGATGTTATGAATGAGAGAAAGTTAGATGCAGTGTGCTTGACAGAGACCAAGCGCAAGGGCAGCGAAGTCTTGGAGCTCCCGGGTGGGATGCTCGCGCTTTGGTCTGGAGTACCAGAGAGCGAGCATGGCAGTCGGGGGGTTGGAATTTTGCTGTCCTCGCGATTGGCCTCCGGTATGTATGAGTACAAACTGGTAGGTCCTAGAATCCTCTGGATCCGTGTAAAACTTGGTTTGACGAAGATTTTCCTGGTAGCTGCTTACGCGCCAGTATCTTCGTCGAACGCGAGTGAGCTAGAGGACTTCTGGGAGAGTATGAGAGAAGCTCTAAATGTGATAGAAGGAAATGAAAGACTTATAGTATGTGGAGACTTGAATGGATGGGTGGGTACCGCTCGCAATGGTTTTGAGTCGGTACTCGGGAAGTATGGGGATAAAAGGGTGAACGACGCTGGCAAGCTAATACTGGCATATTGTAAGGAGAAGGATTTGTTTGTGGCGAACACAATGTTCAACCACAAACAAATTCATATGTATACGAGGAGATGTAAGTCAAAGAGAAGCATGATAGATCTATTCCTAATGGATAGTCGGCTCCGTAAACAGGTGATGGACACGAGGGTTTATCGAGGCGCTGAGCTGGGATCAGACCACTACCTAGTCATAACTAGGATTAGGGGTCTGTTCGCGGGTTGGCGTCATCGTACCGAGTGTCCTGAACCTGGGCCGACTTATAGCATCAAAAGCTGGAAGCTGCAGGATGCATCCATTAGGGATAAATATAATGAAAGGGTAGCCGAAAAGCTTGGCGACGTCAATGTAAGCAGTGAGAATGTGGAAAGTGTATGGCAGAACCTTAGGGACAGTATGATAAATGCCGCTGTGGAAGTGTGTGGAGAAACGAAAAGAGGCAGTAGTAATAAGCGTGATGCATGGTGGAATGAGGAAGTGAAAGAAGCAGTTCGAATGAAGAAGAAAGCATGGCTAGACTACTTAGCCTCGCGGAATGATTTTAATATGAAAGAGAGATACAAGCTGCAGAAAGTTAACACGAAGGCACTGATAGAAGAAGCTCGTGAAAGGTGCAGAATGAAAGCGGATGAAAGGTTGTCGTCCAATTTCCGGGATAATGCCAAGCTCTTCTGGAAAGAGGTAGGCAAGACCCGGAGTTGTTCGGCAATCTGCAGTATGAATAAAGTGCTTAGTGTTAACAATGACGTCCTAACAGACCAAAGTGACGTCCTGCAGAGATGGAGTGAATATTATGGAAAGATGTATGCAAGAAAAGACAGAGATGCCACATCGGGAAGTGGAGCTCACTTCGATGCTCCGGATCCCGATGTCATTGAAGTCATTAGTATGAAAGAAATAGAACAAGCGATAAGAAGTATGAAATGTGGTAAGGCTGCGGGAAAAGACAGAGTTACTGCTGAGATGATCAAGTACGGTGGGTCGCGTGTCTGGGACACACTTTGTCTGTTATGCAACTTGTGCTGGCGGACGGGTGAGGTCCCAGATGACTGGCGAGTAGCAGTTGTAGTACCTCTTTACAAAGGGAAAGGCTCGCGCCTAAACTGCTCCAGCTACAGGGCGATCAGCTTGGTCAGCTTAGCTAGTAAGGTGTATGCAAAGGTTATAACGGCACGAATGCAAGAAAAGTCTGAAAGGTATTTATGGGAGGCTCAATGCGGATTCCGACGTGGAAGAGGTTGCATGGATCAAGTGTTTTCTCTCCGCATGATCGCGGAAAAGTTTCTGGCTCTTAGCCAGAAGGTTTTCTGCGCTTTTGTGGATCTAGAGAAAGCATTTGATAACGTTGTGAGAGAAACGCTGTGGGACTTGCTGCCAGGATATGGTGTGGACGGCTCGCTACTGCGGGCAATACAGTCGCTTTATAGGGACTGTAAGGCTTGCGTGCGAGTAGGGGGGGATGTGTCACCTCTTTTTGATGTCTGTACAGGCGTCAAACAGGGATGTGTCATGTCCGCCTGGCTGTTCATAGTGTATCTGGACAGTTGCCTGCAGAAGTTGAAAGATTTTAATATGGGTGTGAATTTGGGTGACTTTACAGTAAACTGTCTGCTGTACGCTGATGATGCGGTGCTCATGGCCTCATCAGAAGCCGACCTACAGGCATTAGTCACTAATATGAAAGAGGGGTGTAAAAGTAAGGGTCTCCGCATGAATGCAAGTAAAACTAAGGTTCTAGTATTTGAAAGAGGTGACGTAAGAACTAAATGCGAGATTAGGGTAAACCAGGAACGTCTAGAGCAAGTGAATGAAATTGTGTATTTAGGAAGTATGTTTAGCGCGGATGGAAGATGTGATTCGGATGTAGAACGGCGAGTAGCTGCCGGAAACAAAGTTAACGGTGCTTTGTCCCAGTTAGTAAAGCGACAAAGCATCGTAAAAGAAGCACGAATGGCGATTCATAACGCAGTGCTAGTGCCAACTTTGCTTTACGGTAGTGAAACCTGGGTATGTCAGCAGATGCATGAAAGTAAATTGAATGCTGTGGAGATGCGATCACTTCGAAAATTGTGCGGCGTTACCTTGGCCGATCGAATACGTAACGAAAACGAAGTGATACGCAATATGGCAGGTTTGAATGAAAGTGTCAGCGTTAAGCTGGAAAAGGGCGTGCTCCGTTGGTTTGGACACGTCCAACGAATGAGTGAGGAACGATTGACGAAGAATATATATTGTTCAAAAGTAGAGGGTAGAAGGAGTCAGGGAAGGCCGAGACTTACATATGAAGACCACGTGAGCAGATTGCTCAAAAACGGAAAGGTCAAAAGTACTCGGATACCCAGACGTGCGTGTATGAAGCGATTGATGAATCTCGAAGAAGCGAAAGAAGTATGCATGGATCGCGAAGCCTGGCGATCTGTCCTCTCTGACTATCCCGTCAGGGATACAGCGTGAAGATAGTTAGTTAGTTAGTTTTATTTTCATTAAGGCAAAGATTATTTGAGCTGAACCAATGAACTACTCTTGCAATTGCATTGTTTACTAGTAGTTTAATAGTTTTAACTAATTATCTTTTAATTTTAAAAATCAATGAGGTATCATCTGCAAACAAAACAATCCTATTCCTGTCCCCTACATAAAATGGTAAATCATTCATATAAATGAGGAACAAGAATGGCCCAAGTATCAAGCCTTGCGGCATGGATCCTACAGAACGTGTACCATTAATATCGACCCTCTGTATTCTATTGTTCAAATATGAAGACTGAAGGTCGAGAGCTTTGCCTCTTATTCCATAGTGGTGTATTTTTTCGCACAGCGTTTCATGTAGAACGCAATCAAAAGCCTTTGATAGATCGCAAAATATACCTAATGCATCGTGCTTGTCTTCTAATAACTCAACACCAGCATCAGAAGTTGAGCGCCCTTTCGTAAACCCAAATTGATTCGCATGAAATATTTTATGACTATTAAAATGGGATAGCATTTGATTCAAGATAATTTTTTCAAATACTTTGTTCAACGTTGGCAGCCCCGGCACTGGTCGGAAATTAGACGCGTCTGTAGCGCTGCCAGCCTTGAACAAGGGAACGACTTTGCTGTGTTTCATTAAATCAGGAAATGTACCACTAGAAACACAGTCATTAAACACAGTTGCTAGATGGGGCGCAATGACCTCAATTATACTTGGTGCAGTTTTGACCGATAATCGCCAAAGGTCCGCGGTTTTCTTAATTTCGATACATACAATGTGCTTTTACAATGTCCTGAGCGCAAATATCTGTGAATACAAATGGATCCCCGGAACAAAGAACAGATTCTTCTAATAAATGTTCAGCGGAACTGGAAGACGCTTGGAGAGATTTTGTTGTCAATATAGGTACATTTTTGAAAAAATGTTCAAACCCCGTCGCCTCTTCCAGGTCCCCTGTAACATGACAACCATTTACTTTAAAGTGGAAATCCCTTTTAGTCACCAAAGATATACCGCATTTAGAGTTAATGATGTTCCAAGTCATTTTTATTTTATTTACAAAATTAGTTATTTTATTTTTAATGAAGTTTGACTTAGCAAGATAACACCTTTGTTTAAATATCTTTGAATAATTTTTAACATATTCCTAAAAGGTTTGCTAAAAATTATATGATTTTTCTGAATATAATTCAAATAATTTATATTTACTATTAAAGATTTCTGGTGTTGCCCAGTCACTGAAAACAGGACGACCACCAATCTGTAGTTTTTTGAGGTAAAAATTTTGCCAAACTCATCTTTAATAAAATAAAATAAGTGTTTATATGACTGGTCTACACAAGTGAAGTTAGGTAGATATGGTAATCTCTTTAATACATTTTCTTTAAAATTATTCAAACGACTTTGGTTAATCGATACATATATTTTTTTTTTTGCAGACTTTGTCGCTACTTTTAGGAATACTTTATCCATTGGCCACGAAGATCTGACTCTACAGGATCCACAATACCGTTATCTATAGGTTTAATATCAGTAAAAATATTATCAATACATTTTGCACTGGTTGCTGTAATACGAGTGGGTTCTAAGAATGTACTATGCAGATTAAAGGATTTAAATATTTTTTTCATTTTATTTCTCTCTGATGGAGTTAATGATGTATCTAATATATCAACATTAAAATCTCCACAAACTATTATAGATTTCTTAGAACATTGGCATTTGAACAGTGCTTCTTCAAGCTTTTCTTCAAACTTAATGTTTTGAGATAAGGAGAGCCTTAGGCCGCCGGCGTAGAACATAACTTCTTTGATTGCATTTTACAGAATCAATGTCAGAAATGTCAGTTTCGAGTGTAGTGCTTGCAGTCTACTATAGTGGAGCTGGTTGGTAGAAGAGGCAATATTAACTCTTTTAAAATTTTTTGATAAGTTATCAAGTCTGCAAGTTAAGCAAGTAATTTTGTCCACCTTGCTATACAGCACTGCTATGAGCCAAATACAAATGAAATATGAAACTTCTTAACCATGGTGTCATATTTCAAAAAAATTGAATTGTTCGATTGGAACATAATTTTCAATAATAATAGTTTGTTGACATTAGATAGATATTTTCTATCAAAATTTTTACAACGAAAGCTAGCTCTGTTGCTATCTATTTTTTTCATTTTTCTAGCCAAATTATTGGCAAGTACAATTGCTTTTATTGAGCATGATAATTTTGACAATTAACATTTGGAAAATGAAATTACAAAAAAACAAGTTTATAGGACAACAGATAATAAATATGGCCAGTTGACTTTGGCCCCTGAGAATAATCTTAATAAAAATATTGTTTTTATAAACCTGGTGCACCATAATGTTAGAGGTTTAATAGATGGTAAAGATTTAGAGTTGGAGCTATACGAGTACATTAATGCAAATTCTATTAATATTTTTTGTGTTACAGAGCACTGGTTAAAAGATCATGAAATCACATTGTTGAACTTCATAAATCACCAGGTTGCTAGCTCGTTCAATAGAATACATTCTAAACGTGGAGGCTCTTTAATATTAATTAACAAAAACTTAAAATTTAAAGACGTAAAGACTTAGTAGCCCTCTCCATTGAGCGAGTTATTGAGATTGCCAGTATTGAGCATTTCATCTTGTTAAGTGTATACAGTCCCGCTGATGCTATAATTATTTACAAAAATTTGTCTTTGCTCTGAGGTTGTTTCTAATGGGAGTATAATAACACTGTGCTGAAGAGCAGCCACGTGTTTGTGAACACAAACAAGTCGTTGCGTACGCATTTCATTCACTGTATTAGCGGTCACGGTTGTTATTTCCTTCTAGCTAAAAGTGTGCACACTACATCCTCCTTATATTTACCAGAGACAGACCTATTTATTGCCTTCACTATCTCATCCTCAATGTAAATAACATAATGTAACGCTAATACTAACTAAATGGTTTTACTCATGTGTAAATTTCGGGATAGCCCGACTCTTAGTTACAGACTTAACGTAGGTCCGTTTTCAAGAGAAGCTTCATGCCACCATTAGGTCCGAAACTACCCGAGCTATTCCGAAATTTACACGTTAGTAAAACCGTTTAGTCAGTAATTATTAACAACGCTCACGAATGTTAGAGGCTGCAGCAGGTGTCGCTGTGCGCGCGCTTTCTAGATAATAATTCTCAATAGTACAAACTCATATTAGCTTAAATTTGGGCTAGACGGCATTGCATGAGAATGTCCTTAAAATATTTATTTAAAGTGATTTTTGAAGAAAGTGAAAATTTTAGAGGAGCAATAGTACATACATATCTAATTTACATCTTTGCTTGCAACATCGACAGGGAGCACTAATGGGTCTCGCAACTTATACCAATTTATTGAGTCAAAGTTAAGTTGGTTGCATACCAGGATCTATTACATTAATAATTAAATAGTAGGTATAAAATATTTCATTCATAAATCAGCGCTATGTTACACGATCGAGTCAGTCGATGTGCTTATCCATGTGACGCAGCTAATTGCTAAGTGAGCTTATTACGGGTTTCCCCGTTCATAAACTTATTATTATCATTATATTTTATCTTCCCTATTATTGTATTATTGGCCTCCTAAACACATGTGTCGCGAGCTGTTTCATTTTATGAACAAGAAGTACCTTGCTAATAGCAATGTGGAGCTAGGTAGCTGAACTCTTATAGAAAGATATTGCGAAAGCATGTGTCACTACATAAAGGCTCGCTACAGCGTTGATTTAGACAATTGAATGCCATTGGATTAAAATGGAGTATAGCAACGCATTAAAAGGAAAATCGCATTCGGCGTTGCACCTAGTCCGATTAAGGAATGACTTAAAGGAGGTTGAATGGACGTGAGCGGGAATCTACGGGATTTTTTTAGAAACTTACACAGAGTACTTAGAGAGAAAACATACTCAAAGCCCTGACGTCTAGGAAGCGAGGCGGATGGAGATGATGACAAACGTCACTATGTTAGGTTGTTCGTTAATATCTCAAAAATGATGCGTTTAACAAAAAATGTTCTTGGACGAAATGAAAGCTTAAAACATCCTAGAGGTCAGGAATTTTAGTATGTTCTACAACTACTTTAACTTAACTAACTATCTTCACGCTGTATCCCTGACGGGGTAGTCAGAGAGGACAGATCGCCAGGCTTCGCGATCCATACATACTTCTTTCGCTTCTTCGAGATTCATCAATCGCTTCATACACGCACGTCTGGGTATCCGAGTACTTTTGACCTTTCCGTTTTTGAGCAATCTGCTCACGTGGTCTTCATGTGTAAGTCTCGGCCTACCCTGACCTCTTCTACCCTCTGCTTTCGCACAATATATATTCTTCGTCGATCGTTGCTCACTCATTCGTTGGACGTGTCCAAACCAACGGAGCACGCCCTTTTCCAGCTTAACGTTGATACTTTCATTTAAACCTGCCATATTGCGTATCACTTAGTTACGTATTCGGTCGGCCGAGGTAACACCGCACAATTTTCGAAGTGATCGCATCTCCACAGCATTCAATTTACTTTCATGCATCTGCTGACATACCCAGGTTTCGATATTTTACGATGCTTTGTCGCTTTACTAATTGGGACAAAGCACCGTTAACTCTGTTTTCGGCAGCTTCTCGCCGTTCTACATCCGAATCACATCTTCCATCCGCGCTAAACATACTCCCTAAATACACAATTTCATTCACTTGCTCTAGACGTTCCTGGTTTACCCTAATCTCGCATTTAGTTCTTACGTCACCTCTTTCAAATACTAGAACCTTAGTTTTACTTGCATTCAAGCGAAGACCCTTACTTTCACACTCCTATTTCATATTAGTGACTAATGCCTGAAGGTCGGCTTCTGATGAGGCCATGAGCACCGCATCATTAGCGTACAGCAGACAGTTTACTGTAAAGTCACCCAAATTCACACCCATGTTAAAATCTTTCAACTTCTGCAGGCAACTGTCCAGATACGCTATGAACAGCCAGGCGGACATGACACAACCCTGTTTGACGCCTGTACAGACATCAAAAAGAGGTGACATATCCCCCCTACTCGCACGCAAGCTTTACAGTCCTTATAAAGCGACTGTATTGCCCGCAGCAGCGAGCCGTCCACACCATATCCGGGCAGCAAATCCCACAGAGTTTCCCTCACAACGTTATCAAAAGCTTTCTCCAGATCCACAAAAGCGCAGAAAACCCTATGGCTAATAGCCAGAAACATCTCCGCGATCATGCGGAGAGAAAACACTTGATCCATGCAACCTCTTCCACGTCGGAATCCGCATTGAGCCTCCCATAAATACCTTTCAGACTTTTCTTGCATTATTGCCGTTATAATCTTTGCATACACCTTACTAGCTAAGCTGACCAAGCTGATCGCCCTGTAGCTGGAGCAGTTTAGGCGCGAGCCTTTCCCTTTGTAAAGAGGTACTACAACTGCTATTCGCCAGTCATCTAGGACCTCACCCGTCCGCCAGCATAAGTTGCATAACAGACATAGAGTGTCCCAGACGCGCGACCCACCGTACTTGATTATCTCAGCAGTAACTCTGTCTTTTCCCTCAGCCTAACCACATTTCATACTTATTATCGCTTGTTCAATTTCTGTCATACTAATGGCTTCAATGACATCGGGATCCGGAGCATCGAAGTGAGCTCCACTTCCCGATGTGGCATCTCTGTCTTTTCTTGCATACATCTTTCCATAATATTCACTCTATCTCTGCAGGACGTCAGTTTGGTCTGTTAGGACGTCATTGTTAACACTAAGCACTTTATTCATACTGCAGATTGCCAAACAACTCCGGGTCTTGCCTACCTCTTTCCAGAAGAGCCTGGCATTATCCCGGAAATTGGACGACAACCTGTCATCCGCTTTCATTCTGCACCTTTCACGAGCTTCTTCTATCAGTGCCTTCGTGTTAACTTTTTGCAGCTTGTATCTCTCTTTCATATTAAAATCATTCCGCGAGGCTAAGTAGTCTAACCATGATTTCTTCTTCATTCGAACTGCTTTTTTCACTTCCTCATTCCACCATGCGACACGCTTATTACTACTGCCTCTTCTCGTTTCTCCACACACTTCCACAGCGGCATTTACCATACTATCCCTAAGGTTCTGCCATACACTTTCCACATTCTCACTACTAACATTGACGTCGCCAAGCTTTTCGGCTACCCTTTCTTTATATTTATCCCTAATGGATGCATCCTGCAGCTTCCAGCTTTTGATGCTATGCGTCGGCTCAGGTTCAGGACACTCGGTACGATGACGCCAACCTGCGAACAGACCCCTTATCCTAGTTATTACTAGGTAGTGGTCTGATCCTAGTTCAGCGCCTTGATAAACCCTTGTGTCCATTACCTGTTTACAGAGCCGACTATCCCTTAGGAATAGATCTATCATGTTTCTCTTTGACTTACATCTCCTCGTATACATATGAATTTGTTTGTGGTTGAACATTGTGTTCGCCACAAACAAATCCTTTTCCTTACAAAATGCCAGTATAAGCTTGCCAGCGTCATTCACCCTTTTATCCCCATACTTCCCGAGTACCGACTCAAAACCATCGCGAGCGGTACCCACCCATCCATTCAAGTCTCCACATTCTATAAGTTTTTCATTTCCTTCTATCACATTTAGAGCTTCTCTCATACTCTCTCTCTCTCATACTTTAAATTTTACCAAATGGTTAAGGAAGACGCATCTACGAGTACATAGGGATTATGTATAAATATGGCATTTCAGCAATATTAGTCGTACTCCTACATCCTGGGCTGCCCCTTGCCACCTCACAGTGTTTTAACCTCAGGCCTACCCTTCGAGCCGGTTTTACCACCGCGGTGGTTTAGTACGTATAGTAGGACGGCCCCTCTCACTTTACACACGAATGACGGTGCGTAAATGCATTACCCGTAAAAAAAAAAGTGGTCGTACCTGTCGCTGTAGAGATGATTGGTGGTTTGGGGGCGTAGACTAAGAATTTGGTCCCAAAGATTAACCATAGGATACGGTACAAGACTCTATACGTTACAAAGACGCCATTTCTATCCAGTGAGGCAATGCCGCGGTGTATTGGACACTTGCTCTGGATACAGGGGGTCAATTCAGTAGACGTGGTGGTGGGTGTATGTATCCATTGGATGTTTCATTTTGTAATGGAACTGTGTATTTGTATTCTGACGTCAACAATAGATTTATATGTTGTTGCACTATTGCCAATAGGTTTTCTCTATCTAACCCAAAATGAATCACGTGTTAGGTAGATGCTAGTTTACGACTCAGTAACATATTATAACAATTAAATATTTTGATACAAGTTATTAGTAACATAGATTTACCTTCAAAAGTCACACCCCGCATTACCAACAATACTAAATAACTACTTAGTAATTAGTAGAAGCAACTAACGTAAGCAGCAATTATTTTAACACAAGTTGCCTTTCTTATTTAATACTTTTTGCAGTATCTATAAAATACTTCTAGACGTTCGTGCATGGTTCTATTTAGTTTTGGTAACAATAAAAATACTGGTAGATGCGTCTAACTCCGAACACAACATTTCGCAGTTAGACGCATCTACCAGTAATTTTAAGCAATTGAACTGCATTTTGATAAATGTTACAAGCAATTCTACTTGTGACGGCAGTAGGTATGTACCTATATGAATTTAGAAATCATAACAAAGTGTGTCAGTTGTCTAGATCACATACCACAAGCTTATATTTTCTTATTTAGGGTGTCGTTGTGGACAAAAAACAACAACATAAAATAACAAGGATTAAATCTATTGTTCTAATATGTTATCTGTGTAACACATATAAAAAAAAGATATCTAATAGGTAATATAGCTCTTTTGTCAAAAGCACAGGACGAGGGTTTTACCTGTGATTCTCAAATTGCTTAGCACGTTTGTATATCTTCACGATGTATCCTTGACGGAGTAGTCAGAGAGGACAGATCACCAGGCTTCGCGTTCCATGCATACTTCTTTTGCTTCCTGCAGATTTATCATTCGCTTCATACATGCACGTCTGAGTATCCATCATCATCATCCGAGCGCCTATCCCAGTTGCGTCTCGCGACGCCTGGAGTCCGCTTTCCTACATTTTCTTCTTCACTTCGCACGGTCGTCGGCATCCCCTGTAGTGAGACCATTGGCACGCATGTCACCCCTTACGACGTCAAGCCAGCACTTCTTGGGTCTTCCCCTCTTACAGGGACCCGGCGGGGCTTGTCAGGCTGGCCAGACATTTGTTTCCTACGTAGCTTCGCGGTTGCCTCAAGACGTGACCATACCAACGAAGGCGACACTCTTGCAACTTGTCTGCAATGTCACGGACGTGAAGGCTACCGCGGATGCGATAGTTCCTCACGCGGTCCATCCGCGTGACTCCACACATCCACCGCAGCATCTTCATTTCCGTGACACGCAGCTCCTGCTTGTGTCCCTCCAATATTGGCCACGTCTCACTGCCATGTAAAAGGACAGGTCCAAAGATGGGTTTGTAGACCTGTCCTTTCAACCGTATCGGTAATTTAGGGTCACAAAAGACACTGGTCATCTCCCGCCATTTGGCCCACGCGGCAGCAATGCGTGACTTGACATCGCAATCGATGTCACTGGACGTGTGAAAAACAGATCCCAGGTATTTAACCTGATCCGTGCGCTCGACCAAATCACCACCTATGGGGACGAATGTGGGATCTGCCGAGTTTAGTGCTAAGTACTCGGTCTTCGCCACATTTAGTTTCAGACCGCCGTTCTGAAGCGTCTCCTTCCACGCCTTTACACGTCGCACCAATCAGCCCCTGTCCGCGTCTGCCAGCGCGATATCGTCATTGCGAATTGCTGATGCTGTCCGACAATTCGTCTAATATTACACTGAACAGAAGCGGACTAAGGACCGAACCCTGGTGTACCCCGACGGTGATGGGGAAGGGTTTCGTGTCGCCAACAGCAGTCCGAACCATGGAATCGAAGTCACAGTACATGTCCCGGATAGTGTCAATATAGACCTCAGGAACCCCTTTGGACCGCAGTGCCCACCAGATCATCGCACGATGAACACAGTCGAAGGCCTTATGCATGTATAGAAACATACAGTGCAAAGGCGTGTTCTTCGACCTGTATTTCTCTGCGACAACCCTCAGGGCAAAAACAGGGTCCGTGGTCCTATGACCAGGGCGAAACCCATTTTGACACCCCGAGAGAGTACACTCCTGCCGGATCCGAGAGTCTATATTCCTCTCGAAGATCTTCATGGTGTGGGACATCACCTTTATACCGCGGTAGCTCCCGCACTCCTGCACTGACCCCTTACCTTTGAAGACTGGAGTAATAATACTCAGTCTCCATTGGTTTGGGATCTGCCCGCTGAGGAGTATGCGGTTAAAAAGGTTTACTAAGATACCACACCGCGAGGACCTATCGCCTTCCCGGCTTCGATGGGGACTCCATCGGGTCCGACAGCTTTCCGATTCTTCATGCGGTGAAGCGCAGTCAGGACGTCTCCAGGCGTTACCGGTGGCACTAGTCCCTGATTCGGAGGGAGGTCCGGAGGCTGCACCTCTTTGTGCTGTTTATTAAGCAGCTGTACCGCGAGGTCTTCGCTTAACAGGTTGCCCTCAGGGTCTTTTACACAGCGACACTTGGATATATCCTGTGCCGCTTTGACCCTGGAGCGCGCCAGCTTATAGATGAGCTTCTACCCCTCAGACGATTCCAGCTTATCATACAGAGGTTGTAATTGGTCTCGTCTGGCTCTGGCTGCAGCTCTCTTTGTGGCGCGCTTGGCAGCCCTGTACGCGTCGCGGTCTTCGGGGGATCCGGTCGCTTGCCACTTTTTTAAGAGGGCTTTCTTCTCCCTAGTCTCCCTCTGGACTGCATCGTTCCACCACCAAGTTTCCTTGTCACATTTGCATCCACTCTTAGACTCACTGAGCACCACCTTCGCCGCTCCAAGGATGGCCGCCTGAACTTTGTCCCAGTAATCTTGAACTGGTTCACCTTCAGTGTCGGTGCACTTGTCACTGACAGCTGAGACGAACTCCTGGGACCTAGTTTCATCAAGCAACCACCATCTGATACGGCGCTGGCACCGCTAGATGCGTTTGCCTTTGGGCTTCACGCAGAGGTCCATGAAAAGTCTCAACGTCTCGGTGTTGTGCAGTAAGACTCTCTCCGGGTATGACCTTGCAGTTGGCCACCTTGCCGATGCTGTGTCGCCTAGTGAGTAGGAAATCGATCTGAGTTGTACGCCTCCCGCTCTTGTAGGTGATGAGATGTTTGGATTTCTTTTTGAAATACGTGTTGACAATGGCCAGATCGGCTGCCACACACGTTCTGAGGATAGTTTTTCCTTTAGCGTTATTCCTTTGCCGTATCCAAAACCACCATGGAAACGCTCAAACTCCTCACACCTCTCACCCACATGACCGTTTAGGTCGCCGCCCAAAACGATTCCCTGTGACAACGGAATGCTCCGAAGCACTCCCTCGAGTTGGTCCCAAAACTACATCTTATTGGCGCCGCTACAACCGGCCTGTGGCGCGTAGGCACTTATCAGGTGGGTAATAATCCCATCGATAAACACCCTCACGATCATAAGCCGGTAGCTACAGCGTTTCACCTCCAAGATGCCGCTCTGCAGCCCTTCGGAGAGCACCACGTCCACCTCGTTCTCACCACCAGGCGCACCCGTGTAATACAGCTTGTAGCTTTTCTGCAGAGGCCGGGTTCTGTTGCCCTTCCACCTAGTCTCCTGCAGGAACGCCACGTCCACCCTCCACCTGGAGAGTACTTCGGCCAACTCTACCGCACGCCCAGTCAGCGTGCCAATGTGAACGACGGATACGGATTGGGGCTAACTTCTTTAGCCGTGCTGGCCTGACACACGGCAGCCCCAAGCCCACTTGCCACAGGAGTCGGGCGGGGCTCCTGCGCGCCGTTTTGCGGCGGCGCACTATCCTTACCAGCATTCCTTTTTTTACTGATTTTTTTTTGTTTTCGTAGGTGGCTTTTATGGGAGCGACGTCCTCATACCTCCCAACCCCAGAGGGGAAAGCCAGCGCCAGAGCCTCGTCCGTTAATCAGCAGGTGCACGCACTTCCATTTTTGAGCCGTTTGCTCACGTGTTCTTCATATTCTGCCTACCCTAAATCCTACTACCATCTACTTTCCCAAAATATATATTCTTCGTCAATCGTTCCACACCCATTCGTTGGACGTGTCTAAACCAACGGTAGTCTGGTACTGTAAAAGTTCGTTTATGAGTTAATTTTAGAATTTACCGAGTACATAAGGTAAAATAACATAAATAAAATAAATAAATATCCATCACGCCTTATCCCCGAAGGGGTGGCAGAGGCATATTATATGCCCACTTTTCACCGTATGGATTCCTGTCCCACGTAATAGGTGGTGAGCCCATTGCCGTGTTGAAATAGACAGACGCAGGTTGTGGCTACCTGCTGTTGAAATTTTTTAAGCCGCCCATTAGGCCTTCAACCAGGCTTAACGACTGCCATTTTACTGGCAACCGGGACCAACGGCTTAACGTGCCTTCCGAAGCACGGAAACGCTCGCAAATGTAAATGCCACAAAGTGGTCACCCATCCGAGGACCAGCCATAGTGAAAGTTGCGTAACTCAGTGATCGTTTACAGAACACTGAGACCGCGGGGCCACGAGCGCTTCTAATGTTAGTTAGTAAATGTTAGTTTTAGAATGACAATGAGTTTGAACTAATATTCCATTAGTATACCTAGTATTAAAATGTCTAAATTAACCATGGTCACAAACTAGTTTAGACTTTTACCTATAAGAATTGGTAAATCTTAGGTTATACAAAACAAACATAATATTAACTGAAGTTCGGATTTTTAACACATCACAACTTGTCAAAAGTGGTAACGATCTGTTAAAAATCCCGTAGAATGCGAAAGCATTTTAGACTCAATTCTCTGTCAAATCATATCATGAAATAATTCAAATTGTTCTTTGAGATATTTAAGCGTAGAAAAGAGTTTTTACTGTTTTTAAGTTATTTATTTTTGATTAACCGTTTAAAACTATCTGTCTATCTAAAAATATAAATTAATTATATTTGATGCAATGAGGCAATGAGAGAGGTTAGTAATACTGTGGAGATATGGCGTAACATAAATAGCTTTACTTAGAGCTTAAGCAAATTACACACACCGGCACAATTAGCGGAACATAAAAAATGCTAAATATTTCTCAAACCAATTTTATTTTAAAAACCAATAAACGCCAGTCGCTGTCATAAATAAAATGCCAAATTTAAAAATTAAAAGGTACTTTGTTTGGTGCAATTTAATTGAGAAAAATAAACTTTACGGAAAAATAAACATTCTTGAATTTTCATGGTGACTAAAAAAAATAAAAAAATAAATAAACATTTTATTTTCATTGGAATAAAGGATAAATCAGTATCGAGTATTTCCTCCACGTGCCCTTATCAAAGTTTCTACCCGTCTTGGCATGCTAAGAATGATGTTGTCTATCGTTTCTTGGGAAAGTGTCTGCCATTCCTCCAATACGGCATTTCGCAGTTCATCTAAAGTCACAGGAGCGGGTATTCTGGATTTCACCCCACGTTTTAGTAAGTCCCAGACATGTTCAATCGGATTCATGTCTGGTGACCTTGCTGACCACTCCATTACTGCGATGTTCACATGATTAAGGTACTCGCGAGTTCGCAGTGCGGTATGAGGCCGAGCATTATCTTGCATCAACACAAAGCCGTCGAAGCCGATAAAGGGGGCAAAAGGTATTACGTTTTCTTCAAAAACCTCCCTTATGTATCGATCATTAGTCAGACTCCCTCTTTCGTGTTCGTGTTCCACTAAGTCCGTGCGAGCTCCTAAACATATCCCCCCCCCCCCAAACCATTGTGAACCATCCGCCATATGCTACCGTAGTTTCTAAATTTAACTGATTGTATCGTTCCCCTTCCCGTCTCCATAATCTCTGACGTCCATTAATTTGATTTAAAAGAATTCTACACTCATCACTGTATCTACACTCAACTGTATCTCGAGTTTTGGAGCCTTGGCAGGCACGCGTGAACGCAAATGCACTTCTTCGAACCGTCTTCGTACCGTGCGTTCACTTACTGCTACTCCTCGAACTTCTTGAAGAAGATTTCTGGCTTACACAGCCGTCAAACGCGGATTCCTTCGAACACGCAGCTGAATAAAATGGTCATCTCTCCTCGATGTACACCTAATTCTGCCTTGCCCGCTACGTATAACGAGAGAATTGGTCTCCCGTATCGCTGGACACTGCGATGAATTGTTGAAACAGATCGACGAAACATCCTGGCGATATCTATGTAAGTTTGATTACTGCTTCTCATCTCAAGTGCCCTGACAATTTCAGTCGGGGTTAAATCAAGCATAAAGATTCCTTTACCCTTCAGTAAGATTTAAGGAACATAATAAGTCCAAAAAGTCTTGAATAAATAAAAAAAATAAGATTTTTACATACAAACTTGTGCACCCGTAATATGGAGCAATTAGTCGAAATTATTAAAACGTCGATTAAAATTAAAACAATCACAGAAAAAAGTGAAGATCAACAGTGTTCTGATTTTAAAATATTTTATTCTAAAATAAAATAGTCATAAACCAGCCAGCAACATTAATTGAAAAAGGTTTCACTCTTTTTTTTATGTTCCGCTAATTATGCCGGTGTGTGCATATTTGCACGAAGAAAAAAAAGATGATACAAATAAAAAAAAAAAAAATAAAAGATACCTGAGATGCAGATAAACATTATTAGCTTTACCTACCGTAAGAGTTGTCATTTTTAGGTTTCATCAATATCTTTATGGTACAGTCAGTCACACTTGCAATTGCTGACTTATAGATGAGGTCATGGCGAAATGTAGGCAAACTAGAAACGAAACCCTACATGAACTTGTTTCTGAACTGTGGTGAGCTGATCGGATTGACCAAATCCAGGAGTGTCATCCTAAATTTAGACAAGCAATTGTTTCGAAACTATCCCAATTCCGAAAAACGATTTTTCGGCTTCGAATTCGACTCTTCGCTACGATTTAACACATATTCGAATAGCATAATTGGGACAAAACATACTTCTATTACACATAAATACCTACTTTCGAACGACACTACTTCGACTTATTTTGACGGAATGTACCTACTATCGACAAATGTGGTCGATTGCAAATTTCATTGAATCCTTAATATTCTACGACTCAAAATGAAAAAAATACAAATAATGTCCTTGTAATAGACAATTTTTTGGATTAACTGATGGTGGTTTATTGAAATCGTGAGTTAGAAGATTGCATTAGCCATCAGCGACAGGTGCGTTGACAATGAAAAAATTAATTCTATGCAAATTATTTTTACTTAGTTTTGACTAGATTCAGGTCCTTAAGTCCTGGTCTGATTAATGGACTGGGACATGATTCAGTAGTCAGTCAAATTATGTAACGGAAATCACAAAATATTAGTTACCTATCTATGTAAACGCTAATTAATTGCGATATTACATAAGGCCCTATCCTTATGCAACGTCAGTACCTAACATTCATGCGTTGAGGAAAGTGGCAGGATCCGAAAGTAAAGGTTACTAACAGAAGCTTATTTTTCTTTCTGGTTCAAGTGATTTAATATTTTTTTGCCTATAAACAAGCAGATAAGTAAAATAATCTTGCATCCAAAATTGTTTTACATTTGAAAATATTACTTAATCTTAGCGTTTGCAGATGGCCTCGGTGGCGCGGTGATAGTGTATGTGATTGCCGCGCATGAGGTCCTGCGTTCGATTCCTAGGTCGGAACAAATATTTGTGTGATCCATAAATGTTAATTTCGGAGTTTGGATGTTTACTATATAATATGTATGTGTTAACAAATATTTAAGTATGTATATCAGTTGTCTAGATCCCATAATACAAGCTTATAGCTTAGTTCGGGCTAGATGGCGCTGTGTGAAAAGTGTACCACATTAATCATTATTATTAACTAGATTTTTTACGCTAGTAGAACTCTCTTCTCTCTTTTTATACATCTATTTTCCCAGTTGCATCTAAACCCTACATGAATTTTGCCTCACGACTTTACCCATGAAGTATTTTTTTTGGATACTAGTTGACGCCAGCGGCTTCGCCCGCGTGAAGAATTTAATTATATTGTAAATTTAAGTATATTTGTAAATTTTTAAAGCAATTATTTTGCTAAATTTCTTATACATTTTTAATAAAGTGGAAAAAAGACAATTCGTATCGATACAGGGATTGAACCTGTGACCTTTGCCTAACCAGGGCAATGTTCTAGCCACCTGAACTACACGAATACTTTTAATGTACAGAGATCGTTTTGGGACCCCCGGTACCAGCACGCTTTGAATATGTCAAATATTTGAGAGTACTTTGCACATCCCTCCTCACAAAAGAAGCTGGAGGAATTTCCAATAGTCTCGCTGCTGATCGAAGCCTAGTGGTTCTCAACTTGAGACCACGCGATTGAAGGCCTTTTGTTTAGTGAAACAAAAAACATAATCTCCGAAATGAGATTGTGTTAATACACTTCTATCAGATTAGTGTGAGTTCAGAAAAATAAAAAGCTATGAGATTTAAAAAATATATAAAAATTTGATGATATCCTCGGCACAGGCCGCATAAGAGATTATCCCATTAATGCCACTTAGCGTATATCAACAAGAGTGGAGATGGTTGTTGACGTAAGGAGTAGATACTCCATAAACATACTTATAAATCAGAGGTTCCAGTTACGTCAGTAGTTTGTACATTATCTAGCAAACGATTACCTACTATAACATTTTATACAATATTTTGTAGTACTATTATATAAAATTATGTTATACAATATGCAGCATAATTTATACATAACATAAATATGTTGTTATAACCTGTTTAAAAGCGGTGGATGAATTGAAACTCTACTAATCAATGTTAGTGTTCGGTCGTCGATCGTTTTTTGGAAGGTCCCGGCTGTCAGCCTAGTGGAACGCTTCACAACAGCAAGTACTAGCAAATTGCCTCGTTACACTTTACCACGGAAATAGGATCAGCTCAGCTCAGGCTAAGAATGGGTGCATTATGTCTATTACTCCGTCAATCAAATCTGACCACTGATGAACGCATACCTCTTCCAATTTTCACTATAACCCACATGTACGCTATCATTTAGGGAAGGGGATTGACTTTACTGTAACATACTAGCCATACAGTTTGGTACAAGACTTTGTTGCGATTTTACTTCTCATCTCCATGAACTTTCCCTCCATTAGTCGGTAGGCGCATCACTTGCAGGTGATGCTAGTGAAGGCCTCAAAGGTCCCGGTAGTTTCCTATCACACAGTAGTTAAATAGAATTAATTTTGTTATAATTTACAGTAACTACAGGAAAGTAATAACACATATGTAAATTAGTTTTAGACTACGGCAACTTTCTCATATCATTACTATGTCAGTATATTAACTATTTACTTCGTGACGTTAAAATGAGGGTGGAGCCAATCAACTGCATGTAACGTTATATAATCCCCTCCACTTTAGGCCCAAGTCTGAGTCACAAAGATGTATTCGATTTCCATATTCAGTCTTTGATAAACGCGAAAAAGAGAGCGTAAATGTTTGTAATCCTTTCAATTTAATTTGACAGGAAAATATTTAGGTAATATAACGCACATATGAAAATGTTAAATGGGTTTACTCATGTACGTAATGAATGATTTTATAAGGAAAATGAAGAACTAGTTAAAACATGAATTATGTGTTGCAGGGACTCAGTCGCAGCTCGCGCTTTGGATTGTACGGTCAATAAGCGAGTTTCGTACTCGCGGTTGTACCGCAAATCCCATCCTAAAACCTTTCTAAGGTCAGGATACTAAGTTCCTAAATTATCTATATAATAATAAAAGAAGTTTTAAAATGAGTTTTCTCGTGTTCTTCGCTTCTTTTCTGTGCTTAAGTGGAGTGTTTGGTGTCCAGTTTAAATGGTGGAATAACGGTAAGCTTATAATATTTCCAATCCTATGAATTTTACTAAGAAGATGTAATTGAACATTAAAAAAATCCATGCTTATATTCTAAGATATCAAAATCCATTAGGTCTTCTGAACGTATAAAAGATGTTTCTATATTACTTACTTAAGAGCGTGCCTCAAGGATTATACCTAGGGCCGTACAGACAATATTATTCAATATTTTTCTGAACTGGATCGCAGGGTAGGTCTGAGGTCTAGTCACAGCGACCCGGCTAAGTGAATGCCCCGAAATGAGGCTCTCCTCGGGGGGCTAAACCCCCACAATCTCTCAAAAGATTTTAAGCTTTCCTCGCTTAGCGGTCGAGTAGACAGTAGAAGGAACCCCGGAACGACTCGGATAGTGGCTACCTGCTGTTGAATTTTTTCAAGCCACCCCACAGTTCAATTTTTTTGATAGCCATTTTACTGGCAACCGGTACCAACGGCTTAACGTGCCTTCCGAAGCACGGAAACGCTCGCAAATGTAAATGCCACAAAGTGGTCACCCATCCGAGGATCAGCCAGAGTGAAAGTTGCGTAACTCAGTGATCGTTTACAGAACACTGTGACCGCGGGGTCACGAGCGCTTCAACGCAACTGGGACAGACGCTCGGATGATGATGATGATCTTTATCATTTATGTAAAAGTCTATATTTACAATAGCATTTTGATTTAAGAAGTCGTACAAAATTTTGGAAAATACATTTTATAAAATAAGCGCGATCTTCCTTTAATTTGACGTCAGCAATAAATTGGCACGCGTCAATGGAAAGTGGCTGACGCTCGTGCCGTTCATATTGTTAATACCACTTGTGGTTAACTTTATAATAACAGTTTTCTATGCCTAGCGTACAGGATTAATTGCAAAGTTAATTTGTTAAGTGTAATCTAAGCTTATTTCGTTTGTAAAGATTTTCTAATACTAATGATATCTAATATTAATAGTTGGCATTAGATATCAACTCTCAGAGAAGATATCATTTGTAACTAATTAATTAATTATAAAGTTATATTTATCATCGTTTGCTTGACCACAGTGACGTAGATTAATTTTACGGATTTTCCTCAGTCTCTTCTTTTCTATGTTATTTGATTCTTTTAAGGAATATTGAAATAAAACCCAAAACCAGTTTGATACCTAATACATGTATTTTCCTAGTACAATTAAATTGACAAACTTGTCTAGACAGGTTACAGGTTACAAGCATTATTTATTTTTTAAATTTCTTTGTTTCAGACGTAATTAAATGTGGTGTGGAAGCAAGTTCAAATCTTGTCCATCACAACCCGTGGTTAGTCTACCTCGAATACTGGCTAGAGGACCTCACTGATGTTAGGTGCGCTGCGACCCTCATCGATAGCAGACACTTAATTACGGCCGCTCATTGTATTAAGAGACCTAAATTTAAGCGGTAAGATTTAAAATTCCTTTAACAAAACTATTGCAAATTTAGTATCTATTTCTACTAAAGAGTCAAATCTGGTATTCAATGAAGCTTATTAATCCTTTTCATTTTACAGATTGGTTGCTCGTCTTGGAGAATTCGACCTATTTTCAAAAAAGGATTGTGTCCAAGGCATATGTACTGATCCCGTTGTTAAGATTGATGTGGAGGATGTTTATGTGCACCCTAAATATGATGGCAAAGAGTACGATATAGCTATTCTGAGATTAGCTCATGATGCTCCTTACACCGGTATGTATTCAAAGTACATAATAATTTATTTATTTTTATAATAATAAATTAAGTATCATTTTACAAATGAATTCATAAATAACTGACTATTACTATCTTCACGCTGTATCCTTGATTTATAGGATTTAACGTAATTTTGAAAAACTGAAATAATGCTCTCTACTTGTATACTATTGAAATTTATTAAAGAAACAGAGAATTTGTGGCACAGAGTGATTCAAATAGTGTTTTTATGACAAAGTTTTAAAGAAAATTTCTATTGTTTACAGATTTTATTCGTCCGATCTGTTTACCTAGTGGAGAACTTAAAACCGATACTACATTTTTCGCTGCTGGCTGGGGTGAAATTCCAATGAAACACATCTACGCTCACGAGAAGAAAATAGTCCCGCTACCTCTTTGGAACAGAGCCGACTGCCAAGCTTCTTATAAACACAATATTCTACCCCAAAATATTATTTGTGCTGGTGGAGAGGAAGGTATCGATACTTGCAGAGGTGACTCTGGTGGTCCCTTAACTAGGGTACAGGAAACTGTTGAACTATGGGGTGTGACTAGCGGTGGCAATTCGCTGTGTGGAACCAAGAACTCACCTGGTATTTATACTAGTGTTACTGATTATCTTAATTGGATCCAAGAGGTACTCAAATCTTGAGATAGTACTCAGTTATATTCTGGCTACGAAAATGTGTATGTATGAAGCAAACACATGGTTGTCTTTGAAAAATGCGTACAAATAGATGCATTTATTCTAAGAAGCATTTAAGACTCATATCAAAAGTCTAATTTTCCATAGTTGAAGTTAATGTTATATAAAATATGCTCTAACCAATCCAATTCTGGTTACATTTTAAATACTAAGTATAAAGTTTTGTGAAATATCTTAGACGAATTGTAATTGCACAGTAAATTAATATATTCTAAGACTTGTGCTATAAGATATTGATGATCTAGTTGTAATCTGTGCCATTGTAGGTGTTGAAAGATTATAGTAATTGTATGAGCTTTTATCTACTTTATATTAAAATGTATCTTATACTAATGGTATAAGGTAATAAAAAGTTGATGTACTTATTGTGAAGTGTCTCGCAAGAATCATTAGGGGGGCCAATGTATTAAAAAACAAGAGTGCCATAATTAATTTATTAAGCATTATTTATTTAGTATTTGTAGAAGTAAATATATATTATGAGCAAATATAAATAAAATATATAAAAAATATTATTATACTTAAAATACTATTTTATAACTTTTTTACCTAACCATTATTGTAATATTTTTTCAAGTTTTATTTAGTTTTTAGAACATAGCAAGGTAAGAAACTCACTGTCACTTGTTAAAAGTATGTTATTGTAACTAGTTGTAAGTGATAAGTAGTGCCTTATTGTTCACAAATACAAAAAATAACTAAAAATAATAATATTCGACATATTCAATAAACAATAAGAACTGTAGGTAAGGAATTTTTTTTTTAATACCTTTCTTTTTCTTCTACATCTTAGTGCTATTTTTAGTTAGTGTTACTATTACCAATTGCTAATTCCTAGGATTCATTTTTATATGACTGCTAGAAGCAGCTATCATTGGAAGTGACTGCCGTCTGACCTCCTGGCTCCGGAAGGCCGCCTGCGTCGTGTAGTTGTCTCGCGTTGCTGAACAACGGACAAGGCATTGCTAGCAGATAAGGCCTACTGGGCTCTGGAGATCTTACTCCTTACTTAAGCTGAATGAACTGCAAAGCAAGTATTTATTTCCGATCTGTGAGCTGGAACCAACAGCTTAGAGTGCATTCTGACACGCACGTCAATGGAAATGCCAATGGTCTTTATCTCAATTCAATCGTTTACAGAACACTGAGTTGGTAGGGCAACAAACACTCGTAGTGTTTCTTATAAATTTAAATTCTGAAGAAATTTAGGGTTCTCGTGGAGAGACAATGCCATTGATTTTGGTATAAAAAGGTCATAGTTGTAAAAATGTAATAGTCATAGAGCCATTGTGCCATTGTATTTTGTCCCACGTAATAGGTGGTGAGCCTAATGCTATGTCGAAACTACTGGCTGTTAAAATGTTTCCCCTATAAGGTATTCAACTTGACTTAACGACTGCCATGTTACTGGCAACCGGGACCAAGAGGAGGAGACTGGAAGAGCTTTAGACAGCCGTGCAATTCAAAGTGCCTTATTTATATAGAACCATGCGCCTAGTAAGTATAAATATGGTTCCCAAGGACAATTCTTTATCCTTTAACACGAAACAACACTGAAAATTGAAAATTTACTGATCGATAGTTTGTCGATCAAAACAAAATATATTTCTATTCTCTTCTGACGCGATTGGATTAGTAGACTTGGCCACCTGGAATCAGGTACCACATATATTATACATGACTGAATTTAAAACCTTCGCAGGTTTTAAATTCAGTTTTTTCTTGAGAACGCTCCTGTACTTAAACCAAACGGAACAGAGCAAAAGAACATGCTTTGTTCGACGCGCCGTTTGTAAATAATCTTGAACACGAAAGCATGTCGCAGCGACACACGAGCTTTTCCTAATGCCATTTCTTCCGTATTTACGATTTATGAAGATGATCATTGAACCTAGATACTAGTCTCAAAATTTATCTTTGAGAGCTAGGAGGAAAATATATCCAGATAAGCTTGGTTTCTCGAAAGCTTGATGTACATCTACTGACTAACGGGCAGGGTCAAGCCGTGAGAAGGAAAACTCGAAATTAAACCTTGTAACATTGTGATACCGTAAGATCAATTACCTTGACTATTAATAGAAATACCATAATACAAAGCCAGTGTTAGTATTTAACATAAGGACAAATGTGTGGTAGGGTTATTAAGATAGCGTAGCCTGTAGCGCTCGTATCTCGCTAACTCAGTGTTCAGTAAACGATTACAGCGGGAACTTTGACTTTTTGGTATTCCCATTTACAAGCGCCTGTCCATTTACAACAAGGCAACACGGCTCATCACCTGTTCTTTGGGAAAAAAATGCTTCCGATGAATTGTGGGTGTATTGTATGTCTCTGCCACCCCTTCGAAGATAAAGGCGTGAATCATAAGTAATTATAAGTATGAGAATTATTAGACAATGACGATCCATAGGCTTATAGGCTTCAAATCTGGAAAAATAATGGGGAATACCCTTCAGGTGAATTACAAATTTGATTCACGTCAGAACATCACTGACGGGGAATAATTAGCAGAATTACGTATAAGATAATGCCATATTTTACTCCCCTAAGGATCATAAACAAGCAGTTAAGTATGACTAAATATTCGAGTAACAAACAGAAAGCCTTGTAGATGACTCGCTGGCCAATTTCTTATCTTTTTCATGCGGTGAATGTAGTAGGTGACCATACTCTGTTATTTTAAAACATATACTTATAGACGAGGTAGCTCAATGTTCTGTGAAAGATTACTGCTATAAGCATCTTTCTTTTTCAGGTCTTTTTAACAGTTTTAGTACATGCATTATATTGCAAAGAAACGTAGTACAGACAAAATAGGGCAATGGCTCTACTTCACAGCAATCTCTTGTAGCAAGCTGGCGACAAGAAAGCATAAGGTGAAATATAAGTTTGAATATCGGGTAGGAACAAATATTTGAGCGATCCATAAATATTTCTTACAATGTTTAATATGTAATAATGTATTCTGTTTTTTTTTGTGTGTTGTGTGTTTGTTTACCAGTAGCCTAGATTCCATATCACAAGCTTATATTAGTATTTATATAAATGTCTCAAAATATTTTTAAATTTTAGTATAAGGTTGACGTTTTTGATGATTTCGCGTCTTAACACTGAGATAAGAGAAACTTGCAACGTTAAAAATGTAAATGTACGTACTAAAAGTAATACATATCGGGTATGAAATATAAAATAATGTAAAATAGGTAGCAATTATAGTACTGATATGAAATAAAGATATATTAACTTTATTTCATGTTTATTTGTATCCGGAAATTTAATTAAAATTATGGTAATTACAATAATTCTAAGTATACTCAACGATACGTGTTAACTGGGACTCCACATTGTCTTTTTGCGAGCATGAACTCTTGAGGACATGACCCGAAACCACGAAGACACGACCCCAGGTCCTGGGAACGACGGGTAGGCTACTCACCGTCCTTACGGTATAGTATAACACCCGAACCCTAAATAAAGCCTTCAATGAATAAGGTGATAGCCAAGTCTGCCGGGAATCATCGGATATCTCTCCGGTGAGTTACCTGGGGTGCCTGATCCTTATAGGTAGACCTACTTATAGGTAGAGACTGTATGGTATTAGTCGAGGTGGTCATAACATTCGTAGATAATTGCACCCTTTAAAACAAGCCGCAACCTGTCCACGTCGCTTTCAAAACGGTAAGCTTCACAAAGTGTTTTACAAATAACACTGTTTAGGTGTGCATTCCTCTTTGGAAAAAAGACTTGACTATAATAAGTATTTATAACAAATGTCAGTTATTTCAATAATATATATCATATTCGTAACATGTAAGACAATCAATAAAAAATACATCTTAGACAAAATCTACCTCAACAACATCTTATTGTAAATAATGAAAAAATACTTCAAGCGTGTATGTTGCAACTTGGTAACTCTTAACCACTCTTAACCATATCCATCATCAACTCGCCAACGTAGGATGTTGGAGCGCAAGATTCAATACATGTCTTTTTAGGGTAGGTAAATAATATGCGAAAGCAATAAAAGTGGGATAAAGTGGATTCGACCATCAATATCCGACATCATGAAAATACGATAATTTCAGAGTTTATCCGTCATTTTAAAAACAAATTTATCCAGAAACAACGGCAGGTTATAAAAAAATAAATCAAATTAAATATATTTCAAAATGCTTTCCTAGTTGGCAGTATCTAAGTACCACTAAATTTAAGTGTCATGTTAGTAGAAAACAGGAAAAATAACAAATACAATTTTGTGTCATCTCGCCCGATCGGGGAGTCTTCTGCAGGTGAGATGAAACTATCTGAAAGTAGAGTTCAGCTGACGTTAATTTATGGAAATCTCAGTACAACCCTGACTACTTTGTAATCAAACGTACAAGTCAGTCTGCTTTTTTTTGATGACGCAGGGAATTATATTTTTATGTACCTTGATCCCTGTTGCTAGGGCAGCAGGAACTGTGTGTGGAACGCCTAGCCCTTCAATAGCCGTCCTACCCACTAAACCCCGCGGTATTTTACCATCTTTACAGAATAGACCTGAGGTATTCGCTCAGCTCCGGGCGCCAGATATACTGCCCCACAATCTTTCGTAGAAGCTTATACTATGCCCGCTTCGAGCCGCTTTCGAACAACTCAGATCGAGTTAACTTATTTTAAGTACTGATTGAATTACAGTACTACACAACTCGAGAAAATCACAGGGTATAGGGTTTGGCCGGTGATAGCTCCTTTGACCTTGACCTTTTTCAACCGCATTGATCCGCGCGCGTCCATCCTTCATCGAGGCATGCAGTACCTACGTGAGGAAAAAGAGATCCAGGAGTTCTCTTAAGCGAATCTAAAACCGAAAATCCTATAACGGAGCTTGAGGGTTCGAACGAATTGCCAAAAGTCGTAGACCAAACGTTGGTAGTTATGACTGCTAGCAACTTAATGATGTACAACTGTACAACCCATGTTTTCATTTTTCAAATCAGAGAGTTGAAAGTTCTGCCGAAACAATTTGTCGATCGACATTGACAACATTTAAATGTTGTTACACAAAGTCCCGTTTTTGTTTAATTAGTTGCAATGTGGCTTGAGTTTTAATAAAACTGTTTTATTAGAATAAATATAAATTATAAAAAACAACCAGCCCTACGTAGTTACGTCATATGTCATGACGTAGCTACGCTTTTCTAGTAAATAGATGCTTAACAATTAGCTATTACGTACATTGCAGACTAGCTTCTTTTAGCATCGGGTACCGGCGATTTGCAACTGTATAGTTGCCGCATCACATTTTTGCGAATTTCTGCGTTCGGATACCGCATCGGAATCGTGCGTTTTGGCTCCGATGTTGTAGCGGGACTTCCTGCGTTTGGCTGTGTTTTTCAGTGTGTGATATGGAGCTCCATCGCTGCTGTATTTAGCTTCTATAAAGTCACTAAATAGCCGATCGCCGATGCTAGACGAGCATACGGCCCACCTGATCGGAAATGATCACTGTCACTTATAGATGTTGGCATCACCAAAGGTGCTACACTGGCGTGTTACAGCGTCAAATGACTATACATAATTCTACAGGATAATTAGCGCAAGCTCGCAAACACGTCATGAGTTTACTTATGGTTATGTATGTGTGCCGTGTTTTATTATTGTTTATTTGTGTTTGTGAACACTATAAAATGCCAGATTAACTTTTAATTTGACTCATTTCAGTATAAAATATAGTAGACATAATAAAGTGCATGGCAATATTTTGAAGTGTTTTTCAGTGTTGTGCTCTTTTTGAGCGTTTGTTCTTTTTTGAGTTCTTGTTCTTCTTTGTGTTATTTATCTATGTTTCAATTAATATTTCTATGGATATTTGTTGTAGGTGTATGCACCTTCAATCTTAAATCAGGTTCGGGTTTTATATTTTTTTAACAAAAATTTATCTAATTTTTTACATCTACCGTCTTATATTACGTTCATTTGGTTTACTATATTGGTTTAACTTCAATGTTGTTTATCTTTTGAGGTAACGAGAACCTCATAAGGGCGCCTATGTAGTTGCCTCGTTAGCTAGTCAGCAAGTGTACCGCTCGCAGGTGACGTCACTTGGGTTCCAGTATCAGGGTGGAACCCGTCACACCCATATAAGTGTTAGGGGCTCCACCCAGAATCAGCTCGACCCTGAATGCCAATAATTTGTCAACAGAAACCCTTTGCGGGGTAGAACGCAGTACCAATCTCATTCATCACAATCCATGGCTCGTCTACTTAGAATATTGGAGAAGACACTACCGTACTGAAGTTCGTTGCACAGCAACCTTGGTCGACAATTTTCATATAATCACCGCTGCCCATTGTGTTAAGAAACCCACGTATACTAGGTAATTTTATGCTACATATAATATACAATACATACATACATTCATATGGTCATGCCATTTTTCCAGAAGGGGAAGACTGAGGACTGACTAAATGCCTTGATAAAACTGATGCTTCATGAAGGTTATTCTTAACTTTTAGTCCCAATTGTCTATCCCAAAAAACAGACTCTTATTCTTATTCCTTAACTACTTGTGGTTGGGCTGTGGAAGTCACTTCCGGCAGATATTCACAAGAGTCGTAATATTTTAATTAGATTTTTTTGTGAAAAGTCCCGCAATTTCTAGCCTATCTACCATAAAAAGTTTTTTTGTAAATCATCTGGAACCTGTCAGGGATTGATAGCTAAGATAACTATCATCGTTTTGTTCTACGACTTTTGACAATTCGTTATTAAGCGAGTACAATCATACATTGAACCGTCGAGCTGCGTCATAGGTACTTGCTGCTTTACTGCTGGATTCGCTTCAAAGAGCTCTAGGGTCTCACCGTCACTCGATGAACGATGAACGCGCGCTGAATAAATGGGTCTCACATAGGTTAAGGTCAAAGGAGCTAGCGTCGGCCCAGCATCATCCCTGTTTAATGCCACGAGTTGCTTGTACAATAATTCAAGCAGTAACATTAAAACAAAGAATAAAATTCAAAAGTATATCATGTGTCAGTTCTAAGTACGTATACTAATCTGCACACACATATATAACTAATTATATATAGTGTTAATGACTGCGGTTCAAAAATTTTCGAACCACCCTAAAATAAATATACCTAGATGCCATGAAACAAAAACCAACGAATATTTGTAAATATGATACCAAATATGTGGTTGGCGTAATGAGCTTAGGTTATTACCTAAGCTCATTACGCCATCCAACGTATTAGTAAATGAATAAGTAAAATTAAAATAAAACTTTATTGAAAACAGAAAGAAAGCTATCACGTACATACATCATGTGTACACTTAAACAAAAAAAAATTTAATGGTTAATATTAAGTCGAGTTGACAAAAATAATTGGTCAATATAAGTACTAGATCGTTCAATAAGTCCCGAGACTAACTTGGAAATGGTGTAAATATTAAAAACTCTTTTGATTTTAATAAAGTACTGGGCTTCAATAAAAGATATGTGTCAAATTTTTAAAAATGGAACATTAAAATATTGATTTTGCAGACATTTTAGTGACGCTACGCTTGTAGTTTCGATACAATGGAAAAAAAACGAGTTTCGCGTGTTGATAAAACATTGTTTTTAATGGAAAAAAATACCGTTGAAGCACAGCAATGGCTTATAAAATGTTATGCGGGATCAGCTCCCTCTAAAGCAACCATTTGTCGGTGGTATGCCGACTTCAAACGCGGTCGCATGGACACAAATGATGGGGAACGCTCACGTCGTCCAAATGAAGCAGTGACTCAACAAAATATTAACCAAGTCCTCGAAATCGTAATGGAAGATCGGAAGATAAAAGTGCGTGAGATAGCCGAGATAGTGAAGATTTCGGCTGGTAGTGTTTTCACTATTTTACATAAAAATTTGGCCATGAATAAGTTTTTTTCCAAGTGGGTGCCGCGTTTGCTTACAACTGATCAAAAGGAACAACGTATCAATGATTCAGAACGATGTTTGGCGCTGATGAATCGTAATAAAAAGGATTTTTTACATCGGTATGTGACAATGGATGAAACATGGATACACCATTTTACTCCGGAATCCAATCGGCAGTCAGCGGAGTGGAGAGCGGCAGGTGAAAGCCGCCCGAAGTAGCCAAAGACTCAGAAATCGGCAGCTAAGGTTATAGCGTCTATATTCTGGGATGCGCATGGAATACATTTCATCGACTACCTTGAAAAGGAGCAAAATATAAATAGTGACTATTACATGTGCTTATTGGAGCGATTGAAGTACAAAATTGCGGATAAACGGCCTCAAATGAACAAAAAGAAAGTGGTGTTTAATCAGGACAACGCGCCTTGTCACAAGTCTGTGAGAAAGAAGGGCAAAATTAATGAACTGGGCTTTGAATTGCTTTCGCATCCCCCTTATTCGCCAGACTTGGCCCCCAGCGATTACTGGCTGTTTGCAGATCTCAAAAAAATGCTCCAGGGATAAGAAATTTGACTCAAATAGTGAAGTTATCACAGCAACGGAGGCTTATTTTGAAGCAAAAGACTTCAAACATGCATGGAATAGAACAGTTAGAAAAGCGTTGGAGGGACTGTATCGCTCTTGGAGGAGATTACGTTGATGAAAAAAAAATAATTTAATAAAAAAAACCTTGTTTTAGTACTTAGTCGCGGTACTTATTGAACCACATGTCTACTGTCTCTCAAACTAGGTTATACCTGTATCTTGAGAGACAGTATTCGGCCATGCGATGCAGCAGTACATTGGACAACAAGTGTATGTTATGAACTGGCATAGGTGAAAGTGTAGGTATACCTTGATGATGGTTGGTCTCGAGTGTGTATATGTGTGTGTGTGTGTGTGTGTGTGTGTGTGTGTGTGTGTGTGTGTCTGTGTGTGTGTGTGTGTGTGTGTGTGTGTGTGTGAGCGTGTGTACGTATGCGTGCGTGTACATGTGTATTGAATGATTTTATTACTTATGTTATGAATTGTATTAGTGATTCAGTAGTTGAATAGTCTTTTTGTAATAGCCATTGAGTTAGTTTGACTTTGACAACAAATCTACTCAATCCAAAAATATTTCAATTTCTATTTATGATTTTATAAAGATATGGGCTTAAAGTATAATATTGATGTTCGGCGAAGAATAATTTGTGTTGGGTGCTACTATATCTAAGTACTACTAGTATATCTAAGGAAGGCAACGTACTGTGGAATCTGAGGATGGTTTGAAGGACAAACAACTGTCGCACTGTGAGAACCCTAAAATCGTTATACAGTTGGGCTGTTGGATGTCTAAAATGTGTTTTTGTAGGTAGTATGAAGTATATAGTATGAATTTTAGAAGGTAGGTTTTTACAGCGGCTGACATAGAGCGTAATAAACCAGTTTAGTGGTATCGAGATTCGCAGATGTCCTAAGTAACTTAAAGATGCGTATTAGGCGTAGTGTTCTGGAAGTGGGGGACTCAATCTGCTTATCCCGTCTCAAACTACAGTCGATAAGTACTCCCAGGTATTTTACACAATTGGTATGGGTTAATGTCGGGCAATTATTACTTCCTACTTCCTGATTATTGGGGTAATCCCAGGTTAATTCGCATACAATCTTTATTGTACAATACTAAAACTTGTACCTACAAATTTACAAACTCTTTTTAGTTAATGTTTATGGCGTAGCTAATTAGGTCATTGTGTCAAGATTGATTTTTCTAGTATTTTTTCGTAGACCTATTTTATCCCAGGTTAGTTCGCATACAACGTTTATTGTACATTGTGCAATACAAAAACTTGTACACTTAAAACTCTTTTATATTAATGTTTATGGCGTGGCAAATTTGGTCATTGTGTCAAGACTTATGTTTTTAATAAATATTTTTTCGTAGCCCTAATAGCTTTGTCTTCGACTTCTATATAGTCATGTATAGTCAAAGACAGTTTGCCTCTTGTAAAATGGTAGAAACTAATAGCACGTTGACACAACCTTTATGTGTAGAAATTCAAAATTTTAGAAAATATATATATTAATAATTAAATAAATAATAAAACCCTCTAGCTCCTTCTTACCTCAAAGATTGTTTTGAGCTACTAAGTGATACACATTCGAGGTTCTTAAGGTCGTCAGAGAATTTGAGACTGCACATTTCGGTGCATTCTACAAAATTTTATGACAAATCCATCACAGTGCAAGCCGCGCGTTTGTGGAGTTAGTTTGTGCTCTACCGGTATTTATCAGGCCAATATTATTTATCAATGTAAACTAATTTATATGCCCATATGTATGTATTTGTGTATGTGTAAATATTTATGTATGTATGCATGTGCATATATGTATAAATAAATAAATATTGTGGGACACTTTTCACACAACACGCCATCTAGCCCAAAGTAAGCAAATATTAGCTTGTGTTATGGGATCTAGATAACTGATAAACATACTTATATATTTCTAAATACATACATATTATAGATAAATAACACCCAGACACAGAATAAACCATCGTGCTCATCACACAAAGCTTTATCCTGGGTAGGAATCGAACCCACGACCTCTTGCGTAGCAGTCGGATGCACTCCCACCGCGCCACAGAGGCAGTCATATGTATATTTATAAGGAGTATATATGTAGTATATAGGTGAGTATATATTTTAGTTATTTTGCGTCACCATTGAAACTTCCCACACTCGATATTAATACAATCCTATCTATCTAAAGATTGCTGTTTGCGATAAGGCCGCCCATTGTACTACATTTATGAATGTAAAAATCTGTAATTTGTTTTATTTATGGTGTACAATAAAGAGTATTATTATTATTATTAAATATATAATAGTTTTAGAAAATAACATACAGCGGATTTCAGTCCATTAATCACATTTCCTGCAAAAATTAATACCATATAAAATTTACAATTTACATAAGTGGATTTGTTAAGTGAGATAGATACATTGTCAATCTTATATTACCTACTTAAGTCTAGCCCGTTCATATTTGTATTGAAAATTTATTTAAATCATATAAACCAGTGACTCATTTGAATCTTAATCATTTCAATTATACATATAGGTAGGTAATAACTATTTCCTTAATGTTTATTATTGGTCAATTGTCGTAATTCTAAATACGGCTAATATCACTGAAAATGAGGATATTCAAGAAAATGAAAATTAACTTTCATATAAATATAAATTCTAGGCACTCAGAGATTTAATTGCAAAAAAATGCATACATTAAATTTCATTATGTGGCGACGTGCTTATGAAATTTTTTCAAGCCGCCCATAAGGCCTTCAACTGGGCTCAACAATTGCCATGTTACTGGCAACCGGGACCAACAGCTTAACGTGTCTTCCGAAGCACGGAAACGCTCGCAGAGTTTGTTCGATGAACTGATGGCTACAAGCTTAGATACTGCTAAAGCTCACCCTTCCATTGTCATAGACCTCACTTCTGATGATGAAACCGGGGGCTGTTCTAAATCATTAAAAATTATTAAGTGTAGTAAGAATAAGTTAAAGAAATATTTAAAAATTAAAAAGTTTATTACTAAATCTAAAAAAATGATACATAAATACAAGTTTTTTATAAATAGCATGTCACTTAATAGACAGAGATTGCAACTGATTGACCAGGTAAATATGTATATGTTAGAACTTGATACTGTTGCACAACAGTACAAAACTGATACACAGGCCCTTCAATGTCAGATTGACCGACTTCAAGACTCTTTGAAATCAATTTCATATAAATATGAAACAGCAGAGAAACAGAGTAGGGAACAGGTGTTAGCCATAGGTAAATTAGTAAATTCATGTCATTGTCAAAATGACCAATTGACATCCGCAGGCCATGTTCCCTCCTCACCCTTAAGTTGTGAAAGAATTAGATGCAATGATGAATTTTCACCAATTAAAACTGTGTGCAGTGTGGATAATAGTATATTAAGTTCAAGTAGTAATTGCGAGGCATCTACGAGTATAATAGAAAAGTTGCAAATAAAAAGTGATGCAAAGACCATAGTCTATTGCGATGAAATAGGTAAAAATTTTGGACATTATTTATCACAGTTAAGTCATTCTGTAATAAATCATACATATCCAGGAGCTTCATACTCTCAAATTACAGATTTTATATTGACTGGTACACACTGCATGCAGTCTACTATAGTGGTGCTGGTTGGCAGAAGAGGCAATATTAATAGTGACAAACTTTTAAAAATTTTTGATAAGTTATCAAGTCTGCAAGTAAAACAAGTAATTTTGTCCACCTTGCCATACAGCACTGCTATGAGCCACAAGGAAAATCACTTAAGATACAAATTAAATATGAAACTACATACCATGGTATCATATTCCAAAAAAATTGAATTGTTCGATTGGAACATAATCTTCAATAATAATAGTTTGTTGACATTAGATAGATATTTTCTATCAAAATTTTTACAACGAAAGGTAGCTCTGTTGCTATCTAATTTTTTAATTTTTCAAGCCAAATTATTGGCAAGTACAACTGCTTTTATTGAGCAGGATAGTTTTGATACTTCACATTTGGAAAATGAAATTCCAAAAAACTAGTTTATAGGACAACAGATAATAAATCTGGCCAGTTGACTTTGGCCCCTGAGAATAATCTTAGTAAAAATATTGTTTTTATAAACCTGGTGCACCATAATGTTAGAGGTTTAATAAATGGTAAAGATTTAGAGTTAGAGCTATACATTAATGCAAATTCTATTAATATTTTTTGTGCTACAGAGCACTGGTTAAAAGATCATCAAATCACATTGTTGAACTTCGTAAATCACCAGGTTGCTAGCTCGTTCAATAGAAAACATTCTAAACGTGGAGGCTCTTTAATATTAATTAATAAAAACTTAAAATTTAAAGAACGTAAGGATTTAGTAGCCCTCTCCATTGAGCGAGTTATTGAGATTGCCAGTATTGAGTTTGAGCATTTCATCTTGTTAAGCGTATACAGTCCCCCTGATGCTTCTTACATTAAATTTGAAGAAAAGCTTGAAGAAGCACTGTTCAAATGCCAATGTTCTAAGAAATCTATAATAGTTTGTGGAGATTTTAATGTTGATATATTAGATACATCATTAACTCCATCAGAGAGAAATAAAATGAAAAATTTATTTAAATCCTTTAATCTGCATAGTACATTCTTAGAACCCACTCGTATTACAGCCACCAGTGCAAAATGTATTGATAATATTTTTACTGATATTAAACCTATAGATAAAGGTATTGTGGATCCTGTGGAGTCAGATCATCGTGGCCAATGGATAAAATTTCCTAAAAGTAGTAACAAAGTCAGCAAAAAACAAATTAAATATGTACCAATTAACCAAAGTCGTTTGAATAATTTTAAAGAAAATGTATTAAAGAGATTACCATATCTACCTAACTTCACTTGTGTAGACCAGTCATATAAACACTTATTTAATTTGATTAATGATGAGTTTGGCAAAGTTTTTACCTCAAAAACTCTACAGATTGGTGGTCGTGCTGTTTTCAGTGACTGGGCAACACCAGGTATCTTTAAAAGTAGAAATAAATTATTTGAATTATATTCAGAAAAATCATATAATTTTAGGCAAACCTTTCAGGAATATGTTAAAAATTATTCAAAGATATTTAAACAAACGTGTCATCTTGCTAAGTCAAACTTCATTAAAAATAAAATTTCTAATTCTGTAAATAAAATAAAAATGACTTGGAACATCATTAACTCTGAATGCGGTAGATCTTTAGTGACTGAAAGGGATTTCCACTTAAAAGTAAATGGTTGCCATGTTACAGGGGACCTGGAAGTGGCTACGGAGTTTGAACACTTTTTCAGAAATATACCTATTTTGACAACAAAATCTCTCCAAGCATCTTCCAGTTCCGCTGAACTTTTATTAGAAGAATCTGTTCTTTGTTGCAGGGATGCATTTGTATTCACAGATATTTGTGCTCAGGACATTGTAAAAACATTTAAATGTATCGAAATTAAGAAAACCGCGGACATTTGGGGGTTATCGGTCAAAACTGCATCATGTATAATTGAGGTAATTGCGCCCCATCTAGCAACTGTGTTTAATGACTGTGTTTCTAGTGGTACATTTCCTGATTTAATGAAACACAGCAAAGTCGTTCCCTTGTTCAAGGCTGGCAGCGCTACAGAGCCGTCTAATTTCCGACCAGTGTCAGTGCTGCCAACTTTGAGCAAAGTATTTGAAAAAATAATCTTGAATCAAATGCTATCCCATTTTAATAGTCATAAAATACTCCATGCGAATCAATTTGGGTTTACGAAAGGGCGCTCAACTTCCGATGCTGGTGTTGAGTTATTAAAATGTATTCATGAAGCATGGGAAGACAAGCACGATGCATTAGGTATATTTTGCGATCTATCAAAGGCTTTTGATTGCGTTCAACATGAAACGCTGTGCAAAAAATTACACCACTATGGAATAAGAGGCAAAGCTCTCGACCTTCTGTCTTCATATTTGAACAATAGAATACAGAGGGTCGATATTAATGGTACACGTTCTGTAGGATCCATGGTTACAATGGGTGTGCCGCAAGGCTCGATACTTGGGCCATTCTTGTTCCTCATTTATATTAATGATTTACCATTTTATGTAGGGGACAGGAATAGGATTGTTTTGTTTGCAGATGACACCTCATTAATTTTTAAAATTAAAAGACAATTAGATAACTATGACGATGTAAACAATGCAATTGCAAGAGTAGTTCATTGGTTCAGCTCAAATAATCTTTGCCTTAATGAAAATAAAACTAAATGTATAAAATTTACTCTACCAAATGTAAAACAAGTTGCGGCCAATGTTCAACTGAATGGACAAGTGTTAGAGTTTGTAGAATCAACTGTGTTCCTAGGTATAACTATTGATGCCAATTTGCAGTGGGGCCCACACATAGAAAAGACAGCCTCTAGATTAAGTTCGGCTGCATACGCTGTAAAAAAGATCAGGACTCTAACAGATGTGGATACGGCTAGAATGGTTTACTTCAGCTATTTTCATAGTATTATGTCTTACGGTATTCTCCTTTGGGGGAGTGCTGCAGATTTAAATATTATTTTTGTTCTACAAAAGCGGGCTGTACGCGCTATTTATAATTTGGGCCCCAGAGTTTCTCTCCGAGAAAAATTCAAAGAAGTGAATATTCTAACCGTACCATCACAATACATTTTTGCCAATCTTATGTATGTCCAGAAAAATCTATCACAGTTTTCTAAACTCTGTGATAAACATAATATAAACACTAGAAATAAAAATAATCTTTCAGTCCACCACAGTCGACTACATAAGATTGGCGATTCTTTCCAGGGTAACTGTATACGCTTTTACAACAAGCTTCCCTGTGACCTGAGAAATTTACCTTTAAATAAATTTAAAAAGTTTATTAAAAACAAGCTTTGTGAAAAAGGTTTTTACTCCGTTACAGACTATTTGCAGGACAGGGACGCCTGGAAATGATCTGCTGGCAAAATGAAATAATATTAAATTGTAAATAGGCCATCAAAAAAAAAGCCTTCCTAAGTTTCTTGCCGGTTCTTCTCAGGTGGGCCGCGTTCCGAACCGGTGGACGCTTTAAATATTTTAAATAGTGTATGACATTTTGTAAGCGCCGTTAAAATGGGCTATGCAAAATAAAGATATTTTTATTTTATTTTATTTTTATTTTAATGTAAATGCCACAACGTGCTCACCCACCCGAGGAACAGCCATAGTGAAAGTTGCTTAACGCAGTGATCGTTTACAGAACACTGAGTCCGCGGGGCCACGAGCACTTCTATGAATATTGATACAGGTGCAAAACATTGAAAAATATAATTTTCCTTAGACGTATATTTAAAAAAAAAATCCTTAGCTTTTTATCCGTTATTTTTTCTTTACCCCAAAAGAAAAAATAACCGATAAAAAGCCTTTATAGAATTACATTGTCCGTCTGTCCGGTCAGTTTGTCTGTCAAGACCCTTTAAATTAAAATTATCATTACGTCTGCAGACTTTGGCAGGTAGTACCATCTTAAACTGCAAGTATAGGGAAAAAAAATTAAAAACTAAAGTTCATTAAAACATAAAAACATAGTAATGTATGGAGCCATCAGTGAGCGAGTCCGAATCGCACTTGTCTAGTTTATTTTAATTGTGATTAATTTTCCTTCGCTGTTCTTTGTGTGTCGTAATCAAAATTTTCTAAACTTGGCATTTCTTCTTACAGATTAGTAGCGCGCTTAGGGGAATACGACTTGACTACAGAGGTTGATTGTGTTGGAGACACCTGTTCCTTACCTGTAATTCGATTGGACGTTGTGAAAAAAGTCGTCCACCCAGAGTACAACGGCCATGCACACGATATTGCTATTTTAAGGCTTGAAAAACCTGCACCGTATACTGGTAAGTCTATTGATTACCTATGCTTTACAGACTAGCACGCAAGAAGGTAAATTTCTTCTTTAGTCTAACATGACTTCACATACCTATCTACCACAACTATTTGATTATAAAAGAAAATAAAAAGGCATCAAAAGAATATAAACTACTTTGAATGTAGTTATGAGTGTTCATGGAAACAGCTATGAGTTTATAATGTAGGGACCTAGCAGTTATTTACTTCAGGGTAACGGTGTGCACGCGCCAAAAGCAATAGAACTTCAAAAATGTCCACCATATTTTTTATCAATTATTCTTAGGAAGAAGTTCGTTCCTTTTTGAACTGATGATTTTGTTATATTCGTTTTTGAAATTTATCAGTGGATTCGTAATGAAGCGTTATTATCTATAACAATTTTCTTCACAGATTTCATTCGTCCAGTATGTTTACCAATGGGAAAATTACAAACAGATGTTACTTTCGTTGCCTCAGGGTGGGGAGAAATTCCTCACTTAGGGTACTACAGTTCTATCAAGAAAATCATTCCACTTCCTCTTTGGCAACGAGATGACTGCGTGGTGGCTTATAAAAACTATGAAGTGCCTACCCAAGTAATCTGTGCTGGGGGAGTTGAGGGAGTAGATACCTGCAGAGGAGATTCTGGAGGTCCTTTACTATGGATACGAGATAGAATTGAACTATGGGGAATCACAAGTACTGGAAATGTTATATGTGGCACTAAAAACTCTCCAGGATTGTATACAAATGTGGCTGATCATTTAGAATGGATTTTGACAGTGCTGAAAGAGTAAATAGAGACATTGCATATCAATTAAATAATCTAATTAGAATATTGTAGTGTAATGTTCGTCATTGGTCGATTTGAATCGTCATTTTTGAAGGGTTATGAGCCTGACTATGCGCTGGCTGGCTTGATGCAAGGATTTGATATGAGTTTTCTTTTCTTTCTTATCGTTTTACATACTTGTAACACGAACCAGATAAATCGAAAAATAATGAGTATCTGAGTGATTGTCTGACAGTGACAAGTCCTTAAAATCTTTTATAACTTAATACATTTAATCCTTTATAATTGCATTTATAGTTATAGGTACGTTTAACATTCTCTCCAAAGATATTAAGAATATCTGATTCCCAAATTGTTTTAATTTTGTCTCCCAGTTTGGGACCATTATTTATGATGTATTTGGTGTCTGCAGCTCAGAGTTCTGATTCGGGCAAATAAGTAAGGAATACATATCAGCTTTATTTGTAGGTTTAAGTTAAAAGTGACAGTTTTATTGTCACGGTAAAGAATAAAGGAAAAAAGTTCTCTTAATAAAAGTTCTAAAAGTTCATGGTTTGAGAAGGTTTCTTGGGTTAACTTGTTTGTGATCAATTAATGAACTAACTCAACAAGTCTTTACTAATGACTTCTTGAATGAACTACTCACTCAAGAAGTCAGTACTAATATTTTTGTGTGACATAATCTGCTGGACTATCAAAGATTATGATGTTATGATGAGAGTATTATGATGTTTAATGCTACTATCTTATTTTATTTTTCTTACTTCTTAAATAAATAAATATAGAACCAATTGCATATTTGTGTTAGTCATATTATTATTGTGTGTAGGTAAATAGAGTTACTGGTTATAGTTTTTACATGTGTATATCTGATATTTGTAAAAATATACTTTAATCGAGAAATAAAAATATAATAAAAATTTATAAAATACAATAATATATTTATTTCGGGCATTTACACAAATGTGTAAAAAAGGACTTAATTTATGAGTCGGCAGCGCGAGTGTTGCACCTCTGGTGTTGCAACCGTCCAAAGGCTACTCTCTTCGTGAAAAAAGAAATATTCTTCAGGTAAAAACCTATCTCAATTCATTTTGAATTTTTGGACGTATATCATTGTAACAATACTATATATAACAAACTGACTTTTAATATATGGTAAGTACGTACTCGCTGATTATAGCATTGGGTAGGTATACCTAATAATACAATAAAAATAATGACAATGCTTATCATCATCGAGACTCCTTGTAAGGTTAAAACCTTTTAAACCTTTGGTAAAGTTTTAAACCTTTGATCTGTAAAAGTGTTACAGATCAAAGGTTTAAAACTTTAGGAATACTGGAGGAAGACTGACTTTGTGAACGAAAAATCTATCACCCCTTATCCTCGAAGGGGGGACAGAGGCATATTATATGCCCACTTTTTACAATGTATGTTCCTGTCTCACGTATTGGTGGTGAGCCCATTGCCGTTTTTATTTGTGTGACTGGATTTATATATTTCATATTATTTTTATTATGCTGTATGGTGATGCAATGCGATTGGATAATGCATATCTTCTTTGCAACCTGCTATCGGGGCGTATTGGTTCAAAGATTCGAACCAAGATGCTCTAATTTTTTTCCTATCCACCACAATCTTGTAGAGGTAGGAAAAAATTCAAGGTGACCGAAAAAGAACATTCCCTGCAAACATTGTTTTAATACCACTGAGGTGGCAGACAAGCGTACGGCCCACCTGATGGAAAGTGGTCACAGTACCCTATGGACGTTTGCAACACTAGAGGTCATAGCAGCAGCAGTCATAACACATTTATATCGGAATTTGAAGATTTTTTATGTTTTTTAAATATATATGAATTTAGAAATATTTATGTATGCTTATTAGTTGACTAGATCCATCAGCACAAGCTTGATGACTCCTATGTAAAATGCCCGAGAAATCCTTATGTAATCGTCACAATTTTGGAAAAGATCTATGTGATGAATTAGTCAATTGAATTATGTCATCATAATCAAATAAATCCAAACACGTGTGAACTCGTTGCGATCACGGTGCAGAACGACAAAAGTAGTGTGGTCCGTACTATTTTAACCATATTATTATGGGTATTACAAGTATTTGAAATAGGGCACTTAAAAAAATTACAGGCTCCTCTTGAAGGCAATCATTAAGTCTATTTGATATTGTCTAACATTGCATGCTTATTCAGAGTGTTCGGTAGACCTAAAAGCAAAGTTGCCCAAAAGTAACTTACTTGGCACTTTCGGGAGGTTATTATGTGATAAAATAGGTGATGTTACATACCATCATCACCATCATCATCCGAGCGTGTGTCTAAGTTGCGTCTCGCGACGCCCGGGGTCCGCTTTCCTACATTTTCTCCTCCATTTTGCACGCATGTCATCCCTTACGACGTCAAGCTAGCACTTCCTGAGTCTTCCCCTCTTTACGGGACCCGGCGGGGCTGACATGACCAGACATTTGTTTTCCACATGGCCCGGCGGTTGACGCAAGACGTGACCATACCAACGAAGGCGACACTCTTGCAACTTGTCTGCAATGTCACGGACGTGAAGGCTGCCGCGGATGCGAGAGTTCCAGTCAGCATCTTCATTTCCGTGACACGCAGCTCCTGCTTGTGTCGCTCCAATATTGGCCACATCTCACTGCCATGTATAAGAACAGGTCTAATGATGGTTTTGTAAACCTGTCCCTTCAACTGGAGCGGCATTTTTGGGTCACAAATGACACCGGTCATCTTCCGCCATTTGGCCGACGTAACAGCAATGCGTGACTTGACAATCTGACTCGCAATCGATGTCACTCGACGTGTAAAACACAGATCCCAGGTATTTAACCTGGTCCGTGCGCTCGACCAAATCACCGTCTATACGGACGGATGTAGGATCTGTCGAGTTTAGCGCCAAGTACTCGGTCTTCGCCACAATTAGTTTCAGACCGCCGTTCTCAAGTGTCTCCATCCACGCCTTTACATGTCGCACCAATCTGCCCCTGTCCGCGTTTGCCAGCGCAATATCGTCAGCATAGATGAGCAACCATGGAGGCTGCTCATGCGAGTTCCTGATGCTGTCCGACAATTCGTCTAATATCACACTGAACAGAAGCGGACTATAGACCGAACCCTGGTGTACCCCGACGGTAATGGGGAAGGGTTTTGCCAACAGAAGTCCGACCCATGGAATCGGAGGCGCGGTACATGTCCCGGATAGTGTCAATATAGACCTCTGGAACCCCTTTGGACCGCAGTGCCCACCAAATCATCGCACGAGGAACACAGTCGAAGGCCTTCTGCATGTCTAGGAACATACGGTGCAGAGGCGTGTTCTTCGACCTGTATTTCTCTGCGACAACCCGCAGGGCAAAAACAGGGTCCGTAGTCCCATGACCAGGGCAAAACCCATATTGACACTCCGAGAGAGTACACTCCTGCCGGATCCGAGAGTATAATTCTCTCGAAGATCTTTATGGTGTGGGACTTCACCTTTATACCGCGGTAACTCTCGCACTCCTGCACTGACCCCTTACCTTTGAAGACTGGAGTAATAATACTCAGTCTCCATTGGTTTCAGTTGTGTATATGGTTGAGTATGCGGTTAAAAAGGTTTACTAAGATGCCCACACCGCGAGGACCCATCGCCTTCCAGGCTTCGATGGGGACTCCATCGGGTCCGATAGCTTTCCGATTCTTCATGCGGCGAAGCGCAGTCAGGACTTCTACAGGCGTTACCGGTGGCTTTAGTCTCTGATTCGGAGGGAGGCCCGGAGGCTGCACCTCTTTGTGCTGTTTATTAAGCAACTCGTGGAAATATGAATCTCTCCTTTACCGCGAGGTCTTCGCTTAACAGGTTGCTCACAGGGTCTTTTACACAGCGACACTTGGATATATCCTGTGCCACTTTGACCCTGGAGCGCGCCAGCTTATAGATGAGCTTCTGCCCCTCAGACGATTCCAGCTTATCATACAGAGGTTGTAAGTGGTCTCGTCTGGCTCTGGCTACAGGTCTCTTTGTGGCGCGCTTGGCAGCATTGTACGCGTCGCGGTCTTTGGCAGATCCGGTCGCTTGCCACTTTTTAAAGAGGGCTTTCTTCTCCCTAGTCTCCCTCTGGACTGTGTCGTTCCACCACCAAGTTTCCTTGTCACATTTGCGTCCACCCTTAGATTCACCGAGCACCACCTTCGCCGCTTCAAGGATGGCCGCCTGAACTTTGTTCCAGTAATCTTGAACTGGTTCGCCTTCAGTGTCGGTGCACTTGTCACCGACAGCTGAGACAAACTCCTGGGACCTAGTTTCATCAAGAAACCACCATCTGATGCGGCGCTGGCACCGCTCGATGCGTTTGCCTTTGGGCTTCACGCAGAGGTCCATGACAAGGAGACGATGTTGTGCAGTAAGACCCTCACCGGGTATTACCTTGCAGTTGGCCACCTTGCCGATGCTGTGTCGCCTAGTGAGTAGGAAATCGATCTGAGTTGCGCGCCTCCCGCTCCTGTTAAGGTGATGAGATGGTCAGATTTTTTTTTGAAATACGTGTTCACAATGTCCAGATCGGCAGCCGTACACGTTCTGAGGATAGTTTCTTCTTCAGCGTTGCGGATGCCGTATCCAAAACCACCGTGAACACGCTCAAACTCCTCACACCCCTCACCCACATGAACGTTTAACGCCACGTCCACCCTCCGCCTGGAGAGTACTTCGGCCAACTCTACCGCACTCCCAGTCAGCGTGCCAATGTTCCACGATGCGAAGCGAATACGTTTTGGCCTTCCTTAGCCGTCCTGGCCCGACACACGGCAGCCCACTTGCCACATGAGTCAGGCGGAGCTCCTGCTCGCCGTTTTGCGGCGGCGCCCTATCCCTAGCAGTATTCCTTTTTTTACTGTTCATTTTGTTTCGGTGGGTGGCTTTTATGGGATCGACGCCCTCAGACCTCCCAACCCCAAAGCCAGCGCCAGAGCCTCGTCCGTTAATCAGAAGGTGAACGCACTGGCACGTGAGATTGACTTGGGCCCGGGAGATCTTGGTGGGGCCCCCTACACCCTAGGGGGTTGTTGTGGGTGATGTTACATACCTTAATTTATATTTTGACAACGGCATGAAAGCTACATAGGTTAATGAAAACCATGATAGATTGGAAATAAAAAAGAAGTTTACGTTTATCTAACATTTATTATTTTCGTATTATCTAGACCAAAATTGTATAGAAACAAAACAATATTTGGTTTAAAATGAATTACATAATCAGTCTTTTTGTAGATATATTTTTTAGCAATTATAGCTACAACATCATAGAATTTGACTTAAAATAAAACGTTATCTGGTGATAAGTGACTAAAAAAGATAAAACTATTCCAAACTGTGCCTGTTTTGTTTACGAATACAGCTGCTTCTAGCAGTCAATCAAAGTTGATCCTGGGCTTTATGGTTGATATGTTGAAATCAAATAACGTTATTGCAGTCCACTACTACTCATAAACCCCGCCCTGTTTCAATCATAACGTTCTGTCCTCCTCCAACACTGCAATGGCTCATCACCTGTTACGTGGCAGAAAGTATGTATGTATATATGTGTATAGTATGCCTTTGCCTAGCCCTTCAGGTATAAAGTCATCACAATATATATGTTTTCCTTTGCTAAAAGTACTAAAACATGTATTAGATATTAAAAAAAAATTTGTTTTAAAAAGTGAATATGTGTTTTTGAAAAATGTGTTGTATTAAACGTACTGTAACGTATTCATATTAACAACAGGGTGTTGTTTGTAAGCCTATGACACACTTTATTGTTACGCTTTGTAAGGACAATGTTTGGGTGTTTCCTATGTATAATATGTATGTATTTAGAAATATATAAGTATGTTTATCATGTTATGTGTTTAATATGTATGTATTTAGAAATATATAAGTATGTTTATCAGTCGTCTAGATCCCATAACACAAGCTTATATTAGCTTACTTTGGGCTAGACGGAACTGTGTAATAAAAAGAAAAATCAATGTCCCACAATATATATCGAGTTATCATTAAGTGAAATAAAATTTTAATGAATTTATGTAATATTGGAGAATAATAAAAATATCAACAGAAACCAAGTAAACGTGTCAAACCCATCCATCTCAAAATTGACTTTAGGGTTCCCAGCTTACCACAAATATCTCTTTCGGAAGCTTCTTTACTTTATGCTGTTTAAACCTGACACAAAAGTGCATAATCAAATGTCGATATAAAGCTTGGTGACTCAGTTAGTAATAAAGTAACAAGATTATAAATTAATAATCAGTCACTTATCACCAAAAAGTTTATAATTACGTATTTATATCCATTATACGTGACTAAATTGATACATCATTATAACAAATATTTACAATATATTACAACTATTCAATCCATGAATAGAATTGATTGTCTAAAATAGATTTTTGATGTGAAACTTCTTATGTAGTCTACTTCAGAATGAAATATCTTAAAATGGTTTGTTTAAGGATTATGTATCATGAGATTTGCGACTCCGTTGTCTTCATTATTAACCACTATAAATATAACTCTAAATGAACACAAAATAATCTGACTCATCAACTCATGGTTGATGTAATTAGATCAAATAGTTTCATAATTTATTTCATATTTTCATAGTTTATATGCCTAAACAGTTAGTTCAAGCATACGTAAAACAAATTATGACAATCATTAGATTTATACATAATTAGTGAAACATCAGATAACCCCATAATGTTTAACATCATTCGGTTAATGATCTGCATAATCAGATGAACAAGTAATACATATATTGAAAACGAAAAGGTACAAGTTAGACAATCAAGTGAATAGTTTGGCACATTATACAAAACTATCAATAAAAAATTTCATAATTCTGGTTTTTTTGCTTTTTTTATTTGATACAAATTGTGCTTGGGTAGTTTAAGTAACCATAAGCCTGATAGTCTGATAATTTCCACGATTATAATTTTAGCAGTTGCACAATCAACTTTATATTTCTCTTGGCACCTTTTTAGATGTCTTTTTTCTTTTTTAAAATGACAGATTTTCTTTATTTAGTTATCTATGATGAGGCGTTCTGCACACTTCTGCGAAATTAAAACAGCATTGTTAGCATATCGGTACCTATCATCTTTATGTCAACCATAAGATACACAATTTACTCGGACCAAATTGCAGTACAAATTATGAACATGGTATAAGAATGTATTGTAATATTATTAATAATGGTAAGGAGAGACAATATTTAAATAAATATATGAAAATAGCATAAAAAATTGGATATAAGATTAATAGATAAGTTTATCAATCTATAGAGCATTTTTTCTACAAGTCCCTACTTGTAGTAAAAAAGCTCATCCAATTTGTGTGGGACTAACACCTAAAGGTGCATACCTACTTATATGTGTGTAAATTTTATTTTTTTTACCAATCGATTTATGTCATGTATCAACTGGGCGTCCAAGATCTCCTATGCCAAATCGACCTCACCTGCTAGTGATGCACCTGCTGCATTAATGGTCGGTGGAACGACACAGGCGCCTTTAAAGTGTTTTCTTTCTTTTCGGCCTGATTTCGTTCATTAATCTGCCGAAGCACCTTAGGCGTTACGTGTTACGTTTCTTTTTCCAACTCCCTCAAATTATTATCTGATTAATATCGATGCGGGTTCCAAGGAGAAATTCACCAAGTTCAGGTTTACAGGAGTCACAGTAATGGAAGTGTGGGTGAGTCCCAACTAAAAAAAGCTGGTGCCTCACTTGGATCCCATTTAGAATATGTAATTAAGGTCCTTATTTTGCCTTATAAAATCTACTCTCAAGTGTTTCTCGAGCGTTGATAAACGGTCTGAAATACGGACCTTAGAATTTGATTTAAAATCGCTACTTACTTCTAGGTAAACTTTTGAGTGTAGATTTTGATATGCTATCACTATCTTCTGATTCTGAACATACTTGGAAGCTCGTTTCTGAAAAAGTTAATATACATTTAATTCATAAAAACATTAACTATTATAAGAAAGAATTTGGTTATTTTTTATAATAATTAGGCTCCTTAATATGTGATATAAATTAGTCCCGAACCTATAGTTTTTGTCAATAAAGGATAACGCTCTGACTAGCAAGCTGTGATTATCAGTTGAAAAATTATACTATTTTGTAATCGCCTTTTAAGCTTAGATATCTTAATATCTATGCCTTTGAGAATAAGACAACAGTCACATCCGAGTTAAAGTTTGTTATTATTATTATTTCCTTTATTCATTTTATATACTTATTAAATACATTTTTAAATAAATTTAAAATTAAACAAAAACAATCTATTTAAAAATATATAAAACAGCATCCTACCGGTATCGGATACAAGGACCAAGATACCGGTGGTTAGGGCTCCAGAGACAAAAACCTTCTCACAATACGTGCCGTATCGAGAAGTACTGCTTTCTGAATCTGCCCCTTGACCCAGCTACCCAACGCGAGCCTCTTGAGATGTTGGTCGAGGATCTTGGCAATAAGTCCATTGACAGAGACAACTATCGGAACAATGATTGCCGAGTCCACCTCCCACATATCGACAACCTCGCGAGCTAAATCCAAATACTTACTTTGCTTTTCTTTTTCAGCTTTCACGAGATTGCCATCATGAGGGATTGTGACATCGACAATCATTACACGACGCTCTGACCTGTTTATCACCACAATGTCAGGTTTGTTAGCTATAACAGTCCTGTCTGTGATGATAGACCGGTCCCAGTACAATGTGATATGACCATTTTCGAGAACTGACTCAGCTACATACTTATAGTACGGAACCTCAGTATCCACCAGGCGGTACTTCAGAGCAAGCTGTTGGTGAATAATCCTGGCTACTTGATTGTGCCTGTGCAAGTACTCGCTGTTAGCAAGTCGAGGACAACCGGAAACGATATGTCTTAGGGACTCACCTGGTTGGTGACACGCTCGACAAATATCGATCGTGCCGTCCCTCATAATATGCCTCCTATAGTTGTTCGTCTTGATAACCTCATCTGCAATTGCACAGACAAAACCTTCGGTTTCTCCGAAGAGTTCTCCGAAGAGGTCACCGAAACGTAACCAGGCTACGGACGATAAAAAGTCCACATCAGGCCCATGTAAGGCCTGATAAAACCTACCATGAAGCTCCTTGCTCTGCCATACCCTCTGACGGTCACCAAGGCTTAGCACTGTTGGCTTATGCCAAAAGTGCTAAGCCTAAAATATTAATATATGATTATTAAGTTTTCGTCATCATCACAGTTAATTAAAAATTAAAAATTAAATTAAATATCCATCACGCCTTATCCCCGAAGGGGTGGCAGAGGCATATTATATGCCCACTTTTCACCGTATGGATTCCTGTCCCACGTAATAGGTGGTGCCACAGTTAATTAAATTCCTTATTATTATTATAAAATAAGACAGTAAAATTTATACATAATAAGATAATATTTGAACGAGTCATAATTATATGGTTACGCTATACGTCTATCAATTGATCTTTATAGAAGAAGCAACCAATATATTTATACCCCTGAAAAGGTAGACGAGCATACGGCCCTCACACCACCTTAGGCTATGGAGGTTTTCAATAACAGATTGGTTTGTTTGGTTGAACGATTTCAGAAACTACTGGTCGGAATTGAAAAAATATTTTTGTGTTAGCCCATTTATTGAGGAAGGCTAAAGACTATATATCACCACGCTACTACCCTAGAGCTAGAACGGAGTAGTAGTCATAAATGTCGAGAAATCGGCCAATTTTTTATGCATTTTCGTAGAATTAATAAGCGAAGGGATTAAATAGGTGCGACGGGAGTTCGAATTATGTCACGGGCACAATTATGTCAATTGTGGGGATCATCTAGTATGCAACAATCTTGTGTCACTATAATTGGAAGCTATTAAATAGGATTATTGTATCTAAGCTACATATTCTTCTTAAGTGTTTTCCCGGTTGCCTTCTGGAGCATGGAGTCCACTTTTATTTGACTGCTAGGAGCAGTTGTTGTTTGGATTTAAAATTTTTGGCATTGTTGGTTGCGACTGCACTCTGACCTCCCAACCCCATACCGTGTACACGGCGTACCTGCCGTGGCGATTTTGGTGCATGTCTAAATTATATCATTTACCAAATATTAGAAGGTTTTGCATATAGTACAGAGTACAAAAGGACATCAAATTTATCATCGGGGCCCAAGCAAATTTCATCTATTAGTAATGCACCAATTGACGACACCAATGCTCTGGCATAAGTGTGCGTAGATGGTTTAGGAGATCAAGCGGCAGTAGCTGAAGTGAAAATATGTTCTGCCTCTAGCAGGCTTCTACCAAAGTCGTCTTCACAAAGATGATAAAGATTTTAATACAGTATCAAAAGAAGAAAAATAAATACATACCTGTAGCATATCGGCTATGTTTAGTGTGCCGACTGGGCATATCTTGGTTTTCGACATGCCCAAACGTCCTAAAGCCCACAGCAAACTGTGCGTATGGACTTATCTCGTACAATTCTGTTACAGACATGAACGTGATAACATTTCTAAGATATGGTTAAAAAAGAAAATTATAGAAAAAATGAAGTAAATGAAAAAACAGTAGGTCAGAGAGGTCAAAATTTTTATCAAACTTCTCAAACGAAAGAAAAGTTCCTTTTTAATTGGTGCGGACATCACTGAACTCCTTGCTATAAGTTGTTTAATAATGATTTGATGCCTATAATGTTGTGTGATATGTAAACACTGACTCATAAGCATTCAAACTCATTAATACTTAGGTAATAAAATAAAGTCCCCACAAACCAGGACGAACTGGATTACATAAATGACAAATATTAAAATCAGTCAGTTGAATCAACATCAGAGTACACTAGCTAAGAAAACACTTGTACCAGTCTAATGAGCCTTAAGAATATATAGGTTTTAATTAATTTTATTCGATCAACACTTTATTGTATTTAAAAGGAAACAACGCATTTGAAACTGTATTTGAAAGAGATGTCAAAAAATGTTAACAAATCAAAACCAAAGAATACCCAAGTGATATTACTAGTTTATGCTGTTGACACATCTTGAATAAAAACTCTTATACTGTTCCACTTATTTACCATTTAAACCTGACCGGTTTCGCCTTACGACATTTTCAAAGGTTATAACATTATATTTGAAGTATTTCGGATGTCATTGAGTACATATATATATATATATATGTGAGTGGTACACATATTGTACTCAATGACTTCAAGATGTGATATTCTTAGACTAAAGAAAATTTTAAACCCATTTTAAAGTGACAGACATTTATTTTATTTCCAGTTTTATCCTAATCATTATTAAGTTTTCGTCACATCACAGTTAATTAAATTGCATCGCAGGCCTTACACTTAACAAGAACGCCTTGGAATCTCTATTTTCTTAGCTTGTTCGGCTAGGTCTTGCTCTTTTAGGCTTCTCAATCAAAACTGTTCCTAAGAATCCCAACAATCATATAATGAATTACTAAAGTCTTCAAAAAATGAATATACGATATATTTAATACTAGGAGACGTCCGCCGCAGCACCCCTTGGAATTTTACTATCCCTTTTTATACCCTTTGTTAATGGTTGCTACATTATCAAGGTAGTTTACCTTAAAACAGTCAAATTTATTGTAGCGTTAAGTTATAAATATGAATTAAATTAAAAACAAATACTACTTAATATTAGGAGTTAAAGTATGAAATTGCCGTTTTTACTGAAAATCTAAGTTGTTTATTTTTTAGATTATAACAAATTTGTTTAATCAAAATAGTTACCATTGTTATCTATACATGGCTGCCATCTAATAGGAAGGTCATTAATGCCTTTGCGATAGAACTCGGAGGATCTAGAGTGCACAAACTGCGTGAAATTGCATTTTGTACTGCCTCCTGGGAAGAAAACTTCTTGTCAGGTATATAACTGTCCAAATCACGAAAAAAATGGTAGTCCGTTGGAGCAAGGTCTGGCGAATACGGAGGATGACGAATGGTTTGTAACAGCAGGTCCTGAAGGGTCAAAACGGTTTCTCGTGCTGTATGAGGTCTCGCGTTGTTATGGAGCAATAATGGTGAAGATCGATTCTTGAGTCGGGGCTGTTTTACTGCTAGTTTTGCTAACATTGTTCGGAGTTCGGCACAATAGACATCTGCCGTTATTGCTTGACTAGATCGGAGAAAACTATAGTGAATAACACCATACTGAGACCACCAAACAGTTACCATTACCTTTTTATTGGTAAGTTTTGCTTTAGGACACTGTTGTGGCGTTTGACCTGGGGTCAGCCATTGCATTTTTCTTTTACGGTTATCATAAAGAATGCACTTTTCATCACATGTCACAATTCGATCTAATATTCCTTTATTTCTGTACCGATACAACAAGGCAACACAACACAACACGCGTTTCTGCAGAAAGAAACGCGTGTTGCGCGATCAGTCAAATCATGAGGCACCCATTTTTCGTATTTTTTTATTTTATTGATTTGACGCAAATGAGTCAGTTACAGCTAAGGCATAGTCATAAAGACGAGCAAGAAAGTAAAGCCGCTGGGTTTTATAAGTTGGAGTCTCTGACACGTATATCGGTTGAATCGGCGGCGTTGGCAGCTTTAAATGAGTCGTGTTAAGTTTCTCCCCCTTTGCTTTAATTTTATTAGTCTTTTTATTTTTTTAATATTTTATCTTTTAATATGATAGAACCGAGATCTATAATGACCGAATGGGAGTTTTCCTTAGAGTGAAGTCGGATTCTTATTTCAGAGCTAGGAATATTAATATCTAATGATTTACCCATGTTCACAACAAGTTCGCAAAGTTCGTCTTTGGTCTCTCATGTCCTCCTAGGTATATTACGAAGCTCTATTCCCGACATTCGTGATCTTCTCTCCAGGTATTCAATCTTTTCCTCCAATTTGTTAATTATCTTTTTGTCGTGCTTTCTTTCCGATTCCAGAAGAGAAATGCACTCCAAGAGTTCGTCGTGCTTACTTGACATCAGCTCCACACTTTTTTTCAATTCACTGTTTTGTTCAATTATGTCGTTCAATTTCTGTAGTAGATTATCAAATCGTAACTCCTGTAGCCTCGAGTAATTAGAAAAAGCCCTTGAAGTTAATAGCTTCCGGATTGTCCTTATCATCATTGTTGATGCGCATCTTGCGCTTTTTGCGCTCTATCGCGTTGCAAGGAATTTGCGACAAGTCTGGCTCCGATGAGCACTGAGGCAGTGGAGATTCGCTACTAGAAAACCGTATACCCAGAGCATTTACCGCACCAGATGTCGCAGCATTCTCCACAACGGGTTCCGTAGGCAGCGGAGAGGCAGGTGTTCGCTTAAGCACCATCTTCCAATTCAATTGTTGTTTATAAATTTACTAATAAATATGGCAGGACATTTTCATACAAAGCGCCATTTAACCCAAACTAAGCTAATATGAGTTTATGCTATGACATCTAGAAAAACATTTATATTTTTTTTAAATATATACATATTATTATATGAAATCACCCAAACACTGAAACAAACATTTGCGGATGACGCAAATGTTTCGGGTCCCGTCGGTATACCGAGATTCGAACTATAGACCACAATAAAGGACATCACATACACTAACAATGCGCCACCGAGGTAGTCATCAAATCATTTGTATAAATAGCGATCGCCTACCTTTTAGATCCTACAAAGTTGCCTCCGCGGCTGTCAAAACTTAAGTTAATAAAGACCGGAGCTGGCGCGAGATGATCTTAGTGACGTTTCACACCCATTTAGCAGTACTGATTTAACAACACAATTTTTCATTGTGGGTAAGGTAACGTTAAACCATGCCGCTAATTCCTGCGTAGTTTGACTAGGATCGGCTTCCACCATCTCTCTTGATTCATCGTTATTCACCTGTGTTGACGGTCTTCCTCGTGGCTCGTTCTTCAAGTCGAAGTTTCCATCACGCAATCGTTACTTCCGCGTCGGAACTCGTATTCAAAAATCACTCGAATTTTCGCAGTATCCATCTTTCTTGTCTAAGTTGAATAACAAAAACAATTGAAAGTCGATATTCAAATATTTCACATTTTTTTAACAAAAATGACATCAGAGAAACCATGTGAAAAAAGTTTCATTCGAAAACCTCAAACCATGAAGATTCTATGTCAATACAAAAAACCTATTACAATAAAACGGCAATTTCACACTTTAACACCTATTATTTAAAAAAAAAATAGGTGTAACTGTTTTGGATAAGTCACTTGGTAATATTATTATGTTCAATAGTATGTTCCTCACCATGCTTACTGTTGTTCCTCATTTGTATTGGTGCGCTGTAAATTCTGTTTTGCGCATTTATTGCGTTCTCCTTAATATTGCCAAGATTAGTATGTGATGTGTTAGCAGTAAGGTTACCGCTCTCAGATTTATTGTCAACTGTTATTGAATCACGGTACTCCATTAAATTTCCACTCCTGAAAAGCAACCGATTACTTACATTGTCGATATTTGTGTTTTTTAATCAAATCAAATCAAACCAAAGCTGTACGGTGTGGGTTAGTAATAATTTTAAAATATAGTTGCCGAAAAGATTTGTATTTAATATAAGTATCAATAGATGTCTTGTTGGTTATCATGGGTTGAAGATGATTCCTCAAATAGAACTTACCTCTGTCGCTTTATCAGAATGTAGATACAACTAAGCGTGCAAATGGTAAGTAGTATTGAACTGCACACAATCACTAGCATGTTTAAATCAAAAGCTTCCGACGGTGGACCAACCTCGGCTGAAACAGATGTCAGTTTTGTTATAGCATATAGCTTTACTGAGCCAATCAAACTTCTTCTTTGTCGTAGCCTATTCCCGGTTGCTTTCAAACCCTATCTGGATTTGCTGCTTGGGTTCTCTTTTATTAAGTTGTTAGGAACTGCTATGGTCTGGTTTATTATTTTTGGTACCGTTGGGGGTGACTGCCGTCTAACCTCCTAAAGTCCAGTGCTAGCAGGTGATGTCGCTTAGGCCCCTGAGATGTCGGTGTGTCCTTTTAAACCCACATACCCAATCAAACTATTCAGTCGACTTTTTGTTGTGAACAGCTCGTAGCCCGATAGCTCTGTGTTCTGCAAATGATCATTGCATTAAGCATCTTACAATGCGACTAGTTCTAAGATAGATGTCCGTTTGTGTTTTGAAATGCACACAAGCCCTTAATTCTGGTTGCCATTAAGTAAAGTTCATATTACATGGTAGTCATTAAGTAAAGTTAAATGTTGCGATTCTCACTGCCGGCGTTTGTTTAATTATTGACTACTTTACCGTGTAGAAAAGGTCAGGGACTAGTTATGGCTACTTGCTGTGGAATTTCGCGAATTTATGTGAGCTCGAGTTCGGTAGCTCTGAATAGGTGGGACATATTACTCAGCGACCACTAGCCCAAAATAAGATATTACAAAAAAAAGTTATTTCAAAACAAAACTACTTACATCCATCTTGATTTTTCGTAGCATAATTATATGTAGTAGTAACACTACCAGCCTCATTACTGGCTGTCACTCTAACTTGATACCAGGCGCCAGGTGAAAGATCAACAATTGCGTACGTTGGTATTTTAGTTTGGTACAGGGTTTGGACGTTCCAGGAGAAGTCTGTGTAAGGCTGTAATTGAAACAAATTTGTCTTCGGAACATATGCCTATAATTTTTTGATGTCACTTAATTAAGCGCTCGTGGCCCCGCGGTCTCAGTGTTCTGTAAACGATCACTAAGTTACGCAACTTTCACTAAAGTAGGTCCTCGGATGGGTGACCACTTTGTGGCATTTACATTTGCGAGCGTTTCTATGCTTCGGAAGGCACGTTTAGCTGCTGGTGCCGGTTGCCAGTAAAATGGCAGCCGTTAAGCCTGGTCAAAGGCCTTATGGGCGGCTTGAAAAATTTCATCAGCAGGTAGCCACAACCTGCATCTGTCTATTTCAACACGGCAATGGGCTCACCACCTATTACGTGGGACAGGAATCCAAATGGTGAAAAGTGGGCATATAATATGCCTCTGCCACCCCTTCGGGGATAAGGCGTGATGGATATTATTTATTATTTTTTTTATTAATTGTATACCGCCCAGTAAGAGGGGAAGTCCCGAGAAGTGCTGGCTTGAAGTCGTAAGGGATGACATGCGTGCCAATGGTCTCACTACAGGGGATGCTGACGACCGTGCGAAGAGTAGGAGAAAATGTAGGAAAGTGGACCCCGGGCGTCGCGAGTCGCAACTGGGACAGACGCTCGGATGATGATGACTTAATTATATGCCGCCAACAATACTAAATATACTAACTAACCACTTTTGTGTATGGTGCCCACTTGTTAGCGGTACATCTGCTGATCAATGGACGAGGCAACGAAGCAGGCTCCCTTAGGGGGAGATCAGGCTGCTATCGCTCTCAACAATGTAGTAAATAAAAAGCCTAATTACAGCTGCCATATTACAGCAGATAAATAAAAACGCTTCCCAGCCTCAAAATGCAGGTAAAATGTAGTAAAATGGCATGTACGCCATCGTTGGCTTCATCTGAAAATCAGCGCTGTCAAACTGAGTCTCCAGTGGAGACAGCATTACGCTGAGAAGAAGCCAAATTGTACACAGTCTCTAGTATTTTAAGATTTAGATTTTTTTTCGTTTGTATCTCGTGCATAACTGTTTTTATCCTAAATTGTTTCTCTATTTTTGTGTGGAATAAAAAAGGATTTTTTAGACGTACCATATTGTTGTGAGCTTTAATCCAAGCTCGGGAACCCAGCTGTCTATATTCAACGTCAAGAGCTTTAAGAGCACAACCTCCATGATCCCAACCTGCTAGTTGGACGTAAATGTGTGATGAATTACTCCATAACCATTCATTGGAAGAAGGTGGTATTGGAACTGAAAATGTACATAAGAAATATTTTGTATTACACTCGCTAACAATAAAATTTCATTTATAGATACACACATGTGCACACTTATTTTAGGACAGACATACTTCTACAAAGATAACTTTACTACGCACCAGCGGACGTCCCGCGGTTAAGCGCCCGTTACCGGTGAAAATATAACTAAAGAAACAGGTAGCCAGAAAAAAAAAGTGAGTACCCGCACATATGAAGTAATAAGGAGTATATATAAAGTGTCCCACTGTATTTATTAACTTAACTAACTTAAATATCTTCACGTTGCATCTCTGACGGGGTAGTTAGAGAGGCCAGATCGCCAGGCTTCGCGATTCATGCATACTTCTTTCGCTTCCTGTAGATTCATTAATCGTTTCATACATGCACGTAAACTATTTATTGATTAATACATTCATATTCATTCAGTGAAAACCTTTTTTCGAGTGTTTGTAATTACAAATACATACTTCAATTTAATTTATCTGTATGTATGGATATCAAACGATGCGAACGAAATTTCCAACAATTCCACAGCTAACAAATGAGCGAGAGCACCGGAGAGCATCGTTTCTTTTCTTTTTATACTTTATTTTTACGCAAACGCCCGTCTAGCTTTTGGTGTGATCTCACATATACTCGTAATATGTAGTTATAATATAACTTAATTTTTTACATTTTCTTTCGTTCTTTACATACGTACCTCCACCCAAAGTACTGACATCCAAATAAGCCGGCTGTGACGTTCCAACCTTGTTGGTAGCAGTAATCCTCAAAGAGTATTTAGTCCCGCACTTCAGTCCATTCAGAGCATGTTTTTGGACACCTGATAAGTTTGGCAACTTGTTGGTAGGCCACACTTCTCGCCATGGACTGTTGGCTTCTTTCCATGTAAGACTATAACCTGGGTAGATAGTTTAAAGAATTAATCTATAGTTAATATTATCATAGAGATTGATTTTTTTTTGTCAGGACCCTCGTGGAGTTACCACCGGAGTCAACGGTGGGCAGGTAGGACTCGAAATGACTTAAGAATGACGTAAGAGGCGATGTTGCCTTGGTTAGGAAATGAGGTCCTCAAATTGATTTAAGCCGGAACAGCTTAACGATCTACGTTCCTGATCATGGAAATGCTCTTAAATGGACATTCCAGAAACTAGGATTTATTTTAGTCCTACCAAAATATACAGAACACTTTGCGTGCGGTTTAAAGACACAACAAACCCAAAATATACTTACTAATCTTCTGACTTGAGCTTCTGTTACTGATAGAGAAGTATGGTTGTTCCCATTCCACTAATATTGAATCTTTGTAAGGTGTTGCTCGAAGAATAGGCGCTTCTGGTAGGGGCAGTACAATGACCGTATACTCCACAGAGTCGGAGCCATAAAGGTTTTTCGCTAGACACGTGTAGTTGCCGCTTAGGGATTGATCTATATCTGAATATATAACAAAGTCTGTTAGTTTTACATTTTTACCTCAAAAGAAAGGGGTGCGAGTGTGAGAACTTTGATTATTCAGCCTCGAATAGCAGAATTAGTAACATTACAAACAAATCAAGTAACAACTTACTTAACCAAAAGACTGTGGAGCCGCGCACAGCAGCAGTAGCATGCTGCCTACTCCTACTGAGATAGAGCCTCCCAGAGAGAGCAATCACTGTCACTATCGACCGGGACATTACTTACTGTTGATCAGTAGGCTGTCGTCGTGGTTCCTGGTGAACCTGGGGTGGTGCGTGATGATGTTGTGCTTGTGGTACCACACGGTGCGCGGCGGCGGCGCGCCCACGCACGCGCACACCAGCAGCAGCGAGCTGCCTACTCCTACTGAGATTGTCCCTCCCAGGGACGCAACGCCTGCTACCACTATCAAACAATATAATTACGTCAATACGTTTCATTTTAATTACTACTTCTTTGCTACGGTTTCATTGTTTCCTTAATATAATTCTAAGTATAACTGTTCCTTCTAGCAAAATGTGCTATCTCTCCCAATCGGTCGAGATTTTGCAGGCGAAATGACGAATAACCTAGTTGTAGATGTTTTACAGCCGTTCAGGCCAACTTCAAGTTCAGTTTAACTTTGGTAACTACTGCCTTGATTATATTTTTAGGAACGCTATTGTAAGCCCTTGAGCTCCGTGACATGGGAGACTGTTTTTTGTCTTTCTATTTTTGAGCGTTTCTTTGTTTCCAAAGGAACTCTAAAACACGGTTGAATTTAAATTAAGGTGAAGACATTATGGGCGGATTTATAAGTTTCACAGAATGCCTATAAATACCCCTTTGAGGAAAAGGCGTAACGATATGAATCTATACTAATATTATCAAGCTGAAGAGTTTGGTTGTACGCGCTAATCTCAGGAGTTACTACTTCAATTTGAAAATTTCGTTTTTAGTTGGATAGTCCATTTATCAAAGACGGCTGTAAGGTCTACCCAGAAGAGCGGTAAAGTAATCATAACTTTCAATAATTTGGGCAAAATTCCATACATTGTTGTAAAATAAGTGCCATGGAGATCAGGGTATATCATGAGAGAAGCCGTAGTGTACTTTACCTCTATGTGTGGGGGTATGTGACACCCTCCTTGTAGAACTTCCTTCACCAGCGCTGGTACTAGCAGTCACCCACGCTTCATACGTTCTGCCGGAGACCAGGTCCTTGACCTCAGTAGTCGTGCGACCTTCAGAATCCACGCGGAACGTCTGTGGTGGACCATTGCTGTGATAATTGATATGCTGATAATAATGATCGTTAATGTATGGGTTTTGGTCAAAATATAACCTTAAAATTGACTGCCTCTGTGGCGCGGTGGGAACTGAGTGCATCCGACTGCTACGCAAGAAGTCGTGGGTTCGATTCCCACCTAGGATAAAACTTTGTGTGATGAGCACGATGGTTTATTCTGTGTCTGGGTGTTATTTATCTATAATATGTATGTATGTTTTTAGAAATATATAAGTATGTTTATCAGTTATCTGGTTACCATAGTACAAGCTCTGCTTAGTTTGGAATCAGATGGCGTTATGTCAGTTGTCCGAACAATAAAAAAAATCCATCTATCTTCACGCTGTATCCCTGACGGGTAGTCAGAGAGTATAGATACCTAGACTTCGCGTCCGCGATCTTTGCATACTTCTTTCTTATCCTGCTGATTTATTTATCTTCATACAGATAAATAAAATTTAAGTGTCTGTTTGAAATTTCAAATTAACAGGCTTTTACTAAATGCATTATTATGAAAATATTAGTATTTTCTTTTTTATAATAATATGGAACATTTTTTTTACACAGCGCCGCCCGTGTAGCACAAAATAAGCTAAACTAAGCTTGTGTTATGGAATCTAGACAAATTATATACATACTTATATATTTCTAACTACATACATATTACACATAGCAAACACCCAAACTCCGATACAAACATTTGTGGATCACACAAATATTTTTTGCGACACGGGAATCGAAGCCGGGACCTCAGTCGCGGTAGTCGCATGCACTACCACTGCGCCACCGAGGCAATAATTATTAGTACTTACATAAAAGAAACAATTTAATAAAACTTTTCTGTCTGATTGTTCCAGCTAATCTCTGAAACGTCAGGATCGATTTCAACGGAAATTTCACCGAAAGATTACTGATGTTATAAGGTACTGCTTATAACATCACTAGACTACATTTAATCCCCCTATTCCCACGGGAACGAAAACTATTCAGATGAAACCGCAGGTCTTCCACTAGTTATAAGTGATAACATTATTTAAAGTCTATATATATGCAAAAAACGGTAAATCACCATTCGAGCTAGACCTTCTTATGTCTCACCAGTTAAGGTGTGACTCACAGAACATTACGCATCAAAGCCAGGTATTCCCTGGGAACCCTAAACCGACTGTCAACACGTTATGAGTTGAAACACAGGTTCGAATTGCAGTCGTAACAAAAATATTTGGAACTTTTTTACACAGCGCAGCGGTTTAGCCGTTTCCATAAGAAAAATACACACTCACAAACTGTGTATGTTTCGTATGACGAAGAGAGAAGCTTATTATTAGCTTAAGATGCGTAGTGTAGCCAAAACTAATTGATTCATATTCAAATTCATTTATAGCAATTATGGTAAATAAGTTTTTGGACTGTCCCAGTGGCATAAGTGGTAATGTATGTGTCGAGGGTTAGATTCCCGGGTCGGCACAAATAATTGTGTGACACCCAAATATTTGCTTCGGAGTTTGGGTGTGTCCAAATATATATGTATTTAGAAAGACAAGTTTAAATAGCTTAGGTACATTGGGCTAGACGAAATTTGTAAAAAAAGGCATGTCCCGTATTGTGGTATTGTCATGTCAATAACATTATTAGTGCTTGTTTATTTAGCCATCATAATAATAGCATGCACATTTTATTAAAATACTAAGAGATTGTTACTTTGTGCTATTACATAATATTTAAGTCAAGTGTCATGATTACAATAAAAAAACAATAGTCACATACAATCTTGCCTCATGTCACAAAATTCAGCATTAATTAAGCTTACACAATTATTTGTTCTGACTGCAATTCAAACCCGAGTACACATAAATAAATATTTTGGGGCACTTTTCACACAACGCCATCTAGCCCAAACTAAACTTAAAGCTTATGCTATAGGATCTAGACAACTAATAAACATTCTTATATATTCATACATATTATACATAGGAAACATCTAATCTCCAAAACACACATTTGTGGATCACACAAATATTTATTGACCCGGGAAGACCCGGAAATCGAACCGTCAGTCGCATACACTACCACTAACGCCACCGAAGCAGCCGTATGCTACGAATGTGCCTCCGAGGCAGTTTAGTTTCTAACCTCGAAGTAGGCTTCACGTACACGGTGTAGTGGAGAATTTCTCCGTTGGGATGGATGGGTCTTTTCCAGCTTATGAGGAGTGATGATTGTGATAACACCAAGACTTTGATGTCAGCTGGTGGTCCAGGGACTGTGAAAATAGTAAAAGCAATTGGTTTTATGCATATTAGTATCTTCATTTGACATTATGTGTAACTCCTTGACTAGAGCTCGTGGCCCCGCTGACTCAGCGTTTTGTAAACCATCAATGCGTTAAGCAACCTTCGCTATGGCTGGTCCGGATCGGTGACCATTTTGTGGCATTTATATTTGCGAGCGTTTCCGTGCTTTGGAAGGCATGCTAAGCAGTTGGTCCCGGTTGCTAGTAACATGGCAGTCGTTACGCCAAGTTGAAGGCCTTATAATAGGCAGCTTGAAAATTTCAACAGCAGGTAGCCACAATCTGCGTCTGTCTATTTCAACACGGCAATAGGCTCACCACCTTTTACATGGGTCAGGAATAGACACGGTAAAAAGTGGACGTATATAATACCCCTCCGGGATAACGCGTGATTGCTAAAATTTAATGGGGATTCTTTGTCATGTTCTGATGTATATATATTACTATTATTTTTCATTAAAATTAATAGTAGTTTTTTGCGTAAAATAGGGACTAACATCTATCCACAGAAACTAACATTAACCTTCATATTAATAATGTTAGTAGGATTGTACAATTATATTGTTACCAGGCGATAGGAAACATTAATTAACATTTACTAAATTCATTAAACACTAACGGTTTAATCATGTAAATTAATTAAATACTTAATTTTCACGCCAATTACCGTATTGATGATATGACGTTATTTTATCAATACTATTAATCTCATACACAGGAATATCGAAAAAATCATTTGCCTACATATATAAGTAATTTAATAGAAATATCTAGGTTGAATTCTACCCTACCTACTACCGCTACCCTCTGAGATACCTAGTTCACAGGGTAGAGTCTATACAATCTCTGTTGCCATCACAAAGTGTATACAGCAATGTTTAATTAATCAATTATGTTTAAGCCAATAAAGTCTCTCTGACGAGAAATAAATTATTTTAATTTTCAATAAAGTTATAATTGGGGTACTTGAGACATGAAATTATTGTTAATTGGGCAATCGTCATGCCGCCTCGCGATCACTAATATTCTAAAAATAACAAAAAAAAGGCTTTCCTGTGTTGGGGGTGTAAAGGGCCCCACCAAAATTTACTATTTTTTTATTTGGACTTAACGTTGATTAATAGACAAGAAATGACACATGCGCCCTTAAGGATTCGCAGGTCAGATGGCAGACGGTTCCAACAATATTGAAACTGAAAAGTTTGCGCAAAATGTAGGTAGGGTTAAAAAGCAGGCTCAAATAGAATAAATATAAGGTATAATCAAGCAAAACTACCTAGCATCATCAACCGAGCTTATGTCCCAGTTGCTTCCCGCAACGCCCAGGGTCCTCTATATCAAGACAACGCATAAACATACTTATATATTTCTAAATACCTCATACGGTGATCAGCAGGTGCACCGCTAGCAGGTGAGATCTCTTGGGCTTCGAAGATATGAAAGAAGCCCCTTACTGACTATACTATCACTTTATCAACATGAAGGGAGAGGTCCAAATCCAGCAGAGGAATGCGATAAGCTGACTTAATTGGTTGAAGTATTACACAATCGTTGAAACATGGACAGGAATAAATGGAAAAACCAGTTCTTGTTATGTGATAATTGTGTAAAACCCAGTTGATACTATTGTATGCAAACTAATTGCCCACAAATGACCTACTGAGTTATCGCGAAATATTGCTTACTTATTTCGCAACAACTAAAATAATAAACAATATAGGGCGTTCTCTTCAAACATTTTGAGGTTAATTGCCATCGGAAAACAATTTACAATTAAAGATCTATTAATCAAAGAATTAAAGACGTTAGTGATTTATAGATCTTTGATTGTAAATTGTTACCAGTAAATAAATTGAAGCGACTCATTAAAAAAAAAATGTGAAAAAGGAAAAGGGGCTGGAAATAATCTGCTGACTGCGTGAAATTCTAATTATATATTTATAATAAACTAATTAATTAACCACATCGTATCCTATCCAAAGGTGCCCATTACACGGGCTACATTGACCTGCTGAATAGCGATAGCCCACTTTTGAACCAGATATGATTTTTAAATAGGCTATCAAAAACGCCCTCTGAGTTTCATGCCGGATCTTCTCAGCCACATTTCGAACCCATGGTCATGTTAGTAATATAATACACACCGAAACAATGTGTAGGTATCGATATGCCAAATCATTGAGTGGGATCAGAAGAGGGCAAGATAGATAGATAGAACAGTCATGTTTTCCATCACTGTACATTATTCATACAATTACTTTTTAGGGTATATTTAACCTTTAGTAGCTGATCCTCTTGCGCACTCATCACAAGGGCTGTCAAATTTATTTTTCTATCAATGTAACGAAAAAATAATGTTTATTGTTTTCCTGGGGTCAAACACTATATATACTTTAATCATAAATTAAAAAATACGAAATAAAACTCTATCAGCGTCATTCCACTGTAGCTAACAGCCATACTGTATTTCAGAATAAAAGTGACTTATCTACTCTATGTTGCTTTACGACTTTGCGGATGAAGTAGTGATGTTGAAACTTAAACGAGGAAAGGTTTAGGAGGAAAATGATAAATAAATCAAGGAAGGATAAATTTCTAGTCTAACGAGACCGCATCGAAACTGACGAAATTTAAATCCACCTTTTTCCATCTTAAGGGGACGTAAAGCACCATCTACCGGCACTTAGCAAAATTACATGGCACAAATATATAGAACTAGCAACCCCCGCAGCTTCGCCAGCGTGGTAAACATTTTGAGATTTTTTGACAAACAATTTATTTTCTTTCGTAATTTTTGTTTTTCAATAATCTGTATCATATGTTACTTCTAATACCTCCAAAAATATGTGTACAAAGTTTCATGAAGATCGGTTCAGTAGTTTTCGCCTGAAAGCGTAACAAACAAACGTACATTCACATTTATAATATTAGTAGAGATTGCACCTATAATCATTAAATTTGTGATGACACCTGCCTAAACATTGGACACAAACAATTTGTTTCTAACGAAAGGAATTAATTAAATAACCATATAGAAGTGAAAGTTCTGCGTAAAGGTTCGATTTCGAGTGATCTCCTGGTCTACTGCTTAGAGTACCTGATCACGGAGGTCGTGGGTTTGATGGGGTTCACCCAGAAATCTATTAGATTTGTTCTGTGTCTGGATGTAATTATATATTTTTAGAAGTATATACGTTAAGTTGATCAATTGTTTTGAACTAAATTAATATATAGGCTAATTTCAGCAAGATAGAAACTTTGCTAAAATTATTTATATAGGCTATATCATCTCATATTATTTCAATATACTTTCACTGTCACAGTATGAAGCGGACCGTATTGTCGTCGATGAACTTTAGTGTGTCTCTATGTAGTATACTGGTACACTACATAGAGGTATTATTTGGCGCCTATTACACTACTTTTTATCCCGGAAACAAGTTACTGTGGGAAACGGGAACACTTCATCACGCGTGTGGAGCCGCGAGCATCAACTAGTACTTATATCTATAATTCATCATTCAATACAAAAGCTTTTGCTGCCAAACAGTCTTTATAATGCCTCGTGTGTAGGCGAAACACGTGTCGACATCGTACGACATTCTAAAAAAGCGGAATATTGCAAAAATAACATTTAAAAACAAAAATAAATATAGATTTTTAAAATGGATTTCCGCCATGTAACGCCTGATTCAATTAGTTAGTACTTATATATTTCTAAAAAAATACATAGTATGTATAAATTATACCCAGACACAAACATTTTTATATCCTTCAAGCAAGTTGAAGACAGTTTGACACATGCGAGCTTTGCTCAGTACTCTCGGCTGCATGATGTCTTCGCCTATGTCTCAGGCAGTATCCACATCTAATTGTAACATAGTTTCCTTTATTTATGATTGTAAAAGAAACGATAGTTCTACGATAGATTTCTGTCATATAACTGATGCATTAGTTATGTCTTCTTCCTCACCTTAAGTTGCTTCCAAACCCTACCTTGATTTGGGGCCTGGGGTCATTTGGCTTTTAATTTTGGGTATTGTTGAGAGCGACGCCGACCCTGTAAGGACACCTGCGTCATTGCCGTGTTTGTTAGTCAGCAGGTGCAAAGCTAGTGGGTGGGGTGGCTTGAGCCCCATATATCTTGGTGGATAAACTTACCATCTTGTAAAGTGGCACAAACAATTGCGTAGGAGTAGGGTCCAGCACCATAGTTTGAGAAGCCAGCAACTTTGACTGTGTAATTGGTGTACTTCAACAGACCTTGGAGGTACAGTTCAGTGTGGAGAGACGATTGATTCTGCCAGGCTGCTTCTGAAAAAAGGCAAAATAATATGACGAAAATACTTAGTATTTTTTTTTTCAATACGAACCAAAAGTTCCTGATATTAACGCGTTCAACCAAACCAACAAACCAACTCATCAGCTTTAATTTAGTCAGTTATGCCTTTATATCCGAAAGGGACTCTTCACTGTGTTTCAGCTTAATTTATTAGTATAAATAACTGACTGATTTAATTGACTGCCTCGATAGCGTTAGTGGTGAATGACGCGCCAAGGTCCCGGGTTTAAATCCCAGGTCGGAATACGTATTTGTGAGATCCAGAAAGTTTGTTCGAAGTTTGGGTGTTTCTTATGTATAATATGTAAGTATTTAGAAATATATAAGTATGTTTATCAGTTATCTAGATCCCATACCACAAGCTTAAAGCTTAGTTTGGGCAAATTTTTTTTTTATATTAGACACGCTTTAATGGCGTCGCCCGCCTGATGGTAAGCAAAGACCCGAGATTTTGGGCCGCTATCTTAACCTACAGGGCTAGGATAGCGACCCTCAACTTGACGGTCCAGAAATACGCCTTTTCATGCTTCTCTTAAAGGACCCAGGATTGTAAGAGGAGGAAAAAACGTGCGCCGGCAGAGAGTTCCATGTTTTTATGGTGCGACAAAAGAAGGACCTACGGAATCTTTCTGTTCTGGGCAAGATGGTGTCCACAGTGTAAGGTTGACATCTCTGCCCCGCCCGTGTTGTTCGGGAATGCAGCTAAGCTGGCGACCGTTCTGCGCATCTCCAACGGCTTAAGATTGCCAGTAACACCTGGACAATCTATGATGCGGATGGCACGCCGCTGCAACACGTCGAGAGCTTCAAGCAGGTATTTGGAGGAGCCATCCCAGAGATGTGAGCGGTATTCCACGCACGGACGAATCTAACACTTATATAATAATCATCTCTGTTCCGGCGTGAAAAACCGCCTCACCCTGATCAGGACTCCAAGCTTACGAGAGGCCAAGCTGATGCACCCCTCGATGTAATTTTTATTGTTGAGCTCTCGACGAACGTCCAACCCCAGAATGCTGAGGTAGTTTTGCAGCGGTAGGGATGTGCTCTGAAGAGTTGGAAGGGAAGGAAGGGGGATAATTTAGCAGTAAATGCACACGCCTGCGTTTTCCTGGCATTGAACTCGACCAGATTATGTAGACCCCACCGAGAGATGCGGTCCAGACTCCGATCAAGTTCCGCCACAATTTGTCCCCTCATAGCCTCAACATCTATCCGCTTTGCCGCCGGGTGACTATATCCCCCATGTAGTGTACTATCGTCTGCATAGCAATTTATATTTCCCAGGGACAACATATCATTGATATGCAGAAGAAAGAGAGTGGGCGACAAAACGGACCCCTGCGGCACGCCAGCATTTATCTGCAAGTAGTCGGAAACCTGACCGTCGCATTGGACCCGAATACGGCGCTTATGCAGAAAGCTGGCGAGCCATGTGCATAGTTGAGGTGGCAGGCCATATGCCGGAAGCTTGGAAAGAAGTGATGCGTGCCAGACTTTATCGAAAGCCTTGGCGATGTCCAGGCTGATAGCCAAGGATTCGCCATGCTTGTCCATAGCCTCACCCCAAAAGTGTGTAACGTATGCTAGAAGATCACCCGTTGACCGTTTCGGCCTAAATCCGTATTGCCGGTCGTTTATTAAGGAGTGATCTTCCAGATAACGCATGAGCTGCGTGTTTATGATAAAAAAAAAAAATATATATCTATCACGCCTTATCCCCGAAGGGGTGGCAGAGGCATATTATATGCCCACTTTTCACTGTGTGGATTCCTGTGTGTGTTTATGATGAGCAAAAACCTTACAGATGACTGAGGTGAAGGCTATGGGGCGATAGTTGCCTGGGTCTGACCTATCCCCTTTCTTGGGGATCGGTTGCACGTTAGCCTCCCTCCACACATCCGGCACACTACCCGTAGAGTAGGACAGACGATACAGGCGTATTAGCACTGGAGTCAACTCCGCTGCACACCTCTTAAGAACCACCGCAGGAATACCATCGGGGCCACTGGACTTACGGACATCGAGCGACCGCAGTACCTTCTGGACGTCGCACTGACTGATAATTATGTCTGGCATTGCACTGCCACAACTAGCGACTGTTGGAGGCTGCTTGCCACGGTTGTCGATCCGATTCTCTTGGGCCTTGTGGGCCAGGGTTCCGTTAGTGTACCGTAGCGGTGGTAGCGAAGGTCGGCAGAAGGTAGATTGCACGACTTTGGCCAGTTGCCAATATCCTCGGCTACCCGTGGGATGTAAGGCAAGCTCCTGGCCAAGCCGCGCTATGCGCTGGGTATCCGCTCTTATGAAGGCCTTTTTGCTGGCCTTCGTCGCTCTGTTGTATGCGGCTCTGAGGCCACATTCGGGTCACCTGATGCCCTAGCCCTGGTCCAAGCGCGATACGCCGACTGCTTATGTCGAACTGCATCAGCGCATTCACGCCCAAACCAGGGACGGGCTTTGCGGATGCTGGCTACATCAGTGTAGGGGATGTAGTATTCCATCCCCAGACTGATCTCCCCAACAACAGCGGCGGCGCTCTCCGATGGGGCCTTTACTCTAAAGCAACGCTGACCCCATGGGACGGACGCAAAAGAAATCACGTAAGCCGTCCCAATCTGCTGACGAGTAGTACCACAGTCTGCGCGCCGCAACCGCAGGACATGCAGGAGATAACACCTGCACAACGCAGTGATCGGAAGTACCCAACGGAGCACCTACCGATACACTATACTGGGCTGGGCTGTTGGTCAGCAGAAGGTCCAACAGAGCGGGCGCATGACTTGTCACAACCGGTATCCTGGTTGTCTGGCGTACTAACTGTGTGAAGTCATGCAAAAGAGCGAATGCATGGGCGGTTCGTCCCGAATGGTCGGTTTTGAGGGAGCCCAACCATTCTGTATGGTGTGCGTTAAAGTCCCCCAAAAACACCAAATCCGCGTTCGGGAACCGAACCTGCGCATCATCTGCCGCCCTTCCGAGGTATTCAAAGGGCCGAGTTGTCTCCATATCCCCTTTATGGCAACGGTAAAGGCACACGTAGATCTGGCTAATAGAACCATGATCCACGTGAAGCCAGAGGACAGAGAAGGATGGGTCTTCCCCTTCCAGGCAGCGCAGACGGCGAACACAAACATCAGCCCTAACAAACACGCACACCCCGGCCTTTTTGTCGAAACAGTCCTCGACAAAATAGCTGGGGTAGGACAAATACGAGGTATCGTCATATTTGCGTCTCCGTAAGGAACAGCAATCCGGGCCACGCCGTCTCAAGATGGTATTGGACGGCGTTGAGGTTTGTATGGAGTCCACGGATGTTTCTGAAATCCACCTCAAAAAGCGTACGTGTGGGATTTGTTACGGTCGCTGTAGAGATTTGCCTTTTATTTTGCACTGCCATGTTGATGGGGAAAGAAGGAAGCGTGAAACGGAGCGGTATTTGATGCAGCACTGAATGACAAAGCGTAGGTGCTCGTTTTGTCCAGGGACGTGTGGATAGGCGGAAGCCAATCCGCCGGACGGAAGGGGGCCCTTCCGAGTGTAGTCGCCAGGACCACACATCCGGTCACCAACCGGCACGACGAACCACATCGGGAATATAAACGATCTGCTGGGGCAGCCTTCCGAGATGTTAAGTCCCAGTTGGGCCCCTGTACTATGCCGCGGGCGGCCAGTGGCACCACCGTTTCTACAGGTCTCTCTGGCCGGCGGGTCGACTCGCGCCACCCACACTAGACGCCACTCAGCACCCACTGGTCCCACACCTGCTGCATCAAATCTCGCACCAAGCCCGGCTTGCAGCCGCTGAACACCGAACATAACCCAGGAGCTATTTAGGGGGATTTCCCGCGGGCTGCATGGTGGTCACTCCCGGTCCAAAAAAATAAGGAAAAAATCTTTTTTTATTTTTGTGCCACCTGGCACACATTTTGAGTGCCTGCGCGCCGTAGCCTCATCCGTCGATCAGCAGGTGTACCACGTGCAGGTGAGGTCGGCTTGGGCCCAAAGCTGACGATAGGCCCATTACACCCGTTAAGAATAAATGGCGCTGTGCGAAAGTGTCCCACAATATTTATTTATTTTATAAATATCATTCAGATACTTGAGAATATGGAATAATAATTTTAATGAGTAAAATAAATAAATTAACTTACCATCACTAGCAAATAGTACTGTATATCCAACTAAGGCACTTCCCTGTCCTGGTAGACTTATCGGCTGCCAACCAACTCTTAAAGACGTTGAAGATACTGCTGTGCATTCTACTGACGAAGGCGCTTGTTCTGGGGCTGTGGAGCAGAGTAATATGGAGATAAATAATTAGAGTAGTAATTTAACACTGTAAAGGGTCAATATGGCTTCCAGTTCTAGAAGATTAATAGGACCACTGTCTAAGTTTCAGTACTTTTGCCCTGCAGGGCCAAATTTTGTTCAGCCGTTTTTGAGTTTTGGGCTTAGCAACACATTTGGCGATGCCTCTCCTCTTATCTTACTCTTCTCTTTGCCGTAGATTGTCTGTAGTGGGGTCCCATTTCTTATAAGATTGAAATTCTCACAGTGCTTCAGCGTGTTGGACTAGTATGTCCCTTTGTAAGCCTTAAATATACTTTTAATTTTGATGACAATTTTGATCACTTATGGATTTGTAATGAAACTTTATACAATTGCCAATTTTCCACCGCGTAACACGACATCTAAACTCAGTAACACGATTTATGTGATCACTAAGAGCACTTAGAGCACTGTTTCATCCTCATACATAGACGTAGTGATCAGTAAAACAATAAGTAGGCACCAAAGAGTATGTGCGTATTAAGAAAAACCGTAGAATACTCCGTAGTACTTAAGTATAGAAGGACTAGGGGAACCCCGCGGCTCCGCCCACGTATTTAAGTTTTCCTGTACCTGTTTTCCGAAGGAACCTAATTCCAGAATAAAAATTAAGCTATGTGTTAATCCAGTATGTCGCTACCTTCACAACATACTAAAAAATCCACAAAAATGCAGTTTTTGCTTTTAAATATTTTTTTTAATATTTTTTTTTTTTAAAGGATCTCTTATCCAACATGGACATGTCAGCCCCATTTTATATATTAAGATTGCATAGTATTAATGGCGGCGAGTCATACAAGTATGTAAGGAAAACTGTTTAAAACATTGAGTTATACTCATTTGAATGTTGGGAGGAGCAGCCTCAAAAGGCCCTGTTCTTTTATAATATGTACTTTAAAAAATTTCAGTTTGAATCTTGGGAGGAGCAGCCTCAACAGGCCTTGTTCTTTTACAATGTGTACTTTAAAACATTTCAGTTTGAATCTTGGGAGGGGCAGCCTCAAAAGGCCTTGTTCTTTTACAATATGTACTTTAAAACATTTCAGTTTGAATCTTGGGAGGAGCAGCCTCAAAAGGCCTTCTTCTTTTACAATATGTACTTTAAAACATTTCAGATTTTTACATAGTTTTCTTTGTTTGTATTTTTACAGAAGGTTTACATATATATCAACATGTATTAATTTTTTTATTTAAATAACAAAAAAAGGTGTAAAACGCTAAAATATGAAAACAGGCTGATTTATTTTGCTTTTAAATACTAGTTACGAGTATAAGTCTGTTAAACGTTTTATAATAAGCAAAATTGGAGTGGTAGTTAGGTAAGTTATTAAAATTATTGCAGAGCATAGGGTTTATGAGCGGACGGAAATAAGTCACGGGAAAAAGCCGCAACGCACAGCTAGTTTATGATAAACTAAGTGGCACCCAGGAATTCGCCCGTGACATACTTCGAACTCCCGTCACACCAATTTCATTCCGTCGCTTATAAATACTACAATAATGCAAATAATGCAATCATAATTATTGATTTGCCTTAAATAGTTATATATTTTATTATAATAAATATTTGAGTTAGTTTTACATCAAAAATTTGCCCGATTTGTCGTCATTTATGACTGCTGCTTCGCTCTTCAAGATAGTAGCGTGATGATATATAGCCTATAGCCTTCCTCGATAAATGAGTTATCCAACACAAAAAGGATTTTTCAAATCGGACCAGTAGTTCTTGAGATGTGCGCGTTCAGTCAAACAAACAAACAAACAAACTCTTCAGCTTTATTAAAGATGCAGTAAAATAATGGCTAGTATCTATACACAGAAACTGAAACCAGTACAAAGTCTATCTCATCGTATCAGAATCATTGCTGTATAAATACTAATAGTAACTTTAATAAAAAAATACTACCTCCTTCTCTCGTATCTTGAAATACTGGTAATGAGAATGGGCCTGAGCCAGCATTTGTAAATGCTGACACGGATACAGCATACCTGTAAGAAGTAAATATGTGTTTAATTGCAAAAACAATAAACAAAATATTGATTAAAATGTTTGGATGCACATTTTGAAAGAACTGTAGACTTGGAGCGTAAGGCGGGTCCTTAAGTTCGATGGTCTAAGCATGGAGTACAATAATATTGAGGTGATCATAGTGTATTGAAGTTCATAATTAGGTCATTGTTGACCTTTTTTGAAACTAGTATTTTTTTAGGAAATACATTTTTTTTTATATTGTCCAATATTTTTTTGATCGATGTCATTAGGGTGTTGATGAGTAAACACTTTAATTCAAATAATAACAAGTTAAATATTGCACACGTCTCACCGGCAACAGAAGTCATATATCGCGTCATCATCATCACTTATTACATGCTTTCTTTTGATTTTCCGGTGAGTTAATTAATGTCGTAGGAAAGTATAGGTTCGTCTAATTTCTCTTCGCCATTTCTTTTTTTTATTTACTTAGCTGAGAGTCATCTCCAAAATTCATTAAAAACATTAAAAAACAACTCACTTTCGCCTTTATATTATGAAAATGTTATTTAACGTACCTAGTATTTTTCATATTATATAATGAAATTATATAATGAAAATCTTATTGAACGTACCTAGTATTTTTCAAAAGTCCACTTAATAGAGTTTCTTGTTTTCCAGACAGTTGAGAAACTTTGACAATTCTGGTATCATCTTCATCAGTCACTGAAATGGTTTAACAAACGTTACTTAATCAATGATGCAAATCTATAGTATTATAAACCGTTAACAAATTATCGTTATTAATGCGTTTTTTAAACTTCTTTTACATTTTATCTATATTATTTTCTATAAAACATGTTGCAGTTCAAATAACTCTACAAATTTTAAAGCAATTATAATGTAACGTTCTATTGACACCTTATCTCCTTTGATTATACGCCGACAACTTATGTAATGCATATTTTCTAGCTGTAACAACAATCGATAAAGTTCCTATAGAGGCTTTCTTCCGCGTACGCTTAGACTGTGGAATGAACTCCCTGGTATAATTTTCTGAACCTCTAAAGTATGGGGTTTTTCAAAAGGGGTCTAATGAGGTTTTTACAGGGTTAGCGCGAGTGCTCCAACTCTGGTGTTGTAAACATCTATAGGCTACGGTGACTACTTTCCACCAGGTGGGGCCATATGCTTTTTTGCCACTTAAGTAGTATATTAAAAAACACATTTATTCACAAATGAAAATTTTCTAAAAATCTCCTCTGTATTGTTTTATGAAATCTATGATATCCTGCCCATAAAGTTTCCCTTTGGCAATTAATTTTATTACATCTATTATTAATATACGATTAAATAGATTAATTTTTGATCAAATACCTTTATTTGTTTGAGCTGCATTTTTTCTTCTACTTTCTTTAATCGTGTTAATATGGCTAAATCTTCATTTTGTGTTCTTTTTCTTATATTTTTAAAATCATTTTAGAGTGGTAATTTTTAGATTATGTCAATGACGGTTTCTGGAATAGAACATTAGAGATGTCTTACCTGTGCCAATGCTTTGAGCCACAGCTTTCACATGGTATCCAGTGATGACACCATTATGCGAGTCTTTCAAAGGTGGTGACCATGAAACGTAGAGTTCTCCAGGGTTTTCAGTTTGTTCTACTTGCACGTTTACTGGTGCAGTAGAGGGAGCTAGAAAATAATAGAAATTACAAAAAATATGTACACTCTCTCACTTATCGACTGCCTCTGTGGCGCGGTGGGAGTGTATCCGACTGCTACGCAAGAGGGTTCGATTCCCACCCAGGATAAAACTTAGTGTGATGAGCACGATGGTTTTTTCTGTATTTATTTATAATATGTATTTAGAAATATATAAGTATGTTTATCAGTTATCTGGTTATAATAGTACAAGCTTTGCTTAGTTTGTCCCAACGATATTTATTTATTTATTTACTCTCGATTGTTGGCCCTCTGTAGAAGTTATTGTAGAATAAAAGATATCGCCGTATGGGCATTATCAAAGGTATCATACAGTTTTTAGATGTTGGAAGTTTATGAATATTAATAATAATAGTGATATATAATTACGTGGTTTTCGAAATATTTTAAGAATGAAAAGATTATGATTGTATTTAGCAGCTAGTTTGTTATTTGTGCTTTTATCATATAAATTATTATCAGTGCATAATTCCCAGTTGATCCGCAGATATAACTTCCTTTTTTATTCCTTTCTTCAGCATCCTAGATAGATAGATCATTAGCAAGCACCCTATCTTCTACTACGTGACGTCAAGCTATGAGTTTATTAAATTCAGTCCCTTTTATATGATATGGTGGGTAGGTATAAAAATACTATTGTTTTATATGTAGCACGATATTTTTAGATTATGTTAGTTCTTTTCACAGTCAGTAAATAATTTTAACTACTTCATCAATGTGCAACAATCATATTTTGAAGCGAGCCTGACTAAATTTAAAACGCAATATTTCATTAGCATACTAACCTTCCTCATGTGTAGTAAAATGTACAGGCGTAGTGTACAAACTGATACCGACTTGGTTTCCTGTGGCTACGCGTACTGCGTATGCTGTTGCTGGTCGAAGATTCTGCAGTTCTACTGTTTGACGATGGTCTTGATCTTTTCTAGAAAGAAGAATGAGAAGATACTTCTTGATATTAAAAGTCTAAAAAAGCATATTGTATGATTGTATGTATGAGGTTTTAAATTTTGGATGTAAATTCTACTGGTTGGCATAATAGACACTCAACGTAAGAATGTTCAAAAGTTGATTCGTTTTCATTATCAAAGCATTTTACCGGGTCCCGTCATAACTTTACACTTGACCCACTGGTTGTCACACTAGTAAGCACCAGCCCCAAGTCAGTTTTAATGCTTTTACTCTTACGTCATCTTTGCCAAATGGATTATTTATGGTTGTATTTTTATCTCAACAAAGCTACTTCACTTTGCAAAGACAGGAAGTTAATTTGCTATATTACTTCCTCCGCCAATCAATTTACCCTCTACAGTTTATAGTATTTCTTTTTTTGCCACTTTGGAATTCATTACCTGAACATCAATTGGACATTTGAATAGCGGATGAAAAGCATAGCTTGGGGTCATTAAGGTGAAAAAAAATAGCTTTAAATCTCTAGACTTTGCTGCCAATTTAAGATTACTTAATCTTCTTTTTCTTTGACTTCAAAAGAAACTGCATTAATTAGATTTCATAAGATTTTAAAGCCATATAAAACATTCACAGATCATTTGATCTCCTCCTCCTTCAAGATCCTTACCTGGTAACATTTATAGAAGTGGCATGGTCCCATACGGCATCATTGTAATGTAAATGTGAATACTGGAGGGAGTAATATTGCGCATGAGCACGAAGTGTGTCTCGCCAAGAGATTGAAGTTGTACGAGATCTGACTATATCGATACGTAAATCAGAGGGTGGAGTTGGTGGTTCTGAAAAAGTGAATCAAGAAATTCAATACCACAATAAAAAAATGTTAATCGAGATCATCACTTATGGATCTGTAAACGATCACTGAGTTATGCAACTTTCACTATGGCTGGTCCTCGGATGGGTGACCACTTTGTGGCATTTACATTTGCGAGCGTTTCCGTGCTTCGGAAGGCACGTTAAGCCGTTGGTCCCGGTTGCCAGTAAAATGGCAGTCGTTAAGCCTGGTTGAAGGCCTTATGGGCGGCTTGAAAATTTCAACAGCAGGTAGCCACAACCTGCGTCTGTCTATTTCAACACGGCAATGGGCTCACCACCTATTACGTGGGACAGGAATCCACACGGTGAAAAGTGGGCATATAATATGCTTCTGCCACCCCTTCGGGGATAAGGCGTGATGGATATTGATTTATTTATTTATTTATTCACTTATGGAAGATAGTTTAAAAAATTGCAAATTGTAATATGTATATATGTAATTGTAAACTCTGAAACGAAAGATGCCAGGTTACTTGGAAATTATTATTTTAATTAGGAACATTTATCCAATGTGTTGTTACTTAGTACAAAATTCAAGAGCGACTGAACCAATTTTGATTAAATAATGTAACGCGGGCAAAATCGCACCGGGCAGCTTGTTACCATTAAAATCACTCCGAATAGAAGACGAAATCTATCCTATTTTGTCTCTGCTGTTTTTTTTACTTTTCGATAGAACTATGTTTTTTATTGTATCCATCTCTATATGGAATTTCCTCTTCGCTGCTCAGCTTATGTCTCTTTCATCTTTTAGCCTTAAGTTCTAGTTGTAACCAAGTTACCCTGCGAACTCCAAAATTTTGTAAACCAGTAAAAAACGTACTATTTGCAAGATGGGTATTTCTTTTCTTTTTATAATTCTCATCAGTAACTTTAGTACTCTTACTTCTATGGTTATTACTAATTTGATTTAATTTCAATTACTTACCTAATATAGTAAGATGCACATTGAAGCCAGCAGCACCGTAAGGATTGCTAGCTCTGCACTGATATATACCAGCATCTCTGGTTTCTGAGTATTGAAAACTGATGATGCTTATTACTCCCAACGCACTTTTAGTTTCAGAAATTTTAATTCTGCAATATAGTGAAATAGTATGTGAGTGAATTTCTCCTAAGAGTATTTCAGTCAGTTTTTTGGCAATGGGTATTTTTATTTTAAGCTGTCCATTTATCATACTTAAGTTGTCACATCAAATCATAAAATAAATATGTCTACGATAACTGTACATACCTCAGTACAATAGTATTTGTGATTTATCAAAGTCCTGTTGTAAAGACAAATTGTTGGAGTTTAGAATAAATCATGCATTAAATCAAATCTACCTAAAGTAGTCAACCGCGGATATAGGCCTCTCAAAATCATTTTGGGAGGGTGATGAAGAAAAACCAATTCAAGAAATATTTTTGAGAATTTTTTATAGCTCTGAACAATGACATGTCCTGCCACTGATTGATTGCAATTGAACTATTTGAAATTTTAAATATTTAGCTAATAATTCAATACAATAAATATATCAAATATATTGAAATTCATTTCTAATTCTATATATTCTAGAAATGAAAAATATAAAAATTGGTAATAAATTTCCATTCCCGGATTTTAAAAACTTTTTGTCCTCTTAAACTCTACTGACCTCTGATTATTAAAATCCAGTATACTTCCATCGTGCGTCCACGTTACTCTTATGGGGTCATCTCCCATCGGCTTACATTCAAGTGTTACAGGGTGCCCAAGTCTTGAAGTAGCATTTGTCGATGACGATTCGAAATGAACTGGTTCTACGAGTATAATAAGATAAGAAATTTAAGCAATACTTCTCAAATCAAAATTTCACTTTTAATTATATCATGGAACTATAAGACCACTTCTCTCACTAAAATGATGGATTTCTCACTAAAAGGAGTGACGGCGATAGTGCCACGAAGTTACACCAGTCGATTAATGATGATTATTTACACTTAACTATCTCTGTCCATTCTCGTTTAAGACATTTAGTAAAATCTATAAACTCACACGATTTGATACTAAAAGTAAACGTATCGTTTTCGTCACGGCATTATTCTCGCTCCGCCAAGTGCCTTGAACTCGATCGTGGTTTTCGGTCTTGCAACGTAAATTATGATGAACGGTATACAAGCTATTGATTTGCAACTGTGCAAGAGTTGCAGAGACGACTCTACGCTTTCTTTTATTTTCTTCAATTTTCTATATGTTTTCTATTTGCATAGGCAACACTAAAAAAAATAACCACTCCGGGAGTGCCGACAGAAGTGAAAACTCAATTGATTAATAATTTATTTATCTAGACGCGTTGGTACATGCATATATGCACACACTATAGCTGCGTATCGTAACGGGGTGTAGCGAGTCCAGAGATTTCTCTCATCTAAAAAATTGCGTAGCGCGCTAAAAGAAGTTTTTCCTTCAAAAATTGACCGGGATCGACGTTAATGATGATGATGATGAAAAATAAATCTACACTGAAAGACTCCTAATTGATTACACAGCATTATTTAATAAGACCTGTAGATGACCTGAATCAACGTTAGATGATGATGATGATAATGGTCGCGAGTCCAGAGATTTTATCTCATCTAAAAATAAGCGTACCGCGCTAAAAGAATATTCACTTCAAAAATTGACCGGGATGGACGTTAATGATGATGATGAAAAAAAAATTCTACTCTGAAAGAGTCTTAATTGATTACACAATATTATTTAATAAGACCTGTAGATGACCGGGTTCAACATTAGATGATGATGATGATTATAGTCGCAAATCCAGAGATTTTATCTCCTCTAAAAATATGTGTACCACGCTAAGAGGCGTTTTCACTTAAAAAACTCAATTTATTAATAATTTATTTATCTAGTCGCGTTGGTACATGCATATATGCACACACTATAGCTGCGTATCGTAACGGGGAGTAGCGAGTCCAAATTTATCTCATCTAAAAAATTGCGTACCGCGCTAAAAGAAGTTTTACTTCAAAAATTGACCGGGATCGACGTAAAGATGATGATGATGAAAAATAAATCTACACTGAAAGAGTCCTAATTGATTACACAGCATTATTTAATAAGACCTGTAGATGACCAGAATCAACGTTTGATGATGATGATGATTATGGTCGCGAGTCCAGAGATTTTATCTCATCTAAAAATATGCGTACCGCGCTAAAAGAAGTTTTTCCTTCAAAAATTGACCGGGATCGACGTAAAGATGATGATGATAAAAAATAATTCTACACTGAAAGAGTCCTAATTGATTACACAGCATTATTTAATAAGACCTGTAGATGACCGGAATCAACGTTTGATGATGATGATGATTATGGTCGCGAGTCCAGAGATTTTATCTCATCTAAAAATATGCGTACTGCGCTAAAAGAAGTTTTTCCTTCAAAAATTGACCGGGATCGACGTAAAGATGATGATGATAAAAAATAATTCTACACTGAAAGAGTCCTAATTGATTACACAGCATTATTTAATAAGACCTGTAGATGACCGGAATCAACGTTAGATGATGATGATGATTATGGTCGCGAGTCCAGAGATTTTATCTCATCTAAAAATATGCGTGATGATGATGAAAATCTTACGCTCTTTCGATCAGGACACGTGTCCTGACGACACGTGTCCTGACGCGAGTTTAAGATTTTATACCCATTACAGAAAGTGCTCAACGCCGCTAAAGAAGTTTTCACTTCAAAAAACGCAGTCTCGATTTTCCATCTAATATTGATGAAAATATGCAGTAGAGTGCTGCAATCAATAGTTATATTGCAATATTAAACTCTTAAACTCTGTATTCTCCACAAATATTTTGTAATGCACTGTAAAATACTTACTATTTACACTCATCCATATAGTTTTACTCAAAGGCTGCCCAACACCATTCTCCACATTGCAGGAGTATAGACCTTCATCAGTGAGAGACACCTCTTCAATAACAAGAGTGCCGTTAGGAAGACTCAATATTCCACCACTAGCTAATTCAAGTACTGGCTGCCATGTTCCCAAAATTGCTGTAAAATAATTTTATATCTATGTTGAAGAAAGTTATTGTTAAACTTTATAAGGTTGGTAATAAAATACGAGTATGATAAGAAGTAAGCAAATGCATTACGCATTTACATACCCTTGATGCTTCATTGTGTATTTAGAACATAAATCTTAAACTACATACATACATACATGCATATTGTCACGCCTTTATCCCCGAAAGGGTAGGCAGAGGCATATTAAAGGCCCACATTTCACCGTATGCATTTTTGTCCCACGTAACAGGTGGTGAACCCATTGAAATAAATCTTAATTTAAATAACAGAGTTTTCGTTAAAGATGTTATAAAGACCATCAAAATAGGATAGATTTATGTATGTTTTAAAACTATATAGATACTCGTATATATCAATGTGTAGTACCATCTTTCTTCATCCAATGAACTTGAGGAATTGGATATCCATTAGCACTGCAAGATGCAGCGCCTCGTCTACCCAACAGTAGAGAAGAATTGTTGGGTTCTTCCAACCATTTTGGTGCCACTGTAAAGGGAACGTTAATTTACACATTTTTTTGTTAATTGACAAGTTATATTTGCACAGTTAATTGACAAATAATTTTACAAAATACGGTTTTGAAAAATTATGTCTTATATAAAAATCTTGGAATTAAATTTATTTGATGATATAAATATGTTTTCAATGGTTGCAAATGAATTATATAAATTTATTTTAGCAGTGTCTAGTAGGTAATGTTCGACAAATAGTAATATGAGTACTGTAGAGCTGTAGAAACGGATTAAAGTTTTACCATTGGAAAACTTTCGTTATTAAAAAATCTGCGTTGATTTGAATCATTTAATTCAAGTGAATTTAGCCCTTCCAAGATTTTCGGGGCCCAAGATAGCCCCACCTGCAAGTGCTGCACTTGTTGACTAACGGATGAGGTCATGTTAGAAAGAAAGAGAAATCGATACAAAATCTCGGAGCGTGGTACAGTACTCTAACTCACAAACAGAGACTCTAGAGTCACGTTGTCGAAATGAAATTAGAAGAGGCCTACACTTAGCAGTGGACTGTGATATGATTATTTGACTAAATTCAAGCATAGCATTTGATATTAAATTAGTATTTGATGAGATAAAAATTGTTCATTACCTTTGATGTATAACTCTGTAGAACGGTTTACTTTTGCAACGTGGTTGGATGCCACACACGTGTATGTTCCACAATGTTCTAAGGTCACTTTCTTGATAACTAATGCGCTGAAGAGCTCTGAATTTCTTTCAGCTACCTAAACATTTATTATTGTTAATACATAATATTATTTTTCTGAGTAGAGAAATAAATATTAAAATTCCTCATCTCCTAGCGCCTAGGGGCGTCGATCAGAGCGGTGTCGATTTCGCCATCACGGGTCTGACCCGGAGCGGGTTTCCCCGTAGTTATATCCATCCAGGAGTAGCACATGGCCCTCCCGCTAGCCCGTTAAATGCTATCTTCTTTTATAAATTAGTTTGCCAAATTGTCGCCGCCCGCTTGAAGGAAAGCCATGGCGACATCTAGATAATTGAAGGTACACTTCCCAAGACTATTTACAGTGGATCTCAGGTTGGCGGCTCAATAATGTGCCACTTCACGCTTCGTTGTAAGTGGGTTGTAAGAGGGGAAACCCGTGCGCTGGTAGAGCATTCCAAATTTATATTGTTCAATAGAAGATTTAAAAGATCGTTCCTAGAGAATAGAATAGCTGGTAGAGCATTCCAAATTTATATTGTTCAATCTAGTTCTGGCGAACATTCTCTCCACTGCATGAGAGTGAATTCTCACCCGACACGTATTGTTAGAAAGGAAATAGGTGGAATAAGGTTGAAAAGCTCTTCAGGTCAATCGCCATGGTGGATATGGTAAAATAATGTTTTAATCCTGCCCTGGTGGGCCAGTATTAAGTATAAGCGATTTTTGCGCAGAGGTTTTGAGTTCGAACACTGTGTCGGCCCAAATATTTGTATAATTTGTATGTGTAATATATAAGTAAGAATATTTGTTGTCTAGATTCCATAGCACAAGCTTAAATTAGCTTAATATGGGCTAGATGGCGTTGTGTGAGGATTATTATTTAAAAAAATAAATTTTTAATTGAAGTTTGTAAATTAAAAATGTTTTTAGAAACCTACGTACCTTCAAATTACTATGAATTCTTTTCCCATCCTTTAACCACTCAAAATGAATAGGTAAATCTCCTGAACGAACATTACAATAAATATTTACAATCTGTCCTTCTTGTAGATTAGTTCCAAGTAACAAATCCTCTAAAACTGGGCCTTCTATGACTTGAATTTCAAAGGCTCGCCTAGCCATTTCTCCTGAAGGACTAGTCACTATACAAGTAAAAACTTCACCATTTAATTCTTTAGATACTTCAGCTATAGACAGAATTCCATTTATATTTACACTAGGAGTGTTGCGTCTAATTTTCCTCTTTGTATGTGATCGTTTATAACGTGTTTGAAAGATTGTGTTAGATGTTAACAATTTTCCTTTGTGATCCCAGTCAATTTTACTGAAAAATAAATTTTATTTATAGTCTTCACATAAACCTTTAAAGTTGACAATATCGGATTCAGAACTTTTCAGTTTACGAATAAGTAGCAAATTTGGTAATATTTTACACACATCCAAACGTGAAACCAGATCATAGAGAGCCACGGGAAAGTTAATGACACTTACTAATAAGTATTAAAATTCTGCTACATCGATGGTAAACAATCATTGACTTAGAAAGTTATTAGATTGTATGAAAACCACTAACTGTAGTATTGGGGTAACATTATCCTCATATAGAAAGTCACTTGAAACAAAATAGATTCATAGAGGCTCATAAAATAATTAAAAGATATAATTGATAATTGTATTATGATGAAAAAGATTAATTTATTAAATGTACTCAATCACATTAACAAAATGTTTTTACCTTATAGGGTAGCCATAAAATGGACATCTCAAGTTGACTGAGTCTCCGCTCTGAATTTTTATTGGTGGAAGTGATCTAATGTACGGTGGACCTGAAAATTTTTTAAATTTGTAAATTCAAGTGGACATTTTTATAGATATTCTTTTTAAGATTTTTAGACCAATATGAATAAAGATATTTGATTTTGATTGAGCTTTACACTGCAAAAAAAAATACCTGGTGTAATGAACTAAAATATTTATGGACCGAGCCTATCAAGCTTATAAGCTTCCTCTCCCATTTTCAACGGGGGTGGAAATTGCGGAGGTTAAACATGGACTAAACAACTTGCTACCCAACGAACAAGATATTAAAAACAGATGCAGGGCTTATCTGTTATAGTTATCTGTAATATTTTAGTTCATTACACCAGGTATTTTTTTTGCAGTTGTAAAGCTCAATCAAAATCAAATATCTTTATTCATATTGGTCACAAGATCACAAGATATTAAAAACAGATGCAGGACTTATCTGTTTTTAATATCTTGTTCGTTGGGTAGCAAGTTGTTTAGTCCATGTTTAACCTCCGCAATTTCCACCCCCGTTGAAAATGGGAGAGGAAGCTTATAAGCTTGATAGGCTCGGTCCATAAATATTTTAGTTCATTACACCAGGTATTTTTTTTGCAGTTGTAAAGCTCAATCAAAATCAAATATCTTTATTCATATTGGTCTCAAAGTAACACTGATGAACGTCAAGCTTATTACTTCTACATTATAAATTTACGCAAGGCTATAAGTTGAACCTGTGAGAAAAGAACCTGTAATAAAAATTCACAACCACTCTTTTCTTATCGTCAGTGTTTATAACTAAAGCAGTCAATAATTTTGTAATAAATTGTCCAGCCACGTTGATAACGGCATTGCTCTTAATCATCTTAGTGTATTTTCAGTTATTACCAAACCCTACATGGATTTGGAGTCAGGAGATCATTTTTATTTGGCTGCTTCTAGCAGCTATGGTTTGACTTTTGGATTGCAGCATTGCGTCTACTGTCTGACATCGCGTGCTGGCTGTGTTGTTCCCTCGTTAGACAGTAGGTGCATTACTAATAAGGTGCTAGGGCCCTGAAGATCTATGTGACGATTTTACATATTGTTATCTATATGCATTTCTTTTACCATAAACATCGAGCCTATTTTCATGTGTAACTACAAAATCTCCTTCTCTTGCTGTACACGCGTATAGGCCTCCATCTTCTACTCTAACTCTTGTGATATTCAGTTGTGTTACAACGGAATTGTCTGATGTCATCACTTGGCCTAGCGCGTATCTAGAACGAAATTGTTAATTGAGTTAGTGAACCATTTCGCAGATGGTGCTATGGTAATGTATCCTCCTGCTTTTGCTGAGGTTACAGGTTCCATTATCGGGTTGGAATAAATATTTGTGGGATTGTTTCGGATTATTTATTTGTTTTGGCACACGTGACCCCGCAGACTCAGTGTTTTGTAAACGATCACTGCGTTAAGCTACATTCGCTATGGGTGGTCATTGGATGGGTGACTACTTTGTGGAATTTACATTTACGAGCGTTTCCGTGCTTCGGAAGGCACGTTAAGCCGTTGGTCTCAGTTGCCAGTAAAATGGCAGTCTTCTATTTTAACACGGCAATGGGCTCACCACCTGTTACGGGGGACCAAAATGCATACGGTGATGTGGGCGTATAGTATGCCTCTGCCGACCTCTTCGGGGATAAAGGCGTGACAATATGTATTTATGTTTGTCACTCAAACCAGCCCAGGCCCAGAAGGTCAGCAGCCTTTTTAGATACTTGCAGGCTTTCGGGAGTGATTGCGGCAACTGGAGGATGTGAGCCCGGTCATTTGCAATGCTCCTGCACTCAATGAGCACGTGCTGCGGCTTTTGTTCCGCTTCCATGCCATGCCACCTCTGCACATTTTTTGTTGTAGATTTTAGTTGTTATGGTTTTTAAACAAAGCAGTGAGATAAACAAAGTTCACTGCTTTGTTTGAATTTGCGTTATAAGTCAGGTATAAATTGTAAAATGCTTTTTTGTATTCTGTCTATAATAACAATTGTAACGTTCTGTCATTAACAGTACCATTATTTACTTAAATTGTAACAGAATTATAATTCATATTTAACGGTAAGATTCAGTAATAAAATACAAAACATTTGGTAGATTCTGGATAAAAGAGATATGTGTTATCATCAATGGAGCGTTATCTCTGGATCGTTTGAGGACTGAGGTCAGCCTACGATGAGATTCATACTTCTCTAGATCTTCAGCATCTTCAATAATAGGGATCACTGGGAAATATAGGCATTCTTTATGACGACGTCAAGCAATGGCTTTAACGTTTGCTTAATAAAATGAGAAAGATTATTATTTTTAATATTATGCGATAGTTTTTGAATAAAAAGCGTCAAAGCCGAAACAAACGTTCGATGCATTATCCCAAAACACAGATATACTCCCGAAACCAATCATAAACATATTTAGTTCCACCTGGGTTTCAAACCGAGACATACATACTATCACTACATCCACTATGTCAAACAGAGTATAATATTATCATTATTTACCTTGGATCTGTGTTGCTAGAAACTGTAATGCCGTCTCTTTCCCACACGAACTGAGGTGGGCGGTCTCCCGTAGCTGCACATTGCATGCTGATCTAAAAATAAGAGAGCGCTATAAATAATTATGGCTAAATAAAGCAATAACTACACTCACGGACAAAGTTATTGAAATGCAAAAAAAGATTTAATACTTAGTGATTATTAATGGGTGATGTTAACAAATCCTATTACTGTGTGGTTCTAAGAACCGTAGACTTAGGAGTATTATTTTTTATCAATTTAAAAAGTCGTAACTCGTTTTGAGCGCTCTTGCCAACGAGACCATTTCCCCTCCCCTGCCTCCATTTCCCCCCCGATCAAAAAACCCACTCGCTAAAACTTGTTGTCTACATCAAGGCTTGTCCATGCCAAGTTGCATGCAAATCCGATGAAAAATGCGACATGTAGACTGAATGGACGTATGGACGGTCGGATATCAATAGCATTTTTCCCGTACCAGTGTAGTTAAAACGGAGACTGTCGTCGGCTCGCTTTGCTCGCCTCCTCAGTCAAAAAACAAAGTTAGTGTCGGACTCTTCTACCAATGGGTAGTTACTAAGACTACTTATTAAGACTTCATAAATATGAAAACATGTAACCATTATACGATTATTATCCTTTCTTTAACTACCTTCCATAATATTTTCTTTCCTAAAAAATATATCCTGAGCTCTTTACTATGGGTAAACAATTATCCGGTCTAAATTCCAAATTATTTAGGAATTTTAGTAGACAGAAGGAATGTAGGGAATAGTTTAATGATATAATTTATATAAAATCATTTAATAATTAAAAAATCATTTCATAATTAAAAAATCATTTAATAATTAAAAAATCATTTAATAATTAAAAGAGCTCGTGGCCCCGCGGTCTCAGTGTTCGCTAAACGATCACTGAGGTACGCAACTTTCACTATGGCTGGTCGTCGGATGGGTGACCACTTTGTGGCATTTACATTTGCGAGCGTTTCCGTGCTTCGAAAGGCACGTTAAGCCGTTGGTCCCGGTTGCCAGTAAAATGGCAGTCGTTAAGCCTGGTTGAAGGCCTTATAGGCGGCTTAAAACATTTCAACAGCAGGTAACCACAACCTGCGTCTGTCTATTTCAACACGGCAATGGGCTCACCACCTACTATGTGGGACAGGAATCCACACGGTGAAAAATGGGCATATAATATGCCTCTGCCACCCCTTCGGGGATAAGGCGTGATGGATATTTATTAATAATTAATATGTAAAAGATTTTAACAAGCGTTGAGATAGTTCAAATCGCTCATTTTGCAGTCACGCTAGCAGTCTGGCCAAGTCTTTATTGAGCGCTTTTTCAGGACACGACATGGTACGGTATCGACAGCGGGGTCTATATCTGAGTGTAATGAAACAGCAGGAAAGCAATTTCTTTTAAAATGCGTAGATATGCATACATTCAGAGTAATTTCGTGCCTAAGGTTAGTAGTTTAGGAGTTTCCATAGACCAAACAATAAATATTAAATTTTAAACGTCGCTTTTCATTCTACAATTTTATACACGACTAAACGCGGCTGATCTTTGGCCGGTGCAATGTGCACTGAAATTACCCCTAAAAGAATTGAGTTTAATTTAAGAAATACCGATTAATTCTCAAAATATTTAGTTAAAATGGTAACACATAAATTGGTAATATGGTAACATATAAAATCAAATGCGCCAAATATTTTGACTTATTTATTGGTGTGCCTTGGTGAAATAGTTAAGCAAAAACAAATAACAAATTGGTGCTGCCATAACCCCATAAAAGTATTTTTATGATTTTATATGTGGCAATTATAAAAATAAGATATTATACAGGTAGATAGAATATGACCAGTGTTGAATGTTACCATAACCCCTTGGTACTTGTTTTCACACTTGTGCTATAATAAGCCTAATAAAAAAACTTACATCACCGCCCGGAGTAACCGTCCTCTCTGTGAAGTGTTGGGTTATAATGACCCTGGTATCCGACAGTCTTTTTCTTCTGTCCAGACCTGTAAAAAAGTTTTTTTTAGTTTTAAGCTAAATAATTATTTGGATTCAGGTTCCATGAGAGTGTCGCTCAGCCATTTGAGCTCCTTTTCAGTGTATTAAGTAGGTAGTTTAGATGCAAACGGTATTAATTTAAGGCTGAGTTAGTAACTGTTTGCTCGAGCAAACGTGTTTGGGACGCCCCCTCTATGCCGAATTGGGAAAATTTTTGTTGTGTGTGTGTGTACATTCTGTCCCTTTTGCTCTCAGAAGAGTCCTCGAGAACAATGAGATACGAAAAATTTGATCCTAGTAGAGCTTGGGGGTCGCACTAATTCAGAAAGTCCTCTGCCGAGTTGCAGTGACTTGAACCTTGACTGGATGCTGTGGGGTAGTCAAGCACACTAGGAGCCCCACAAAATTGTCCCCCCCCCCCCCCGCATAGTGGGAAAATGTGTAATTAGGTAGGTATACGAGTGAGTATCTGCTTAATCTCCGTTATTTCCACGTATTATGTAAAATATTAAAACATAATATAAACGCTAGTTCGGTTAAATATAGTAATTATATGCATAACCGTTAGTTGCGCCGAAGTCCGAGGTAATTAATGGCCATTTAGTTTAGTCACCAAGTGCCTGGTTCACATGAATATGTTGCCTAGTTGCTTAACGTTGCCGTTCAATATTGCGCATTGCTCGGCAACGTGTCATCCTCATCAAATAATTATGTTAGTACATTCAGGAGGGTTCGTAAATGCGTTGATTAAAGTTCGAGTATCTGATGTGTACACTAGTGGCTAAAATATTGGGTCAATTGTGTTAACCGAAACATTTTTTTAATGTGACAACCATACAGATAAATAAAATAGAAGTGTCCGTTTGTAATTTCAAATTACCAGTAGATATTACCGGATTAGGATTAGGACGGACCGATTTTAGCGGGATTTTCACTGACAGATAGCTTAAATTACAAGGAGTGACATAGACAACATTTTATTCCCGTATTTCTACAAGAAAACGCACCAAGGGGTTAAAACGGCGGGGCATCCGACACTGTTTAATATTTACTATTTGCTGATAAGTCAGATAATCTTGTAAATTATAATTATAGTTTGTAAATTAAAAGTTTTATGAATTTAAATACATTATCTTATATCTAGGTATTCAAAAGTTGTTCCCTTGAGACTAGTTTTCAAATTAATTTTGTGATTTGAATATTCTTTTGGCATAGATTCGAGTGAAAATTGACTGAGCTAAATATTTTACAAATGCCTATTATACATACATTATTTGTCGTTAGGTTGTAATGTTTGTATTTTTTACTTACGTTTTGGCTATTTTAATTAAATCTTTTATTATTCGTTCTCTCCAATTATCTGCATGGCCATTGTCTGTAGCATTCCTAGGCCTTTATATTTCGAAATATTTAGATTTTCTAGTGCTCTCTTAATGTTTGTTTACCTTTTGTAATGTCAGATAATGACAAGCCTTGGTTTTATTTTTAATTTATTGCTACAGCTGCCAGTAGGTTAGGTTGTACAGGTATTAGACCTTGTTATAAATTAATATTCTTCTTTTATGTTTTAGAATCATATTGTTTAAATTTTTAAAATGCCAACCAATCTGAAATGGAAGGGAGCCGGGGCCGTCAAATCAGTCTACTTTTGGAGCTCGCCTTGGCAGGAGGTCCTCAATAATATGGCCCTGAGTGAGAGGGCTGTACCCTCTGATAGTATAGGCTGTACTTGAAGTCAAATAAGGACACTGACGCAGAGAACCTCAAGCCCAACATAACTCTACTTAATATGTTACAGAATGACGTCGTTGTCTGCAGTGGCTTGTGACGCCGACAGCTGAAATAATAACGTCGTTGTCTGCAGTGGCTTGTGACGCCGACGGCTGGTGGATCTCTACCATGACCTGCCCTCTCTACCACGACCTGCCCCTCTAAGGTCGGCGACGTGGAGGCCTGACTAGAGGCCCGTCTTTACAACTTGCAAGCCTCTCTAAAAGAAATTTGGACTTTCAACATTACCCCCGGTTCCCCTGGCCTTATATACTTATTTTAACATCTATTAAATTACTTTACACATTTTTTTTTTACACTTTTATTATACGGCAATGGGCTCACCACCTATTACGTGGGACAGGAATACACACGGTGAAAAGTGGGCATATAATATGCCTCTGCCACCCCTTCGGGGATAAGGCGTGATGGATATTTATTTTTATTTTATTTTTTTAAATTATTTTATCTTTTCCTTTTTCTTTTAAGCCGGGACTTCTCCAACCCTGGTGATAGTTTACTCTTAGACCTTACATTTTTCCCTCCCGGAAAATTGTAACGTTACAAGGTTGGTCAAGCAATGATTAGATTGTTTTTAAACTTACTGAAAAGGCTGGTATATAGAGATTATAGACTAATAAAATACAACTAATAGAATCAGGTGTCACATAGTGATACTTTATTGTAAAACTTTTTATTATTTTATTTATTTATTTTTTTATTCGGGTAAGGCGGCCTTACCCATGTCGACACCATACGACATTTAAAAAGCGGAATATTGCAACATTAAAAAAAATAACATATATAGTTTTAATTAAATATGTCGATATATTGATTTGGTCGTAAGTGTAGTCTGAAACACGTATATCTACATTAATTGGAAGCAAATCCATCTTCAGGTAATAATTAATGAAAGTTTAGTTACATGCCTGCATCGGATTTCGTCTCTAATTATAACCTGATATTCAAAGCTGGGAATAGGAGTATTATTGTATGTGTATGGGGCTAGTTCAACAGTGTCGTAGTTTAATATCCATCCCAATAAATTTAGGGAGCTAGATAGACCGGTTGGTATAGGGATTTGTTTCGAGATTTTTTTTATTGCCAGGACTTTGTAAGTTATCAGCAAGTGCACCAATTGCAGGCGAGGATCAGTCTGCGATCTATAGATTTGCAAAATTTTTAATCCTTGTGTTATCTAGAGAACGGAGTAGTAAGCATACTATGCTTTAATATTTTTAATATTTTTTATTATAACTTTAACAAACGACGGAATTAAATAATTGCCATGGAGGTTCGAAGTATATGACGAGCAAAGTAGAGGGGTTTAGCTAGTATTTTTGAATACTCGTATGTATCTCAAATATATGTTGATAAACGTTTGCTCCCTTTTGAGGAGAACGATCAATATACAACAAAACCGCAGTATGTACATTCAAATCTATTATCAGTATCAGTGTATCTAACTATATCTAAAATTCACATCAAAGGTACTATTGTGTTACAGCTATATTTGATGGGCTGATCCATTTAAGCGCCGAACCACAAACTTCAATTATGGCTTATTATTGCACCTGCCTTTACCACGCTTTGAGCTCAAACGTACATGATATATAACTACATTGATTAATGCATGTGGTATTGGCTGTTTGAGAAAGATTGAGGTGTCATTCCAGCAAAAAAATCTTAACATTTGTTTTAAATTAAGTTTTTAGAAGTGCTTTAAGAACTTCGCTAACTCAGTGTTATGTAAACGATAACTGCATTAATAATCTTTTGCTAAGGCTTATCCTGAGATGAGTGACTGCCTGGTGGTATTTCCATTCCATTCCACAAAAATCTTCGTGCTTTAGAAGATACGTAAAGCTATTGTTTCCTGTTGCCAGTAAAATGGCAGTCGTTAAGTCAAGTTGAAAGCTAAATGGGTGGCTTAAAAAATAAAAATATATCGATGGCCGCATCGAATAAACGTGTAAGAGCTCTAACACGAAATTTTTTTTTTCGTTTTTTCGATTCTTTAGGTCGTCTTCCTACCCTCTATTTTTTGTATAAGTTTTGGTTCAAAAATATGTTTACAATCGCACTTGATTCCTTTTTTCCACGGAAATATAAATATATTCTTTAACAAGAAAAAACATTTATGCAACTTTTACACGTATAATGCATTCTCTATTACACAAGAATAAACATGTATTAACAGTAAAACATTTACTATAGTTGGTCATCTATTATTTAGTTTAGGTAATAGATGTTTGCACGTTTATTCGAGTATTATTGGTTCCTTACAATTTGTTTAATGTGCATTACGCGGGAACTAACTTTGCACAAAATTTGGCATTGTCTTTTACTATACTAAATAAGTTTCTTCAATTATCTTTATAGATTTAGCACTAATATTCTTTGTTTCTTAAATTAATTATAAATGTGATAAAGATGGTTTAAACAAATATGAATGACAATGAGTTTATTGCAAATTGTCGATGCTGGATAGAAAGGGGTGAGTAAAAATCAAACTGCCAAAACAAAAATGGAAAGTGTAATAAGGAATGCAGCTAGGGATAGGGCGCCGCCGCAAAACGGAGCGCAGGAGCCCCGCACGACTCCTGTAGGACGTGGAACATTGGTACGCTGACTGGGCGCGCGATTGAGTTGGCTCAGGTACTTTTTGTAGCGACGAAGGCAGTGCTCGGCGAGTCTAAGGTTGGTCGCAAATGTGACTCGTATTTCCACGAGCTGCTTAATAAACAGCACAAAGAGGTGCAGCCTCCCGACCTCCCTCCGAATCCGGGACTAGTGCCACTAATGACGCCTGGAGAACGCCAGACTGCGCTTTGCCGCATGAAAAAATCGGAAAGGAAGGCTGGAAATACATACATTCATACATATTATCACGCCTGTTTCCCATCGGGTTAGGCAGAGACTATGGCTTTCCACATGCTACGATCCTGACATACAGCTTTCGCTTCTTCTACTTTCATGAGTGTTTTCATACACGCGCGCCGGTTAAGGGTACTCTTGACCTGGCCTTTTTCCAAAAGATCGTCGATTTGATTGACATACGTGAGCCGAGGTCGACCCCTACCAGTTTGTCCATTCACTCTCGCCACATATATCTGCTTCGTCAGTCTATTTTCATCCATCCTCTCCACGTGTCCGAACCATCTAAGTATCCCTATTTCTATCTTAGTCACTACCTCTTCTGTCATACTGCAATGTTCCCTTATCACGCTGTTCCTTTCTTTATCCATCAACTTCACTCCAGCTATACTTCGCAGACTTCTCATTTCCACGGCATTAATTTTACTTTTATGCGTCTTCTGCCATACTCAACTTTCACTGCCATACATAAGTGTGAGGACCAGCACTCCTCTATGTACAGCCAGTCTTGCCTTCTTAGACACGTTCTGACTGCTCATGGCGTACATGGCTTCATTCACTTTATTTCCTGCCAAAACTCTTCGCTCAATGTCATAGTCACACTTTCCATCTCTCGTAAATTTTGTACCCAGATATACAAACTCTTTCACTTGTTCTACTCTTTCTCCTGCCACAAGAATTGAGCAATCCGTCGTACTTACCTCTCTTTCAAAAACCATTACTTTCGACTTGATTACATTCACTTTCATTCCTTTGTTTATTAACGAATCATGCATAATGTTTACCATCAACTGCAACTCCTCCGCCGATGTTGCTAGTATTACCTGATCATCGGCGTATAGGAGGCACTTGACGATCAGTTCATCCATTTTTATACCATACGTACTCTCCTGCAGTTCTTTCAGGCAGTTGTCCATGTATAGGTTAAACAGCAACGGCGACGCTACACAACCCTGTCTCACACCTTTCTCAATGTGAAAAAAGTCTGTGGAAGCTCCGTTGATCCTGACACAAGCACTGGAGCCCTCATAGAGATTTCAGTGCTCGTATCAAGTGGCTGTTTACTCCATACATGGCCAGTGTTGACCACAGTTCATTCCTCACCACTCTACGCATTAGACTTTTTGACTTTTCGCCAAAAGCTTTTCTACTATGCATCGTAAGGAAAAGACCTGATCCGTGCATCCCCTTCCTTTCATAAATCCTGCTTGTACATCCCACATTTTTCCTTCAGTTTCATTCATCACTCTTTTTATCAAAACTTTTGCATACAATTTGCCGACGATGCTGAGCAAGCTTATGTCGCGGTAGTTTTTGCACTCTTGTTGTGACCATTTTCCCTTATAAAGCGGCACGATGACAGCCTTACACCAATCTCTTGGTACGCTGCCATTCCTCCAACAAAGGTTGAAAAGGCAGTACAGCTGGCAAGCTACCACGCCTTGTCCCGCTTTCAACATCTCGACAGAGATCCTATCAAGTCCCGCAGCTTTTCCCACTTTCATGCTATTCAATGCTTCCACTATTTCTTCCATACTTATGAATTCATCCTTACCAATTTCATTCATTTCCCAGATACTAGTCTGTACTTGCATATCCTCTTTTTCAAACAAGCTTTCAAAATATTGCATCCTTCTTTTTAACACACATTCTTCTCCTTTCACAAGACTACCATCGTGGTTTCTGATATGGTTGAGATGCGATGTCGTCTGTTGACCCCTCACTGTTCTTATAGACTTCCAAAAGAATTTCATATTCTGTTGGAAGTCATCAGATAACCTTTTATCAAATTCATCTCTGTCATTCTCTTTATTTCTTTTCATCACCTCTTTTGCAACACGCTTATACCTTTTGTACTCCTCTTTTGCCATTTTTAGGTCCACATCATCCGTTGCCTTCTGCATTCTTTGATTGAATTTTGTAGTCAACCAGTCCAACCATGCTTTCTTCTTATCAGACAACGCCTTTCGGACTTCTGCACACATTCTCTTACACCCTTGGCTTCTCTTGCTTACCCTACACACTTCCACCGCAACTTCCACTAGACCTTCCTTAAATGACTTCCATACTTTTTCGATCTCACATACGTCATCAGAATTTTTAAATTTCTTGCTCAGCTTACACTTAAATTCCTCTTTTATGCCTATCCCTTGCAAATTCTCGACTTTTATGCATTCTAGTACACTAACAGGTGCATGCACACGATGTCGCCACCGCTGAAACAGACCTCTTACTCGACTAACAACCAAGAAGTGGTCTGTGTCAATCCCGGCACCGCGGTATGCCCGGGTGTCTAACACTTTCTTTCTCATCCTTGCATCTACAATCACATAATCAATCATGCTTCTCTGGCTTCCTTCTTGTCTCGTAAACAAATGGATATCCTTGTGGTTGAACATGGTGTTGGTTACCACAAGGTTCCTCTCCAAACATACTTCAAGCAAACTTTCTCCATTTTCATTCACTTGTTCATCACCATACTTTCCCAATACACTTTCATAACCATCACGCTTCACACCAACCCAACCATTAAAATTACCTAACATTACTATTCTTTCGTTCCGTTTACATTTACTCAGTATATCGCTCACACTCTCCCAAAATGCCTGCCTCTCACTTTGGTCCCCTGAAGATCGGCGCCACCACGCATCTAGCGGAGCATAAACTCCTACAACAAAGATGCGGGTGAGACCAACCTTCAGCCTCAACCAAAGGAGTCTTGGGCTCACACATTCATATTCTGTCACTCATTCATTCATTCTCGCGGATAGTAACACACCCACACCCTGACACGCTGTACTGGTCGGGGCTACACCTGACCAGTAGGCTGTATAGGGTCCATGTGTAGTGGTTCACATCCTTTCCTCTTTGTTTCATTCACACACAGAATATCAATTCGTCTCTCTCGCATCATCTCACATACCTCCTCAATTTTATCTTTTAATCCTCCTCCAACATTCAGTGTAGCAAAGCGGCTATCCATAGCCCACTTTTCGCCTCGATGGGAAACGGGACGTGACGGGTGGCGAACCGCATCGCCGCCATTTTGGGTTTTAAAATTTTGAAACACCATAGCGTTCCCACGAGTGGCAAGGGAAAACAAAAGTCCACCTAGACAGAGCCCCGCTTGTCTAAGTAAGGCTAGCCTTGTTCTGGGGTCGCCCGGTCCCAGGGCATAAGGCACGTTAATGCTAGGCTCGCCCCTAGCCACGCAGCACATAGGCACGGCAACCTTGGCTTGGTGGAGAGAGGATGGGAAGAGGATGAGGCAGGGAAAGGATTTATGGATAGGAAAATGACGATGTAGGAGAGGGGCTAGGATAGGGTAAATATAATATAATTTCCTTATCAAAAGAGACCGAATAAATTTAATAAAAAAGGTGTCTATTTTAGATGTTAAATTTGGAAAAAAAATTGTGAAAGTGAGGTGGTAGTAAAAAGGCTAAAAGGTCTTATGTGCTAGACACTAATTAGCACGACCAATTAAAGTCCTGGTAGTCTCGGACTACAGGTCTGGAAATACAGGGCGAAGAATACTGCACTGTCTATTCCTGGACGGACATGCAAAAGGCCTTCGATTGTGTTCCTCGAGCAATGATCTGGCGGGTACGAAGTGTGAAGGCGTGGAAGGAGACGCTTGAGAAAGGTGGTCTGAAACTTAACGTGGCGAAGACTGAGTACCTGGCATTAAACTCTACAGATCCCACATCCGTCCACATAGGCGATGATTTGGTCAAGCGCACGGACCAGGCTAAATACCTGGGATCTGTATTTCACGTTTCCAGTGACATCGACTGGGACGTTAAGACACACATTGCTGCCGCGTGGTCAAAGTGGAGAGAGATGACTGGTGTCATTTGCAAACCAAAAATTCCAGTCAGGTTGAAGAGACAGGTCTCTATAACCATCATTAGACCTGTCTTTTTAAATGGCAGTGAGGCGTGGCCAGTATCGGAGCGACACACGCAGGAGCTGCGTGTCACGGAAATGACGATGCGGCGGTGGATGTCTGGAGTCACGCGGATAACTTTTTTCACTTACACGTTTATTCGATGGGGCCATCGATATAATGAAAGTGGTCATATTAATGTTAAGAAAAGTATTGTTTCAATCTGTCTAAAAAATACGAGTGTGGTTTAGACCACACGACTGAAGTAAAACTTTTTTAGCTCGATTTACTGGATATGAGAAAAAGAGAGAAAGAAAATGTGTGCTCATCTCCACTTTCTTAATCTTTACTCGATCACACTTTTCGTCACCATTCACCAGCTTATTTCCAGAGTGTGGAAAGAAGTTTTATTTAAGAAAAAAAATCAAGACTGCCTCTAAAATCCTCGAAAAAACCACATCTGTTTGAAATCGATCTTCCATCTCATACGATATACAAGGTTTCTGAGAAAAATAACACTCTCATCATTTACCCTTTTCCACTAACACCTAGAGCTGTTTGACTTACATAAGCGTAGCTGAATAGGGTACTGCTATGAATCATTACATTACAAAACAAACATGAATCTACCCTGAAACAACAAAAGGCGTTCCAATAAAATTGGGCTATGTTACACCGTTAAGTAGCAGTGATAGTGTTCAGAAATTAGTTCAAAAAATTCAAACATCCAACGAGCGGCCATTTTCTTTTTTAACTGAAATAAAATAGATCTCTTTAATTTGTTTTACATCGAGTTAATATTGATGCGCTTGTAGCCCCGCTAGCTCAATGTTCTATAAAAAAATCATTGCGTTAAGTATCTTTCGCTATAGTTGCCTAGTTTTGTGGCATTTCCATTAACGAGCATTTTTGTGCTTCGGAGGTCACGTTAAGCCGTTAGTCCCGGTTATCAGTAACATGACAGTGGCAAGCCATGTTGAAAGCCTTTCAAAAATTTCAACAGCAAGTCGCCACATCCTGCTAAAGGCCATTTCATTACGGCAGAGTTGGATTGCTGTGTTAAATGCACTAATCTAAAGAACTACGATTGATTCGAATTGTAAAATTATTTTTGTATTTTACTTATCGAGGATAACAGGATATACAACATCATGCTTACTACCCAGGAAAGCGGAGCCGTAATAATAAATGTCAATAAATCAGGCGAATTTTCATATATTATTAAAAAAAAATGTGTCACGGGGTTACAAAGTATGTCACAGGTGAAACCTCGTGTCTCAGCTAGCCGTACCAAAATCACCTTTTTTCTCTCAATCACTTTTTAATCCAAACATTACCATACGGTGTAATATGTAGCCACTCACAATCGGTGACGCGAAGTAAAGCCCACTCCACACGACCGCTGTCACGGCCAGATTATTTATTGCCATTATTTATCTACATAACGCCGACTGAAATGTCTGCATTGAGTGCGATTCGTGTGAAACCGCCTAACTTTACGTACAGAATAGGGGTACAAATAATTATTTGCGATAAAAACCGATTAAGGTATGGATTTTATGGTAATTTGTTTTGGATTTACTGTTAGGATTCTGGAAAGGGTAATTTGGACAATCGAAATTGTATGAAGGCTTTGTCTCGCCCTAATATAACAACAATGGTTTTATTTTATTAAAAACGAATTAAGCGTTTATTTTGGGACTGATTATGAAATAAATATGTTCTGACTAGTTGATGCCTGTAGCTTTACGAGTGTGGTGAAGTTTTCTCGTATCCCACAGGAATTATTTCCCGGGATAAAAAGCAAATTAACACTTCTCACCTTTGTGAGTGTTAAGTTTCTGATGACTGTGCTCCTTGTCGAAAAATCTGAAACCAAAAGAAATATTAATTAGTACTGCGGCTTATATTAGGTTTGTCACCAACCACGAGGCAGTTTGAGAAATTAAATGAAGTTTTAAGTCATTTATCATATTTCAGTGTGGACTATTTTAATTAAAAGCCTTTCTGTTTGTCCTTGTCTCAACAAAGGTCGAGAACATCTATTATAAAAAAAATCCAAAATGACTAATTTTGCTAAAACAAAACAGATTTTTTTTGTTATCGTGTATGATGTGTATCTGTGGTGACTGCTCATGATGTATGTCAGGACAATGATTTACGAGTTTTTAAGAATGTGAGGAATTCTGTCACCTGGTTTTGCAAGGAAAAGACGGGTTCAAGCATCGAATAAGGAACGATAGGAGTCTCTCTTTCTCGGAACAAGTAATTCTTTTAGCACCCTTCCATGCTGCCATCTTAGGTCTCTTGCAATCATTTTTGAATTTGGGTGAATGACCTAAATGTTCCATAAGGTTGGTTTTCTATTGTGTATGATTTATCCTCAACATCACACATAACTGGATGACAAATCATGATAAACACATAATATACCACATACGGGATCCGGGTTATGCGTTTTTCGACAATAATATGCAGCCATACTTAACTCCTTTCTTTACTTACTTAATTAATTTCGGTTGGGTCTCATTAGTGGCGTTGTGTGAAATCTGTCCAACAATATTTATTATTACTATTTATTACTAGCTGATGCCCGCGGCTCCGCTCGCGTGAAACTTGGGTATTACACAAAAAGTGGTTCCCGTAGGAATAAGATATATTCCCGGTATAAAAAATTCCCCATAAGTTCAAACATTCAGCCCTTATATTACCCCCTTATGGATTAAAATTCATAAATTCCAGAAACACCTCTATCTTAAATTATAAACGAAAGTCCACTTACAATTTTTTATGCATAAAAATGGCGGATTTCCATACAAACTTTCAGCCCCTATATTACCCCCTTAGGGGGTTAATTTCAAAAAATCCGGCTTTGCCCCTTGCCTTCATCATAAAAGAAACCTCTTTGCAAAATTCTATCTATTTTACAAGGCTTTGAACTGACTGAGTCAGGACTTTACATATTAAGATTACACCCAAGTGACACAGGGAAGAGGTATAAACCTATACATTTGTCATTGAGACGTGCTGTTAAAAGCAAAATGTCACATCATATATCCTTTCAGGCACGGTACAGTCGGGTGCATAAATATGACATAGGTGTGTAGTGCGCGTGTTCATAGTATATTACTTTGGTGTTTTCAGTAGCGTGATAGTTTATGTTAATTATGTACAGTCGGAAACATATTTTCGTTCGAATTTATTTGGTGGATTTTTTTTTTGTTTTTGGTAAGCATTGATGTAAGATAGCCAGTTATAATAACTGGTACCTCTTTATCTTCCCTTCATCTGGTTGTTTCTAAACGCTATGTGGATCTGAAACCTGGAGCTCGCTTTTGTTGGCTTTTAGGAGTAGCTATTGTTTCGTTTTTTATTTTTGGTATCGTTGGGAGCGATTGTCTTGTGATCTGACCTACCAACCTCGTGAGTCCACTTCTTTATAAACGTTTAGACGATTTTTTCTTATTTTACTAGTGTAAATATCCTTAACAAAGGATTATAGTTATTCCAACTGGCGAGGTAGGTATCAACAAACGAATGGCTTGACAGAGAGGCAAAAAATACAAGAATATTTCCTAATTATTCAATTATTCACAAAAAACTTAAAACAAAATTTTCAAATGCCATTCACAGTGATGTACTGAAAGGACAAATTATGAATCTGCAGTCCCCACTAGAGGGCAGCACGAGAGGTGGTGGCTTGAATAATTCATTATTCATCGTATCTCAGCTTTATTCCGACAACACGGCAGAGACGAAGCGAAGTACTTATGCTGGAAAATAGGGGTTGAAACTAGGTAGTGTACATAAGCAAAGGAAAATATTTTAAACCTTTTGATATGTAAGTGAAATGTTTCAAAATTTTACTAAATAACAGTAAAGGTGCAAATACAAAAAGAAACACTATAAATTACTTGTACTCCATCTTCTTCTCTCGCAGCCCTTAAAATCCTATTCACAAATTTGTTTGTCTCTTTTTGATGTCCCTTTTTCATATCATCATATTTTCAAATCACAACGGTTTTAAAGAAGTTATACTTCAAAAACAAAGACAGAAAACTGCAGAATTTTTGTCGTGAAAAAATAATCCGATAGGTTTTTAATAAATATAGGGGTATGCAACCCGTTTGCTTACGTCACTGTGAACTGAGTGCTTCCAGTCCAACGGAGTGTAAACCCCTGGATGTATCGGTTTTTATGTGAAACGGTACCTATGTTTGTGATTTTTTAGCGCTACAGTTTTATGAGTGGCACGCAGTATAATGTAGCTTTGAGTGTAGAGTCATCTCATTATAGTCGTCTATTATGTTTTTTAGAGCCCGTGGTCGGGTTTTTTTTATATAGCAAGTCGTTTACCCTAATAGTGTAGGCAGAGTATGTCTCTGCCTACATTATCAGGGTAACTATTCAACATTTTAAAACTAGTTCCGCGTTAAAAGTGATAAGCCTGTTAAAAAATTGAAATAGATTGGGGACTTTTTTATTAAAGGAAAATTTAAGCAGAGTCTCACGTATAAGCTGACAAGCCTATTGCCTTATTGTACCAGACACGAAAAGTTCATGGTTAACTACTTAGTTCAACGATTACCATGTTACTGACATTCAGAATTAACTTTTTAATTCTTGGACAAAAACACTTGTACTCTTCCACTTATTTATTATTTTACCTGACCGGTTTCGCCTTACGGCATTTTCAAAGGTTATCACATATTTAATGTATTTCGGAACATTATTTAACTTCATATATTGTATTCAATGACATCCGAAATACATTAAATATGTGATAACCTTTGAAAATGCCGTAAGGCGAAACCGGTCAGGTAAAATAATAAATAAGTGGAACAGTACAAGTGTTTTTGTTCAAGATGTGTAGCAAGTTCCACCAAGTGCCATCAATCAACAGTGTAAACTTTTTAATTCTTGTATTGAATAGTCCATTTATCAAGAAATCACGCTACTACCCTGGAGAGCGGAGCAGAAATCATAATAAATAAATAGAAAATATTTTTTTTTATTTTCTGTTTATTTATGTACACACTAGGCAACAGATAGTAACAGTTGAAGAAAACATAGGTACATTGGTACTGCTTATGGGTATAATAGTATTTTTATACATTATTTTAGAAGTTATAAGCGACGGGATTAAATAGGTGCAATGTGCATGAAGCAGTGGGGGTCACCTAGTATACTCATAAAGATAATACTAAACAAATTGAATCGGATAACATAACTGTATTGCTGGCCTTATAAAAAAAGAGATAAGTTAAAAACACTCTCTGGACTGACCTGATTATATCTGTGCCAAAATCCTTAACCTGTTTGCCCGTTTTCGAGATATGTGGGAATATCACACGGATACGATACAAATAATTCGTTGCCTTCATGCAATAATCATAAAAGTCTATAACGTAGCAAATGGTAATCTTTCATTGCAAAAAAATCTCCACAATCAGAGTTCGTTAACACAGGAAAACGTGTGTTGCATTTGAAATAACTTTACCGTTTGTAGAATAATTCACCGTCAAATACACTCAATATAAATGAAAGGGAATTGTTTAATATTTCAGCTCTTTTTTGACGCGGGATCTGCTTGTTATGCACCGTCATCGGTGCTGCGGAGACAGCAGGAACGATATGTAGGACTCCTGGCCTTTTTGGGGCAGTCCTACCCTCTAAAATCCGTGGTGATCCGCCTACTTGGCAACCGGGTCGCAGTAAAGACCTCAGGTAATTCACAACAATCTGTCAAAGGGAATGCCTCAAGATGAAACTTCCCTCGGCGGCGAGATGCCCGCCACGATTTTCCGAAGGAGGTTAAATGATGCCCGCTCTCAGTCGCCCTCGAACGTCCCTTTAGAAAGCCCCCCTCCCCCCTAACCCTCGGCTCATATTTTTTTAATGCAATTTTTTTATTGTAAGTTATTTTTGAAATTATTTTTTAAGAAAATAAATAAATAAATATCCATCACGCCTTATCCCCGAAGGGGTGGCAGAGGCATATTATATGCCCACTTTTCACCGTGTGGACTCCTGTCCCACGTAATAGGTGGTTAGCCCATTGCCGTGTTGAAATAGACAAACGCAGGTTGTGGCTACCTGCTGTTGAAATTTTTAAGCCGCCCATAAGGCCTTCAACCAGGCTTAACGACTGCCATTTTCTGGCAACCGGGACCAACGGCTTAACGTGCCTTCCGAAGCACGGAAACGCTTGCAAATGTAAATGCCACAAAGTGGTCACCCATCCGAGTACCAGCCATAGTGAAAGTTGCGTAACTCAGTGATCGTTTACAGAACACTGAGACCGCGGGGCCACGAGCGCTTCTTTTTTTGTTATCTGTATAATGAATATGAAAATATCTTTATTCATGTAGGTCACAAATTAATACTTATGAACGTCAAGATTATTGCTTCTACATTTAAATTCACTGCCAAATTCGCAAAGAAGAAGAACCTGGCACTAAAAATCATGGTCACTCTTTTTAAATCGCCAGCAGTTATGTGTATAGTAACCCTTTAGACGATTTATATAAATGCTTGAATCCTACGTATACGCCCATAACACAACGTTTGTCCCTTACATTAGTTTGCGGTTATAACGTTCGGGAAGAGGAAACCACGAATGCGGGAGGTGACATCCAGTGACGTTACACGTAAGTGGAAATTGGTACGAGGATTGTGGGTCCTGTTGTAACGAGTTTTGAATGAAATAGGTAATGAATCTTGAATCCTATCTTGTATGAATTGCTTGTGGTGCCGTGATTGGTAGAATGATTATATAGGCTGTTTAAAGTAATAGTCGGTATTATGTTTTTAATAATGTTGAGTTCGGATAAGTTTATGGCTCATTTGATCATATCTATCTAAAATTATAAATACAATGAAGTGTCTTTTTGTATTCTAACAGTTTTTTACTATTTGCAGGGTTAAAATTGGTGCAAATCAAAAGCTTACAGGACGGTGAGCAGGGAGGCTCTACCGATGATGGCAGGTATCCTCCCGGTTGGCCTTGAAATTCAGTTGTACTATTCGGCTAAGGATGGCATAGATGATAGGGAACTAGTTTTTGTTATAAACAGTAATGTACGTGAAGAACTTTTGGACTAATGACAGCTGCGTCGGAACACTTCCATCAAAGGGCGCCACCTCTACCGGTATTTTCCAAACGTTCGTGAACACCTGAGAATGTCCTGGCTGGAGATGGATTATTGTGTTGCTCAATTTCTTACGGGACATGGTAACTTTAGGAGCAAATTTCATCCGTTTAAGCTGGTCACCGTTCTGTCAATGTTCAACAGCTGATGCCAAATATGATGATATGATCAGACCGCTCATCACATACTCTGGGAGTGGTATTTGGCAAAACGAGCTATATAATATGCAAAACAGTTTACAAGTAACATCGGTAGTAGTTTCCTATGCAGATCTCGTGGCATCAAGGGTGAATTTTCTTGCTTTTAAACGCTTCTGCGATACATATTGCTGAATTAAACATAGCTCACATAGGACCCGTAATATACTATTACCGTGGTGCTTCCCTTTTTCTATAGGTTTTACACCTAGTTGCGTTCCAGGTTTCCCGCTTTGCAATGGTAGGTAGAAGCGTTACATTCTTTTCCAATTTCCTCAAATTGTCTTCTGATTAATTTCGTTGCGGGTTCCAAGACATGATAACTTCTCCTGCGACTTCACCGAGGTCGAGCTCGGTGTAACTTTTGTGGTCTTGGTTATTGCTGTAGAACCTGGTTTACAGGAGTCACAGTAATGGAAATGCGGGTGGCCGATGTTATAGAAAGTAATTGGGCACTACGCACGTGAAACCGCGGGCCGTCCGCTAGTCTTAACTAAACTAAAGTAGTTGTTAGTTTAGATATCTGTGTATTCGATCAATAGTGGTTACTGTAGCCAATAGATGTTTGCAACATCTGAGTTGTTAAATTATAGCGATGCTGACTGATCGATCGATCTGAAGGCTTTATGGGAGGTTTAATATTTTCAACAGCAGGGAGGCGCAACAAAGGGCACCACGACAAAGGGATGCTTGGGACAAAAGTGCATACGGTGAAATGTGGGTATATAGTATGCCTCTGCTTACTCCTTTTGGTATAAAGGTGTCACTAAATAGAAAGAGTGTATGCATTGATAAATCGGATGAATGTATTTAATACATTCATTCTATTTAGTGACACCTATGGCTGTGGTTACTTGATGTTGAGATTTTTTGTGCACCCTATAAGGATTCCGGTTTTCTTTTTAGATACAGAACACTAAAATAGACATAGCGGCATCGTCTTATCAGAAGTTGTTGTAAAATTGTGACAGCTATAATCCAAATAGACTTAAAATTTCATAGACTATTATACATACATTCCAATTGACTTAATATTTAGATTGATTATATATGTACTGTTACGATTACGATATCAGCTCAATCCACTGATTCCTTTTGACGTTATGTAAGTAAAAAACATACATCCTTTCATATTATTGAAGAGAAACTTATTTGAGAATAGACGAATAAAAAAAAAATTATAGCTATAAAAAAATATAGTAAGAAAGTTTCTCTTCTTACCTGTGTACTCTGGTACACACACATACTTACGAGTATTATTTATAACTAGCTAGTTTGTACAAAAATTAACCTTCCCCTCTAGACCCAATAGTAAAATCTATGGGAAAATTCGGCCAGTAGTTTTCCAGTTGACCAATTCCTAATGTGGTGCTTGACTTTAAAATACGACTATTCCAATTTCAAAATACGAGTGTAAAAGTATCCATCACGGTAGTTACGTATCATAACTAATAGAAAAAGTTTGTGTCGTTATAACGTATGTAAACAGACGCTGCCAACCATATTTTTTTCTGGATTTCCAGTTTGTAAGTTAAAGCTAAACTTTGTTTATACAACAATGCACGTACTATAACAAGAAAAGTTTTAATAGACGGGTCTGCTCCGGCCCCATTATACGGCCCATCTATTGACGCTCAAGTTGTAGTGCCTTCTAACTTAAGTGTTTCAGATAACATAAAGGTTTCTGGAGTGCTTAAATTAGGTTGAAACTTTCTTTATTGATGTTTAATAACATTCATATTTCTTTTCTTCTCTTCTACGTCGATATTCCGTGATTTTTGTTGACACTCAATAGTATTAAAAGGTCAGAAGATTTCTTTCGTTGACTAGCATAAATCAAACAACACATAGGTGCTTAGTGGCAGTGTGTGTGACTCCGAATGAATGAATCACATGCTTGTGTGACGTATGCATCCACAACACGATGCTTATATTTTATATGATACGGGAATTTGATCCCGCCAAGATCTTCGGGACGGCAGTCGCTTCCAACAATTTCAAAAATTGAAAACCGAACAATAGCTGCTGCTAGAAATCTAATAAAAGTGAACTCCAAAATGGAAGGTTTTGAATACACTACATATACAATACATACATACTGGGTGTTATTTATCTATGATATGTATGTATTTAGAAATATATAAGTATGTTTATCAGTTATTCTGGTTACCATAGTACAAGCTCTGCTTAGTGTGGAATCAGATGGCGTAGTGTGAGTTGTCCCAACAATATATATATATATACACTGGGAATACACTAAGATGAAGAAGAAGATAATACCCAAACTTAACGCGTAATAATATTAAAGTATTAAAATTATGACTATACACCGTGATAGTTTAAAAATAGCATAAGTGTAATGTTTGTAAAAATAGCCTTTGATGTTTGATGGTGTATGTGTGTATCCTTCCAACACCCACACAGCTCATCCTTACACCCTTCAGTAATGTATTTTTTGAAAGGGCGCCACATCCGTATTGCTCCGTGATAGATAGGTTCCTATTGACCTCTCACACATATTATTTTTGAAACAAACTTTATTCAAATATTTGTTATTCATTTCACAGCACTTTACCACAGTACATGTATTAATGCAGTAAGAAAAATAAGCAAAACTCTACAATTACGTACCTACTTATTCTCCACCGAAACGTTAGAGGGTGTCTGTGTAATTAATATAAAATCAAAAGATTTAAAAAAAGAGAATAAAGAAAATAAATTTAAAAAAAAGAACCTTGTACCTGATATAAATAGCACAAGCATCCTAATAGCTATACTTTTAAATTAGGTTGGTCACTCTTAATTTAAAACAATAAATATTATATGATATTCACTCTTGCGGCCTGTAGATACGTGTGTCTGTGTGTACAGGCCGTTTCGCACGTTTATATGAAGTTTCCTTATTGTTCATATATGTACTGTGACTTTACTGGCTACATGTTTATTTAAGCGCCTCCCACACGACCAAACAGTACTGTATAAAGCTTCGATGATACCGTCCGTTAGTGGGCTAAATATTTTATAAGCCCATCCATTTGCCAAACGGAATTCCAAATGTACGTAATGAAACACTCAAAGCAAAATTCGAGCAACGGCTTTAGCGTGTATATTAAACGTCAGCACAATTAGAAGTAGGTACTAATATTTAAAATGGGAAGTGAGTTTGTTTGTTTGTACATATTTTACGTTACAAGTAATAATGGTTAGATTTAGGATTGGAATTTAAGGGGTTAAGTCAAGATTATGGAGCCACCGCACACTGGCTTCTTTTAGTATCACAACCGGCGGCTTTGAGACAGCGTCGATACTGTGTCACTGTGTCACGTTCACGTACATATTTTACGTTCCAAGTAATAATGGATAGGTTTAGGATTGGAATTTAAGGGGTTCAATCAAGATTATGGAGCCACCGCACACTGGCTTCTTTTAGTATCCACAACCGGCGGCTTTGAGACTGCGTCGATACTGTGTCACGTTCGGCCGCTGCATCTGGCTTCCACAAAGCTACTTAGTCGCGGATACTAAAAGAAGCTAGTGTACGGAGGCCCTTAGGGACCCCCAAACGACCTCTTCTGCTAGCGGTGCACCTGCTGACTTAAGAACAAGGCCCATACGTGATTGGGAGGTCAAACGACAGTCACTATTATAATACCCTTTTCCAGCTTAACGCTGACACTTTCATTCAAACCTGCCATATTGCGTATCACTTCGTTACGTATTCGGTCGGCCAAGGTAACGCCGCACAATTTTCGAAGTGATCGCATCTCCACAGCATTCAATTTACTTTCATGCATCTGCTGACATACCCAGGTTTCACTACCGTAAAGCAAAGTTGGCACTAGCACTGCGTTATGAATCGCCATTCGTGCTTCTTTTACGATGCTTTGTCGCTTTACTAACTGGGACAAAGCACCGTTAACTTTGTTTCCGGCAGCTACTCGCCGTTCTACATCCGAATCACATCTTCCATCCGCGCTAAACATACTTCCTAAATACACAATTTCATTCACTTGCTCTAGACGTTCCTGGTTTACCCTAATCTCGCATTTAGTTCTTACGTCACCTCTTTCAAATACTAGAACCTTAGTTTTACTTGCATTCATGCGGAGACCCTTACTTTCACACCCCTCTTTCATATTAGTGACTAATGCCTGTAGGTCGGCTTCTGATGAGGCCATGAGCACCGCATCATCAGCGTACAGCAGACAGTTTACTGTAAAGTCACCCAAATTCACACCCATATTAAAATCTTTCAACTTCTGCAGGCAACTGTCCAGATACACTATGAACAGCCAGGCGGACATGACACATCCCTGTTTGACGCCTGTACAGACATCAAAAAGAGGTGACACATCCCCCCCTACTCGCACGCAAGCCTTACAGTCCCTATAAAGCGACTGTATTGCCCGCAGTAGCGAGCCGTCCACACCATATCCTGGCAGCAAGTCCCACAACGTTTCTCTCACAACGTTATCAAATGCTTTCTCTAGATCCACAAAAGCGCAGAAAACCTTCTGGCTAAGAGCCAGAAACTTTTCCGCGATCATGCGGAGAGAAAACACTTGATCCATGCAACCTCTTCCACGTCGGAATCCGCATTGAGCCTCCCATAAATTACTTTTAGACTTTTCTTGCATTCGTGCCGTTATAACCTTTGCATACACCTTACTAGCTAAGCTGACCAAGCTGATCGCCCTGTAGCTGGAGCAGTTTAGGCGCGAGCCTTTCCCTTTGTAAATAGGTACTACAACTGCTACTCGCCAGTCATCTGGGACCTCACCCGTCCGCCAGCACAAGTTGCATAACAGACAAAGTGTGTCCCAGACACGCGACCCACCGTACTTGATCATCTCAGCAGTAACTCTGTCTTTTCCCGCAGCCTTACCACATTTCATACTTCTTATCGCTTGTTCTATTTCTTTCATACTAATGACTTCAATGACATCGGGATCCGGAGCATCGAAGTGAGCTCCACTTCCCGATGTGGCATCTCTGTCTTTTCTTGCATACATCTTTCCATAATATTCACTCCATCTCTGCAGGACGTCACTTTGGTCTGTTAGGACGTCATTGTTAACACTAAGCACTTTATTCATACTGCAGATTGCCGAACAACTCCGGGTCTTGCCTACCTCTTTCCAGAAGAGCTTGGCATTATCCCGGAAATTGGACGACAACCTTTCATCCGCTTTCATTCTGCACCTTTCACGACCTTCTTCTATCAGTGCCTTCGTGTTAACTTTCTGCAGCTTGTATCTCTCTTTCATATTAAAATCATTCCGCGAGGTTAAGTAGTCTAGCCATGCTTTCTTCTTCATTCGAACTGCTTCTTTCACTTCCTCATTCCACCATGCATCACGCTTATTACTACTGCCTCTTTTCGTTTCTCCACACACTTCCACAGCGGCATTTATCATACTGTCCCTAAGGTTCTGCCATACACTTTCCACATTCTCACTGCTTACATTGACGTCGCCAAGCTTTTCGGCTACCCTTTCATTATAATACCAAAAACCATAAGCCAAATGATAGTTGCTCCTGGCAGCGAACTAAAAATCAACCCCAGACTCAAATCCAGGTAGGGTTTGTAAGCAGAAAAAAGTTTTAAAAAGAAAATAATAATAAGCGAAAAAGACCCGACCCAATTATATTAAATAAATAAATATCGTTGAGACAACTCACACAGCGCCATCTGATTCCAAACTAAGCAGAGCTTGTACTATTGAAACCAGATAACTGATAAACATACTTATATATTTCTAAATACATACATATTATAGATAAATAACACCCAGACACAGAATAAACCATCGTGCTCATCACACAAAGTTTTATCCCGGGTGGGAATCGAACCCACGACCTCTTGCGTAGCAGTCGGATACACACCCACCGCGCCACAGAGGCAGTCATATTGTGGGACATTTAGCTCAAAGTAAGTTAATATAAGCTTGTGGTATGGGATCTAGACAACTGATAAACATACTAATATATTTCTAAATACATACATGTTAAACATAGGCAACTCCGAATCAAATATTTGGAATCATCTGGAAATAGAAGACAAGGGCCGGAGTACTATTGCGACTATTCGGAAAGGCCACATTTAAGTGTCATTTTTTCATTTTTTTTGCAGAGGCTTGGAAAAAAAGACAGAGGCAGATATATTAAAAAAAAAGGTGATCATCAACGACTCTTTTACCGCTTATATACAATGCCACGAACATGAGGACTACGTTTAAGCTGCGAGAGCTTGTTACGTAGTAATTAATGTTATAATGAACACTATAATTGTGTCACTAAATTCATAATTCTCTTGGTAAGTGCCGTATCAGATTACTCTCTAACGATATTCACAATAAGGGTCTGGTAAATCCACTTTCACATAGCATAAATACAAAAAGTGGATATAAGATTTTAGTAGATATCACCAAAGACCATCTTCGTATTAAAGTCTCAGATTAGATCGGAATTTTTAATATAATATTTTGGGACCCTCGGCATTAAAATGTTGTAGCTATCTGCTGTTTAAGTTTTTTAAGTACTTTAACGACTACTCGCACCCGGAATCAATGGCATAAAAATCATTATATGCTTTATCTAATACACAAAATTCGCTCAATCAGGAGGTTAGTGAGACAATTATTGTGTTCATTATAACATTCATTACTACGTAACAAGCTCTCGCAGTCGTAGTTAAACGTAGTCCTCATGTTCGTGGCATTGTATATAAGCGGTAAAAGAGTCGTTGATGATCACATTTTTTTAAATATATCTGCCTCTGTCTTTTTTTCCAAGCCTCTGCAAGAAAAATTAGAAATGAAACTTGAAATGTGGCCTTTCCGAATAGTCGCAATAGTACTCCGGCCCTTGTCTTCTATTTCCGGATGATTCCAAATATTTGATTCGGAGTTGCCTATGTTTAACATGTATATATTTAGAAATATATTAGTATATTGTTTATCAGTTGTCTAGATCCCATACCAAGCTTATATTAGCTTACTTTGGGCTAGAAGACGCTGTGTAAAAAAAATGACCCACATTATAAATGTCCCACAATATGACTGCCTCTGTGGCGCGGTGGGAGTGCATCCGACTGCTACGCAAGAGGTCGTGGGTTCGATTCCCACCCAGGATAAAACTTTGTGTGATGAGCACGATGGTTTATTCTGTGTCTCGGTGTTATTTATATAAAATATGTATGTATTTAGAAATATATAAGTATGTTTATCAGTTATCTAGATCCCATAACACAAGCTAATATTAGCTTACTTTGGGCTAGATGGCGCTGTGTGAAAAGTGTCCCACAATATTTATATTTATATATTTATATCTAATACATAAAATTCGCTCAAAACTGCTTCGGTGGCGTAACTCGGTGGAGGTCCCGGGATCGATTCTCAGATCGGAACAAATATTTATTCATTTAATATAATTGGGTCTGGTCTTTTTCGCTTATTATTATTTTATTTTTAAAAACTTTTTTCTGCTTTCAAACACTACCTGGATTATGAGTCTGGGGTTGATTTTTAGTTCGCTGCCAGGAGCAACTATCATTTGGCTTATGTATTATAATAGTGACTGTCTTTTGACCTCCCAACCACGTATGGGCCATGTTCTTAAGTCAGCAGGTGCACCGCTAGCAGAAGAGGTGCGGAAGCAGTGTTTGCTCTTCAGTAAAGAGCTACTGCGCACTGTTGGCTATATTTCTAAATACATACATGTTAAACATAGGCAACTCCGAATCAAATATTTGGCATCATCCGGAAATAGAAGACAAGGGCCGGAGTACTATTGCGATTATTCGGAAAGGCCAGAGGTGGAGGTCCCGGGATCGATTCTCAGACCGGAACAAACATTTATGTCATCCGCAAATGTTTATTTAGGATTTTGATTGTTTTCTATGTATGTATGCATTTAGAAATATATATAATAATGTGTATCAGTTGCTTAGATTTCATTCCACAAGCTTATAATAGCTTACTGTGGGCTAGATGGAGCTGTAAAAAATACCCACAATATTAGTGACATAATCCTTTTTCTGTAGCGCTGCGAATCCACAGCACACCTCTCTCCATATCCAAAAGTATTGGGATCCTTGGTGTTGAGATATCTAGTGACGTCAAATATCGCAGTTATTACGAGGACAACACGAAGTAGGTGTCCAAAATGCTTAGAGTGCTCAACAGTGCGCAGCAGCTCTTTACTGAAGAGCAAACACTGCTTCTATATAAGTCTTTAGTGCGACCACACATGGAGTACTGCTGTCATGTTTGGGCTGGCCTTTCGAATCGGTTGAAAGGCATGCGAAATTATCCTCTATTAGCTGGCGGTATCGAGGCCCTTCACGGCAGGAGTGACTTCTTCTTATGCGTGGTCTATCTCCTGTTCAACGATCTGTGCTCTGAGGAATTATTTGACATGATCCTCACGGTTACTTTCTATCAGTACAACGCTCACCATAGACAGGGCGTTCACCCTCACGCTATACGTCCGGAGCGCTCACATACGATCAGGTCCTTTATTCCGCATACGCTTAGATTGTGCAATGAACTCCCTGCCTGGGTTTTCCCGAACGGCTACAGTATGGATTTCCTCAAAAGGGGTCTTAGAAGGTTTTTACAGGGTTAGCAGCGCGTGTGCCGCACATTTGGTGCTACAAACGTCCACAGACTACAGTGACCACTTTCCATCAGGTATGCTTGTCTACCACTTTAGTGGTATAAAAATAAAACTAAAAAAATATATATTTCACTTACATCTATTAACACGTATCCTAAACCCTACACCTATATTCTTATTTTTTTAGAATAAGCTGCACATATTTCTCTCTATGGGTTTTTGAAAATTTCTCCCGTAATGAGTTGAAATAAGCATGGATTAGAAGTGGGAGGTGCAAAAGGAGTTGTATGTCACGGGTTAATCTGGGGGTACATCTAGTCACATCATAAAGAGGAATATTATACATTAGTTGACGCCTGCGATTTCGCACGCTGGTGAAGTTTTCCCGTTTCCCACAGGAACTTGTTCCCGGGATAAAAAGTAGCCTATGTATTATTCTGATGTGTAAGCTATTTTATAATACAGTTTCATCAAAATCCATTCAGTAGATTTTGTGTGAAAGAGTAACAAACATGTATCCATACTTACAAACTTTCGCGTTTATAATATTAGTAGGATAATCTGAAGCTTAAGGTACTAAGGTACCTACAACCTGTCCTCTTCTTTTTCTTCTTCATCTTGGCGTCATTCTAGCACTTTCAAATACTGCTTAGATTCAATCCTGAGGTCCACCTTTATTTTTTATTTTATTTTGTTTAAGAGTCGGTCGAACCGTTTTCTAAGGTCTATGGGAACGAACATTGTGACACGAGAATATTATTTATTAGATATCGTTGGACATTTTTTTTTACACACGCCGTCTAGCCCAAAGTAAGCTAATATTAGCTTGTATGAAGCACACAAACTTTGAAACAAACATTTATGGATTACACAATATTTTTTCCAACCCGGGAATCGAACCCGGGACCTCAGTCTTTATTAGCTGCAAGGAGCATTTTTGGTTTTATTTTTTTTCGATATTGTTGGGGGCGACTGCCATCTGACCACCAAAACCCTGCGTTGATCAACAGGTGCACCGTTAGCAGGTGAGGTCACTTGGGCCCCGGGGGTATTGGTACCTTACACCTACTATACTAATATTATAAAGCTGAAGAGTTTGTTTGTTTGGTTGAACGCGCTAATCTCAGGAACTACAGGTCGGATTTAAAAAATATATATTTGTGTTAGATTGCCCATTTATCGAGGAAGGCTTCGGCTATATATCATTACGCTACTACACTGGGGAGCAGAGCAGTAGTCATAAATGTCTGTGAATTTTTATGCATCATTGTAGAATTTATAAGCGACGGGATTAAATAGGTGCGACGGGAGGACGAAATATTCCACGGGCGAAGCTGTGTCATCTAGTATACTTTTATATAGACTTCGATTTGTTAATCCGTTACAATTAGTTGGTTATAGTTGTTGTTGCCTAGAGTTGACGGATGAAAGCTATGATGTGGTTCCCCCCTCTCTCTCCCCTCTTTTATCTTCTTCTTCATCTTAAGCGTTTCTTCAGTTGCTTTCCAACCCTATATGGATTTGGAGCCTGGGGTCCACTTTTATTTGCTACTAGTTGACGCCCGCGGCTCCGCACGAAACCAGTGTCGTTCACGTTTCCTACAAGAACTTGTTCCTGGGATTAAAAGTAGTAGATGTTATTCTGATGTGTAAGCTATTTAATTGTAAAGTTTCATCGAAATCCATTCGGAAGATTTTGCGTGAAAAAGTAACAAACATACATACTTACAAAATTTAGCGTTTTTTATATTAGTAGGATTTGTTTCTACAAATCCTACTAATATTTAAGTATGTTAATCAGTAGATACTTCCCCCCTACTGATTAACATACTTAATTAATTTTTCGGCATTATTGGGACCGATTGCCGTTTGACCTCTTATTACTATAAAAGTGCCTGCGTCGTTGACTTAATCGTTATTTAGCAGGTGTACCGCAGGTGAGTCGTGGGCCCCGGTGATCTTGTTGGGGCCCTCACTTTATAATCGTTTACAATATTGATTGATAACCTAAGGCCTAGGCGTTCATAAATCACTAGTAACGTTGCCTCCTTAAAGTAATGCTGCATCATTCGTGTAAATGATCGTTTGGGGATTTTGTTGCAAACGCTGCTTGTTTTTCGAGATGATTATGTTACTTTAGTTTCGGAAAATTCCTATAGCTTACGGTACTGTATATCAATCAAGTTAGCTTACAGCAATCCACAGAGGAATGTAGGGTTATTTTCAAATACTTATTGGGAAAAGAAGACACCATAAGCAAGTTCTTTTTTTAAAAAGTGACGAGTCATTCATTATCGTAGACTTTTAAACCGAAACCAGTGTCGAAACTGGAAGTGGTAGATACTTTAAAATCGCCTATGCGCGTATTACCACTATCTCTTATGGTTTGTGAGAAAGAGATTCGTACAGACAGACGGACGGACGGACACACTGTGCCGTTTTATAAGACTTTTCGTTTAGAAGGCTAAATAGAGTACGTCACCTCTATTCAGCTACGCAGTTCCTATTAAACTTAACAAAATAGAATAGAATAAACTTTATTGCACACCAATATAAAACATTAACGTAAAGACACAAAAGGGAGGATGCCAGAAATTGCTGATTAATTCCTCTCCTTTCCGGAGGTAATAAACATTTCGGAGATATTATTGAGTAGTCCTGGCTATCTCGGTTACATACTCATCTTTCAATAGACATTTTGATGCATAACAGCAATTCTTCAAATCTTACCCAGAAAAAAAGAAAGAGAAAATATTTGACGTTGTCCTAAATGTATTTTAGTATGAAAAAAAAATTGTGGTCACTAGGGTTGCCACACGTACTGTGTTATAAATTTTTTTACGGTTGATTCCAAGCCGAGGCAGTCAAATCTGTTTTGTAGCGCAAGTGGTAGTAATTGAAATTGAAATTTAAACACATATTTGTGTGATCCGCAAATGTTTGTTTCCAAGGTTGGGTATTTCCTATGTAGAAATATTTAAGTATGTTAATCAGTAGATACTTCCCCGTCAGGGATACAGCGTGAGGATAGATGTTTATTAGTTGTCTAGATCCTATAACATAAGCTTATATTAGACAAGCTGTTGCCCGCAGCTCCGCATCGAGCTCTGGAAACGATTTTTATTAACCTTAAATTCGTCCTTATTGTTCCCGTATTTAGTATGTTAAAAAAATATCGTTGATGCTGTCCGCGACTTGGGTTAATATTGACTTTAATTTTTGAGATTTCTCTTATACAAAATTTCTCATTATATATTTGCGTAGTTTAAAGAAATAGCATAGAAGACAATTGTTATGTTATTTACTGCGATGCTTCTATGTACTCTATATTAGATGTACATTAAATTGTCGATGTAGTAACAACCCGAGGTACCAACACGCAACAGAGGTGGCTCTATACGCTTATAGCTAATCGTGTGAAAAGCAGCTAACACTTAAGATAAGACACAAAAGATTTCAACTTACATCACCTTTCAGCTTAGGGCCCAGACTTTATTAATCTAGACTCGCTTCAAACTAAATGTTCGTCCTACGGCTGTGGGCGGAGAAGGCGCATGGAAAACAGACATACACCTCACACTACATTTCACATGGCATGACCTTATTGCCAAACACGGAGAAGTCTACGCTTGAGAGTGCGTGGCGTGGGACCGGTGTGTGAGCTTGGGGTGCCCCCAAGCGCTTAGTTGCCCGTTCTCTACCGCTCTGATCTCAGCTATCCCTATCCATTCTTTCAAGAGCGGGTTTGGGCGGAAATGCTACTCGTACTTAAGGAGCTTGTAGAGGGAGAGAAGAGGGGCGTCCATCAGGCCTCCAAACAAACCTCTTATCCCGGTTTGTCCTTTTGCTGTATCACAGCGAATAAACCTGTGGCTATTAGACTTTGCGACGACCGCTGCGTAGAGAGCCGACCTCGTGTATGAGCCGCGCGGGTACCTTACTCATAGATCTAATCTACTCCCCTCCCGCAAGCGCACCCCCGCCTTGGTGACGCCCACTTCGCAACGGGCCGAAACGTCCAATTTTAATCATTCAAAGACCAAATATTATCAACATAAACTGTACTTAGTGATGAAATAATTTATTTTGCTAAGGATTAATGGCATGAGTAAAATAAACGCGTTAAAATGTAGTCAATCAATTCAAGATTTTTAAATAAAATAATAGTTGTTGTGCCTCACTCGACATAGATAGGTATAGTGTGTTGCGGACTTTTTTGTAGATATTTATAAGATCTACAATTAATTAGAACATTTTATGGATCTATATTTTATAGTTTAGGCAGCGTACGCAAAATAAGTAACTTTACTAGTTGATTTTTTACACTTGTGTCCGAAAAACCTAAATATCTTACGGAGCCCTATTTTTTTTCAAAATTAAATATAGCCTATGTTACTCGTGGATAATGTAGCTTTAAATTGGTGAAAGAATTTTTAATATCGGTCCAGTAGTTTTTGGGCCTATTCATTACAAACAAACAAACAAAGTTTTCCTCTTTATAATATTATTTTGAACTAGACGGCGTTGTGTGATAATGTGCCACAATATTATTTATTTATTCCTCTGTAAAAGGTACCTTAACTCTAAGCTCATTTTCTGGTTATATAGCTTAAATATATTCTCAACAGAAATAATTATATACATTCAGTATGAGGCTCAAACTACCGCCGAAAAGATTATTTTGCAAATGAAACCGAGGATGTGTACACAGCAATTTTCGGCTCCACTGGACCGAATAATGTTATTTTATCTACCCAAATGACAGCATCCGATATAAATAACAAAAATTATTTTTGCACTGATACTGTTTTGTAGGTTGGATAAATATTTTGATGGAATATTAATAATTAAAAAAGTCAATTCGAGGTTTATGTGCGTCGGAACGCACGTTAAGCCGTTGGTCCCAGTTGCCAGTAGACGTAAGTCAAGTTGAAGAACCAAGCCTTAAAATATATTATTAAAAGAATTATTTTTAAAAAAATGTTATAATTGGAAATAGACCAGGGGGCCGAGACTGCTATTGACGAGCCGTAGAATAGAACCAGAATCGCTGTTTTTAGCTATCAAAATGTTAGTAGACTTTCAAAAATGCAACTGACTAGCGGCCACTGGCGCGGTACACTAATTTGAAGAATTCTATCGTTCGACCGATAGAAGTCTATTGGAGTACGATTGTAATAGTAGACTACAAAAAACTGTCAAAATGGTACCGGTGGCTTTCTATCGAGAGACGATTTCGATTCTATTTCGCCACGATTGAAATAGCAGACTCGGCCCCCAGGCAGTATCGTACTCGTAAGATGCTAACGCAGTGATCGTTTACAGAATACTACGATCGCTTCAATATCGACAATAAGTTGAGACATCTACTACGTTGGTACTTATATAAACGTTATAGTGTGCGTGTATCGCATGCTTCTTCCCATCCCGTTGGCAAAAACACTTAGGGAAAATGGACATAAGAATTAATTGTTAGACAAGTAGACGTCGTTATAAACAAAAAAACAAAAATTCGCTAATGTTTAAAAACCTTGAATGCTATCGGAAGAATCTTCTTAATATGTAAAAGCAGAAACTGGCTGAATAATCGATCAACTCACAGTTGAAGCTGGGCTAGACTCAGCTTGAGCTGTGTGTTGATTCCATGAAACTTTGCACAAATATTTCTTAAGGGACGTAAGTGTGCACAAAGAAAGGATTTATTTAAATTCAACTCCTAAGGGGCGAAAAGGAGTTGAATTTAAATAAATCCAAACGGAGCAAGGTTGGTAGGAAACCACAGTATTTTATTTTTTAATTTGTTGCAGAGGTAGCAGTACATTTGACATGCAGATCCGGTAAAGGAAATCTTAACCATTCGGGTGGAGCCGCAGGCGTCCTCTATGGTTAAATAAAGAAGGAGAAGTTTTAAATACGCTTTGATGGACATATGTTGAATTAGACCTCTAAAATTTGATATTCATTTCTTTTAAAATGAATTATTATTCGAAAGCCTTTTGATTGTTCTGTACTCTTCGCTCTTATATTTGGAAGGCACGTCGTTTTCTCACTGAAGAGGGTTCAAGACGAAAGGTTATCATTGTATGTTTAGTCCGTAATCTAAGATCAAAGACGCATATTTGCTTTAGATGTCGGATTTGGGCGTGTAAAATATGACCAGAGCCCACAAACAAATCTTACCCAGAAAAAAAGAAAGAGAAAATATTTGACGTTGCCCTAAATGTATTTTAGTATGAAAAAAAATAGTGGTCACTAGGGTTGCCACACGTACTGTGTTATAAAATATTTTACGGTTGAGTTAATTTGAATGAGTTGGCCTAACGATATTTATTTATTTATTAAATTTGTCTTCTTACACTTAGTGTTTACTTGCTTTCGAACCCTAACTGGATTTGGAGTCAGCCTTTTATTAGGCTGTTATCAAACAAAACGGACGGAAAGTCAGATGGATTGGTCAAAACCAATCTGACCAATCCATCTGACTTTCCTATCTAGTAAGATCGCCCGGGTCCTTTGTCCGGGTCCGGGCCATTAGTGGGCCCGTTACACCCAAGTGTCCAGGTAATTTGTACTGTATACTTTTTGAGTACAATATAAATACGCAAGAATACTTTATTTACCCTGGATTGAGTGTTTCCTATGTATAATATGTATGTATTTAAAAATATATAGTTCTCTAGATCTCATAGAACAAGTTTATAGCTTAGTTGGGGCTAGGTTACAAGTGTAAAAGTGTCACACATTTCTTTTATTTTATTTATTTGAACAAAACTAGTGACAGCCCTCGTCGTGGCGTGAATGCGTGGGTGGTTGTACAGTTAGAACACTTTAGTTATCATAATACACTGTGTAGGTACTAGGACAATATTTAGATTGCAATTTCTCTATAAACGTATACTGTTACCGATTGAAATCTTAGTGCATTCTAAATCTTACTACAGTATTACAGTATTAATATGTTTATGTAAGTCTAGAATTCAATGGAAAGTTATTTTTTTTAAATCTATTTTATATCATTTTTTTTTTGGTGTTAAGATATCTTTAATAAAAACATAGTCGGTTTTTATTAAAGATATCTTAACTAAAAGAGATTTTCCTGAACGAATGTTCCGAATTTCGATGAATCACCTCACTCCCATCGCTATCTTTGCCGCAGTTATAACAATTCTAACTAAGCAAAATACTTACTTCTAGAAATCCTAGCGACTAAGTAATATTGATAAAAGTGGTAAAACCCATTACTAGCTTTATACAGTATTTTAATTAAATCCCGTTATTCGTTTTCTCAATTTGTACTTATTTTGGCGCTAAAATAATGGATGCTCTAATACTTCCCTATAAACAATATAACTTACTTTGTTCTATGCTGTCAAGATATCTTCTACCAATCTCGCATGTTTTTATACCCCTAGCTGATAAGGCGGTCCCTCTCTAAATTATTTCAGAACAAATATCTAGTCTTTTACTAGACAGTTATTGAACCAAACATTTTTCATAAAGCTTTTATACTTGAAACACCCTTAACATTTAAGGTTAAAATACAATTTAAAAATAAAATTGTTGTATTCTTAAACCTGTACCAAGTATTTCGTATCTTTTCAAGACATAAATCAACTGGCATTTACACTGACAAATACCGGACAGATTTGCAATAACTTTCAAGTAGCCACTGCAATTTGCTGCAAACACATTAGATGCAATTCATTCAACAAGCAAAACTCAACCTTATTCACTTGAAATAAAAACCTATTTCCTTTAAATTAAAAAAAAAAGTTTTTTGTTAAAAAATCGGCCAAAAAACCGGATAAATAAGGTCAGTTTTTGCTTGCAAAAGTTTAGAAGACATTTTCAGTACGTCTGACGGGATTTTGTTTCGAGATTTCGTTTCGTACACAAAGGAAGGAGAAATATTGCTGGCTAAATATGAGAAGACAGCTTTGTTGTTTGTTGCCTAAATATATACGACAGCGTGTACAGGGTTACCAGCGTTTATTATATAAAATAAAACAAGTTGTTGCCATTGTTAGTTTTTGTGTAACTAATAATTTTAGTTTTTACTCGTATGTTCTTTCTTCATCTTAGTTCAGCCCCAATTTCTTCCAAACGATACCGGGATATGGAGCCTTGGATCCACTATTGCTTGGCTGCTAGGAGTAGCTATCGTTTGGATTTTGTTTGGAGCGTTTCCACCTCAACCTGCATCGTTACCTCGTCTGTTATCCAGCAAGTGCGTCACTAGCATATAAGATCACTTGGGCCCCGTAAATCTTGGTGGGATCTTACACCCATCGCATCCTTAATGGTGTATATTACAAAATAGATGTATCTTGTTTTTATTTTTAGCAAAACTTTTATTTTATTAAACAAACAAAATAATCCTATTTTATAATATACACCATATTACAAAATAGGTTTTTTAATATTTTTTTTTATATTAGCTCGCCTATAAATTGAAAGCCACTGTCACAATCCATAGGACTATTAACAGTGGCTCTTAAGTTGGCGGCCTAATGACGCTCCGCTAGAAGAAGGGGTCTTCTAGCGTATTATAAGAGGCAGAAACACGAGCGCTGGCAGAGCATTTCAAATTTCTATTGTTCGACAGAAAAACGATCTTTTGAACCGCCCAGTTCTGGCGAAAATTATTTCCACTGTATAAGACCACTGCCCGGCACGCGTTGTTCGGGACCGAAAAGGAGAGTGCCGTTTCTTTCTATTTCTCGATTTTGTTGAGATCCTCATTTTCTCGTTATTGTTGAGATTAGCTACCAAATTGTGAGCAAGACTTTGCATAAATATAATGTAGATCTATCGAGATGCTTAATCCCAAGTCAATATCACTTATAAATGGTGCATTTATTTCTTTTAACCATTAGTGGGCAGGTTATTATAAGAAGTTCACCAATTGAACGTGGTCACTGTAGCCTATGAAAGTTTGCAACACTAGAGGTGTTACATTCTCTCTGCCCACTCTAAAACTACCTACTAACTAACTAGGTCATAGTGAAGAGAAGAAAAACTTGGAATAAAACCTTGTACCAAACACATATCATCACTGTGGTATAAGTATGGTATCCTCCAGTAAACTCCCTCTTAATACACTACGTCTGTTTTGATTGATTTGATTGATAAATAGGTACAGGTTTTAGTATGTGTTAAGTATCAAATGAAATAACCTCATTTTATATTTTTTTCTACTCTTTTATGAAATAATGGAGTTCAATTTGGAAAAGCTATACTCAATCTTAGAAGAAGTCACTTATTCTGCCTGATTATAGAGACCATTCAGGGGCTAGGGGGTTAGAAAACAATTACAATAAAAAAGTGAAAAGTAATAAGGTAACGTTACTATAAAATTTTTGGAAACCCTATAATATAAATCATAATTATGTTTACATTTTAAAAGAAGCATTAAAGCCAAGGACGAATATATCGTTTAAATTTAGTTCTCGTGAAAATATAAGCGCTTTGTAGAGTGATATTTGCAGTGGTATAGTATGGTGTCAACCAACAGACAGTCGCTAGGGTTGGCAACTAAAGCTTATCAGAGATTCGCGAAATTTCTTTTTGAGGACTTATCTGTAATTCTAATTGGGGTGTAAGCATCCCAACATAATCTCGGGGTTAAAGGGATCTCAACTGCTAACGACCCGGTGCACCTGCGGATTACCAGACAAGCGAACGACAGGCGCCTTTATAGGGTTTAGAGGTGACACGGCAGTCGTATCCAATAAAGCCGAAAATAAAATGGATAACGACAGTTATTCCTAGTAGCCAAATAAAAGTGAACCCCTAACTCCAAAACCAGGTAAGGTTTGCTTGTACGATACGTATCATTTTAAAATTATTAAAGAACCTAACCGGTTTCGCGTCACGGTATTCTCAAAGGTGCATAATATAACCACTGTGACACTGAGGCGAAACCGGTTAGGTTTACCAAGTGAATGTTGTGGAACAGTACAAGTGGTGTTCTTTAATATGTGTAGCAAGTTCTACCAAGTGCCATCAATCAACAGTATAAATAATCTTAAAATTCGAAATTTAATACGAGTACGTAAGGAAAATACGTAAGTAGATTATCCCTTCTTGGCTAAAAAGACTGGCTAGTATCCCGTCCATTCATCACTGCGGCATTCAACTACAGGGTGTAATGCATTGGGTGCCAACGGTTATGACAGCTTCCCTATATCATAGCTTAAGCTTATTTATTTCTTGAAGGATTTACTGGATAAGATTGAATTTTTTTGCGGATTTGGTTTCAGTAACTATACTAATTATATATTTTAATCCAATTACACAACGATACGGGAGATAATGTTTTTAGAGCCTTCAATTCATTTGTCACACTTTATGTATCACTATAGATTTGAAAAAAATAATTTCAATATGGCGGTCTGATAATGAGAAACAGATTTTGCCATAATCACAACTATTCGTAAGTTTCCGATAAAAAAATTTAATGAGATCGGAAAGTCAATACATGATTTGACAGATTTGAATATACGATTCAAAGTTACCGTAAGATTTATGATGATACGAATGAATTACGCTGTCTGTGAATTACGCTTTCCAATCCAATTGACATTTGAATTAGTTGTTTATTGTGCTTAAAAGGGCTGATCAGAATGTGTTAGACAATATTGTGGGAGACTTTTTTTTTGTCCCATTGCAGTGTCTAGATCAAACAAAGTTCATATCGGCTTGTGCGTGCCACCGTGGACAGCGTCAGGCCAATATGTCGGTCACCATGACCGACAGCCGACAACGTTAGACCATCATTACCTCTTTCACCGGCGACCAAAAGAGAAGACCACCGACAAGATCAAAATTTTTGTGCGTCACCGACTAATTTCGGCCTTGGACGGAAGGTCAGATGATGCCGCTCACAATAGCATTAGGCCCCTACTGAATTTCAGCGGGCGTTCTGGTGCCCTAGCTCGACCACCATTCTGACTGTTCTCAGAGGGACCTTCGAGGGCGGCACGAAGAGGGCATAGCTTAAACTGCTTCAGACGATGAGCCCCTGAAAGGCCGGGAATCCCAAACAACATTTCTGTTGTTGCTGCAGCAGGGATAACGGAGCATAAACGCATTCCCCGCGTCAACAACAAAATTGCGGATCACACAAAAATAAGCATCTTTATCAGTTGGGCTTAATGAAGCCGTGTACAAAAAGCCTCAAATACATTCTATAATTCTGTAATAAACTTTATATATTCTATAAAAAATATGGCAACGTTTATGCGTATTTTTATCCCTTTCCCAAGTCACACATAACCTTTTAAAATATTGACATACATTAAAGCTCCACCTACCTACCACCTATTCACGGGATTTTCTCACGTTAGCTTCTAAGAAAATTACGAAATTTTAACCTGAGGAAAAATTGGGAATGCTGAAAAATTTAGTAGCCACTTACGACGTTGAATATTTCAGCATGTACTCAAGGAGCGAACACCTGTCGTAAACTTTGCCTCTATGCAGATGTATACCTACTGGATAGTGCTAGACAGGAGATACCCAAAAATATTTATCGTTATCCGTCTGTCCGTCTGTTTGTCAAGATCCTAGAAATCGGAAAATCAGAACAAACTCTCTCTTCTAATATCTTTGGCACTTTAAATGCAAGTAATTGTATGGGTTTAGTTATTTAGTGAGTAAACCTTATCTTATTTAGCCTACCCCGAGATAGATTTTTAGGTTACACATAAGTGTAACCTAATAATATCTCCGGGACCCAAGTGACCTTTCGGTAAAGGGGGTCAGAGGGCAGTCGCTTCAAACACTGCCAAAATCAGAAGTCAAACGACAGCTGTTTCTAGCAGCCAAATAAAAGCATACCCAGATTTAAAATCCAGGTAGGGTTTGGAAGCAACTGGTAATGCAATGGCAAAGAAGACAACGAAGAGCAGAGGCTTACTACACGGCTACATTTCAGTTATATGTTGTCCCATGTAATAGTTGGTGAGCGTATTGCTAAGGCCTTTTGCTTGGCTTAACGACTACCATGTTACTCCGTGTAAATATCCTCCCGTCATAGCTTTGCTAATCAATGTCCCAGAGCAACTGTTTCCAACAGCGCTCAACACAGTACTGGAATGCTTAACGAGGATGCAACGTGATATAGTTCAATCCCCGTCGCCCCTACATAATCGCGTTGGATTATTTACTTTAAACAATACTATATGAAAATATGCCCACTTTTTGGACATTCATGATTACTGCTCCGCTCTCCTGAATAATAGCGTAATCATATATAGCCTATAGCCATCCTAGGCAAATATGCAATCCTGTACCAGTAGTTACTGAGATAAGCGCGGTCAACCAAAAAAACAAACTGTTCAGCTTTATATATAGACAACATCAAATGATGATATTTTTAGCAAGCGATAGCAATGTGATATAGATCACGAAGTCCCGCGAGAAATAAGGTGATACTTGTGCTATATTTGCAGACATCTGCTTGTAGTTATGTAGCGACGTCAGATTTGTAATCAACTAGAGTGCCCGCCATGCGTGTTAGCAGAGTGAGCCTGCTTATGGATATATTCTTACGTTATTGGATATTTACATACATTGTACGTAACTGTTATATATTTTATACGTCAAGTTGGTAAGATTAGAGAGCTTTTTGGTAGTAAAAAGTTTATTTGCGGGGGGTGCAATGGGTAAAATGCGTCCCACTAAGAAATTTAGCGGTACTGACTAAAGGACGAGGCGACTACGCAGGCATCATTAAGGGGTCGGAAAGTCAGACGACAATCGCTCCTAGAGCCAAAGATATAAAAAAACATAGCGTCTACTGGCAACTAAGTAAAAGTGAACCCTATTCTCCAAACCAAAAGTAGGGCTTGGAAGCAATGGGGAATACACTATTTTGGAAAAGAAGATGCTTTGGACAAGAAGATTCAGTAAAGTGTATTCTATTCTATTCTCTAATACGCTGTGTTAGAGAATAGAATATAATACACTTTACTGTAAACCATAGTCTGTTAGATAGAAAATAACCACGAAATTATTTTGAAGTACAATGAATGATCTTATTGCTTATGGCGAACGTTTTTTCTCCTTTGAAATGGAAAACAAGCATACGGTTGGTTAAAAAGGCTTTTTAACACTTTACTATATAAATAAAACTATCTCTGAATCTATAGAAGAAAGGTTCTGTTATAAAGATATACCCCTACACTATATCCCGGGAACAAGTTCCTGTGGGCAACGGGTACGGGAAATCATCCCTATGAGAACAGAGACAGTGGAAAAACTAGAATACGTACAGTCGGCAAAGAAGAAAAGCATACAGAGCCAAATAAAGGTTTTTTTTTAGAAAATGCTTTAACTCTTTATGACATTTTTTTACGATGTGGGATCTCCGGTGCTATTTATCTCTTCTTCCTTTTTAACCGCTTCTTTTGAGCATATTATCTCCTCGTAAAATAAGGTAACTGTGTTCTATACACTTTCACTATTGACCATAGCCAGAAAAATTGTTTGCGGTCCAAGACTTCCCACTTCTATGGTTACTACGAGACTGACTGTCAATGTGTTAATTAAAAAAGAATTAATGAGATCCTTTTTAAGTTTCACTAAACCAAATATAATTTGAAAAAAGTAACTTAACCTTTAATATTTATCTCCATCCAAAGGTTCCCTACAATAAATTGCACTTAGCCGCTGATTGTATATTTTTAAATCTCTATTCGATAAAAAATGATCTAAGATAACATATTATTATTATATAACGATAATAAAAGGGGGATGATGGATTTTCGCCATATAACGCCAGATTATATTATTATACTTACCTACACGTAAATATGAATTGGTATACAATAATGTATACTTCTATTCAATGCTATTCTAAAACTAATCAACAAAATTGAATTTAATATAATGTCCATATAATAGATGTAGCCGACCATTGTTCGCACAAGGACAGTTTCTCAAACAGACGTAATTGAAATGTTTGTCATTGAATTTAGTAAGTCACTTAAAATATAATAGCGCTTCTCAAACTGCCTCGTGATTATAATGACAAATGGTGGTTTCTCAAGACCATTCTATGGCCTTTACAATTCCCGCTCTACCATTTTCCATCCTATCCTCAAAACACTCCAAACGGTGGTGGCAGGCGTCGACTCTCACCGTTAACCTATAAAACTCACTGAATCTTCTGGCGTGGGAGTGGAATCTTCTGGATCACTTTCATGTCAGTTTGTCTATCCGTCTCGCTATCAATATCCTTTATCTTGCAAACGCGTGAAGTTATCGAGTTGAAATTAAAACTAGGTATATACTCAGGTTTATGGTGCCTTGAAGTTGAGACAAAATATATAATATGTGTTAGTACACAGGTAAGAACTTCCTTACGACATTTTTTGTGATAGATAAAAAAATTGTCTCATACGCCGATAAAGAAGTTTCACCTACGATAAAGAAGTTTCACTTCAAAACAATTTGGTGCGTAACCGAAAAACGTAACGATTAAGTTATAAATAATAGATTTTCTGTTGTAGATAGCAAGCAAATGAAATATAAAAAAAAGTAAAAAACTGTCTCGATTTTTCATGTGGTTTAGTGTTGTTTTTCCACGAGTATTAGCAGTAGAGTCGTCTCTGCAAGTATTACACTGCTGCAAATCAGCTTCTATATAATTTAAAATCACCAATTTTATAAAAAAAAAGTCTAGTATCAAATGTCACTGATTGCTAAATTTTCTATTAATCACAACTTCGGTGGGAATATACGCCGTTAATTGAATTATCTACAACTTATCGTTCACTATCAATGTTACCGAAGGAACTAATTAGTATTAAACAAATTATTTTATTCGGTAACGATTTAACCTGACAACGTTTCGTCTGAAACATGGTGAAACACGGTGGGTATTTAATATGACTCTGCCACCACTTTGAGAACAAAGGTGTGAAATAAAAACGATTTATCTGAAAATCAGCATTAATTCAAATAGACATACTGAAATTATTATTATGGATTATTTAAAGGATATTTTCTCTTGGCTGAAATTCATAATATCAGAGTGCTGACGTTTTAATTAAAAAAATATGTGTGTACGATTTGGTCGGCTGATACTATATAGCTTGCCTTAGGCCAATGTTTTAATATTTTTTTATTTTATGAATGTCAGCTGCCATGTTGAAGTGGCCCACCGTTTATTTTCTGACACATAATTTAAAGCAACAGCTATTATACTCGGGCCCCTTATCGAAGTGGGTATTAAAACCTTTTTATAAGTTTTTTTAGGGAACGGAGATTGCGGATTACAGTAGAAGCAAAAAGAACAGTGAGTGGGACACTCCCGGCCTTTTACTACCGTACTAACCACTAAAAACAACAGTATTTCGCCTCTTCAAAACACCGTTTCTGCCGCGACCCGGCTATGAAAATTTCACATGATAGTGATCTCCTTGGGTCAGACGTGTGTGCACGATCTCCCGTAGAAGTTCAGGCTGTTCCTAGTATACCCATTCATCTTTAGTATCTCCTGAACATGATCCAACTCCTGCTGTAGATGTTCAGGGTCGCAGAGGTCATTGGCGCATGAGGGTTACACACAAAAGTAACTCCATACATATTCTCGGCCCTCACCGCCAGTCCAGCCGCGATCACGAACGCTGCAACGCGTTCGAAACGTCGGTGAATGTAAGTAGAATTTTGTTTCGCGTGAAGTCCCGAGTAGTATATAAAACTTGAGTACACACCGCGAAAGTTTAAAAATAACATATTTTATATTCTTTATTATATCAGTTTATTTGTATTAGCATACAAAGCATCTTTAAATATATATAATATACTTGTATATCAATCACGTCTTATCCCCGTAGGGGTGGCAGAGCCATATTATACGCCCACATTTTACCTGTCTCACGCAATAGGTGTTGATCCCTTTGCCGTGTTGAAATAGACATACTCAGGTTGTGGCTACTTGCTGTAGAAATTTTCCATACCGCCCTTAGGGCCTTCAACTTGGCTTGACGACTGTCATGCTACCGACAACCGGGACCAACGGCTTAATGTGCCTTCCGAAGCACGGAAACGCTCGTAAATGGAAATACCACAAAACAGTCACCCTTCCGTAACGTAACCAGCCATAGCGAAAGTTGCTTAACGCAGTAATCGTTTACAGAACAATGAATCAGCGGGACCTGTCTATTTTTACCTACTTTATATACTATTTTTCTATGATTTAATTACAAATGTATAGCGACAGATTTTTTCTTAAACTTGTAGTTTAGGACCAGGGCGGTTTTACTTGTCAAAAGTTTATTTCATTTCAACAAAAAATACCCTATATATTTTGATTAGCTTGACAGTGTAAAATATACGTTTATAAAGTTGTTACTTAGAAACTTTTTTACACAGCTTCAAATGACTCCAGACTTGAGTTATGGTTTTAATTTCAACTCGATGCCACACTTTCTACAGATCTTGGATCAGGGTCTTGACAGATAGACGGGCGGACAACAAATTGATTTCATAAGGGTTCTGTTTTTTTCCTTTTAAGGTATGAAATCCCAAAAACGTCGCGCCTACCTAATCGACATGGTTTTGTTAATATAAAGAACATAAAAGTTGCTATTTACTTACATATTACTTCGTGACAAGACGTTTCTCCTACTTTGTTCATTATCTGTAAAGAAAAACAAACAAATTACTAACACACAATTAACTATACAGGCAAGTGATCAAATAATACTTTATTATGAATATATCATCATAGTCGACATACTACAAAAATAGTGACAAAAAGGGAATATTGAAATCTTACTAATATGTAAATGTTAAAGTTTATTAATTTGATTGTTTTTTAGTCAATCAGATTTAGACCTAGTTGCCATCTAGGTCTCCTGCTATGAAAAGGAAAAACGAGGCACTACTTCTCTTTTCAACTCCTTTAATTTATCCTTTGATAAATTTCTATGTAGGTAAGATATTCTACCTTTTCCTGGGACTTTACCGAGTTCGAGCTCGGTGTAATCGGTGTTTTCCGATCTTGGTCATTGCTGTAGATCCTATTTAAAAATCACTAACTAACTAACTAACTATCTTCACGCTGTATCCCTGACGGGGTAGTCAGAGAGGACAGATCGCCAGGCTTCGCGATCCATGCATACTTCTATCGCTTCTTCGAGATTCATCAATCGCTTCATACACGCACGTCTGGGTATCCGAGTACTTTTGACCTTTCCGTTTTTGAGCAATCTGCTCACGTGGTCTTCATATGTAAGTCTCGGCCTACCCTGACTCCTTCTACCCTCTACTTTTGAACAATATATATTCTTCGTCAATCGTTCCTCACTCATTCGTTGGACGTGTCCAAACCAACGGAGCACGCCCTTTTCCAGCTTAACGCTGACACTTTCATTCAAACCTGCCATATTGCGTATCACTTCGTTACGTATTCGGTCGGCCAAGGTAACGCCGCACAATTTTCGAAGTGATCGCATCTCCACAGCATTCAATTTACTTTCATGCATCTGCTGACATACCCAGGTTTCACTACCGTAAAGCAAAGTTTGCACTAGCACTGCGTTATGAATCGCCAATCGTGCTTCTTTTACGATGCTTTGTCGCTTTACTAACTGGGACAAAGCACCGTTAACTTTGTTTCCGGCAGCTGCTCGCCGTTTTACATCCGAATCACATCTTCCATCCGCGCTAAACATACTTCCTAAATACACAATTTCATTCACTTGCTCTAGACGTTCCTGGTTTACCCTAATCTCGCATTTAGTTCTTACGTCACCTCTTTCAAATACTAGAACCTTAGTTTTACTTGCATTCAAGCGAAGACCCTTACTTTCACACTCCTCTTTCATATTAGTGACTAATGCCTGAAGGTCGGCATCTGATGAGGCCATGAGCACCGTATCATCAGCGTACAGCAGACAGTTTACTGTAAAGTCACCCAAATTCACACCCATATTAAAATCTTTCAACTTCTGCAGGCAACTATCCAGATACACTATGAACAGCCAGCCGGACATGACACATCCCTGTTTGACGCCTGTACAGACATCAAAAAGAGGTGACACCCCCCTCCTACTCGCACGCAAGCCGTGCCCTGTAATCCCTATAAAGCGACTGTATTGCCCGCAGTAGCGAGCCGTCCACACCATATCCGGGCAGCAAGTCCCACAGCGTTTCTCTCACAACGTTCTCAAATGCTTTCTCTAGATCCACAAAAGCGCAGAAAACCTTCTGGCTAAGAGCCAGAAACTTTTCCGCGATCATGCGGAGAGAAAACACTTGATCCATGCAACCTCTTCCACGTCGGAATCCGCATTGAGCCTCCCATAAATACCTTTCAGACTTTTCTTGCATTCGTGACGTTATAACCTTTGCATCCACCTTAATAGCTAAGCTGACCAAGCTGATCGCCCTGTAGCTGGAGCAGTTTAGGCGCGAGCCTTTCCCTTTGTAAATAGGTACTACAACTGCTACTCGCCAGTCATCTGGGACCTCACCCGTCCGCCAGCACAAGTTGCATAACAGACATAGTGTGTATTTGATCATCGCAGCAGTAACTCTGTCTTTTCCCGCAGCCTTACCACAATTCATACTTCTTATCGCTTGTTCTATTTCTTTCATACTAATGACTTCAATGACATCGGGATCCGGAGCATCGAAGTGAGCTCCACTTCACGATGTGGCATCTCTGTCTTTTCTTGCATACATCTTTCCATAATATTCACTCCATCTCTGCTGGACGTCAGTTTGGTCTGTTAGGACGTCATTTTTAACACTAAGCACTTTATTCATACTGCAGATTGCCGAACAACTCCGGGTCTTGCCTACCTCTTTCCAGAAGAGCTTGGCATTATCCCGGAAATTGGACGACAACCTTTCATCCGCTTTCATTCTGCACCTTTCACGAGCTTCTTCTATCAGTGCCTTCGTGTTAACTTTCTGCAGCTTGTATCTCTCTTTCATATTAAAATCATTTCGCGAGGCTAAGTAGTCTAGCCATGCTTTCTTCTTCATTCGAACTGCTTCTTTCACTTCCTCATTCCACCATGCATTACTACTGCCTCTTTTCGTTTCTCCACACACTTCCACAGCGGCAATTATCATACTATCCCTAAGGTTCTGCCATACACTTTCCACATTCTCACTACTTACATTGACGTCGCCAAGCTTTTCGGCTACCCTTTCATTATATTTATCCCTAATAGATGCATCCTGCAGCTTCCAGCTTTTGATGCTATAATTCGGCTCAGGTTCAGGACACTCGGTACGATGACGGATTGTGTTCGCCACATACAAATCCTTTTCCTTACAAAATGCCTGTATTAGCTTGCCAGCGTCATTCACCCTTTTATCCCCATACTTCCCGAGTACCGACTCAAAACCATCGCGAGCGGTACCCACCCATCCATTCACATACTATAAGTCTTTCATTTCCTTCTATCACATTTAGAGCTTCTCTCATACTCTCCCAGAAGTCCTCTAGCTCACTCGCGTTCGACGAAGATACTGGCGCGTAAGCAGCTACCAGGAAAATCTTCGTCAAACCAAGTTTTACACGGATCCAGAGAATTCTAGGACCTACCAGTTTGTACTCATACATACCGGAGGCCAATCGCGTTGACAGCAAAATTCCAACCCCCCGACTGCCATGCTCGCTCTCTGGTACTCCAGACCAAAGCGCGAGCATCTCACCCGGGAGCTCCAAGACTTCGCTGCCCTTGCGCTTGGTCTCTGTCAAGCACACTGCATCTAACTTTCTCTCATTCATAACTTCCATCAACTCATTCATCTTATCTGTCATTCCTCCCCTAACATTCCACGCAGCTACCCTGCACTCCATCCTCCACTTCCCGCCGTGTCGGGCCGCGCGTGTAGGGTGGCGGTCCCCTACGCCGCTCTGGCACACACTTTTCGCACCAGCGGGGACAAACTGGTGCGCGTCGCCTCGGGGGCACGCCCTAGCATTATTCGCCCTGGTGGCACTCGTGTTGGAGTAGAATTGCAGCCGTAGCTGGCAGGGATGGCGACGTGCACGCTTCTACTCTTCATCCCCAGAATTGCAGCCGTAGATGGCAGGGAAAAGTCAGGAAAGTCAGGAAAAGTCACAGTAATGGAAATGCTGGTGGGATTAATGCTAATTAAAAAGAAATGCGTGCAACATTCTATAAAAATGACAGCCAAACTAGTCGAAAGATTCTTGACAATATTTGAAATTGGGACATACTGAGTCACCAATGTCTCCGTAGACCAAGACAGCTTACCTGCTGACTAACGGGCGAGACAACGACGCAACGCTCTTGCGGGGTTAAAATTTCACACAGCAGTCGATTCTATTAAGATTAAGACAAGAGCCAAATGGTAGTTGCTCCCAGAAGGCATAATAGTGAACACCAGGTTTCTAATGCATGTGTAGTTTGGAAGCAACTGGCCATACAGGAAGATAGAGTGAAATACGAGGTTAACTGAATTAAACCAGAGTAACTTTCAAATACGCATAGTTGATAATTTAATTTTCATGTTAAGGGTACTACAGCAGTCTCAAGTCAAGAAGTGCTGGCTTGACGTCGTAAAAGATGTGTGTGATCACCGTGTGAAGTGGAGGAGAAAAGGTAGGAAAGCTGACTCCGGGTGTCGCGAGACGCAACTGGGACAGACGCTCAGATGATGATGATGATGATGACTTAGTCTCAAGTACTAGGTGGTAAATGTATTGCGCTTTTGTAATGGATAGGTTGTGGTTTTGTACTGTTAAAAACTTTGAATTCGCCCATTAGCCCTTTAATTTGACTATATGATAACCATTTTTTTTATTGGGACTAATCCCATCCGCATTCCCATATAAGATAACCATGTTTTTGGCAACCGCATGGTAAAGCTCGTAAATAGAAATGCCCTATACCAGGACTCATCGTATCATAAAATGCTTAACGCAGTCATCGTTTACAGAATCTTTGCTAACGGGACTACGAAATCCTCAAACAAAAACGAAAAAAAAAGAAGTCAAAATCATTACTCCTAGCAATAAATCAAGGACATAAATATATACATAAAGACATAAATAGACAAAAGAAGATGAAAAAAAATTATCAAATCTGGAATCACTGCCAGTTATTACTCGTAGAAGAAACCTTACAAATGTTTTATGAAAATTTCCATCACAGTTAAAGTTACAAACGATTTATTTTATTTGAAAAGATTGGAAGCGTCCAATCTAAGACCTTTCGACCCTTAATTTTATGGGCCGCAAATGGGGAAAAGTTTTCGCAAATTTCAGCGCAAATTCTCAAAGAATTCGGTCCTTGAACTTATCCTGAGTCTTTTGTAAAGACTTGCGTCTTTCAACGAGAAAAGATGAAATAAATTAGAAAAATGTTTAATTCATAAAATTAATATCGTAAGGTTTTAAACACTTTTCAAACTCAAAACCGATAAAGAAAAAAGATTTGATTGGAACTTAACAATGCAGATTGCTGTTTTGAAACGTATACAATCATAACATGAAACGACCTAATATTGTGACAATATTTCAATGTTTTTGAAGTTCATGTCAGAATACTCTAACTACTACTAACTTCTCGTAGATATAAATTCTGTCTAACTTAAAGCGGCAGCCATTTTCATGCGTGAACCATTATAAGTCTAGGTTATATCCATATTTTACTAGGTCCGTGATAATCAATCCTCACGTGACCGTAATATAAATTAGAACGATATTTAGGAAAAGAGGAGGGAACCGTCATCACAGTACATTCACATCACAGTATGGTACTTTATCGTCATACCTCATCATTTCCTAGTGGAAACGTGAATAGGCGTTCGTTGGCGATCAAAGGACGGTGTACGATCCAACCTTATTTACCCAGACTCTTTATTACAGGATGGGACGTGACATCCCAGCAGTCTACACATTGCCTCGTCGAATATTCTTGTTACCATCAGATATACTTTGATTCTCTCTCCGCGGTCTCAGTGTTCGGTAAACGATCTCTGAGGTACGCAACTTTCACTATGGCTGGTCGTCGGATGGGTGACCACTTTGTGGCATTTACATTTGCGAGCGTTTCCGTGCTTCGGAAGGCACGTTAAGCCGTTGGTCCCGGTTGCCAGTAAAATGGCAGTCGTTAAGCCTGGTTGAAGGTATTATAGGCGGCTTAAAAAATTTCAACAGCTGGTAGCCACAGCCTGCGTCTGTCTATTTCAACACGGCAATGGGCTCTCCACCTATTACGAGGGACAGGAATCCACACGGTGAAAAGTGGGCATATAATATGCCTCTACCACCCGTTCGGGGATAAGGCGTGATGGATATTTATTTTATTTATATTCTAGGCCATTCGCCATATACAAGTTTTATCAATCTCAATAGTGCCCCGTACAAGGGCGAAAACTTTACTCGTATTTTACTCACGGTTGCCATATTGTGAAGCGTAAGATTACAAACGTCTACCAACATAGAGGGAGAGTTGACAACTGCCTACCTCTTTCATCGAGGAGTTTAATTTGTCACTCCTTTTTGTTACAACTTACCGATACAGACGATACATGGACCGTTAAGGGTTTTAGTTCGAGTTCTATTTCTCTTTACCATAACCTCCTCGGTTAATCAGCTAAGAAAAGAAGGAAGACTGCTTTCAAGTCACACTGGCTTGGGCCCTGAAGGTTTGATAGGGTCTCATCGAACTCCTTAGTTATAAGTATAAAAAAATAGTAACATTAATTTTAGACTGTTTCTTTCTTTCATCTCCTATTTTAATATCGTTCTATGATCTATTTTAGCCATATAATATCTGTTTCCATTAGTTACCAAGATTTAACACTAAATGAATAAAGCAAATACTTCAATAATTCCACTTTTAAGCCAAAAAATCTAATTACGGCACTTATTAAGTTAACGGGCGGGAAGTTTTGACAGCCTGCAAATGACTGAACATCCATTTTAGCTTCAGAATAATGACTGAAAACAGTCCATAAACATTCTCATCCAGTGAATACGCTCCCTTTGTGTCGTGTCGCGTGAATATTGAAATTTTTGGGACACTTCCGTTGGTTCCGCTCGTGACGTTTGACAGTCGCGGTTCGTAATTAAAAGTGATTTGGGAACGAAACTTTTGAAGGTTTGAAACAAAATTGAGTTTTAGAACAGCGTTCTTCAATTCATTGTTACATACATTAGAATAACTCCTAATGTAGCCTTCAATTCTCTTAAATTACTTATCTGAAGATTCTTACTTACTTACTTTAAGAGTTGGGTTTGGTTCAACGCGTTATTCTTGGGAATCGTACTTTATCGTTAAAATTTAAAAAAGAAAATTGTGCTGTATTTACCATTTATCGAGGAACGCTGTAGGCTGTATCATCACGCTGTTAGTCAAGAGAGCAAAGCAGTTATTATAAATGATAGCAAATCGGGCAAATTTTCATAAATTATTGTGTATTTAATAAACGATGGAATTAAATGGGTACAATGGGGGCATAGTATTCTGTATTCTCTTATTTACAAGAGCTTATTGTATGCATAGATTTAAGCGTAGGTGTAGAGAATTCTTGGTCTATGATTATGTGCGTATTGTGATATAATTTTTGACTGCCTCGGTAGCGTAAGTGGTCGTGTATGCAACTGCCGCGCTAACTGAAGTCTCGGGTTTGATTGCCGGGTCGGAACAAATTTAGTGTGATCCGCTAATGTTTATTTCGGAGTTTGGGTGTTTCCTATATATAATATGTTTGTATCTAGAAATATATAAGTATTTTGTTATAGTAGCTTATATTAGCTGACTTTGAGCTAGATGGCGCTGCGTAAAAAATAAAATTATTATAACCAGATGTATGATTTGGTTTAATTTCGAATTTCGAATGATTGTCAAAACCGGCACTCGGATGAAAAAAAATTATGTTTATAATGGTAGCCCATAAATGTAATGGTTTCTCCTGTCGATAAAATTTGGAAACCCTTGTCAAATTTCGGATATAAATTTTAATAGGTCAATGAAACTAATTTCCGAAATACTTTTGAAATCAATTATTATATAGCATATAGCAATTATTGCCATAATTAGCATGGAAAAAAATTGGCAACTATGATCAGCAAGCGCTCGTAACTGTGATCGGCATCGCTAACCCAGTGTTCTGTAAATTTTTAACCTTTGGATTGTTTTCAACAGTACTTTTTTTGGTCTGTTAGAACTGTTTCAGAAGTTCAATTTATGGTCTGTAATTCTAAATTATTATCGTTAAACCACTTTCGCTATGGCCGGTTACGGATGAGTGACCGCTTCATGGTATTTTCATTTACGAGTGTTTCCGTGCTTTGGAGGACAGTTGAAGACCTTATGGACGACTTGTATAATTTCAGCAAGGCAAGGCAACAGTAGGTCTCCACAACTTGTGTCTATCTATTTCAACACAGCAATGGGTTCACCACCATTATGTGGTACAAAAATATGCATGGTGAAAAGTGGGCGTATAATATGCCTCTGCTAACCCTTCTGATATAAGGCATAACTTATAAACTAAACTGAGCCCACGATGAACGTCGATACAGAGGAAGTTGAGATTGTTCAGCAAAGAGAGCTTTGAGTTAGGAAAGGGTTAACGGTAAATGCACAAGGGTATATATTACAGACATTGAATTTATCTGGGTTTTGGTAACCCCGAATCAGGTTGGGATCTCCAAGTAAATTTTCCAACGTCTATTATTACATGTAAATTTATACATTCCAGTCCAAGACTACCAGGACTTTAATTGGTCGTGCTAATTAATGTCTAGCACATAAAACATTTTAGCCTTTTTGTTACCACCTCACTAAAAAGGCAACGGGTTCAAAATGTCTTCCAAATTTAACATTTAAAATAGACACATTTTATAAAATTTATTAGGCCCTTTAGACCCACCCCAGTTCTGTTCGTTGTGCTTCGGAAGGCACGTTAAGCCGTTGGTCCCGGTTGCCTGCAACTAAATTTTATCCCCATACTCTCATGGTAACGGATAATATGCAGGTGAAACCAAGGGGAATCCACTTATAAGTATTATATTAATGTTGAGGATGGAGTGCAGGGTAGCTGTGTGGAATGTTAGGGGAGGAATGACAGATAATATGAACGAGTTGATGGATGTTATGAATGAGAGAAAGTTAGATGCAGTGTGCTTGACAGAGACCAGGCGCAAGGGCAGCGAAGTCTTGGAGCTCCCGGGTGGGATGCTCGCGCTTTGGTCTAAAGTACCAGAGAGCGAGCATGTCAGTCGGGGGGTTGGAATTTTGCTGTCCTCGCGATTGGCCTCCGGTATGTATGAGTACAAACTGGTAGGTCCTAGAATCCTCTGGATCCATGTAAAACTTGGTTTGACGAAGATTTTCCTGGTAGCTGCTTATACGCCAGTATCTTCGTCGAACGCGAGTGAGCTAGAGGACTTCTGGGAGAGTATGAGAGAAGTTCTAAATGTGATAGAAGGAAATGAAAGACTTATAGTATGTGGAGACTTGAATGGATGGGTGGGTACCGCTCGCGATGGTTTTGAGTCGGTACTCGGGAAGTATGGGGATAAAAGGGTGAACGACACTGGCAAGCTAATACTGGCATTTTGTAAGGAAAAGGATTTGTGTGTGGCGAACACAATGTTCAACCACAAACAAATTCATATGTATACGAGGAGATGTAAGTCAAAGAGAAGCATGATAGATCTATTCCTAATGGATAGTCGGCTCCGTAAACAGGTGATGGACACAAGGGTTTATCGAGGCGCTGAGCTGGGATCAGACCACTACCTAGTCATAACTAGGATTAGGGGTCTGTTCGCGGGTTGGCGTCATCGTACCGAGTGTCCTGAACCTGAGCCGACTTATAGCATCAAAAGCTGGAAGCTGCAGGATGCATCCATTAGGGATAAATATAATGAAAGGGTAGCCGAAAAGTTTGGCGACGTCAATGTAAGTAGTGAGAATGTGGAAAGTGTATGGCAGAACCTTAGGGATAGTATGATAAATGCCGCTGTGTAAGTGTGTGGAGAAACGAAAAGAGGCAGTAGTAATAAGCGTGATGCATGGTGGAATGAGGAAGTGAAAGAAGCAGTTCGAATGAAGAAGAAAGCATGGTTAGACTACTTAGCCTCGCAGAATGATTTTAATATGAAAGAGAAATACAAGCTGCAGAAAGTTAACACGAAGGCACTGATAGAAGAAGCTCGTGAAAGGTGCAGAATGAAAGAGGATGAAAGGTTGTCGTACAATTTCCGGGATAATGCCAAGCTCTTCTGGAAAGAGGTAGGCAAGACCCGGAGTTATTCGGCAATCTGCAGTATGAATAAAGTGCTTAGTGTTAAAAATGACGTCCTAACAGACCAAACTGACGTCCTGCAGAGATGGAGTGAATATTATGGAAAGATGTATGCAAGAAAAGACATAGAAGCCACATCGGGAAGTGGAGCTCACTTCGATGCTCCTGATCCCGATGTCATTGAAGTCATTAGTATGAAAGAAATAGAACAAGCGATAAGAAGTATGGAATGTGGTAAGGCTGCGGGAAAAGACAGAGTTACTGCTGAGATGATCAAGTACGGTGGGTCGCATGTCTGGGACACACTATGTCTGTTATGCAACTTGTGCTGGCGGACGGGTGAGCTCCCGGATGACTGGCGAGTAGCAGTTGTAGTACCTATTTACAAAGGGAAAGGCTCGCGCCTAAACTGCTCCAGCTACAGGGCGATCAGCTTGGTCAGCTTAGCTAGTAAGGTGTATGCAAAGGTTATAACGGCACGAATACAAGAAAAGTCTGAAAGGTATTTATGGGAGGCTCAATGCGGATGCCGACGTGGAAGAGGTTGCATGGATCAAGTGTTTTCTCTCCGCATGATCGTGGAAAAGTTTCTGGCTGTTAGCCAGAAGGTTTTCTCCGCTTTTGGGGATCTAGAGAAAGCATTTGATAACGTTGTGAGAGAAACGCTGTGGGACTTGCTGCCCAGATATGGTGGGGACGGGCAATACAGTCGCTTTATAGGGAATGTAAGGCTTGCGTGCGAGTAGGGGGGGATGTGTCACCTCTTTTTGATGTCTGTACAGGCCTCAAACAGGGATGTGTCATGTCCACCTGGCTGTTCATAGTGTATCTGGACAGTTGCCTGCAGAAGTTGAAAGATTTTAATATGGGTGTGGATTTGGGTGACTTTACAGTAAACTGTCTGCTGTACGCTGATGATGCGGTGCTCATGGCCTCATCAGAAGCCGACCTTCAGGCATTAGTCACTAATATGAAAGAGGAGTGTGAAAGTAAGGGTCTTCGCTTGAATGCAAGTAAAACTAAGGTTCTAGTATTTGAAAAAGGTGACGTAAGATCTGAATGCGAGATTAGGTTAAACCAGGAACGTCTAGAGCAAGTAAATGAAATTGTGTATTTAGGAAGTATGTTTAACGCGGATGGAAGATGTGATTCGGATGTAGATCGGCGAATAGCTGCCGGAAGCAAAGTTAACGGTGCTTTGTCCCAGTTAGTAAAGCAACAAAGCATCGTAAAAGAAGCACGAATGGCGATTCATAACGCAGTGCTAGTGCCAACTTTGCTTTACGGTAGTGAAACCTGGGATCTCGGGAATCGCGAAGCCTGGCGATCTGTCCTCTCTGACTACCGCGTCAGGAATACAGCGTGAAGATAGTTAGTTAGTTAATTAGTTAGTTATATTAATGTTCCTGTGACCTTTATTTATCATAAATATACAAAACAACCTGTACATTCGATAGCAATAAATAATTAAATGAAAATGAGACACTGAATCCCTTTCATAATCGTCCTTTAAATCAGCAACTACTCCTGATAATAGCGCATAGGGTTATACAAAGACCAGTTAAATTGAGATATTTAAGGAAGACGGTCCCCTTGTGTTTACAAGGCTCTCAGTGTGTAACGAGTCTGTTACACTTGCGGACAAAATAATGTGTCCGATTTGTTTACCATATTTTCAATAATGAAAAAATAAAGTTATAATAAGTGGATTGCAATGGAAAATTAAAATTTAATGTACGGACTAAATGTCGATATGTATGTGTAGTGGCATTTCTAGAAACATCTTCTTTTCTTCCCTATATGTATTCATTTATTATTTCATATTTTTTTCTAGTTGTGTTGGGATGTAAAGACGCAGAAAACCATTTATGTAGATATATTTTTTCAAGTTTTAGTCCGAAACTACCAGGCCTTTAATTGGTAGTGCTAATTAGTGTCTAGCACATAAGACCTTATAGTCTTTTTGTTACCACCCCACTAAAAAGGCAACGGGTTCAAAATTTCTTCCAAATTTAACATCTAAAATAGACACATTTTATTAAATTTATTCGGCCCTTTAGTCCCTCCCCAGTTCCGTGCTTTGGAAGGCACGTTAAGCCGTTGGTCCCGGTAGCCAATAAAATGGCAGTCGTTAAGCCAAGTTGAAGGCCTTATGGGCGGCTTACAACAATTTCAACAGCAGGTCGCCTCAGCCTGCGCCTGTCCATTTCAACACGGCAATGGACAATGGGAAATGTGGGCGTTTAATATGCCTCTGCCTACCCCTTCAGGGATAAAGGCGTGACAATATGTATGTATGTGTGTATGTATGTATGTGTGTATGTATGTATGACGTATGTGTGTATGTATGTATGTAAAGTTCTCTTTTTTATTTTAAGTTAATGGACTTCTTCTTCTTCGTCATACAACTGTCATTAGAAAGCACCTTTCTTGGATTTATCAATATGAAATACTTAAGCTCATTTTCATATTTAACTTACTATCCTTATAGCGCTAGTGGCCTCGCGGACTCAGTGTTCTGTAAACGATCACTGATTTACGCAACATTCACTATGGCTGGTCTTCGGATGGGTGACCACTTTGTGGCATTTATATTTGAGAGCGTTTTCGTGCTTCGGAAGGCACGTTAAGCCGTTGGTTCCAGTTGCCAGTAACATGGCAGTCGTTAAGTCCTGTTGAAGGCCTTATAGGCGGCTTGAAAACGTTCAACAGCAGGTAGCCACAACCTGCGTCTGTCTATTTCAACACGGTAATGGGCTTTTACGTGGAACAGGAATACACATGGTGAAAAGTGGGCATATTATATGCCTCTGCCACCCCTTCGGGGATAAGGCGTGATAGAAAAGAAATCCTTATAGCCTAACTATCCTTCGTACCATTTTTTTTTACATGTAGTGTACTCACCATGTTAAGGTATACAGTTTTACAGTGTCAATTTGCTACAAGCAGCAAATGAGAGGGTCCGGACAAAGGAGGTAACTAAACTTAGGAATATTAGTTTTATTTAGTAGAACGTTTTATGTACTATATGTAACGGTTTTGATTATTTTGGAGTAAATCAGAAGTGACCAATTTGAGGAACTACTGACGAAACCTAGTGCGACCTACCAATTATAAATAAATATTGTGGGACAGTTTTCACACAGCGCCATCTAGCCCAAAGTAAGCTAATATTAGCTTGTGTTATGGGATCTAGATAACTGATAAACATACTTATATATTTCTATATACATATAAATTATAGATAAATAACACCCAGACACAGAATAAACCATCGTGCTCATCACACAAAGTTTTATTCTGGGTGGGAATCGAACCCACGACCTCTTGCGTAGCAGTCGGATACACTCCCACCGCGCCACAGAGGCAACCAATTATGTATTTACTTCTAGTAAATATAAATGAAACTTACCAAATCTTGTATTTACTTATTTACAATTTGTAATTGTTTTGAAAACAGAAATGCTAGTTAAAGTTAATGGCATATAGCGTAAGATGTTAAACGCAGTTATCATTTAAGTACAGAACACTGAGCAAACGGGACTATGAAAATTTCATCGAACAACTGCCAGGAAATAAGGCGGAAATTGAAAGCGCTCAATACAACATCCGTGACAGTTGGGTAATGAAAAACTAAAGATTTTTTATACCGTATACAGAATAATTTAAATAAGTTATTTTTTTATTTTAACAATCTATAATGATGTAAAGGGCCACACCGAAATCTCTGGAGCGCAAGCGACATCATCCTCTGAGCAAAGCACGAGGCAACGTTTCAGTCGCCCTTATAGAATTGAGAGATCAGGCGACAGATACTCCCAACAATACCGAAAGTCTAACAAAAGCATTTTTTTTATTTTGGCTCTTCAAAATGACGCCTCCCGCCTGTTGGCAAGCAAAGACGACGATATCTCGACCCGCAGTGCTCCAAAAGCGACCCTCATTTTGACGGCCCAGAAATATGCCTTTTTCACGCGTTTTAAATGACGCAGGATTGTATGAGGAGGGTAACACGTGCGCCGGTAGAGAGTTCCATGTTTTTATGGTGTGACATAAGAAAGACCTATTTTATGGAATCTTTTGGTTCTGGGCACGATTGTGTCCACAGTGTAAGGATGACATCTCTGCCCAGCTCGTGTTGTTCAGGAACGGAAAGGGGATAGCTGCTCCTCGCAGTCAATTAAAGAAAGACCCCGGGCATTTGAAAGCAACTGAGAACACTTTAAAATGAAGAAAAAATTTATACTTCTTTCACTTCCAGCAGATTCATTGATCATTCCATACATGCACGTCTGGGTATCCGAGTACTTTATACTTTTTCGGTTTTGAGCAATCTGCTCACGTGGTCTTCGTGTGTAAGTCTAAAATATAAAAAAAGATCGTTACAAATAACATAAACGCACCGTTTTAATTAATGAAGGACTCCTTCCCTTCATTATTGGACAAACCCTAGACATTTTTTGTTCACTAATGAACACGTCGCGATTTGATTGTTCATACGTTCCTGTGTGACTTAATGAGGATGGTATGGAATCTTTAGATACATATAGATAGGTATTTTGTTATGTATATAGTATTCTTGAACAAGGATTTTTAGACTATAATGAGCAATCTCTTCTTCTAAACTTGGAATGGAAAGAAACTTAGTATGGCAAATGATACGATCATCGGTCTCCATGACCGTGGTCTGTGGTCCGTGGGCGAGGACGGTGGGTGAGCTGCTCGTCATCCTTACAAAAGCAAGCTCAAGACGGCGGCGTGACCTGAGAATTTCACCCACCCACGCCTTAAGAAGCGAGATAATACCAGAACCTACTCCCAAAGCAACGGTATAACATCCGAACTATTCAACGAGGCTGCGGTGGTAGCCAAAGTCTGTCGGAAACCCTGGGACATCCATCCGAGGAGTTATCTGGGGTACCCGACGTTATACAGATACCTATCTCACAGAAAGACAAATACTTATCGTTAGGTCTCTACCTGAGACTGTGTGGTTTTAATCGTTTTCAGTCCAGCATTCCGTGGGGATTTCCCCAAGATAAACAAACCATTAGTTTATATTTATGATAACTGGAGCAGTTCTGGGTTCGTAGTAGTAGTAGTCCTTCAACAAAAAGCTATTTGATAAAAAGAACTGAGATTAGCGTGAAACAAACAAACAATTACTTTTATAATATTAGTACAGGTTTAACTAAAAAAATATACAGGGGCCTCTCAAAGTTGAAAGTGAATTATCCAAAGAAAAACACACCAATCTCAGAACACCAATCAAAAACTAATTAAAAGGAAATATAACGAAATTATACACAGTAATCAACGCCTCCTATAAATCTGTTGGGAGCGCTGTTAACAAAGTTTGAATACCTCTGCCGACTTAATAATTGCCTAAGTTGGATGCCGGGCTTATTCCAACTTAAGTACATAGTTTTACTTGTGGAGTTTATTGAAGAGAGGGACGGCCCAAGGAATTACGTTTTGATAGACGTTAAGTAGAATTATGATGTTATATAATGTTAAATCCTTTGAGTGAAACAGTGATTGGCTAGAATATCTGAGTTTTAGTGTAATAGGAATATAAGCTGAGCTCCGCGGCTTTGCCCATAACATACTTCGAGTTTACGTAGCACCCTTATTTCCCAACTTATAAAAAAATTACAATAATGTATGAAAATTCTTCGAATTTGATGACATTTGTAATTACTGCTCCGCTCTTTAAGGCAGTAGCGTGATGATATATAGCCTACTAGTTGACGTCCGCGGCTCCGCCCGCGTAGTGAAGGTAAAAAGTTGCCTATGTGTTATTCTGAAGTGTAAGCTATGTTATTGTAGAGTTTCATCAAAAACCATTCAGTAGATTTTGCGTGAAAGAGTAACAAACATCCATACTTACATACTTTCGCGTTTATAATATAAGTAGGATAGACTTCTTCGATAAATGTGCCATCCAACACAAAAAGAATTATTCAATTTAAACCAGGAGTTCCTAAAATTAGCGCGTTAAACTCAACAAAGAAACGAACAAATTCTTCAGTTTTATATATCAGTATAGGTTATATCTATATATATAAAAATGAAACTCGTTTTACGTTGTCACGACATAGCATGAAAACGGCTTGACCGATTTGAAAAATTCTTTTTGTATTGGATAGCCCATTTATCGAGGAAGGTTCTAAGCTATATATCATCACGCCACTACACAGGAGAGCGGAGCAGTAATCATAAATGTCAACAAATCGGGAAAACTTTTATACATTTTTGGAAAAGTATTATGCGACGGGATTAAATGGGTGCCGCGGGGTTGGAAGTATGTCGCGGGCGAAGCCGCGCGGGTCAGCTAGTATTAGTATATATAAAACAAAAATAGAAACAAACTATACACCCAAATTTTACCAATTGTATTGTGTCCTACGTAATAAGTGGTGAGTATATTGAAGTGCAAAGCACCGGGCTACAACTACGGGGTTACGAGCCACTGAATAACTTGTACTAATTGAATTACTGAAACATATGGCCATTGTGTATATATTTATAAACGACTAACAAACAACGTCACTACAAAGGGAATATATCCCATTTAACGCAATATTTTGTGTACGTGACTTTGCGTATTCAAAAATATTGTCCATTAGCTCCATATAAATATCACTAGATGACCCCCACAGCTTCGCCCGTGGAATATTTCGACCTCACGTCGCACCTATTTAATTCCGTCGCTTATAAATTCTACAATGATGCATATTGCTTATTGAGATTGCCAGTATTGAGTTTGAGCATTTCATCTTGTTAAGCGTATACAGTCCCCCTGATGCTCCGTACATTAAATTTGAAGAAAAGCTTGTAGAAGCACTGTTCAAATGCCAATGTTCTAAGAAATCTATAATAGTTTGTGGAGATTTTAATGTTGATATACTAGATACATCATTAACTCCATCAGAGAGAAATAAAATGAAAAATTTATTTAAATCCTTTAATCTGCATAGTACTTTCTTAGTACCTACTCGTATTACAGCCACCAGTGCAAAATGTATTGATAATATTTTTACTAATATTAAACCAATAAATAAAGGTATTGTGGATCCTGTAGAGTCAGATCATCGTGGCCAATTGATAAAGTTTCCTAAAATTAGTAATAAAGTCTGCAAAAAACAAATTAAATATGTACCAATTAACCAAAGTCGTTTGAATATTTTTAAAGAAAATATAGTAAAGAGATTGCCATATCTACCCGACTTTACTAGTGTAGACCAGTCATATACAAACTTATTTAATTTGATTAATGATGAGTTTGGCAAAGTTTTTACCTCAAAAACACTACAGATTGGTGGTCGTCCTATTTTCAGTGATTAGGCTACACCAGGTATTTTTAAAAGTAGAAACAAATTATTTGAATAATATTCAGAAAAATCATATAATTTTAACCAAACCTTTCATGAATATGTTAAAAAGTATTCTAAGATATTTAAACAAACATGTTATCTTGCAAAGTCAAACTTTATTAAAAATAAAATTTCTAATTCTGTGAATAAAATAAAAATGACTTGGAATATCATTAACTCTGAATGCGGTAGAACTATGGTGACATAAAGGGATTTCCACTTAAAAGTAAATGATTGTCATGTTACAGGGGACCTGGAAGTGGCGACGGAATTTGATTTTTTTTTCGAAAATGTACCTATTTTGACGACTAAATCTCTGAAAGCGTCTTCCAGTTCCTCTGAACATTTATTAGAAGAATCTGTTCCTTATTGCAGGGATGCATTTGTATTCACAGATATTTGCGCTCAGGATATTATAAAAACTTTTAAATATATTGAAATTAAGAAAACCGCGGACCTTTGGGGATTATCAGTCAAAACTGCATCATGATCATTGAGGTCATTGCGCCGCATCTAGCAAATGTGTTTAATGACTGTGTTTCCAGTGGTATATTTCCTGATTTAATGAAACACAGCAAAGTCATACTCTTGTTCAAGGCTGGCAGCGCTACAGACCCGTCTAATTTCCGATCAGTGTCAGTGCTGCCAACTTTGAGCAAAGTAATTGAAAAAATAATTTTGAATCAAATGCTATCCCATTTTGATATTCATAAAATATTTCATACAAAACAGTTTGGTTTTACGAAAGGGCGCTCAACTTCCGATGCTGGTGTTGAGTTATTAAAATGTATTCATGAAGCCTGGGAAGACAAGCAAGATGCATTAGGTATATTCTGCGATCTATCCAAGGCTTTTGATTGCGTTCAACATGAAACATTGTGCAAAAAATTACATCACTATGGAATAAGAGGCAAATCTCTCGACCTTCTGTCTTCATATTTGAACAATAGAATACAAAGGGTCGATATTAATGTTACACGTTCTGTAGGATCCATGGTTACGATGGGTGTGCCCACAAGGCTCGATACTTGGGCCATTCTTGTTCCTCATTTATATTAATGATTTACCATTTTATCTAGGGGACAGGAATAGGATTGTTTTGTTTGCAAATGATACCTCATTGATTTTTAAAATTAGAAGACAATTTGATAATTATGACGATGTAAACAATGCAATCACGAGAGTAGTTCATTGGTTCAGCTCAAATAATCTTTGCCTAAATGAAAACAAAACTAAATGTATTAAATTTACTCTACCAAATGTAAAACAAGTTACGGCCAATGTTCAACTTAATGGACAAGTGTTAGAGTTTGTGGAATCAACTGTGTTCCTTGGTATAACTATTGATGCCAATTTGCAGTGGTGCCCGCACAAGACGGCCTCTAGGTTAAGTTCGGCTGCATACGCTGTAAAAAAGATCAGGACTCTAACAGATGTGGATACGGCTAGAATGGTTTACTTCAGCTATTTTCATAGTATTATATCTTACGGTATTCTCCTTTGGGGGAGTGCTGCAGATGTAAATAACATTTTTGTTCTTCAAAAGCGGGCTGTACGCGCTATATATAATTTGGGCCCCAGAGTCTCCCTCCGAGAAAAATTCAAAGAAGTAAATATTCTAACCGTAGCATCACAATACATTTTTGCCAATCTTATGTATGTCCAGAAAAATCTATCACAGTTTACTAAACTCTGTGATATACATAATATAAACACTAGACATAAAAACAATCTTTTAGTTCACCACAGTCGGCTGCATAAGATTGGCGATTCTTTCCAATATACGGGTAACTGTATACGCTTTTACAACAAGCTTCCCTGTGACCTGAGAAATTTGCCATTAAATAAATTTAAAAAGTTTATTAAAAGAAAGCTTTGTGAAAAAGGTTATTACTCTATTCAAAACTATTTACAGGACAGGTATGCCTGGAAATGATCTGCTGGCAAATAAAATATTATTGTCATAATATATTAAATTGTAAATAGGCCATCAAAAAAAAGCCTTCCTAAGTTTCTTGCCGGTTCTGCTCAGGTGGGCCGCGTTCCGAACCGGTGGTCACTTTTAATATACAATTTTTTTCTTTAATTTTAGTGTATGACATTTTGTAAGTGCCGTTGAAATGGTCTATGCAAAATAAAGACATTTTTTATTATTTATTTATTTATTATTTAAATAAAAATTTGCCTGATTTGTCGACATTTATGACTACTGCTCTGCTCCCCAGTGTAGTAGCGTAAAGATATATGGCCTATAGCCTTCCTCGATAAATGGGCTATCTAACCCAAAAATATTTTTTTTAATCCAACCAGTCGTTCCTGAGATTAGCGCGTTCAACGAAGCAAACAAACAGACTATTCAGCTTTATAATATTAGTATAGATAACACAAAACTTCATAAGCTGAAAATCATGCTCAGTTTTTGTTAAAAAATATTAGTAGAATCTGTTCTATTTTCAGGTCAATAATCTTATATTCTAAATTTAACGAATCTATCTCCACGAGTGTTTTGAAGAGTTCTAACACTTAATCCTACCCAGTCCTTTTTGATCCTGAATAACACGTGCGGGTCAGAGAGGGCCTCTCTCAAATAATAGAACGATTTAGAAAACTACCTACCTACCAAATCTAACAAAAACTACCTGAACTTATAAGAAACGTAAACCTAACTATATAAAGTAGTTATAATCGAGAGAAAAATATAGAATTTAATGGAATAGAACGAAAAGAAGAACAGAACTGTCCTCTATACGCAACATTTTTAGAGTCGGTACTACCACAGATAATATAATATCATTCTTAGTACTACTAACACATCATTGGCGATTCCCGATCCGAAAATATGATACCTAACTAAACTAACTAACTATCTTTACGCTGTATCCCCGACGGGGTAGTCAGAGTGGACAGATAGCCAGGCTTCACGATCCATACATATTATTTTCGCTTCTTGCAGATACGTCAATCGCTACATACATGCAAGCCACGAGTCAATCTTGCCCACCAAAGGTTTTGTATAATAACGTATTTTGCAAAAACGGTCATGACGTTTTTAAAGTGAAAACTTCTTTTAGCGCGGTACGCGTATTTTTAGATGAGATAAAATCTCTGGACTCGCGACACCGTTACGAGACGCAGTTACAGTGTGTGCATATATGCATGTACATATAGACGCGTTCGTCATCTAACATGACGAACGCGTCTAGATAAATAGAACATTTGTTAACAATCAATCAATACAATTCATAAATAAAATGCAATTTGCAACCCAATAACCCAAGTAACCCATCTAAAAAATGTCTAGCGCACCTAATAAGTTTTCACTTCTGTCGGCACTCCCGGAGTGCAACACGTAATTTCTTTTTCGTTTATTGAAGTTTGATTTATTCACGGCTTCAAGAGACCGTAGACCTAAGTAGTTTAAACTAAACGCAATACCTTTACGCGTTCCCGAGACAAAGGGTCTTAAAAAACAGACGGACTGACAACAAAGTGATATAGACTGACAACAAAATTATCCTAAATGTTTTTTATATATCACGCCTTATCCCTGAAAGGGTGGCAGAGAGGCATACATATTGTATGCCCACTTTTCACTATGTGTGTTCCTGTCCCACGTAATAGGTGGTGAGCCCATATACCCACCATGATCCTATAAGGGTTCCGTTTTATTTCCTTTTGAGGTAGGGAACCCTAAAACAAAATTAATTTTATCATATAAATATACTAGATTATCCTATTCATATGGAATTCATTAATTTGAAATTACTTTTGACTATATAATTACTTGTCCCCCAATGAAATTTTGCCCTAAGTAATTCCAAAAGCGTCATTTCATTTAACGATCTACAACATGTATTACAGTCTAACGATCGTATTAAAACCCTTCTGATTTTCTAATTTACCAGCAGATCCCGCGGCTTCGTCCGTGGTGTACATACTTCAAACCTCGTGGCACCCATTTAATCCCGACTTTTATTATTTTTACAATAATGTATGAAAATGTTCCTGATTTGTTGACATTTATGATTACTGCTCCACTCTTCTGGATAGTAAAGGGATAATATAAAGCCTGTTATAGCTATTCTCGATAACTGAAAGGCCCATCCCAAAAATAATTTTGAAATCGAACAAGTAAATCCTGACATTAACGCGTTCTACCAAACATACAAACAAATGAATTCTTTAGTATTTTATTAGTATTTCTATATGTACTATTAGTACGATGTAATAAGTCTAGAACTTTAATAAATTTGTGGTATTAATCCTTCGGAAGGGTGTATTTGATTCTAACCAATATTATTAGTTGTTTAAGTATATCTTACGAAATTCCTTAGTCAACAAGCAACGCTCAAAACTTTCATCCCCCAATATCAAAATTACAAACTCTATCAGATCTATTAATACTCCCTCTTTGCTTATAAGGCTCTCTTGAGTCTTTACTAATGTTATACTCTATACCAACACATAAAACTGAAAAGTTTGTTTGGTTGGTTGAACACGATATTCTCAAGAACTGCCAGTTCGAATTGAAAATCTCTTTTTGTGTTATATAGCCCATTTATCGAGAAAAGCTGTGGGCTATATATCATCACGCTAGTACCCTGGAGAGCGGAGCAGTAATCATAAATGTTAATGAATCAATCGAGCAAATTTTCATGTAAAAGTAAAAAACGACGAGTTCGATAAGGGGTACGATGTACGTCATGGACGAAGCCGCGGGGATCAGCTAATGTTGTAAGAATATTGATCGCTACCATTAGTATTATCTAACCATTATTCCCGGTATCATTCCAAGTACTAGTTTCAGAAGTCTATCATGATCATCAATAGTTATTTCGTCAGCTTAGCGTTTTCTCAGGCCTTGCTTTGTATTTTTAGCCCAGGGTCCGTCTTTATTGACTTCTAGGAGGATTAATTATTAACCAAACAAATAAAAAATAATCTAAGGCCACAATCCAGATACTCGTAGTAAGCAACTGGAAACACGCTAAGATGAAGAAACAAGAGAGCCATTATGGGTACAAGAGGCTTCACCAAGATCTCAGGCCCAAGTGACCTCACCTGCTAGCAGTTCACTTGCAGTTCCCAAAAATGCCAAAAATTCAAAGTAAAGATACATTTGCTTCTAGCATCCTGATAAAGAACCCCATGCTCTAAATCCAGGCAAACTTTGAAAGTTTCTGGGAATACAGTAAAATGAAGACAGAAGAAGAGATATCCCAGCTATATATCTCCTCATATGATTACGTATGGTCCCTTTAGCAAATTAAGTGACCGCTCACCCTAAACTTTACTAATTAAGGGTACCCAGCGCCGCTCAGTATTCGAAAATTAATGCTTACACCTACATAATAAGTGCTGTAAAACTTATTTGATAGTATGTATTTAGAGTTTTCGATTAATTAATTGTTTTAAGTGTTTTGGACAAATAAATGGGCGAAGTTTTAGGATCCCTAGTCATTCTCCGGATATATTTGGGATGTTAATTGTTGTTTCTAAAGCAAAAAGGCTAGATGTTAAGATAAATGTAATGAGTGTTGATAATCCTACCCTCGGAAATTATATTTAGCGATATGTGATGCCAGTTAAATGATACATTGACAGGTAATTAAGGCCATGTATTCCTGATGACCATGTACATTTTCCCATTCCCATGTAAACCTGCTGACCAAAAGACGAGGCAACAAACGCATGCGGAGTTGCGAAGTGAGACGTCAGTCAGAAAATCCACTTTTACCCAGGCTCTACATCCACGAAGGGTTTGAAAGCAACTAGGAACACTCTATATAATAAAGAAAAATACTGTGGAGTCCACACTTTAAGTATTAAATTTTGTTTTGATTATTATTGTAACTGAAATGCATGAAAGTAAATTGAATGCTGTAGAGATGCGATCACTTAGAAAATTGTGCGGCGTAACTTTGGCCGACCGAATACGTAGCGAAGTGATACGTAATATTGCCATATTACGTATCACTTCGCTGATGAACCTGCCGGTTTGAATGAAAGTACCAGCGTTAAGCTGGCAAAGGGCGTGTCCCGTTGGTTTGGACACGTCCAACGAATGAATGAGGAACGATTGACGAAGAATATATATTGTGCGAAAGGAAAAGGTAGAAGGAGTCGTAGGCCGAGACTTACATATGAAAACCACGTGAGTAGATAGCACAAAAAGTATTGGGATACCCAGACGTGCGATTGATGAACTACAAAAAGCGAAAGAAGTATGCATGGATCGCGAAGCCTGGCGATCTGTCCTCTCTGACTACCCCGTCAGGGATACAGCGTGAAGATAGTTAGTTAGTTAAATTCCATAGAGATTAACGTTCTCCGTCACATAGCAGTGTAGATTGTCTATAAGCTTTTTAATGCTACTTTAATGGCAGACTCAGACAAGCTTACGCTCTACCAGATGAAAATTGATTATCGTAGCTTATATTCAACACCAGGGCTCCAATTCTCCATCATACGACATGAAAGCGTAGCCGTAAATTCACTGGTGAAATGTCTTTTGCTTTCTAACTACTTTATATACTTTTCTGGAACCATTTTCTTGAACCCCGCCATGGTCTCATCGATTAATTTATCTCACAAGCTCTCGCCTTTTTAATTACCTTTAATTTCCTTAACTTGTGGCTTGGGAATGGTTGATCTTCCGCCAAAGAACCCTAACGCCCCCAATTTTTGATTATATGTTTCAAAGCATAGACGAAAATTTGCTATTTTAATGTATTGTTTTTTTTTTAATTTAAAGACAGCTAAACTAGAAACAAAGGACGTTTCACCAGTAATTTTACGTCTATGCTTTCACGTCGTTTGATCGAGAATTGGGGCCCAGAAGTGTTACATGTACGCTGCCGAGCCCTACTACTTTAAGCCCTTCAGCATGGCTTAACGACTACCATATTACTGAATACCTTCCGAACCATGAAAAATCCAAGTAAATAGAAATAATGAAAAGACACACACATCTCAGGACCTACCGTAACGTAAAATGCAGTGATTGGTTACAGAATACTGAAATTTGCTACTGGCTTTTTAACTATTGAAGTTGAAACAATGATGCCCTATCAAGTAAAACATGATCAATATCATGATCAAACCCCTGATCCCGTTCCTAGTGTCATGGCGGTCGTTAAGCCAAGTTGAAGGCAAAGGCGGCCTGAAAAAATTCAACAGCAGGTCACCACAACTTGCGCTTGTCTATGGGCTTACCTCCTGTTACATGGGAAAAAATCATGTAATGTGGGTGTATAGTATGCCTCTGCCACTCCCCCCACCTCGGGATAAAGATGTAACTGATAAATAAATTAAATGCACAAAAATTAAATGCAAATCTTATTCGTCATTTTGATCATAAGATACCCTATACAATTAAGACTAAGCCTTACAATATAGGAACACTTCGTTACATTTAAGAATTTATAACAAGAAGTTGAACAAATTTTTATACCGATCAATATGCCCACTATTTTCAGTCTAAATGTACAATTGATTTCCCTAACGACCACTTTGGTACACAGCTAAAAATTATTTATACATCTGAGGTCAGAAATAAAATGTTACACAATATGAGGTCTTACGATCTCAATAAATTGAAATGGAAAAGTAACTGAAGCTAGCTAGAATCCTTTTCTAACTCGTAACGTCTCAAATGTGGACCCATTTGGCACAGGACCTCCGAAAGTATCGTCTAAACTATGCCTTTTGTTATTTGTACGCCAGTTCCAACTCAATTTGGTAGTTCAAACTTAGCTTATTTCCTATGGGAAATTTTCTTCAAGCGAGGCTGAGGTAAAATTGATTCTTAAGAAAATTTCTTTTTAAATTATGTTTTATTTTTATTATTGTCACGAGTGACAAAGGGAGATATTTTTGGTTTAGATGGAAAGCAGAGAATATGTAAAAGGTAGATAATCAATTTTACTGAATTAACACAATAATAAATAACACAATAGTAACGTTATAATTTTTGACGTGAATGCGTCTTTACGTCAAAAATCACAATGATATCAAAATTGGGGACACAGTTTGGTGTTGCATCGCCATCTAAAACTCACGTAAAAAATTGACAAAAATATTATTACGCTAAATTATAACTGTGACACTACGAGCTTGGGGAAGCGATGCAATATTCAGGTAATTTTACTACAAAAGAAGATTTCCATTTAGTTTAACTTTTGTCTTTAAGAAGCTACGACGTTCGTTCAAGTTTTTAAATGATATCAGGCCATCAGTTACCTAGATATTGCCATAGCTTTCCATCAGGTGGTTGGTATCATTATGGCATTTCTAAAAACAAGACTAAAAAAACAAATCATGAAGAGAAATAAAACTGAAACAAATCTCTGCACCAATATATCTGATCATTGAACTGACGCAAAACTAAAATGTACATTATTAAACATCTTATCTTAGTTTGCATTGGACATATACCCCTCCTGTATATGTCCAGTGCAAACAAGGATAAGATGTTTTAATAATGAAGATTTCAAGACAGATTTAAATTATATCCAAGAATATGAGAAATAAGAAGAATATAATGTCATAGTATTGAGTTTAGCCGCAAAACCGCAGCGAACAGGCTGTTCGATGCAATATTCAGATATGGCCTTCCATGTTATATTAAACCTGTCACAAACACTTTATGGCTTGATCCTAGTATTATAAAAAGGTAAAGTTTCTGATGTTGTGAGTTTGTACTATCTAGGTGGGTAATTGGAGTATAATCCGCAATCAGGGATTTCTAACAGTGAAAGAAATTTAATTTTATAGGAATATGTCCTTGTGGGAAATGAAAACAAGAAATTTTTGCCACGCTAATAGAACTGCTAAAATATCGGCAGGATTAGGATACATTTTGTCACTTCGGAGAAATAAGCTTGTAAATGTTATACATTTTTCAAAAATTCCATGATACCGTATTAGTTTTCAATCGATCTAGCATCGGATCCAAGACTTCTAGGAGTATTTACAATAAAGCTCATAGTTTTTAATTTCTCCATGTATACCTAATTGATAAATTCATGCTGCATATCTTAAAATTAAAATTCCTTTAATTAAAGGTAGACCAAATGAAAGCCGACCAAATATCATGTAATATCCTAAAAAATAAAACGAAGGCCGTGTTGAAGCGTCCCAGGAATTCTATTAACTTAACAAAAGCTCGGGATGCAGTACATTCTTAAGCATTTTCATCCAGAATTTGTTCAAGAACGAGTATTTTTACCGGTGTTTCTAATTCATACCATCAAAAATATTTGGAGCGAGTATTTACAGAACTTTTGCTTTGATCTGACAACCATTTCCCATCAAGAGAAAGGTACACAGGTGACAAAAGATTCCTTAAAGTTTGAGGTATCGTCTCGGTATTTCATTTAGGAAGGATCTTCGAGAAACTTTGGGGTTTCAGATGCTAGGAATTTGATCATGTCTCTGTTTTATCTTAAGTCGGAATAATTTCGGTTATTGGAGAATTTTAGCCATTGAATGAATTTTCATTTCATTTTACGTTTATGTGTGTTTAAAATTCATTCATTATTTGATTTACTTTTAAAATATTATTATACATACATACATTTGGTCACGCTTTTATCCCCTATATGTAGGCAGAGGCATACTATACGCCCACATTTCACTTTATGCATTATTGTCCCACGTAACAGATGGTGAGCCCATTGCCGTGTTGAAAATAAACCGCTCGCATATAGTTTCAACTGGGCTTAACGACTGCCATGTTACTGGTAACCGGGACCAACGGCTTAACGTGCCTTCCTTTTCCACGGAAACGCTCGCAAATGTAAATACCACAAAGTGGCCACCCATTCGAGGACCAGCCATAGTGAAAGTTGCTTAACACAGTAATCGTTTACCGACCACTGAGTCCGCAGCGCCACGAGCGCTTAATATTTTTATAGAGACTCCTAATAAGCTCAAAGTGTATTTGATTTGTACGCGAGTTTCCCCTGCAAATAATGCACCTGCTAACAGACAAAGTTATGGCAAAAAGAAGCAATACTTGAAATCAAACCCTGTCATTTAAGCATTACCATACAAAGCGTTTTGTTCTCATTCTTGCTGGGAAGGGAGAAGGATTGCAATGCGGAGTAATTTTTATGAATTCATGATGTTTATTAGGTTTTTTTTCATATCCTTCTTATTTCTCTTTCTTTTTTGTTCAAAATCAATAAAACCAGCCTATTGCAGTCCACTACTGGACATAGAACTCTCCCGATTCGCGTAATATTGCGAAAGTGATCTAAAGAGATCACCGTTTAGTTTCGAATTTTCCTTTTCTTCGCCAAATCGCGTCCTTCAATCAACAAGTGTGTCACTTGCAGCACAAGTTGATTTGAGCGCCGCTGATCACGTTAGAGTCCTATCATACCCTCTCATTGCTTTTTCTATGTTTTTTAGTGTGAATTAAAAGAAATTCTCTCACCAAAAACTGTTGTCTTGTAGCCAAGCTATTTACCTTATTTATATTACATATAAATATGCCTACAGGAAACTTATTATACAATATCACATAAAATAATATATTCCGCTTGCTTCATATTATGTTCACTCACGCGGAATTGTATCACATCCTTGTGGCGGCTTTTATCGACATTTATTGACAGTGTCGAAATAAGATGTATTTGTTGTTTTGAGAATAAAGGTGACTATCCTTTGTGCTAAACAAAAAAGTACCTACTCCACGAGCTAGTTAATTTGTTGTAGACCTAAGCACCACGAACGACTTGTCAAAAACGAGTTTTAGAAACAAACATAAAAAATTATAAATAAAATAAAAATATCTTTATTTTGCATAGACCATTTTAACGGCGCTAACAAAATGTCAAACACTATTTAAAATTTTTAAAGCGACCACCGGTTCGGAACGCGGCCTACCTGAGAAGAACCGGCAAGAAACTTAGGAAGGCTTTTTTTTTGATGGCCTATTTACAATTTAATATTATTTCACTTTGCCAGCAGATCATTTCCAGGCGTCCCTGTCCTGCAAATAGTCTTTAACGGAGTAAAAACCTTTGTCACAAAGCTTGTTTTTAATTAAATTTTTAAATTTATTTAATGGTAAATTTCTCAGGTCACAGGGAAGCTTGTTGTAAAAGCGTATACAGTTACCCTGGAAAGAATCGCCAATCTTATGTAGTCGACTGTGGTGGACTGAAAGATTATTTTTATTTCTAGTGTTTATATTATGTTTATCATAGAGTTTAGAAAACTGTGATAGATTTTTCTGGACATACATAAGATTGGCAAAAATGTATTGTGATGGTACGGTTAGAATATTTACTACTTTGAATTTTTCTCGGAGAGAAACTCTGGGGCTCAAATTATAAATAGCGCGTACAGCCATTCTTCATGCGGCGAAGCGCAGTCAGGACTTCTCCAGGCGTTACCGGTGGCACTAGTCCCTGATTCGGAGGGAGGTCCGGAGGCTGCACCTCTTTGTGCTGTTTATTAAGCAGCTCGTGGAAGTACGAGCGCCATCTCTCCTTTACCGCGAGGTCTTCGCTTAACAGGTTGCCCTCAGGTTCTTTAACACAGCGACACTTGGATATATCCCGTGCCGCTTTGACCCTGGAGCGCGCCAGCTTATAGATGAGCTTCTGCCCCTCAGACGATTCCAGCTTATCATACAGAGGTTGAAAGTGGTCACGTCTGGCTCTGGCTACAGCTCTCTTTGTGGCGCGCTTGGCAGCCCTGTACGCGTCGCGGTCTTCAGGAGAACCGGTCGCTTGCCACTTTTTAAAGAGGGCTTTCTTCTCCCTAGTCTCCCTCTGGACTGCGTCGTTCCACCACCAAGTTTCCTTGTCACATTTGTGTCCACCCTTAGACTCACCGAGCACCACCTTCGCCGCTCCAAGGATGGCCGCCTGAACTTTGTCCCAGTAATCTTGAACTGATTCGCCTTCAGTGTCGGTGCACTTGTCACCGACGGCTGAGACGAACTCCTGAGACGAACTCCTGGGACCTAGTTTCATCAAGCAGCCACCATCTGATGCGGCGCTGACACCGCTCGATGCGTTTGCCTTTGGGCTTCACGCAGAGGTCCATGACAAGGAGACGGTGTTGTGCAGTAAGACTCTCACCGGGTATGACTGATCGCTGTGTCGCCTAGTGAGTAGGAAATCGATCTGAGTTGTACGCCTCCCGCTCTTGTAGGTGATGAGATGTTCGGATTTCTTTTTGAAATACGTGTTCACAATGGCCAGTTCGGCAGCCGCACACGTTCTGAGGATAGTTTCTCCTTCAGCGTTGCGGGTGCCGTATCCAAAACCACCATGAACACGCTCAAACTCCTCACACCTCTCACCCACATGACCGTTGAGGTCGCCACCCAAAACGATTCCCTGTGACAACGGAATGCTCCGAAGCACTCCCTCGAGTTGACCCCAAAACATCTTATCGGCGTCGCTACAACCGGCCTGTGGCGCGTAGGCACTTATCAGGTGGGTAATAATCCCATCGATAAGCACCCTCACGATCATAAGCCGGTCGCTACAGCGTTTCACCTCCAAGATGCCACTCTGCAGCCCCTCGGAGAGCACAACGGCCACCCCGTTCTCCCCACCAGGCGCACCCGTGTAATACAGCTTGTAGCCGTTCTGCAAGGGCCGGGCTCTGTTGCCCTTCCACCGAGTCTCCTGCAGGAACGCCACGTCCACCCTCCGCCTGGAGAGTACCTCGGCCGACTCTACCGCACGCCCAGTCAGCGTGCCAATGTTCCAAGATGCGAAGCGGATTCGGGTTGGGGCTAACTTCTTTAGCCGTGCTGGCCCGACACACGGCAGCCCTAGCCCACTTGCCACAGGAGTCGGGCGGGCTCCTGCGCGCCGTTTTGCGGCGGCGCCCTACCCCTAGCAGCATTCCTTTTCTGAATGTTCATTTTTTTTTGTTTCGGCGGGTGGCTTTTATGGGAGTGACGCCCTCAGACCTCCCAACCCCAGAGCGGAAAGCCAGCGCCAGAGCCTCGTCCGTTAGTCAGCAGGTGCACGCACTACCACGGGAGGTTGACTTGGGCCCCGAAGATCTTGGTGGGGCCCCATACACCCACCTTGTTTTACATTTGGTAGAGTAAATTTTATACATTTAGTTTTATTTTCATTAAGACAAAGATAATTTGAGCTGAACCAATGAACTACTCTTGCAATTGCATTGTTTACATCGTCACAGTTATCTAATTCTCTTTTAATTTTAAAAATTTATGAGGTGTCATCTGCAAACAAAACAATCCTATTTCTGTCCCCTACATAAAATGGCAAATCATTAATATAAATGAGGAACAAGAATGGCCCAAGTATCGAGCCTTGCGGCACACCCATTGTAACCATGGATCCTACAGAACGTGTACCATTAATATCGACCCTCTGTATTCTATTGTTCAAATATGAAGACAGAAGGTCTAGAGCTTTGCCTCTTATTCCATAGTGGTGTAATTTTTTGCACAGCGTTTCATGTTGAACGCAATCAAAAGCCTTTGATAGATCGCAAAATATACCTATTGCATCGTGCTTGTCTTCCCAGGCTTCATGAATACATTTTAATAACTCAACACCAGTATCGGAAGTTAAGCTAACTTTCGGAAACCCAAATTGATTCGCATGAAGTAGTTTATGACTATTAAAATGGGATAGCATTTGATTCATGATTATTTTTTCAAATACTTTGACCAAAGTTGGCAGCATCGACACTAGTCGAAAATTAGACGGGTCTGTAGCGCTGCCAGCCTTTAACAAGGGAACGACTTTGCTGTGTTTCATTAAATCAGGAAATGTACCACTAGAAACACAGTCATTAAACACAGTTGCTAGATTGGGCGCAATGAACTCAATTATACATGATGCAGTTTTGACAGATAATCCCCAAAGGTCCGCGGTTTTCTTAATTTCGATACATTTAAATGTCTTTACAATGTCCCGAGCGCAAATATCTGTGAATACAAATGCATTCCTGCAACAAAAAACAGATTCTTCTAATAAATGTTCAGCGGAACTGGAAGACGCTTGGAGAGATTTTGTTGTCAATATAGGTACATTTTTGAAAAAATGTTCAAGCTCCGTCGCCACTTCCAGGTCCCTTGTAACATGGCAAACATTTACTTTTAAGTGGAAATCCCTCAGTCGCCAAAGATCTACCGCATTCAGAGTTAATGATGTTCTAAGTCATTTTTATTTTAATCACAGAATTAGAAATTTTATTTTTAATGAAATTTGACTTAGCAAGATAACACGTTTGTCTATCTTTGAATAATTTTTTACATATTCCTGAAAGGTTTGCCTAAAATTATATGATTTTTCTGAATATTATTCAAATAATTTATTTTTACTTTTAAAGATTTCTGGTGTTGCCCAGTCACTGAAAACAGGACGACCACCAATCTGTAGTGTTTTTGAGGTAAAAACTTTGCCAAACTCATCATTAATCAAATTAAATAAGTGTTTATATGACCGGTCTACACAAGTGAAGTAAGGTAGATATGGTAATCTCTTTAATACATTTTCTTTAAAATTATTCAAACGACTTTGGTTAATTGGTACATATTTAATTTGTTTTTTGCTGACTTTGTTACTACTTTTAGGAAACTTTATCCATTGGCCACGATGATCTGACTCTACAGGATCCACAATACCTTTATCTATAGGCTTTTTTTTACATTATTTATACATTTTGCACTAGTGGCTGTAATACGAGTGGGTTCTAAGAATGTACTATGCAGATTAAAGGATTTAAATAAATTTTTCATTTTATTTCTCTCTGATGGAGTTAATGATGTATCTAATATATCAAAATTAAAATCTTCACAAACTATTATAGATTTCTTAGAACATTGGCATTTGAACAGTGCTTCTTCAAGCTTTTCTTCAAATTTAATGTAAGAAGCATCAGGGGGACTGTATACGCTTAACAAGATGAAATGCTCAAACTCAATACTGGCAATCTCAATAACTCGCTCAATGGAGAGGGCTACTAAGTCTTTACGTTCTTTAAATTTTAATTTTTTATTAATTAATATTAAAGAGCCTCCACGTTTAGAATGTTTTCTATTGAACGAGCTAGCAACCTGGTGATTTACGAAGTTCAACAATGTGATTTGATGATCTTTTAACCAGTGCTCTGTAGCACAAAAAATATTAATAGAATTTGCATTAATGTATAGCTCTAACTCTAAATCTTTACAGTTTATTAAACCTCTAACATTATGATGCACCAGGTTTATAAAAACAATATTTTTACTAAGATTATTCTCAGGGGCCAAAGTCAACTGGCCAGATTTATTTTCTGTTGTCCTATAAACTAGTTTTTTGGAATTTCATTGGAAATGAAATGTGAAGTGTCAAAACTATCCTACTCAATAAAAGCAGTTGTATTTGCCAATAATTTGGCTTGAAAAATTAAAAAATTAGGTAGCAACCTTTCGTTGTAAAAATTTTGATAGAAAATATCTATCTAATGTCAACAAACTATTATTATTGAAAATTATGTTCCAATCGAACAATTTTTTTTTTTTGGAATATGATACCATGGTATGTAGTTTCATATTTAATTTGTATCTTAAGTAACTTTCCTTGTGGCTCATAGCAGTGCTGTATGGCAAGGTGGACAAAATTACTTGCTTTACTTGCAGACTTGATAACTAATCAAAAATTTTTAAAATTTTGTCACCATTAATATTGCCTCTTCTACCAACTATAGTAGACTGCATGCAGTGTGTACCAGTCAATATAAAATCTATAATTTGAGAGTATGAAGCTCCTGGATATGTATGATTTATTACAGAATGACCTAACTGTGATAAATAATGTCCAAAAATTTTACCTATTTCATCGCAATAGACTATGGTCTTTGCATCACTTTTTATTTGCAACTTTTCTATTTTAGATGCCTCGCAATTACTACTTGAACTTAATATACTATTATCCACACTGCACACAGTTTTAATTGGTGAAAATTCATCATTGCATCTAATCCTATCACAACTCAAGGGTGAGGAGGGAACATGGCCTGCGGATATCAATTGGTCCTTTTGACAATGACATAAATTTACTAATTTACCTATGGCTAAAACCTGTTCCCTACTCTGTTTCTCTGCTGTTTCATATTTATATGAAATTGATTTCAAAGAGTCTTGAAGTCGGTCAATCTGACATTGAACTTGTATTTATGTATCATTTTTTTAGATTTAGTAAAAAACTTATTAATTTTTAAATATATCTGTAACTTATTCTTACTACACTTAATAATTTTTAGTGATTTAGAACAGCCCCCGGTTTCATCATCAGAAGTGAGGTCTATGACAATGGAAGGGTGAGCTGTAGCAGTATTTAAGCTTGTAGCCATCAGTTCATCGAACAAACTCTGATTAGATTGAACCACTGTGCTCTGTTTCTCGTCTTCTAGTTGCGATATTTTGATCTCCGATAGTTGTAGCTCCTCCTTTAGTATTCTAATTTGGTGCAGAGTTTGTTCATAATGATCCCTACATGAGTCAAAACTGTCAACTATAAGTTGTAACCTATCCCGATCTTGTAAGGTATCAGTATAAAGTGAATGCAACTGTACCAGTTCTTTTTTGAGTCCGTTCTTACTTAAAATACCTAGCAGTTCTAACTCATTTTTGTCCCTTTCCTTGTTTAGTTTATCGCACTTCTCACTCAATATCTGTAACTCTTTCAACGTTAATTAAAGCCTTGTCTCTTGCTGATGAGCCAAGGCCTTACGCGTCATTATCATGTTAATAGTATTCAACAATTTGTTATAATTACGTGCTACAGAATCAGTAATTATTAGCAAAGTTGACTTAGAGAAAAGAAATGCGAAACAAAACAAGGTGATGATTTATTCATAGAAAATTACTAAATCGCACTATTAATTGTCATATGAGGATGTAAAAGTAAATAAACTCACAAACCTTGATTGAAAAAACTATTCGTTTTATAAATCTTGCGAAATCCAAGTAATAATTTCAAATATTGAAATTTTTTTCCGATGTTCTAACTGTCACTACACCGGTACAATTTTCAAGTTAATATTTATATACTTTTAGCACAATAAATGGTGAAAATGATTATTTAACACTCAATATGGCATTATTTGGCAATGATGAATTGGTTTTTAGTTAAAATTATAATTATTTTTGCAATATTACAATATAAAATACGGAGCCAATTCAAATCAGCTGTTATACCTGGGGTTGCCACAAGGAAAAAAAACACCTCACTATCAACAATTAATATGACAGTCATAGAAACTTCTATGCTATGCCAATGCTTAAATCAAAAACACATTTTTTGTAAAAATAATTATTATTCCTCACTTACACTCTCGCGCGAGCCACGAGACGAGCGGCGAGACGAGCCGCGAGACGAGCCGCGAGACGAGCTGCGAGCTCGAATGTAAATGTACCATAATACTGCGTTTACACTCGCGGCTCGCGGCTCGTCTCGTGGCTCGTGCGTGAGTGTAAAAGAGGTATTAGAATTTTAGTGGTGTATGTGCGTAGACAGTGTTGTATGTGTGTCAAACCTTCCGCTCTATATACGGAAACAATATCATTTGACAGTTGAAACACGATCTCTTTTCCATTTCGCTCTATGGCTCCCAACCGAGCACATCACTGGATACCCAGGGAGAGACAGTCGCAGTCATCGTTAGCTGTCTTGGCCTATTCATATTATCTTATCGAATTATCTGGTATTCACTCACACACGCACACACACACACATACACACTACAAAACAATTTCACATTATCAAATTAAACCGACCTGTAGGACACGTCTACTGAATGCGTGCGTGCTTGGCAGAGGTTTTAGACATAAATAAATATCCATCACGCCTTATCCCCGAAGGGGTGGCAGAGGCATATTATATGCCCACTTTTCACCGTGTGGATTCCTGTCCCACGTAATAGGTGGTGAGCCCATTGCCGTGTTGAAATAGACAGACGCAGGTTGTGGCTACCTGCTGTTGAAATTTTCAAGCCGCCCATTAGGCCTTCAACCAGGCTTAACGACTGCCATTTTACTGGCAACCGGGACCAACGGCTTAACGTGCCTTCCGAAGCACGGAAACGCTCGCAAATGTAAATACCACAAAGTGGTCACCCATCCGAGGACCAGCCATAGTGAAAGTTGCGTAACTCCGAGATCGTTTACAGAACACTGAGACCGCGGGGCCACGAGCGCTTTAGACATGGTTTATGCATTTTCGTCAATATTTTAAAGATTTAGTCAGTTGTTCACGTCAAAGTGTATATTATTTCAAAAGAACAAGTAAATAAATAAATAAATAAATAAATATCCATCACGTCTTATCCCCGAAGGGGTGGCAGAGGCATATTATATGCCCACTTTTCACCGTGTGGATTCCTGTCCCACGTAATAGGTGGTGAGCCCATTGCCGTGTTAAAATAGACAGACGCAGGATGTGACTACCTGCTGTTGAAATTTTTCAAGCCGCCCATAAGGCATTCAACCAGGCTTAACGACTGCCATTTTACTGGCAACCGGGACCAACGGCTTAACGTGCCTTCCGAAGCACGGAAACGCTCGCAAATGTAAATGCCACAAAGTGGTCACCCATCCGAGGACCAGCCATAGTGAAAGTTGCGTAACTCAGTGATCGTTTACAGAACACTGAGACCGCGGGGTCACGAGCGCTTCTCAAAAGAACAAGTATTTTCCGAATTAGTCTTTTTATCTGAAAATCTTCGGATTACTGTCTCCATCCCATCCGCCATTAAAATAAAGGTATTAAAGGTGATAATGAATACCTAAAACATTTCGGGTGCCATATTGAATTTTTATTTACGAAGCATCTTCGGGAAAATTTGTTGAAAATTTTATCGTTCCTTTTTTTTTCCTGGCATCATATTGTCAACTCGTTGTTGTTGACATTTTTAGTAATTCCTCAATGAAAACAGTTCGTTTTTTTTGATGATTACTTATTTAATCTGTTGTTATTGTATACGAACTGTGCCCTACGGCTTAGCTTGTGACATAGTTACTTTGATGTGGATCTCCTTCTGTCGTGACTCCTTCTACCCTTTACGCATACAATCGTTCCCCGGTCATTCGCTGAGCGATTCCGGAGAGTTTAATGCTCAAGTTTTCATTCAATCCTGCCTTGCCTGACTTGTTATTTTTTGACATTTTATTTTGATTTTATTTTTTAACATCCTAAGCATCGAATAGCAAACTGTAAATAGATATACGGAATTTTGTTACCTGCTGTATAGCTACCCGGTATCTCTGGTGGCAGTCGAAGATCAGCGCTACGGATATTATATCAGTAGCATTAGCTGTACTGCAGACTTTTAAGCACACATTCTGCTATGACAGTAGTGAGGTTCAACTGTATTCATCTCTCTTATTATTTTTATGATTTTAAAGCTAAGTAGAAGTGTACTGGCTAATTTATGTGTTTTTAATAAAATGTTTTTCGTTCTTTTGTTGAATCCTGTAACACAGATTTACAATTACTTAAATATTAGATTTTCGGCATAGTTGGGAGCAAATGCCGTCTGACGTCCTAAAGCCTCAGTCGTTCCTAGCAAGTGTGGTCTATTAGAAACAAAAGTTATAATAATATCGCGTGTCGTGTTATACGAATACAATAATTTTGTATAAAGATTGATGTAAAACTTTATGCAAAATTAGTGTATTCGTATAAAGAAAGGGTGACGTCCGCTGACACGCTTGGAGGCATGAAATATATACAATAAGACATCTCTAGTAGAGGGCACGCGAGTGACATAGATTCTTTACTACGTGGCCCCCAATGAAGCAAACCCATAAGATTGTCCCCTAACAAAGAACCCGTACCTGAGGAAGTTTCTATTCCTAAAAGTCAGTAAATAAACCTTAATGATATTACTTTGCTATAAAAAACAATAAATAATTGAGTTTTAGACAAATACATTTCACTGCCAACTCTCGAAAATACTAAAGTGCATTTAGTGAAACTAAGCGTACGGAACACTCGCCAGACTCTTAAGAACTGTGGAAGAGTAAAGCTGTTACACTGTACGATCTACTTATAGAAACTTTAAGCTTTCACTCATTCCAAATGTACTTACTTAGGTAGGGCTGTCAGTTTCTCGATTTTTTTAATATCGTAAAAAATATTTTTTTTGTTACGCCATCTAGTTTCAAGCTAAGATAACACAAATTTGTGATATAGGATTTAGACAAATGATATAATATTTCTTAATATTATACACAGAAAATACCCAAATGGCGACATAAACATTTGAGGATTACACAAATATTTGTTCCAACCCGGGATTCATACGCGAAACCTCGCCACGGCATACAGTGCCACTGCGTCCCTAACACAGCACAAAGAACAATAGCGTGTTTATGTTATGTTTATGTTTAAAAACTGCAAGTGAGAGTACAATGGGCGGTCCTATCGCTAAAAGCGATCTCTTGCATACAACCTTAGTATGGAAATGGAAAGAGAACATCAGGAAAGAAATAGATAGTTGATGGCGTACTTACATAATATATAACTACAAATGAATATGATAGCACGGATAATAGTTATGTTGTACACAGTAAATTTGAAAAAAAACAAAAGAAATACAAATAATAAATATTAAATATTGTGGGACACTTTTCACACAGCACCATCTAGCCCAAAGTAAGCTAATATTAGCTTGTGTTATGGGATCTAGATAACTGATAAACATACTTTTATATTTCTAAATACATCCATATTATAGATAAATAACACCCAGACACAGAATAAACCATCGTGCTCATCACACAAAGTTTTATCCTGGGTGGGAATCGAACCCACGACCTCTTGCGTAGCAGTCGTATGCACTCCCACCGCGCCACAGAGGCAGTGAAATAAAAACTTAGTTAGGACAATAAGAGGTATTTAACCTTGCCTTTAAAGATAGCTAATGATTTCGCACAACGTATATCCAATGGCAGCACATTCCACAATCATATAGCTGAGACAGTATAGGATTTTCCTCAGAATGTTGTGAAATGTCACGGCATTTTTAGTCTCAGTTTCTCCGACGATCTTAAGCACTTTGAATGGGTATCATTAAATAACTCAAAACGTCCCTTGAGATTGGTAGGTTACGCCTACTTATGTCAGATTTCAGCGTTATAAAATAAGTATGAAAGTTCGCCACGAAAAAGTTAGTATTTTACCATTTGTTTTAAGATTTATACTTGACTTTATATTGAACAATAGCTTATAACGATAGTCTTGGCTATTTTCTATCATCGCACTGCTCGTCACAGACAGTGTTCATCACATAACCTTTACGCCCGCTGTAAGTTTCTTTCACAACAACCGTCCCTGTGACCTTTGGGAATTTTAATACCTATAATTTTTGTCGCTGTCACATTAAAGATAATAAAGGAAGGGAGGGGAGGACCCTGATTCAATTAGTTGTCACGTTATGTCATGCCAATAAGGAACCAATGACTGGCGCTAACTTATGGTGGCGAATGGTGCAAATGAAGAAGCGCTCATTGAGATTTGACGAAGGCTGATCTTAGAGATATAATGCCTTCCAGTTTATTTACAAGAATAAGTCATCTCAACACAAGTTTACAGAAATCTCTAGAAGAAAAGAAAAGTCTATGATTTAAATTAGGAGGCAGAGTAGGAAACACTTCCTGGGCATTTGTTAGAGGCAAGTTGGATCAGGATCATATTCCCCACCACTGACATTTTTCGTATATCGCTAAGCTCTTCTGACAGATATTCCAGATGAAAATAGTTTCAAATTCGTTCATTTTTACAAAGATACATAAAATGCACTTACCATGATCACCTTGATTGCGAATTTGGACAGCGAATCTGAAAATAAAAATAATATTTTCAATGTAGGTATTTGTTTAAAAATAATAATAACCTTTATTTTTTTTCTGAATTGTACAAAAGTTTATTTGATATGTAAATAATCCTAGATGTAAAATATTAGTACATTAACATTTTTTTTTGTTCAAAATTTCTTTGTTTTGAACACAAAAAAAAATGAATTTTAAATACCCAGGTTGTGTACTAGCAACTAAGTAGCATATAATGTAGTGTGTACGAGCAATGCAAATATATCACGTTAGTAAACTAGAAATGCTCTTTACAGAGCTTATGTTTCATTATTATCTGAATAAGTATACAGTATTACATAGTTATAGGACAGGTTTTATACTTTTCATTTATATTTCCAGGTATTTCTTTCTTTTTTTACATGGTCAATGCATTTAAACTCGATTGCCGCAAAGCATGAAATCTCTAAATATTAAACATAGAAATCATCCATTATTTTATCCATATATATATTCCAATATTTAGATTTGGAGTCGACCCGGGAGCTGAGCAACGGCAGTGTTATACACTACCACTCCGCTACCAAATGTGAGTGAGAGTGTAGTCAGAAACACATAAACATTTAGACCCGTATTCCAGAACGTTTCTCAATATTCAATCAACGCTTGAGAGTAGTAGTATTTATAAGACAAAAACTAGCCACAAGCGTTGATTGAGTATTGAGAAACGTTCTGGAATACGGACCTTAGATACGTTTGTGTATATGTGTGTTATATGATTTATTTTTATGAATCTTTTGATACATTTTTTTACACAGCGCTGTCTAGCCCAAAGTAAGCTAATATAAGCTTGTGTTATGGGATCTAGACGACTGATAAACATACTTATATATTTCTAAATACATACAAACATCCAAAACCTTTGAAACATTTGGTCCATATGGACATACATATGGACCAAATTATTCACACCACGCTATGCAAAATTTGAATGCAGATTTGGACGACCGAGCGTGGCTCCAAGCGTCGCCGCATCGTTACCAATACGCTGGGGCGGCCTCGGTATTCGAAACATTTCTGACATAAGTTTACCAGCATTTTTGTCTTTAATACATGGCACCGATGAATTGACCAGGAAAATTTTAATTCCTACATTGGTTAATTCTGAAGTGCCAGGCAAGATTGAAGCCATAAATGCTTGGAAACTTACTTGCCCAGATACTGTTTTGCCCACCAATCCATGCTCCCAGAGGCAGTGGAAAGGGCCGCTCGGCAACGAGGTTAGACAAAATTTATTGAATACGTGCTTGAATATTGCAGAACGTGCTCGCCTATTGGCTGTGGGAGAGTGGGAATCAGGTGTTTGGCTTCAGGCTCTTCCGTTGCCCAACATAGGTACTATTTTAAACGACACTACATTCAGAATTGCTGTCTGTCTTCGTTTAGGTGCTCCCTGCGTTTCTCCAGCAAGGAGCGCAGGTCGCAGGTCACAATGAAATTATCCGTCGGGCTCTTGTTACTGCCTGTGTTCCAGCCGTACCAGAACCTAACGGTTTGGCGCGTGATGATGGCAAGAGTCATTGGTGCTGTGGAAGATGGGAAAGTCTTTAGTTTGGGATGCTACTTGTGTTGACACCCTGGCTCCTTCTCATCTTCAAAGCACGGCGGGTTGCACTTGTGCTGCTGCTGCATCTGCTCTCAAGCGGTGTAAATATAATAATTTAATAGGTAATTATATTTTTGAGCCGTTTGGGGTCGAGACACTGGGCTCGTGGGGCCCAAGTGCTCGTTCGCTATACAGTGATATCGCAAAGCGACTGGTCGACTCTTCTTGTGACCATAGGCCTGCCCTATTTCTCGCTCAGAGAATAAGCATTGCCATACAACGTGGCAATGCGGCCAGTCTAATGGGAACCTTACCGGTTGATTTTCATGGGGAGGAATTCTTCGACATCTAGTCGGGGCATCATTGTCAGTCTTGTAATAATCCCCAACACCTATTTATTTTTTGTACTGGGTTCTGAAAATATGTTAAATTTTAATAAGTTAATTTAAAATATTATATAAATACATACATATTGTACATAGAAAACACCCAAACTCCGAAACAAATATTTGTGGATCACACAAATATTATTTCCGACCCGGGAATCGAACCCTGGACCTCAGTCGCAGCAGTCGCATACACTACCACTGCGCCAGATATATAAGAATGTGTGTGTTTATTGGTGAAAATCTGTAGACTGATCCTGTAACTAGTAATTAAGAAGTGACATTTAACAAGCTAACATAGAAGTGTTTTAAACCCACCTGAAAATACATAGCATAAGGGTAATAGCGATTATACTAAAGTCCTTATCTAAATTAAACGTGACCTTATTTCCATTGACACTATTTGGAAGACCCCTTGAATAACGGCCTCCTTGAATTAATGAAAGGATAGTTTATATAGGGATAGTGACCGTGATTTCCAGGATATTAATTATTAGGGTAAGTATAGATAAGACTGATTAAACCACACTGAAAGTCAACCTTTGGTATTTTAGACATTATCTTAGACAAACAGACAACCAGAAAAAAAAAGATTAATTTATATGAGTAACATATATTCACTTACAGAAAAGCTGAAATTACCTTCAAACTCTAAAATTTTATTTAACTATATGGATGAATACAATCACTTGTGTTTAAATTTCCTTCGCTAAAAGATGCATTGAATAAATGAAGGTTGCTGAATTTCGAGTGACTCCATTTGTTTGCAGATAACCATGAATATTTCGTTATAAACCTGAACGCAAGAAGGGTGTTATATAAACGTAACCTTTGCAATACTATCCAATTTAGCCGAAGATTTTTTGTCTTATGATGTCTGATTTGTAAAAAACATCGTAACGCGTCGATAAGGCACACTAAATTGCCCGGCAGCTCTTCGAAATGGCGAAATCTCTCTTGAAGACATTGAGTGATTGGATATCTCAGAACTGATTGTTAGGATTATTTTTTAATAAGATTTTTAGTCCACAAGTGAAATTATCTTTTTTATTATTTTTGCTCTTCAATGTGCTTCCATAAAGAAATATAATATGAAATTTAGCAAAATAATTGCCTTAAAAATTTATCCATATACTGAGTGGAGTCCATTGCATCAATGTTTGAAAATGGTTGTAACACTGTTCATTGGTATCGAGTTGTTTATTAGCTCGATAGATGGCTCTGGTCATACTCTTTAAATGACGTTTAAAATATGGTGGAGAATTTCAACTTGATTCGATACGGTTCGGGTAGTTCAGGTGGCTAGAACATTGCCCTGGTTAGGCAAAGGTCACAGGTTCAATCCCTGTCTCGATCGAATTGTCTTTTTCCACTTTAATATAAATTTATGAGAAATTTAGCTAAATAATTGCCTTAAAAATTTATCCATATACTGAGTGGAGTCCATTGCATCAATGTTTAAAAATGGTTGTAACACTGTTCATTGGTATCGACTTGTTTATTAGCTCGATAGATGGCTCTGGTCATACTCTTTAAATGACATTTAAAATATGGTGGAGAATTTCAACTTTATTCGATACGGTTCGGGTAGTTCAGGTGGCTAGAACATTGCCCGGGTTAGGCAAAGGTCACAGGTTCAATCCCTGTCTCGAATCGAATTGTCTTTTTCCACTTGAATATAAATTTTTAAAAAAGATAGTTCCTTGGGCAATTTATTTTCAAAATCTCATTAGATAGCACCTTCTTAATTTTTGTTTTTCGTTCTTTTTTTATTGTTGTTATTTTTTCCATTCTTTATGTAAGTTTTTCGTACTTTTTTTAAGAGTTTTTCTATAGCTCTTAAGTAACGCAAGAGCTGCGTGTCACGGTAATGAAGATGCTGCGGTGGATGTGTGGAGTCACGCGGATGGTCCACATGAGGATCTCTCGCATCCGCGGTAGCCTTCAATGTTCGTGACAGATAATTTGCAAGAGCCCCGCCTTTGTTAGCATGGTGACGTCTTGCGGCAACTACCGGGGTGCGTGGAAAAACAAATGTCTGTCCATGTCGGCCCCGCCGGGTACCGGAAGACGCAAGAAGTGATGACGTGACGTCATAAAAGATGATTATGCGTAATAATGGTCTCACTACAGGGGATGGCGACGACCGTGCGAAGCGTAGGAAAAAGATATAGGTTTATAGATCTTTATTATCACGAAAGACACTTGTCACTTATGTGATAACATTTTTACACAACAATAGAGGTATATCACTGTCCGTCATCACTAGACAAACTACAAACAAATAAGTTTAAAATATTAGGTAAAATGTAGGTAAAACTAAAATACATTTGTGCAAATATTTAAGGAAACAATACAATGCTAATATGGAGTTAGGTCAATTTACATATTGCACCTAACTCCAGTGAGTAGGTATATTGTGTTGTGTTTTTTTTTTTTTTGTTACATAATCAGGCTTTGAACATACTTCGACCCCGAGAACCAATTTAATGACCGCTATTCTAGCAAATATTTGGGATTAATTTTTAATTTTTCATTATTATTTTTTACTTTTTATAAAACGAATATAACGGCAATGGGCTCACCACCTATTACGTGGGACGAATGCATATATAATGCATACGGTGAAACGTGGGCGTTTAACATGCCTCTGCCTACCCCTGACAATATGTATTTATGTATGTATGTATGTATGTATATATATATATATATATATATATATATTTTAAACAAAAATGTTTTTTTTTTAAGCTTTAGTGAGGTGAAATATTACTTACTATCTTCTATTATATATTTGGCTAATTGTTTTTTAAATGTATAAAATGAATCTAAGTTTTTTATCGAAGCAGGCAGTTCATTGTAAAATCGTGCACCTTCTGTCGTTATCATACTTTTTCCGTAATTTGTGCGGTGCCTGGGTATAATGAGATAGCTCGCTCGTCGCGTTCGGCGGCCGAGTACCTGCTTACGTTTAGTGTAAGTTATATTAGTATGGATATTCCTGTGTAAAGATTTATGGATGAAAATACAACTATTAAATTTATATTTTTTTTTTAAATTCATTAACTTGGTTTCTTGGTAGATTTGTTTCGTTGGTGTTAGAAAATCGTACTTAAAAAGCAATTTAATGAACCTATTTTGTTGCCGTTGCAGTGCTGCCAATCTAGTTTTAGTAGCGGATCCCCAAATTTCAATCAGGTACAGTAAGTGTGGTTTAACCAGGGCATTATAAATTGTAAAGCGTAAATTTTGTGGAATACATCGTACAATCGTATAGAGTGAGCCACGAAGTGCTATTAATTTACTTTTTATGCTTTCAATGTGAGTATTCCAAGTTAGATGACAGTCCAAGTAAAGACCAAGATACTTTTCATGTGATTTTTGTTGGAGGGGCACATTGTTGAGCGATAAGGGAGAAAACGGAGGTATTGGCTTATTTTTAGCCTTAAATATATTATAAGAAGTTTTGGAAATGTTGATCGTTAATAGGTTATATTGAAACCATATATAAAGCTTGTTAAGGTCCTCTTGTGCTTGTGAAATTAAGTCATGTATAGATGGTCCGAAATAGAACAGACACGTATCATCTGCATACAGAGTAATTTGACCATGAAGAGTCAAATCATGCATGTTGTTTATGTAGGTTATGAAAAGTAATGGGCCTAGAATTGAGCCTTGAGGAATGCCACAAGTTATTGGTAATTCAGTACTTTTACTATTTTTATCTATTTTAACTATTTGTGATCTGTGCGTTAGGTAAGACTCCAAAATTAACAAATATAGTAAAGCGGACCCCGGGCGAGGCGCAACTAGGACCGACGCTCGGATGATGATGATATATTTCCAAATACATACATATTTTAAATAGTAAACACTCAAACTTCGAAACAAACATTTGCGGATCACACTAATATTTGTTCCGACGACCGTTTTGAATACGAAACTTATGTCACAATATCAGTCGAATAGTAAGCTTTATAACTAAGTACTACAAACTATAGGACTTCGTATGTCCCAAGGTAGTAAGCAGTACGCGACATGCATTAGCCAATATTAGCACTTTGCTCTCGGTTTCGTCTCAACCACTCAGCGATATTGCATACTGTGATAGCAATGAATTATTAAGAAGGATATGTTTGTTCGGTATTTTTTTTGTATACGTTTTCTACAAAAAAGAGTCTGGTATACATGGCATTGTAACATTTTTTAATAAACTTAATATACAATGTACGTGCAGACTAGAGTAAAAGCAGTCCGAGACTACCAGGACTTTAATTGGTCGTGCTAATGAGTGTCTAGCACATAAGAACTTTTAGCTTTTTTGTTACCAACTCACTAAAAAGGCAACGGGTTCAAAATTTCTTCCAAATTTTATATCTAAATAAGACACTTTTTATTAAATTTATTCGGCCCTTTAGACCCACTCCAGTTCCGTGCTTCGGAAGGCACGTTAAGCCGTTGTCCCGGTTGCCAAAATGGCAGTCGTTAAGCCAAGTTGAAGGCCTTATGGGCGGCTGTCGATTTTAACACGGCAATTGGCTCACCATCTATTACGTGGGACAGGAATGCACATGGTGAAAAGTGGGCATAGAATATATATGCCTCTGCCAACCCTTCGGGGATAGGGCGTGATAGATAAATAAAAATAAATAAATAAAGAATAGAGTAATAATAACCATTATTATTCTATTCTTAACCATTACAAATTAAGCAATGTTTTTCTTCTGCAACAACATTGTGATGAGGTTTTTTAAAAAGAAGATATATTTTTTCATTAATAAGAGTGCTTTTTAAGTAATCAATGTGTCAGTGATAAAATTAAAAACACAAGATGACGCCTGATGCCTAGGACCAACTTATATTATTAGTCAAAATTCTTATATTTACTCATTTTATCGTTTTTATTTTGCAACTACGCCGACGCCTTACGGGGTAGGTGTCAGGTGACAGTCGCTCCTAATGATGCCGAAAATCAAAAGCCAAACAAAAGTTGCTTCTAGAAGCTAAATGAAAATGGACCTCAGTCTCCAAATCCAGGTAGGGCTTGGAATCAACTGAAAAAATACTTAAGATGAGGCGATGAGGAGAGATCGCCGGAGAAAAATAATTTATAAATTTGTTTAAATTAGTTTAAATGCTATCAGTACGTACCTTTCTAAATATTTTCTTGTTTTTGAAGCTTTATTGAACACCGCTGTTGTACCTGAAGCAATAATATGAATATTTAAAATTTCATTCGATTAAACGGATGCATACAGGCTCTCCAATATCCGTGGCACAAAAAAAGGTTGAAACTTTTAAGACATTTTATCTGTTGGTTAACAGGAAAGGGTCTGGTGTGGTTTTAAACTAAAATGTCCAGTTACTTCACGCCACATACGATGTTATTTCCGACTTCCGTGCACCTCTCATTTCCATAAGAGGTCCACGAAGGGTACGTTCGTGGTTCTGTCTCGCTCACAGTCTGCGAAATCTACCTCATCTGGCGCATTACGCATGGTTTAGCTCAAACATTTTTTAACTGGACTTTCTCGATCAAGGAAGCGGCAAATATAAATTCTATTAATTACAAACAGTAACAGATTTTAAACCAAGAACACCTAAAATTTAGGTACCCACAGAAAGATTAGGCTTAAGCCTTTGCAACCCGATATCCTCTAGTAGCAATGAGAACTTTTAAACTTTAGCATTTCATGACGTAAAATAGTATGAAACACAAGTAGCAATACGCGATCGCACATGTGGAGACTTCAGGAAGTATTTTGGGGCCTAAGCGGCTTAACTTGTTAGTGGTCCACCTGCTGACTAATGGATGAGAATCCACCTTCTAGGGTTGGGAGGTCAGACGGCAGTCACTTTTTTTTCAAGCCTTCAACTGGGTTTAACGACTGCCATTGTACTGGCAAGCGGGACCAACGGCTTAACGTGCCATCCGAAGCACGGAACCGCTCGCAATATGTAAATGACACAAAGTGGTCACCCATCCGAGGACCAGCCATAGCGAAAGTTGCTTAACGCAGTGATTGATTACAGATCACTGTGTCAGTGGGGCCACAAGCGCTTCCTAAGTTCATCATGTGTTTGATTTATCCTTTGAATCTTTGATTAAAAAGGCATAAAGGTTAATGGCAAGGAAGTACTTTTAATAGAAACCATTAAAATAATCAGACTTCTGGTGTTGTAGTCGTCCGACGCACTTTTTTTGAGATGGGGTTGTATGACATATATATGTAGGCATAGGTTATGAATAAGGGCGTAAATGTTGAAAAATTTAAAGTACAGGTTCAATTTTTACAACTTTTTTGTCACCAAGTTGGTAATCTATACATGTTATCTATACTAATATTATGAAGAGAATCAAAATTTTCCCGTAAGTATTTAGATATTTTTTTCTGTATTTTTCTACCTTTGTTTCCTGTGACATTGTATAAAAAACAAAAATCTACAACATCAAATAAATTTAAAATGTTTAGGAGTATTAAAACAATACCAATTATTTGTCGTTTTATAACATTTATTTTAAATACGAAATATACGCTTTGATATAAAAAAAGTTACTGTTAAAATCCAGTGTTACCGTGATATGGATACACTTTCGGTGTATATATATAAAGGATTTATTGTCGAATATTCTACATTTCTATCAGGTTGCAAGTTCAACAAAAAGTACCTAAATATCAAATCTTTCGAGACAAAGTAAACACGGAAGGTCTAAATATCTTTGACCTATCTTAGCAATAAATCCTGGAAACTATAATGCATGCTAAGCATGGATTTACTGGACACGATTAGGTACTGCAGTTTCTTTGTATCCTAGATATTTTGTGTAAGAATGTCGTTCTATAATCAATATGAAGCCAATTTCGAGTTAGATTAATTTGTACCTTAAATATTATTATGGGTGCTTCGGTGCTGCCATAGAAATTAGAAAATTTGGAGAAGTGGCATGAGTGTATTTCAACGTGTCACTGCAATGTACACTTGTACACATCAAGTACGATTAAAACCTTTACTAGCCTTGGATTAACATACCATAGATGTTATCCATAGCTTGCGTAGGTATTAATATTACATTATTGCAAAGGCCGGGAAATAGGCAATTGCAGGTCGAGTATGAGTGTGAAGGCAATTGGCATTCCGGCCGAGGCATATATAGGTGTAGTGCTTTTCTCAAAAAAATGGGAAATACAAAAAACTCTTAAATTAAACATTTTATTTTATTAATATTAAAAGTTACATTAGCCATATTGGGCAATTTTTACCTACTACAAGAAAATATTTTTGATTTGCGTTCAGTGGATTATACGCAACAAGATAGAAAACCTAAAAAAATTAAATACGTGACTGCCGCGCTGAGCTCTAGGGTTCGATTCCCGGGTCAGAATATTTTTTTGTGTGATCCAAAAATGTTTGTTTCGGAGTTTGGGTGTTTCCTATATATATTATATGTATGTATTTCGAAATATTTAAGTTTCTTTAGCAGTTGTTTAGATCTCATAGCACAGTATGTTGTGATCTTACAGCTCAGTTTGGGCTAGATTATGCTGTGTGAAAAAGTGTCCCAAAATATTTATAGCACTTTGACACAACTTTTATATCCCAAAATCCACGAGTCCCACACATAAAAACAAGATAAATGCACTTATTTTAGAAAATAGGTACCTAATATAGCTACAGTAAGCGTACCCATCGCGCCTTTTCATACAACATTGCTGGAGTGTTGTAATGTTCCAAATTCAAAAAACGCTCCAGCTCCATGTATTTCATTTTCCCTGTCCGTAAATGCGATACTTCGTGTATTCTTTTTTTAATACAGTTGCTCAAAAAGTGGCATATTGCAGGGACGTATAGCGTTCGGGATGTGGGCTATAACACACGCGTGTTTTTTCTTTGCCATTCCCGAACTAGTGTTTTTTCTTTCCCAACTGACATAATAATGACTATTAAAAAGAAAAAAAACCAACCACGAAGTTTTTCCTCGAAAAAAATCATAGAAGTTTTCATGATTCATGCAAATATTTCTATAAAAAGCTACTAATTTATTTCAATATCCGATTTAAAAGTAATATTAAGTACAAATTTAAACATTAATTTAATATTAGTACATATATGTATAGGCCAAATTAAATTTATAAAAATAAAAAAGTTGGCTGTATGACGTGCACTGCCATAGCCTCTGCTTATATTCTTTTAATGTTGGCGCCATTTTCCAAAAATTTTCTTCTCGAGTTTAGTTGCTTGTTGCACAAAATGAGTAATTTTGACGACAAATTATTTGAATTAACGCCACTGGAACTCAGTTTAATTGCAAAAAATGCTTCGGAGAACATTTTACCTGAAAAGCCTAAAAGTCGCTACATATCTACATATGACGAATTTATTGTGTGGAGAGAAGAGAAAAAGGCAAATAGTTTTTGAGAAAATGTTATTTTGGCATACTTTCAACAACTTTCAAGAAAATTAAAACCTTATGGTCGAGGTATTCAATGTTAAAAAGTGTGCTAAAAATCAGGAATAATGTGGATATCAGTGAATACCCCAAACTAAATGCTTTCCTAAAACGACAATCAGACGGCTTTACAACTAAAAAGTCGAAAATATTAACATCGAATGAAGTGGAAAGGTTTTTGAACGAAGCTCCCGATGATCGTTATTTTTACTTGTTCCGACTGTCAACCCTCACCTTCGGCTGCGCCTCGGCTCGGGTCGACATTTGTCGGAACTCGTTGCAATGACAGGCATTCCGCACTTGTATCGAAATATACTATTTCGAAATAATGACAGTATTTCCATGCATGTTTGAGAAAATTATTTTTTGTACTTGAAAGTTGGCGGTTTTGATCAATTTCAAAAATTCTCCTCGATACGGCACGCATTGTGAGGAGGTTCCTGTCTCTGGAACCACAACCACCGGTAGCTTGGTCCCTGTACCCGATACCGGTGGGCTACTATTTTTATATTTTTAAATGTATTTGTTTTTATAGATATATTTAAAATGTAATTTATATGTTTGTATTGTAAATAAAGAGAATAATAATTCAGTGATGTCAATATTTATAAATTTTATAAAAAAAATTAAAAGGATAAAAATAATAAGAAAAAAAAAATTCAAGTTTATAATAATATTAAAACATGTCAGTATAATAATAAATATTTGTCATTATAAATACAAGATAATAATTATATGCGACGGTAAAAAAAAATTGTGTGCTTTAGACCACACGACTGTAATAAAACATCTTTAGCTACATCTACTGGCTATAGGAGAAAAAGAGAAAGAAAATATGTGCTCGCCCTTCTCTCTTTTGCCCCTACAGTAATATACGAATCGTAACTCTCTCTCTGTCCATCTTCACTAACTTTATCTACCTCTCAACTTTTCGCAACACATTCATCAGCTTACTCCCCAAGTCAAGCGCTTTTAAAGTTTTACTTTCAGAATTCAACAATATTTAAAAACAATATTTTAATGAAACTGGCCTTTCATTTATATGCCAGCTGTACCTATTAGCCAAACTTAACGCAACGGTATTTGAAAGTGTAAAATATTCTTGTGTAATGTAAAATTATCTAATCTTTGGAAATCTGAATACTATGAATGCATTTTCTTCATAAATGAACACAAATTCATCCAAAAAATCTATTCCAAACATTCAACGAAATGAAGATAAAACCAACAAAATATTAAATATAATATTAAGTTTCCTGTGGAAATGTCGCCACAATCAAAACAATCAAACGCTACCGTCAGAAATAAAACCTTCTATATCATACGGATTTAGCCAATATAGTCCCGTCACTGTAAAGCTGGGATCACGTGCACAAACATTTTCGATTGACAAGGGTTGCCGTAACGATATTTTGATAGAACAACTGTCAGAAATGTCAGTAAGAATAATTATGGATGTATGATTTTATTATCAAAGTCCGCTGTCAAAGATTTGTTTAACAAGGGCCCACTTGCGCCATCTTGGGTTAACGTGTGTAACTCGGAGGTATGGACAAAACCCGAGTTAAATCATTCCTTTGTCTCGCATCACCCCGAGTTAAGGGTATACCTAGGGTTAACAGATTTCTGATGGTTAATTCGTCAAAGATTGGGTTAGCAGCTGACAGACAATGCAGTGGCATGTGATACATGCGTGACACGGACTCCTCAAAGTGACACTCCACACAAATATAATACGATAACAATAAAATGCACACGGCTGTCATGTTACATTCATTCGTGTAAGAAAAAGTCTCATGTGGCAAACTGTAGTGTAAAAGAGATAGACATACCTGTTTCATTCTTTGTTCAATCATTAATGTTTGGTTGGATGACATAGAGTGACATAAAACACTGGGTTAGTTAACCCGATGATATTTTTCTATGGTGCAAGACATTATTAGGGTTAAAAAGTTGTTTACTTAATTCCGAGTTAACTAACTCGATAATTAATTATTTAACCCCCGCATACATGCAAGTGAGCCTAAGAGTTATGTCAGTTACCGAAACTTAAGTTGGATGTAGTTGAAATGGTATTTCGAATAATGTCCCTTACATTATTCGAATTTTAAACTACATCTTCACCATTTCAACTTAACCTCGCATTTATTACTTCTAACTAAGTTACTAAGTGTCCTCACGATGTAACACTGGCGGGGTAGTCAGAAAGGATAGATCCACAAGCAATCTCGATCCATGCATACTTAATTCGCTACCTGCAGATTCACTAATTGTTTCATACAGGTACGTCTGGGTATCCGAGTACATTTAACCTTTCTATTTTTGAGCAATTTGCATGTTGTCTTTATATGTAAGTCTCGGTTTATTCGCTACTTTAGTACAACAGATATTCTTCTTTGAATATATTCCTTACAGTTGAAAAATTTCTTCAACATAATAGTCATATCTTAGTCAGTATTCAACCAATTGTACAAAAAAGCTTTTAAACAGGCAATCTTTACTGAACCAATAAATAAAACTTCTAAAATTAATAAGTTCAAGATAGTGTGTTATTCTGATATGTAAGCTATATTATTGTAAAGTTTCACCAAAATTCATGTAGTAGTTTTTGCGTGAAAAAGAGACAGACCTACATCTATAAATTATTACAAACTTTAACATTAGTAGGATATTTCTTCTCGAATAAGAATACAAGACGGAATACTTATTCTTCTGAAATAAATATAATAATGTTAAGATAACCAAAATCCCAGGGCATTAATCAGTGGTATTACGTTCCAATCCCCGGACAACAATAAAACATGTGGTGTTTGTATTGACAGAATAATGCCGGTAATTCACGAGCAGTCCAATATATCAGTTTACAATGACAGTAAGCTGAGCCACAATGATAGATTGTGTTTGAGAAAAATTAGTGTGACTTTCAGACTACCTCACTACATAGAAGAAGTTTATAACAACTGAAGTGGCAGAAAAGTGCACAACTTACTTGATGGAAAACGATGACTGTAGCCTACGGAAATTTACAACACCAGTGGTTCTGCTCTCTCGCTGTGGACTTAATTACATTGTTTAAATGAATAGGGACGAGCTACGTTAAGCAACCCATCACCAAGATCATCTACTTGGCATAATGACTACTACGTTTTTGGCAGCGAGAAACAACGACTTAACATACTTTCTGAAGCACGGAAATGCTCGGAATTGGAAATATTTCAACTATACCTGCACTATACAGGATCATTCGCAAAACACCAGCAACCAGCTAGGAGTGGATAGCCAAGGTCATAACCAACAACGTTTGTTCTTCCACTTTTGGCAATTCGTTACAAAACGGGTAGTATAATACATTAAACCTTCAAGGAGTGTCATAGGTATTCGCTCTTAGATTTACTTAAGAGAAGTTCTGAGTATTTTTTTTTGTCATATACTACATGCCTTGATGAACGATGGACGTGCGCGCATAGTTGCGGTTGACAAAGGTCAAGGGCAAATGAGCCTTCACCGACCCACCCTCAACCCTGTGGTTTTCACGAGTTACGTAGTACTCGGTCAATCAGTAAATGAACAAGAAGTGAAATTTGAAAAAAAAAATTAAAAAAATTATGATGTCAGCTACCTAGTCCTAGCAGGTTGCTGGTGTTCTACACATGACCCTGTATATCATTTATCGGACTCGACAGAGTCCAATAATAGTTCAAGCCAGTTTGATTGTGATCAATCCGTTTGGCTAGCGTGGTTTAACACGGCCAAATACCCTCCAAAAATGAAATAGGGCGAGAGGTCTACTATGCCCAGCCATTACAGATGTGATTGTGTGCTGACTGTGCCATAGAAATTGTCAATGTAATTGATAAAAATAATAAATCTTTATGTTATGGATACTACAAATCTAGAAAAGTCTTGACAAAACATATAATATACTTCTACGCGAATAAAGTCATGAACAGGTATTTGCTATATTAGTCTAGTCGATAAATCATAATCATCCTTCACATACTTGAAAGTTTATCGAGTTAAAATGTGTACCAAGCAGTAATCTATCATGCAAGCTTGTTGTATTAAGTCCATATTATCAGATTTTCCAAACATAATCGCATTTGTCGTAGCATTGTAGCACTTTCGTAGCAAGCGTAGCGTTTTTGTAGAAGACGTAGAGCTTCTGTAGATGATATCGTTGATTAGAATCGATTGCGAAATGTGACCTGTAGAAGACAACAAACAATCACACACACATTCATACGCACACACACTTAGAGACACCCACGCAATCACGAAATATCATATCTAAAAAAAAAAAGCTTGTCACTCAGTTGGCACAGTTACTTCAAACTCGTTTAACAAAAGAAAAGATTACATATCTTTTTTTAAACGAGTATATTAACACAAAATGACTCTTAAAGCAATTTTTCTTTGTAAATTGTAATATATTTACACTCTCATTGATATAAAATAGCTATTTCTCGTAACATGTTATTTTGCTTTACGTAATGGAAGAGATACGTCAGATTAGCATATTTTGAGCATCTGTTCAGACAGGGATAAAAATGAGTTTTTGCTTATGGCACATGCTGAGTAGGGGTAAAAATTATACTTTATTCTGTATATTTTACAAAGTATTAATGTATGAAATAGACACACGGCAATGGGCTCACCACCTATTACGTGGGACAGGAATCCACACGGTGAAAAGTGGGCATATAATATGCCTCTGCCACCCCTTCGGGGATAAGGCATGATGGATATTTTTTTTTTATTAAAGTATACGTTTTTTTTGAAATTTTACTATATTATTCTTTGTTATATATACGCGCTCAATAGCCTGCTTGTTAAACATCTTTCGAGTTTAGTAGTAGTAAGTTTGCGAGACAGCTGTTTGACCACCCATTAGAGCCAGGAGACGGACATAGGCTACTATTTATCCCGGGAACAAGTTCCTGTGGGAAACGGGAACGGGAAAACTTCTCTACTTGGGCGAAGCCGCGGGCGTCAACTAGTATCTATTTAAAAGAAAGTCGTGTTAGTTACACTATTTATACCTCAACAACGGCGGTACCGATTTGGCTGAAAATTGGTGGAGAGGTAGCTTGGAGCCAGGAGACGGACATAGGCTTTTATAGGCTTTTTATCCCGGGAACACGTTCCTGTGGGAAAGGGGAACGGGAAAACTCCTCTACGCGGGTGATGCCGCGGGCGTCACCTAGTGTAAACTAAAACAATCATGTCATTTCATAACATTCTTTCCCCTTATTGTCCGTGGTACTAAACGTGGTAGCTAAATCGCAGAACTTTGCTAATACACTACATAACTATTTAAGAGATTCTGAGACAAGCGTGCAAATAAGGCTTAACCCTATATGACTAATGGGTTGTGTCCTAATAAAGTTAACAAACTTTTCTTCATCTCTGAACCCACTTGTACAAATTACTTTGAATAAATCATGTTGTTTGATAGTCCCCAATTATGCTGCACCACTAAAATTCATTAGTAGATTGGCGGATTCATAAATAAATATTTAGCAACGGATCTAATACATTAGGCGGAAGACGTTTGTTCTGAATTATGTATGAATGGTGTGTGTTTTGAGCGACAGTCTGATGTTGGCATTTTAAAGTTGTATTGAACATTTAATTCTACTATTATTGTAAACGAGAAAATTTGTTTGAATATCTGGATGACTTTCTTCTTCTTCGTCTAAATGTTTTCCCAGTTGCTTCCAAACCCTGCCTGGAGTTCATTTTTATTTGAATGCTAGCTATCATTTGGCTTTTAACTTTTTGGCATTCTTGGAAGCGAGTCCCGTTTGACCTCCCAACCCACTATCACTCTTGCAGACAGCGTCGTTGACCCGTCAGTTAGTCAACAGTTACACCTCTGGCAGGTAAAATTGCTTCAGTCCTGGAGATTTTGGTGGGGCCCTTTCACACTCACATTTTGACACAAAAACCACGAAATGGATATAAATCAACTATAGTTTTAAGATATGTGACTGTATTATATATAAAAAAGTAAAGTATATATTATACAGTCATTTCAAATTTCCCGAAGGCAAGCAGAAGTATACTAAACACCCAAGTTACACTAGTTATATTTTGGAAGGTATAACTAGGTAATGAGCTTATTGCCTTGTTATAATAGATAGGGGCGAGATGTGGTATTCTGCTTTTTAAAGTTTTTTAATCTCAGAAGGCGTTTATATTGACTTAACTACTACTAGCAACCTTCTAAAGCCTTTTGATGCTGCGGTCGCCTATCTGAGGACCAGTCATACCAAGATATGCTTAACACGGTGATCGTTTACAGAACACTGAGTTAATGAGGCTACCAGTTGGGGGACAAAATACAACTGATATCGTAATACTTCTTCAGCTTATAACTTAGACCACACATCACTCATTCCAACTTTTACATACATATATTGAATGTAGTGTTTACATCTCGTAAATAAAACAAGCGGGTTCACGATTGTGATTGAAGGCAGCTCACAGTACTTAACCAGAAATGTATTACATTTTACTTCTTATTATCTGTAAGTAATGTTTTTGACAGCCCTTTGAATCTTGAAATGATAAACATGATTTGAAAGGAAATTGAGCTGCAGGAAGATCTTTGGGTAATTTTTTCCATAAAGCAGTCGTGATTAAATCGCTTTTACTTGATCTTAAGTTGCTTATTTTACATGTAATATGAATACCAGGAAATAACGAATCTGTGTTGTTGAAGCGACTGAAAATGTTATGCGTATGTTTTCTACGAAATGAAACGAAATTAAAATGAATGGAATGAGTTAAATTCTTAATGACTAGTGTGGCGTAGTACACAAACTAATTATTACCAACGTAACCAGACAAAATAAGAAAAAATAAAGAAAGATGTTTAAAAAACACTAAAAATAAAATAAAATTTTGATCTTGTGCCAGATATACATATACCGATCAGAATTTGGTCTCCTCACAGCATGTAAGAAACGAAAGAAAGAAATATTTTGCAATATATATTAAGTTACTATATACTTGTGTATGGTGGCGACTGCAGCGATGAGGTTCCGGGTCCGATTCCCGGGTCGAAACAAATATTTGTGTGATCCAAATATGATTATTTCGCACTTAAAAAAAAAGTATGTTTATAATATTTATGTTGATCCCATACCACAAGCTTATATTAGCTTACTTTCGACACTGCGTTAAATGTCCCTCATTATTAATTATTTATTTATTGGTGTATATATTTATTTACTAGTTACTTTAATTTGTTATTAAACTATTCAGTAACGTCCTATACCTCACATATTAAAAACGAAACGACTCTATTACACCCCAACTGCACTAAATTTGTACCTACCTCATAAATACAAATTGGATTACTCTAGTTTTGTAGTACAATGTGCTGTGTACAAGAATATTAAATGAATTTCTTACAAAACGCTTTTTGTTATTTTTATATATAAACTAGGCAGCGTGGGAACGATTTTCCTGTACCGTTTCCCACGGGAACATGTTTTGGAATAAAAAGTAGCACTTGTATAGCACTTAGGGATCATCCTCTTTTATATTTTCATAATCAGTTTAGTACATCCAGAACTTACACTCTCCACCCTCACATCATCACAACCTTACAAACTTTACTACTTTATAATATTAGATAGTAAATATCTTACTTTTAGTTTCATATCATATCTTACTTTTAGTTTAGTATCATATCTTTTAGTATCACTTTTAGATAGTAAATATCTTACTTTTAGTTTAGTATATTATTCTTTGGAAAAATCTTCGTGTTCAATACAATAATTACTGTATTCATTCTTAAAAAAATAACATACATACATACATATTGTCACGCCTTTATCCCCGAAGGGGTAGGCAGAAGCATATTAAACGCCCACGTTTCACCGTATGCACTTTCGTGCCACGTAAAAGGTGGTGAGACCATTGCCGTGTTGAAATGGACAGGCGCAGGCTGCATCTGAATTGAAATTTTTTGAAATTTTTTAAATTTTTTCTCTGCTTTTGAAATTTTTTAAGCCGCCCATAAGGCCTTCAACTTGGCTTAACGACTGCCATTTTATTAGCAACCGGGACCAACGGCTTAACGTGCCTTCCGAAGCACGGAACTGGGGTGGGTCTAAAGGGCCGAATAAATTTAATAAAATAAAATAAAATGTGTCTATTTTAGATGTTAAATTCGGAAGAAATTTTGAACCCGTTGCCTTTTAAGTGAGCTGGTAACAAAAAGGCTAAAAGGTCTTATGTGCTAGACACTAATTAACATGACCAATTAAAGTCCTGGTAGTCTCGGACTCCAGATTTAAAAAAAATAAAAAAAAATAAAAGTGATAAAATATCGGTAATCGTTATTTATGAAAACTTTATATTTTAAGAAGTTTTGACGGCACGAATGAATTTCTCATGAAGGTATATAAAATTCCTAATTGTATTGTAAACACGCCGACTCTGATACAAAATGTGATTAGGCAGGCTCCTTCAAAGAATTTTCCTCTGCAGACTTACGTAGACTCAAATCACCCTCTGTTTGCTCGTTAAAAGTTATTTGATTAACAAAATGGATGACATACGGCAGTTTTGGCGGCAATGCTTTTTACCAAATTAGGGCTATTGTTTTGGTATGAACTTATGAGTCTGTTTCAATATGACCCACCGTAGATTTTTGAAAGAAAAGTTGATGGGGTACTATCTGATTCTGCCGCCGCGCCGTCTCCACAGAAATGGCCACGCTGGCGTGCAACACAGCAGACACTGAATGATACTAAATGAGGTTAATATTTTTTTAATAAAGTATGGATTTTCGTTTCTGTCTGTTTCAATGTGACCAGCTGTAGATTTTCATACTCATTATGTTCCCCATTCATATATGTCACCACAGATAACATATTATCTGTGGTGACTTTCATATAGTAAGAAAGCAATAGATTGACATGATTTTTAAAAAGGATATAGTTTAAAGTCTAAAAAGGATACTAGTTTTCGTTACAATACACGGTATTGTGCTTTCCGCATTCAATCTCTCTTTGCAACCTATTTTTTATAAGTCATCGCTCGGACTATCATGCTTTACAATACCTTTATTGATTTGCGGTCTTTCACTCTGCAACTCGTCAGCACTACTAGGTGCACTTGCCGTCCCCGGTAAGTCTAAATGGAGCAAAGAGTTTTGGTCACTATTTCCGAATATGAACTTTCGGTGATAATTCCTCCATGGTATGTCCAATTTTCGATTTTATTTCTTCGAAACTATCCATAGCTAGATGTCGTATTATGCGTTAAATTTGATCTAAAAGTGTTTGAGAGGAGTTCGAGGACAAAGCGAGAATCAGAATCGGGGTATACTTTTAGCTTTTAGACAATTAGCTGTCATTTTAAATATGGTCAACCCATTGCAATAGTGATTTTTATATAGCCCTTTTAGGGTTCCGTACCTCAAAAGAAAAATAAGGGAACCTTTATACGATCACTTTGTTGTCCGTCCGTCCGTCCGCCTATCTAGTCTGGTTATCTAGGTAACGTGTGAAAGTATGGAGTTCAAATTAAAACTATATACTCAAATCTACTGTCTACTTGTGGAGGAGAAAAGTAGGAAAGCTAGGAAGTTCCCGGGCGATGCGACACGCAACTGTTATAGACGCTCGGATGATGATGATGAATAAGTGTCCTTTGTAGCTTTTAAAAAATCAACCTACTAAGTAAACAGAAAAAAATTATGGCCGTTTATGACACAATAAAGAACGTATTTTAGTTCCAACCTTCGGTGGTCGAGTCCGACTTGCACTTGTTCGGTTTCTTTTGTTTTTTTTTGTTTTTTTGTTCTTTTTTTAGGTAACGTTATTAAAATCAAAATTCATTAATTCATTAAGATAATAAAATTCAATAATTAAATAAATGACAATACGTCTACTTTACAGTTTATTAATACAATATTAAATTAATCATAATACAATTAAAATTAAAATTTAATAAAATATATGTCATAAACGTCCACGTTACATATTGTCAATAGAATTTAATTAATAATAATGCAATTGAAAGTAATGAAAGTTACATTTAAAATATTAATTCGTTACAAGGTGGGCTTAACATACAAATTTTAAATATTATAATGATTTTAATATGCAACGGTATAATATTCATATTTATATAGTCTATAGTCTAGTATATAGTCTCAAATAATACGACCAAGTATGTAAACAAACAAGTTTTGATAATAACAAAGTTGCTATAAACACCCCCGTGAAAACGTACACATTGTCTCGGTCAACAAAAGCGAAGTTTCTGGAAGTTTAACCTAGCATACAAAATGCCCGACAAAACAAGATGGTGGATGGTATATAACAAAAGTTTTCTTAAGATTAACAATAATATTTGAGTTGTTTATGTTTAAGATATTATTTTGTTGCTTTGTGAAATAAATATCATAATATCTTGGGTTTGTGTAAGAGGCCTAGAGCTTTCAGTAGTCATAATACATTGATAAATGAAAATACAGACATATCAGAACTTTTTCTTTTTTATCTTATCTTTCTCGCCGTTATACGCAAAAGGATGGTAGAGGCATATTTCACCAACAGCATTTTTGTTCCACGTAACAGGTGGTGAGCCGTGTAAGTTGCCGTGTTGAAATGGACAGGCGCAGGTATTGGCAACCTGCTGTATCGTTTTTAAGTCTTTGTTTTACATTTTTAAAGGTTTATATCTCCAAATTTGTTACCCCCATAAGGTGGTGAAAATTTGTTTGATTTCTTTTAGGATTCTACTATTTAGATACAGATACACTCAAGAATATACATTAATTATAATAATATCAGAACGAAGAGACGTCGGTGTCCCTTCTCTTTTCCGCGAAAACTTTTGCATTACATGTTGTCAGTGTTACCAGAAGGCTTAATTTGAATATTTATGAACTTACGGCTGTCTTAATGCTACAATACATTTGGCGGAAAATTTATTATGACTTTATTTTCATTGTATTTGCTTTGATGATATTTTATGACCTTCGAAGGAAGTGGATAGACGTGCAGAGTAAGAACTCCGCGACTACCTCTAATTAACAATTACCTAAACAGACAGACACGAAGAAAAAAAAAATCATGGGTTCAAATTCAGAAATATAAAAATTTACAAATTCTTCTTATCATTAACGCATTTATCCCCGATGGGGTGGCAGCCATACTAGATGCCCACATTCCACAGTTAGCATATCGGTCCCACGTAACATGTGATGAACTGTGGCGTATAAGGCCTTTAAGTTAGCTAAACGACTAACATGTTACTGGCTATTGGGACTAATGACATAACTGTCCTTCCGAAGCACGGAATCGCTCGTAAATAGAAATGCCACAAAGCAGTCACCCATCCGAGGTTATAGCAAAAGTTGCTTTGCGTTTTTCAGTGGTCGTTTATAGAACACTTAGGGGCGCTTTGAGCTCTTCAATTAAATAAAATAAATAAAATAGTCGATTGAAGATTTAAAGTAATTTTAATGTATGAGAGTGAATAGGCAAAATGGTAGGGGTCGACCTAGGCGTAGGTAGGTTAATAAAATGGAAGACATTCGAAGAAAAGGCCAGGTCAAGAGTTTTTTTTACGGAGAGCTTGTTTGAAAACATTTATGAAAGTAGAAGAAGAGAAAGTTGTATGCCAGAATCGTAGCAAGTAGAAAGCCATAGGAGATTACCTTCACCGATGGGGGATCGTCGTAATAAAAAGTATGTAATGTAAGTATGTTAATGTAACGTCACGATTATTTATACAACTTTACTGCATTATATATATAAGTGTTAGATTACCTTACAGCATTACAGTATTTTGATGGACTATTAGATGGTGACCTATTTTTTCAATTGTACAACAACGAGGTGCCTCCTATTCCACACAAACTGCGCTGTTTGTGCTTGCCTCATAAATATAAATTGGATAACACAAATTCATGTTACAATGTGCGACACATCAAGCTGTGTTTTTATAAATATTAATTCTATGTTACATAAAAATACATGAAGGATAGGGTTAATATTATTTTGTTCAAAATAACAGCATCTACCTGATAGTTGGAATGCTTTCAAATTTGCGAACAGAAATTATTACCATTGTTAAAAAAAGTAAAGTTTAATTTTGATTTTTTCTGTGGCAGATGCCTACGCTTTTTTTATCGTGTGAAGTCCCCACAAATATCATGCCGGACTCAAACCGAGTAAAACCACACGGTTTATACCTATTTTTCTACACCCCGGGTAAGGCAAGGCAGACCGATGCTAGTATATGATACTGCTGTTGCTGAGGTGGAGGGTTCGAATTCCAAACTGGGACAACTGTTTTGTTTAAAGATTAGTGTTTTCTACGTATTTTCTGAAATGACTAGAGATGACCGTTTAGATATATAAAAAATATAAAAAGATTTACTATCTTCACGGTGTGTCCCTGACGTGGGTAGCCAGACAAGACACATAAAAAAAATAAAGTAAATTTAACAGATTTCTATATGCTACTGAAGAAAATGGCAAGATGGAACTGCGAAAAACTGTTCAAAAATATTTTTTAAATCAGAACGGTATGCTGTCACTTTGTTCTTCAACTAAAGTATTTCCCAGTTGCTTCACAACCCTACCTTGATTTAGAACCTGGAGTTAACTTCTATGTGGCTGCTAGGAGCTGCGTTTGGTTTTGTTGGAAGCATCTGCCGTCTGACGACGCAACCCTATATGGACGCCTGTGTCGTTGCCTCGTCCGTTAGTCAGCAGGTGCACCGCTAGTAGATGGGGTCACATGGGGCTCGGAGACCTTGGTGGAGCCCCTTACACTTAATGAAAACGTGTCATCACGTATGTAACATAATACAGGGGTTATTTGCGTTTTGATACTTGCTGAGAAAGAAAGCAGAAAGAGTGAGATAGGTATTATACAATGGAAATAAGTTTTTGACGCAACGATCAAAAACTTTCTTTTTCACTCAGTTAATATGAAAAATAACCACGTTGTTCTCGTAATGGCAGATAGAATAGATAGAAATTAGCTATTTAAAAAAAGAAATTGTGCACTTTAATGATTATTTTGTAAGTGATTTAAATATCGGTAATAGCTTTTTCAGCTTTTTATTTCAAAGCTTTGATGAGCGTGACTTTTATAAATTCGTTACAACTCTTATATGTAGACACACATATTACTAGTATCACATATTATGTTCATAATACAATTTATTTTTAAACTTTGCCTTATAAATCACATTAGGACGTTAAACGCAATAAATAAAATATACCGACATATTATTTTTTTATTTTGCATACGAAATTACAGCTTTCTAGCAGGTAATATAAATCTCAGATATATATATATATATATATATATGTTTGACGGTAGCTGTTAATCCAAATACGTACTATTTGGATAAGCACATATCGTCAAACTATAAAACTTAATACTTAGTTGACTAAATATGGAACCCTAAAAAATGTCCTTAATAACTCGGCCGACATAATTCGCTACTAAAATTATTTTAGCTGTGATATACTAGTAAATTTAATAACTACAAAGTATCAAAACCAATTCATCTAATATCTGTCGTTCAATTCACGAATTACGTCAAAGTTCTACATTTGAATACATTAAAATTACCCTACTCAAAATTATTCAGGCGTGCTCTCACAAAACACCTGCACAGCTGTGGCAATACTGATTCGAATGCTAAATCCGATTGCATTTGCCTAATTCCAGGGTAGATATAGCTGGGATTATGGCAAATTGATAGCGGACGAAATAAGGGATTTAATATAATAGTTTGAATGCTAATGTGTGGATTTACACATGGCAACTTATGTGCGTCGAGAGTAGAATGAGTTGATATTTTATTCTACGTTTTATTCTGTTACTGTGGTTTATAATCAAGATAAGTATTTTCGGAATTCAATATTTTGAATATTTTATATTTTAATAATTCAATATTACGGGCCAGAAAAAATCTGCGCATCCTTTAACCCAAAAATTTAGAAAGACACAATTGTTCAGTTTCGAAAATTCAGACCCTTATGAGTTAATACAGGTAGAAATTTAGACACCAATTTTTATTACCTCAGACTTACGACTGCACCAGTTGCCGACCTTACTTTTAAATAGAGTTGACAGCGCGAGTGAAACACGAGTGTAACGTGAGTGTAAATAAAAAAGAGGACCACTTTCAATCAGGTTGACCGTATGCTTGTCCTTTTTTTTTTAAATTTTATGTGGGACAACTCACACAACGCCATATGATTCCACACTAAGCACAACTTGTACTATGGTAACCAGATAACTGATAAACATTCTTATATATTTCTAAATACATACATATCTTATATATAAAAATGAATTGATGTTCGTTACTCTCGCTAAAACTCGACAATGGCCGGACCGATTTAGCTGATTTTCATATTGAAAGGTTTGTAAAGGTTCAGGGTGGGTTTAAACGGATAGAAACAAACATAATAAATAAAGCAAAAACTAAATATGACCATTAAATTTTTCAATAAAAAATGTTCCTGCCTGTGATTGATTTAAATGAAATTTTGTGTATATATTGTAATGGGTTACTGGATTGTTTTAAAATACAATTAGACCCGGTAGAAAGCGCTGCTTTCGGTATATCACCTAATTTGCAGTACAAGAGAAACACCAACTGTAGATTCATTTCAAGGATTATGTTTTTTTTTACCACTGAGGTGGTGAATGTTGTCACCGCAGCTTATGGACGTTTGTGACATTGAAAGGGTGGCCCTCGCAGTTCTAACCCGAGTTCTTTCTTTATACGGTCCACCTGATGGAAAGCGGTCACCGTAGCCTTTGGAAGTTTGCAATACCAAAGGTGCGGCTCTGCCGACCATGTAGAAATTTTCCAAGACCCTCTTTGAAGAACCCCATACTGTAGCTGTTCGGGAAACCATTAGCTCATTCCACAATCTAAACGTACGCGAAAGAAACCCGCTGTCGGACCTAATCGTATGCGAGCGCTCCGGATGCAAAATCTAAGGGTAAACACCCTGTCTATGAGGAGCGGTGCGGAAATAAGAAGTAGCCATAGGCATCATATCAAACAATTCCTCAGAGTTACAGAGAAAGAAGCTGCTTTTGCTACTTTAAAACTCAGTTAATAACTAAAAATAAATATATGAATTTTAAGGCGGTAGGAAGTCCGCCGGGTCAGCTAGCTAACCATAGTGCTCATTACACAAAGTTTTATCCTGGGTGGGAATCGAACCCACGGCCTCTTGCGTAGCAGTCGGATACATTCCCACCGCGCCACAGAGGCAACGGTGTTTGCTCTTGTTCTCTCTCCCTTCATTTTAGTGTATTTCCAGTTGCTTTCAAACCCTACCTAGATTTAGGGTCTGTGGTTCTCTTCATCTTCTAGCTTTTGGATTTCGGCATTGTTAAAATCGATCGCTTCCCACCCCCATGAGGTCACTTGCGTCTTTGCAATACCCGTCAGTCAGCAGGTGCACCGCTTGCAGGTGTGGGTGCGTGAACCCCTTAGATCTTGATGGGGTCCCTTTCACCCAACGATATGCTCGTCTGTAGTATGAAAATGAAAGTCTTATCAATAGTACTTTTATTTGCCATACAGATATTTTTGTTCTTTCCGCCATCAAAAAGATACAAAAAGTCAAATGCAGCTGTTTTACCTACCCTTTAAAAAAAAGTGTGATTGTACTTAAAAAATAATAAAGATATAGATCCTTTACTTAAATTATTTTAATTCCACATCAACAGTGAATATATATCCTCTTTTCCTGACTACCCAACCAGAAAACGGAAAGAAACACACATCCGAGACCCATAAACGTATTCCATTAAATAAATCTTATTTTCGACTCGCATACAATTCTTCGCATACCCATACGCATGCCTTCCGTTTCCGTTTCTTAACAAATTGTGAAATAAAAACAACGTTTATGTCAGACTTAGGTCATTCTAGCTTCCTGAAGCTCATACAAAGCTTGTTTGGAATATCTACTAACTTTGAGCAGTTACATAAATGATCAAAAAAATAGTAGGTACCTACATTGAATTTGGAATGTTTTGTAGATTTTCAACCTACTCCAAATGAAAAAAAAAAAACGGTTAAGCGCGAGTCAAACTCGTGCGCCGTGAGTTTGCACCTATCTACCTACGTAAAGTACGTTGTAACTTATTTCAGGTTGTCCCAATTAAGCTAGACCTACAAATTGTATGAACGCCGATACAACTCAGAGGTCTATAATAATTGGTGTTTTCTATGTATGTATAATTGTATATGTATAGGGTTTAGGGCACTCGAGTTTTTAACAATATTTTTTTTTGGTGTAAGATATTTTGTTTTTGGCAAATTTCGTGATTCTAGATCAATGGGAACTACCACATAGGTTTTCGACCCAAAACTTATAGGGTATATTAATAACACCACATGCACTGTTCCACAACATTTACTTTGTATATAGAGAAAAAATTATGAAAGCTGCGGTATAAAGGCAGTGACAAATGCTACCAGGACCAACCAATACTCATCATCGGATGATGATGACTTTTCAACTGTCTTTTAACTCATTTTTACATTCATAAGTATGTATTTTCATCAGACTGTATATAAATCTAATTTACTACTTTGAAATAAAACGAACTATTAAATAATTAAACACAAATAGCGCATGTGCAGCTGCGCTTTGAACCTTGAGGATTAAGCCAAATCTGAGCCCGTTTACGACGGCAGTGAGCCCAGAATTTATTGTTTGGCAAACCGCAATGCTTCTTTATGTATTTTTAGTGAAAACTCTATGTAAGAGTATAATAATAGCAGATTGTTCTTTATTTTAATCTGAAACAATCTCATGAAAACTACTGTTTAGTAGGACAATAATAAATATCAAATCGTAAAATGTGGGCGAATAGTATGCCTATACAAACCCTACAGGGAAATAATATATATCTTAAGCAGTAAGGCAAATTAAATTTATTCATCAAAAATGATGGACCTGGACTGCAGATAATGTATTTGTGTAAGTGTTACACCTGTCCTGGTTGTTGAAATTTTGGTTGGGGTTACAGAATGGTCACATGGTAAATATGTCCCGCGGTTAAGGCATCAATTTACTGTAAATCTATAACCAGAAATCTAGAACCATTTTCACCGTATTAGCTTTCTCATAGAAAATTATTATATAATATATTAAAAGATTCGTTCAGGATCTATGATGCCACAGACAGATATAAAGATTTACAGGTTGAACCACAGACAGAAACACCCTCTTTTTCATCGACGGTTAATTTAAGAGCACACTCGTACATATAGAGCCAAAATAACAATGTTCCTATTAACTTTACAACCAATTTCTTATTACTAACACTTCTGCAATTTGTGCCCCAAATTGTAATCATGTACCGTAAAGCTCTTACCCTCCTTTCGCGCGTAGTCAATTTGTTCGGTCCGAAAGCATGCACCCCCTTAACCATACTAGTTCCAATTTGCACAGCTAGCAAGTAATTCTCGGCATAAATTTATGCGTGTGTTCCCTGGCCAAGCTAAATTGGACAGGACCATTGTACGTTTGAACGCGTGTTGCATATTTCTCGAAATAGCGACCAAGTTGTATCAGAAGCGGAAGCAGAAACCATATTGTCTTTATGTAAGTAGTGTTTTTGGTTTATTTAAGAAGCGTATTGCGTTTAACATACATATAGACACGTTTTCCGTTTTCCTGGCGATCTGTCCTCTCTAACTACTCCATCAGGGATAAAGCATGAAAATAGTTAAGTTTATCCTTGTAAAGGTAAGTAGAGATTGTATATTATTATTTTTCTTAATATTTACGTATATTGGGTTCGCTATTATTGGCTGCTAGGAACAGCTTCGGTTTGGCATTTTTTTCTTTTTATTTTCGGCATGGTTGGAAGCGGCTGCCGTCTATCTCAATCCCATTAGGGCCTGCGTCATTGCCTCGTTCGTTTATTATCAAATGCACCGCTGGCAGGTGAGGTTACTCGGGCTCCGTAGATATTGGTGGGGCTCCTTACGCTCAGGTAGGGGCTCTATACTATACGCTCACATTTCAGTACAGACAGACAGAGACAGACAGAGGTTTAAGCACAGATATATAAGACAGTAAGCAGACCCAACGTTACCGAAAAATAGCGTAGCCTATTACACACACATAGACAGCAAGGTTAGCTTAGGTATTTCAGGTGATTTCTATTTTTTGTCCACTTTTGTAACATTTTAAAATAATTTTATGTAATATTTTTACTTTGATACTAAATCTTTGATTTAAAGATGACAGCGGCGGTTGTCATTACAAGTTTGTAGCTTATTTGTAGCAGAAAAAATAGCTACGCGCTGTCCGCTGTCAATGTGTGAGTTAGATGCAGCTACACATGCATAACAAAGATAGCTTTATACAACAAATGGTAAGACTGAAAAGGATGAAGTATTGCTCCATAAGCCAAGGTATATGTTTGGTCTGATTACTCTCGTGTACGTCTGTGGGTATAAGCTTAACGACTGCCATGTAACTGGAAACCGAACGTGCCTTCTGAAGCAAGGAAACGCTCGTCCATAGAAATGCCAACAAAGCGGTCAATCATCTGAGTACCAGCCGTAGCAAAAGATGCTTAATGCGGTCGTTTACAAAACACTGATTTAGAGCAACGAGCGCTTTTACAATGTTAGTTCGAAGTTAAATATGTGAGAGATGTTTCTAGAAAGCCTTACAAGTGAACACCTAACTTAATACAAAGTCTTAAAACCATCTTTAGCACTTAAAAGCTAAGTTCAACATCTAAATGAGACTGTTTCTACGTAAGAACATGTTGCAAATGCAATGCAAATTAAGCAGTTTGGTACTGAGCTAACTGCTATTGGTAAAGTGTTCCTTAGTTTATTAGTCGTATTTAGTTACTTAATACTATACTATATTAGTATTGGGTGTTTCGTAAATATAGTATACTAGCCGATGTCCAAAGCTCCGTCCGCGTGTTTAACCAATCAAAGAATCCAATTTTATCTTTATACCTACCTCTTATATTTTCTCAGAATCATAATTGCCAGTATCAAGAGTATTTATTACATCAACATCAAATGGCAATGATAATTATTTAAGAACTAAAACTAATTAAACAATTTTGTTACATGTATAAAACAATTGAACTACATTAATGTGATTAGTATAATAGTTCTCCCCAATTATAAAACGCTAACTAATGCCAGCAGGTTTGGTGAAATATCTCCGTATCTGTTTTCCCCAGGAAATTGTAAAATATACTTAAAACTGTTGAACATTGTTTTTAACCACCGACACAAATTTATAAGTTTGACGTCGATTTCAGTGTGTGTGTGTCATTGTAGCTCTCAAACGGATTTAACGATGAGGATTTTTTCATTTGTAAGCCAGGTTTCTGGCGGTGGTTCTAAGCTATGTTTGGTTAATATAGGTCCAGTAGTGTAAGAGTATCAGCTATTTTCCAACACGATATAAAGCATTTTGGCGTATGATTACTCGATTAAGTGCTTAACACGTACCAGTATAATCGTTATATAACAATCAATTGATAACTTCGACCTGATGCTGCAACCAGAATGTTCTACAGAGAACCCCACTCTTCGAAACAACTCTTCTCTATTAGGGCCCGAGCAAGAGGTAACGAACTGTACTCGTCTTGTAGATACATCTCTCAGGGTTTAGGCAACGTTTTCTATAAAAGCCTCCAATTGACCTAATTTTTCCATTACAATTATCGTCATGAAGTTTACATAAATAAATGACAAATTGTGTACTTAAAACATTCCATATGAAATACACTATCCATTGATAAAATTAGCATGATAATCCGTTTAATAGTTTTTAAGTTTATAGCGAACGTACGACTTCATTTTATAATGTAAGACTGTCAACATCGCTACGTAAATAAATTAACATTAAGTAGACAGACAGAACTGTATTTAATCATGTATATTGTACTCGTAAATTCATGTGTTAATATTTTCTCATTTTTCTCAGTCTGTTACCTACCTCTGTAACCTACCGGCTAAGTTTTGGAACGGCCAAGTCGATTTTAACGGGATTTTCATTGGCAAATAACGGATTGTGTAAGTAGTACATAGGCTGTTGTAAAATGCCCGTATTCCCTTGGGAACGGGAACTAGGTGGGTGAAACCGCAGGACGACCGCTAGGATTAAATAAATGTACTTAGATGTTATGCACAAAGTGTATGTAATAACATTATATGGCTTAACCCAACTTAGCAGGATTAGAGTTCTCTGATTAGCCCGGTGGCGCTGGCTTTGACCGGATAAATCCGGACACGATTTAGCCCGAACGCAGTATTACATTAGTTAGACTTGCCATAGAATACCGTTAAATTTTTGGTCTTATGTGTTAACATCAAAGAAATTCACATCAAAGAAGACCCATCAATGGATCTATCCAATGGAACCAGCAGTTCTGAACCCTATTATACGAGTATACTTACTAAAGTTTGTAATAGGAAGTTAGTGTTTATAGTTCATCGCTGCTTTAGTAATAAAATTGTCGGTTATTTTTTATTTATTACATACATACATACATATTATCACGCCTGTTTCCCATCGGTGTAGGCATAGACTATGGTTTTCCACTTACTACGATCCTGACGTACAGCTTTCGCTTCTTCTACATTCATGAGTGTTTTCATACACGCTCGCCGGTTAAGGGTACTCTTGACCTGGCCTTTTTCCAAAAGATCGTCGATTTGATTGCCATACGTGCGCCGAGGTCGACCCCTACCGGTTTGCCCATTCACTCTCGCCACATATATCTGCTTCGTCAGTCTATTTTCATCCATTCTCTCCACGTGTCCGAACCATCTAAGCATCCCTTTTTCTATCTTAGTCACTACCTCTTCTGACATACCGCAATGTTCCCTTATCACGCTGTTCCTTTCTTTATCCATCAACTTCACACCAGCTATACTTCGCGGACTTCTCATTTCCACGGCATTAATTTTACTTTTATGCGTCTTCTGCCATACCCAGCTTTCACTGCTATACATAAGTGTGGGGACCAGCACTCCTCTATGTACAGCCAGTCTTGCCTTCTTAGACACGTTCTGACTGTTCATAAAGGCGTACATGGCTCCATTCACTTTATTTCCTGCCAAAACTCTTCGCTCAATGTCATAGTCACACTTTCCATCTCTCGTAAATTTTGTACCCAGATATACAAACTCTTTCACTTGTTCCACTCTTTCTCCTTCCACAAGAATTGAGCAATCCGTCGTACTTACCTCTCTTTCAAAAACCATTACTTTCGACTTGTTTACATTTACTTTCATTCCTTTTTTTATTAACGAATCATGCATAATGTTTACCATCAACTGCAACTCCTCCGCCGATGATGCTAGTATTACCTGATCATCGGCGTATAGGAGACACTTGACGGTCAGTTCATCCATTTTTATACCATACGTACTCTCTTGCAGTTCTTTCAGGCAGCCGTCCATGTATAGTTTAAACAGCAGCGGCGACGCTACACAACCATGTCTCACACCTTTTTCAATGTGAAAAAAATTATGTATATTATATATTTTTTATGTATATTATTGTCCCACGTAACAGGTGGTGAGCCCATTGCCGTGTTGAAATAGACAGGCGCAGGCTGCGGCGACCTGCTGTTGAAATTTTTAAGCCGCCCATAAGGCCTGCAACTTGGCTTAACGACTGCCATTTTATTGGCAACCGGGACCAACAGCTTAACGTGCCTTCCGAAACACAGAACTGGGGTGGGTCTAAAGGGCCGAATAAAGTTAATAAAGTGGGTCTATTTTAGATGTCAAATTTTGAAGAAATTTTGAACCCGTTGCCTTTTTAGTGAGGTGGTAACAAAAAGGCTAAAAGGTCTTATGTGCTAGACACTAATTAGCACGACCAATTAAAGTCCTGGTAGTCTCGGACTAGATCGGATTGCGGATCATATAAATATTTGTTCTGACCCCCCAGTTCACAACAAATATTTGTGTTCAGGTCATAGTGTATGCGACGCCGCGCTGAATAATTCCAATTCAAACTCGAAATTTCATCGCGGCGTTGCATACACACCACTTACGCCACCTAGGCAGCGTGAAATAAAGCTCAAAAACAGAACCTAGTACAAATTTAACAAATATCATTCAACATCGTAAGTTAACCCAAGTCAAAGTTCTTGTTATTCACTTGGTAAAGACCTACGAAATCCGGCTCTTCCTGGATTTCACCAGATTTATGCACTTCAACCCGGTTTTAGTCAAAGACGCAGAAAATGCAAATAGCGGTCTTAAAGGTAGATAAAGGCGGGACTTTTTGAAGTTTTATGTTGATCTCTTTAACACTGGTGTTTTATTTTACTGATGAAATGAGAAAATCCTGGTGAAAATGTTCGAATTCTAAAGATTTAGATCAGGGATTTTGTGGGATTTGTGATTAGAATATTTGGGTTGAAAGTTTTAGTTATGTATGATATGGTTATATCCAAGCATATGCTGACTTTATTTTTAACAAACTTCAAAATAAGTAGAGTAGATTGTCAAGCCGATTTTCTGAGTGAAGCTCCCAGATTGACTAACGCTCGAAATTAATGAAATAATCCACCTATACGTCTTTGGGCGATGTAAGTGTCAACTAACGACACGTATATATATATATATATATATATATACCATTTATTCCTTTATTCATGAACGGTACGAATGTATATAGTTACACCTAAAAAAAAAAATTTCTGTTGACCAAACATTCAAAATGATTTTGGAAATCAATTTGTATTGTAACTACACTAATTTAACGTGAAAAACATTGTAAATCATAGCTTAGCGAACTAGTGGTCCTTTCAGATTGAGTCAAAACGTGCTGAATTCTTTTCCACATTATTTTTTTATATTCCAATAGTATTTCTACCAATGTTGTGGATGAAAAATGTGGAAACTGTAACATAAGCAAAACTTTGAAAGAATAATGGACAAACTTGTACCTTAACCAAATATTTTTCAACTTTCTGTGAGTATTCGAGACCGCATCAAAACGTTGTTGCTAAACATGAACCACAAATCACAGACAAGATGTTTTCTACATTTATTTAAAACTTTAGTAAAGTCCACGAAAAACATAATTTTACAGTATCCATGTTAAAGAGGATATTGTCACTGTTAGACCCAGGCGCTGTTAGCCCCGCCATCTCAATATTCTGTAAACGGACATTGCGTTAACATAACATATCTTTCGCTATGACTGGTCCTCGGATAGGTGACCGCTTTGCGGCGTTTCTCTTCACACAAAATAAATAGGCACAAAAAGCCGTTGGTCCTGGTTGCTAGTACCATAGCGGTCGAAAAGCCAAGTTAAAGGCTTTATGGCAGCTTGAGAAATTTCAATATCAAGTCGCCACAACCTGCGCATCATTTGAACCATGAGCACAGTATGGATTAAAGAATAGAGTTACGAAACAGAGAGGGATTGTCACCTGGAATCATTTACGTTGAAAGCGTTTCTTTCCAAGTATAATGTTCAAGATCCGCTCTACTTGTATCTAGCGCAGACTGCACCTAGCCGGGTATTGAATATTTAAGGAGTTTCTTTTGACTTACCTTCATGAAGTGTGCTTTGCTGTAATAATCTGCAAACAAAGTAAAGTTTCTTTGTTAATAACGTAAGCTAAAAAAATAATAGTATTGGTATAGTATGGACCTAATTAGTACTAAGTTATTTTCAAATTATCTAACTAACTATTGCTTACAATGTCGTTTTGGTGAAAGTAACTGTAAAGATATTATTGTGGTGAATAATAAATAAAACTTTTTTTTATTCATAGTTTAATATTTGTAAATACAATTTAATCCCACCCTTTTCAGTCCCGAACGTCAATTGTATAAAGAGAAAAGATTTTTATTTAGAACCGAACAATTATTTTTATCTACAGAGCTATTAAAACTTACAATTAATACCACACGTGTTTCCTTTTTTTTACATCCCTGAGTTCTTCATAAAAGCGATTAACTTACAGTCACTATCAATAGCATTTCCAGATGCTTTTATTTTTATCTCCCGCGTTTATTCCCTTTTGAGGTACAGAATCCTAAAAATGACAAACTCTACGTGCTATAAAGCAAAACAATTCAAATAAAAAAAAAATCTTTTTAACTTCACTAAATGATATCTCTCCCTTTTGCTTCGCCCGATCACGCTTTTCAAGTCAAACCATTGCTCTAGAGGCATTAAACAAAGTGAAAATATCCGAAAACATTAATATGAAGAAAATACAGCCAGTTTGCCCTCATATAAGGTTAGTATTAACAGGATTGCCGATCAATAACTCGTAACTTAGCTGCATCTCTGTTTACAGGACTAAATCCGCTGTGACTCGGATAACACATTAAACCGAGGTTCTCAGTTATAGATGCTCAGGTATAGACACTAGTAAATATGAAATACTATTATTGCGATCACATATAATTGGTTTATTTACCAGTGATGCAAAACATAAGAAACAGGTTTTGCGCGATCACGCTTTTATAACTTTTCAAGCACGCTTAAGGACCCATAAATTCCTATCCCTTGGCCGCCATCACCTCGGCAGCAAACGACGCGACGATCACCACACAACACGATTTTGATTGGGTTGTACCAAAAATAAACACAAGCAAACTTCTGATATTGGCTGGTGCAAACCAGTCGAAACATCAAGCAAATTCAAGGTAAATAAGTATTATTGCGTTGGGATTTGATATTTAACATAAAAGTTCAAAAGTTAGTATAGATTTTTATGGGACTTTCTAATACAACAGATGGTTTTGTATGAGGAAGCCCAAATTAAGGTAATATACTCGTAAGTGTGTGCTGTGTTGAATTTTTAAGCCTTTGTCAAAAATATCTTTATTGTTATATACGGCCGGCACCGCCGAGCGTACGATCCGACCGCATGTCTTGCTGCCCACTTCGATCATTTCCCCGGATCTTCTCCTTGCGGTTTGGATTGGGTATCCTAGCAGTCTTCACGGCGCGGAGCCCCGTCGAACCTTCTTGTTTCCTTGCAGAAGTTTACTATCTGATCCACTTTCAGATGTTCTATATCTTCTTTTTCTAGTCTGTCTGTGCCCATAATTTCCCATCTTGTTAACGAATACATGGGGCACTCAGCTAGTAGGTGGAAGCTGGTTTCTTCTTCCTCTATGCATTCCGGGCATAATGGGTCATCCATTACTCCTATCACTGTTAGATGTCTGTTGAGGCGACAGTGCCCTGTGATGATCTCTATGACAAGCCTCATATTTGCTCTGGTAAGTTTGACCAGTCTGCATGTCCTTTGCGACTGTCTCATGCCTATCGAGGACCTCCATCTAAAGTTGGTTTCTACTGTTATGCTTCTGCTGATTACTCCTTTCGCGATTGGAAGCCATGGCTCCGATCCGATCACGCATTCGTCAGCCCCTTCCCGGGCTTGTTTGTCCGCTAGTTCATTGCCAGGGACTCCCTCATGTCCGGGGACCCAGGTAACGTAGACTTCAGTCCTTTCCGCCAGGTTTTTTGTTTATTTTTATTATTTCTGTGCAACTATACGTAATATTGGTACTGTCACATCTTATTTATTTATTTCTTTCATTTCTAGAAAAATAATTTACCTTTTATTATTTATTATTATTTTTTATTTAATTGAATTGATAAATATTTATTTAATATATTTTTTATTCGTTAAGTTTTCAGAAATTGTTCCTAAATTTACGATAGAAGAAGTGTAACAATAATTGGACAGGGATACAACTGAACTACTATCTTTTTGATAGCTTACTTTTTCAAAATAACTGATTCGATTCATATATGTTTGAAGTCCGTATCGGTTTGTTCACATTAATCGACATTTTTAACCATGTCATCACACTATGATGCATAAACTGACACTTGTCAAATGTGGCCTATTATATTGGCTCGACTATAGTTAAAAATATCTTAGTAAGACTATTATATGCTGCCAGTAATTAAAACTTAAGCATAAAAACGCTTTGAATTAAAGCAAACGTTTGTTTAAAATAAAATCAATTGAGAAAAGGACACTTTTCTGTTCGACTGTAGCATCTGTAAGCCGATTGGAAAAAGTTGACAAGTCTGACGTAATAGGATTTTACTAGCTCAAATATTGTGACTGTGGATACTAACTATTCGATTTATTAAATGATAGTTGTTAGAATAAAGTTGCATTTTAAAAAAGGTAAATATTTTCTGCGTTAAGCTTCTATCTCTATGGTTTTCAGATGAAAGATTATTTTGTGTTAACGCGCTTCGGAAGGTACGTTAAAGCAATGGTCTCGGTTGCCAGTAACATGGCAGTGATAAGCTGAGTTAAAAGCCTTATCAGCGGCTAGAAACAAATTCAAATGCAGTTCCCAACAACCTGCACCGGTTCATTTCAACACGACAATGAGCACACTACCTGTTACATAGGGACGATAATGCATGCGGTGAAATGTGGGCGTATATTATGCCTCTGCTTACTCCTTCGGAGTAAAAGGCGTGACAGTATTTGTATATGTATGTAGTAAGTCCATAATATTCTAAATTTCTTCTGTCTGGTTTATCTAGTTTAAGTGTAAGAATTTGGGTAAAAGTAGAATTTATTAGACGCAATGTTTGTAGACCTACACTGGAAAGTATTTCATTGTTTACCTATGGCTATAAGATCACTGTAGTAATTTTTTACACGAACAAATTTAGAAAGAAAAATAAGTAAAGTGAAAATTATATAAGGCTAAAGTCCGCCATTTTTCAATTTCCCGCTCATACTAATATGAAATATCGTTAGAGTGTTGCGAAATAAAATAAGATTTGTTTCCTTTACACGAATATAAAAAAAGATTTTGAATCCGATATCGAATATTCAACAGATTGAATTGAAATTTTATATACAGGGTGGCCCATTTAAAACTGTCAGTCCATACTTTCAGAGTTGCCCATGCAACTCTGAAACTATTAGACATAAAAAGATCTCTTGTTTGGAACCATGTCAAAGATTTTGATGAAAAGAAAAACTGCATTCATAGTTCTAAAATAATACTGGTACTCGAGTCGGGAATCGAACCCCGAATTATCGAAGAATAAAGCTTGCATTATCTTTAGTTGAATATAGATTGTGTAGATCTTTAGCAGTAAATATTACTATGAAACATGATATCTAAAATGAATAAAAGGCGTCGTTTATTTTTATTTTAAATTTTGTAGGTGTTCGAATTGATCATCCCTTTTAGAGTAAAACATTTATCTCATTTATGCGCGAAAAGTATATCTATGGTCGGTGTCGCAATTTGTAACATACACTTCCTTCAAAATTAAACAGGATAGAGCACCGACTCACAAAAGTCAAATGGCTAGAGACATTTTGTAACATATTTTTCCCCAAAAATCAGTACTTTAACGAGTTGAATGCGGTACTGAAAAAAGGATGATCATTTCGAACTTCTTCAAAATTAATTTAATAGTAATGTTTACTGCTTAAGATCTACACAATCAACATTCATTTAAAATAATGCAAGTTTTATTCTTCCATGATTTCAGGTTTGATTACCGACTAGAGTACAAGTATTATTTTTGATTTATGAATGCAGTTTTTCTTTTCATCGAAATCGGTGACATGGTTCCTTAGAAGAGATCTTTCTATGTCTTATAGTTTCAGAGTTGCCCATACTGACCGTTTTAAATGGGCCATCCTGTATATTTAGCTTGGATGATAATACATTGTTAGTAATGTAACGTTCGTCTAAATTCAGTATAGGATAACATCCAAGATGGTTGACTAGTTGTATTTAAATAAACTACTCATACAATATGGGTATGAAATGTCTTGCAGAGACAAACTAGAAAAATTAAGTTATTTAGTTAGTCTAATTACAATATCGTGGATTACCAAAGATGAAACAGAGCTATCCTACAATACAGGTATCAAAAAAGAAAGTAGAAATACTACCTTTTATCACAAGGTTACACGAATATGTTGCATAATATATTTTTTGATGCCTAGTGCCTGTCGTGTTACAGGCTTACGACTTTTTTGTCTGAATCTTCCAAAAAAGTTGTTTCAGCGCTGCTAAAACGTAGAACTCTCAACTGTCTTGTCTTTCACTCAACTATTATTTAAAGCATTATTGTAATTTATTTTTTTAAACTCATGCAAAATCATTCCTGTAATATCCTATTACTTTTTATTTCACTTCATATGAAATGATTGCGCCGGTATACGATTCCAGAGTAGCCGCGATAGTTTTTCTATGTTGCATCGCCGATTTACATTTGTTTTTAATTAATTAGTTGTCGACACACCCACCCCGCTCACCTTTATTCCATTTCTCTTTCGCACCTACCTTGTCTCGCATAAAAGGAGAGCGAGACAGCTGTATTACGCGCGATCTAAAACGCTGCTCACAGATTCACGGATTGAAGGCTCGCTGTATGAGTACTACAATGACCGCGCGCGCGCCCGCACCAACTTTCGCAATAATTGTGTTTTCCATGGATAAATAGCGTTTTCGTGCAATGGAACCAGGGATTCAAGTCCAGGACCGTCCCCGGTAGCCTCCACCTCAGCATCTCGCAGCAAAAGCAAGGTAGTGTGGCCATTCCTGTTTTCCATTCTTTTCCGTCGACAACCGCGTGTAAATTTCATTATTGTCTTTCCCCGCAAATACAGTCCACTTTGAATTTATTTATCTCGCCCGTTCAATCCTTTTCTGGTCCTAACGATCCGGATTTTGATCCATTCGCTTTAGTAGTTTGCCAATAGAAACGCAATAGTTTTTATCCCATAGGGAATAAACGCATAGGTATAGACAATAGTTTTTATTCCACCACGGAATAAACGCATAGGTATAGGTTATAGTTTTTATTCCACCACGGAATGAACGCATAGGTATAGGTTATAGTTTTTACTCCATTCGGAATAAACGCATACATTAGGTAATAGTTTTTATTCTATAGGGAATGAACGCATAGATAATAATTTTATTCCATTAGGGAATAAACGCATTCTTACCTACTGTTTTTCGCATAGGTAGGTACCCCGCGGTGTTCCGCCTCACCTTAAAACCGACTCGCAGGGTAGGCCTGAGGTTAAATCACTGCGAGCCGGCAAGGGGCACCCCAGAACGGAGGGGTCCGTCTCGGGGCGGTCGATAAGCGACCACCCCGGAGCTCCCTAAGGAGCTGAAGAACTAGCCCGCACCTCCACCGCTCTCGAGCGCTCCTCTGTAAGCAGAGGAGGTGAGAGCGGCCGGTACGGGCGTGCGCAAAGAGTGGGCACCCCTGGAACACAGAAAGGGTGCCCGTCGCCGAGTGGCCAGTTGGGCGGGGTCCCCCGACCTTCCGCCCACGGCCAGACACTATTCGGGGGCGCGCATGTAATGAGCACGACGACGCCCCCGAACCGGACGGCGGGGCGGGAGCGTCTGTCCCGTACGCTCCCGCACCCGCAACTCCTCACGTTTCGCCGCCATCACCTCGCTAGCAAACGAGGCGACGGCGGCCCAACACTGTTGGCTGCCGACCATGGCTTGCACCACAGCCGGCAGCGACAAATCAACTCCGACAAGGCCCGTAAGGGCGATACGCGGCCCGTCCCACGCCGGGCACACGGCGAGTGTGTGCTCCGCCGTGTCCACGACGCCACTTGAGCAGTGGCGACACACGGGGTCCGGCTCCACCCCAGCCACCTCCCACAGGTACTTGGCGAATACGCCATGCCCTGTGAGGAGCTGACTGAGGTGAAATGTCGGCGCTCCGTGTGCCCTCTCCACCCAAGCCCGCAGGACGGGCCGGACAGCCCCCACGAGCCGGGGGCTAACTGAAGGGCCTACCAACCTCTCGGCCCACTTCCGGAAGAGATCGTCGCGAGCCGACTGTCTCCAGCGGTCGATCTCGTCCGGAAGGGGCCGTCCACCATTTCTACGCACCAGGGCGCTTTCCTCATAAACACTTTTGAGGACTCCAGCCTCGAGATCCCAAGGGAGGCTTCCTGCAATTAGGCACGCCGCCTCGTAGGAGACGGTGCAGTACGCTCGTGCCGCCCTCTGCGCAATCGACCGCTGCGGACGCCGCAGCAGCGGAATTGTCTTGGCGCAGAGGGCGTGCGCCCAGATAGGCGCTCCATACAACGCCTTTGAGCGCACTACACCGTCGTAGAGGCGACGGCATGCACTATTTGGGCCTCCCCGATTGGGGAGCAGTCTCGCCAGCCTTCCGGCGTACGACAATACGCATAGGTAGGTAGAAGCTGAATTTATTAGACGCAATGTTTGTAGACCTACACTGGAAAGTATTTCATTGTTTACCTATGACTATAAGATCACTGTAGTAATTTTTTACACGAACAAATTTAGAAAGAAAAATAAGTAAAGTGAAAATTATATAAGGCTAAAGTCCGCCATTTTTCAATTTCCCGCTCATACTAATATGAAATATCGTTAGAGTGTTGCGAAATAAAATAAGATTTGTTTCCTTTACACGAATATAAAAAAAGATTTTGAATCCGATATCGAATATTCAACAGATTGAATTGAAATTTTATATACAGGGTGGCCCATTTAAAACTGTCAGTCCATACTTTCAGAGTTGCATGGGCAACTCTGAAAGTATGGACAGGTAGACCACGCGAGCAGGTATCTAGGCCCGCTCGCGCAAGTACCTACGCTCGTTCGCGTCGCGTCTCGCTGCTTACCACCGCTCCCATTTTGATAGTTCGTTAGTTTTGCACTGTAGGTAGCTATAGTTGTTTGTTTTAACAATGCCTCCGAAAGAGATTCCGGATCTACAGTTAAAACTATTACACGCTAAGAAGTATAGCCTTTTTAAGCGTATGCAATCAATTTGTGATTATTCATTGAGGATCGCAGATGAATCAATAAAAGAATTGTTTTTATCCTCGATCGAAACCGTAGATACTTTGCGCTTAGATTTCGAAAATGTTCTCGATAAAACTAACTTGCTTGAATTAAAATTAAATCCCGATTTCTAATTAAGTTATGACGAAATGTCATCTTTCGAAAATTTAATTTGTCGCATAAAACGTGTCACTACGTCATTGCAAGCGCCCGTGCCCGTAGTAGTCACCGATTCGAAACCCGGGCCAGTCGGTTTTTGATTTGCTGAAACGGGACCGACCTAAATTACCGCCCATACAAATACCCGAATTTGTTAGCGATATTAAAAATTGGCCTTTGTTTTTCGCTAGTTTCGAAAATACGATCCATAATAATAATTCGTTATCGGATTACGAAAAATTACATTACTTAGTAAACTAACCGGGAAAGCAAAAACCGTTTACGCCGGTATAACACTTTGCGCCGAAAATTATAGTTTGATTTTGAATACTTTGAAGGTCAAATACGAAGACAAACGCTTAGTAACAACCGCTTATTTGGATCAAATATTTAATTTGAAAAATAGCTCATCGTGTAATGAACACGACTTAGAAAAATTCTTAGATATTTTTGCATCAGCTGTTCGCGCCCTAAAGAATGTTAAGGTCAATGACCTCTGTGACTTTTTGTTTTTGTATATCGGTTTACAGAAATTAGATTCCGAAACCGTTCGCTTATTTGAAATGGATAGACGTGGCCATCAAATACCTAAGTTCGACGATTTAGAAACTTTCGTTCGTCAACATATTAGAATTTTTCAACGAACTTCGTTAAACCACGGAGTAGCAAAAAATAGTCCGACTAATCGTAGTAAGCCCACGAAGTCGACGCAGTTTTTTGTTAATTTTGTAAGTGTTGCATTCGAATAATTGTTCTTTGTGTCAAGGTCACCATGACCAACTTTATAAATGTTCGGAGTTCAATAAACTCACTCCCAGCGATCGCTATAAATTTGTTCGTTCTAGTAATTTATGTATCAATTGTCTCAGTGGGAGGCATCGTGTTTCATTCTGTAATTCGAATCATTTTTGTCGCAAGTGTAATGGTAGACACCATTCATTATTACACTTCGAAAACAATAATGCCGCGTCAAATTTAAAATCAGTTAGTGCCTCGCGCGTTAATACTAACCGTCCGTCCGCTGTGACGTCACAGCCACCCGCGCCGTTGAGTCGCGGCTGGGAGCGCTCTGGCGTGTTATCGTCCCCGTCCGTGCCTAGCGACGGCGGCGCCACTGCCGCGCGCCTCCAGCCGAACGATATCGCTTTGTGCTCGCTATCAAGCTTGCACACAAGCCCTACTACGGTACTTCTGGCAAACGCTCGAGTTGTTGTTTACGATTCACATGGTAAGGGACATAGTGTTCGAGCACTTTTAGATAGTGCTACTCAAAGTAATTTTATTAGTAAAAATTGTTGTAGTCGTCTTGGTTTGCATATAAATAACCGCCCCGCCTGTAATGTTGTGAAAGGTATTGGGGGTTCCACTAAAGCCGTTCAAGGTTCTGTAGGGATTAAATTCCACTCGCTTTTTGATTTTGATGTTAGTTTTTCGATGGATTCGCTAGTCGTCGATAAGGTTACCGAACTTTTACCGACTGTCGCAGTCAATACCTCATTATTGACTAATTTTAGAGATTTGCCTTTGGCCGATGATACTTACGCCGTTCCAGGAGATATTGATTTGTTAGTTGGCGCTTCGATTTTCCCGCAGCTCCTGTTGCAGCGTAAGGTTCAAGGTCACGCACCCCGCGCTGCTCGCCTTAGAGACGGTTCTTGGGTTTGTTATCGTTGGTTCCGCACCCGCTTGTTTTGATTGTAACTCGACAGTGTCATATTGTTGCGCCGTCGAGCCGCTGGACTCCGCTGTCCGTATATTCTGGGAGATAGAAGAGGTGAACGTCCCTCCTATTGTCAGCCCGGATGATAAACTTTGTGAAGAGTTTTAAAGTCGCACGACTACTCGCGATAGTAATGGTCGTTATGTTGTCGCACTCCCCTTTAAGGGTGATGTTAATTCGCTTGGAGATTCGTTTCAGTCAGCCGAAAAACGCTTCTTTTGTTTAGAACGGAAAATGCAGACATCTCCAAAGTTGAAGGAGGCTTACGATAGCGTAATAGTAGAATATTTGGATAAAGGTTTCATTTCACCCGCGCCTCCCGAAACCGAAGAGACGAAGCACGCTCCTTCGTATACCATACCGCACCATGGAGTTGTCCGCGAGGATAAACTAACCACCAAGTTGCGCGTTGTTTTAGATGGCAGCGCCAAAACTAGTTCGAATGTTTCGGTTAACGATATTTTGCACAGTGGCCAAAATCTCCAAGGTAATTTGTTCGAAATTATAGTTAACTTTCGCTTATTCGCTGTCGCGCTTTCAGCCGACATTAGAAAAATATTTTGTATTGGTGTTCGCGAATCAGTTCGCCGATTTCAACGCATTAATATAGATAGAATTTTCGCATTCTCGGACTCGACCGTCGCTTTGTGTTGGACACATTCTTCGCCCCATCGTTGGGATACATTTGTCGCAAATAGGGTGGCAAAAATTCAGTCGGAATTGGCGCCGCAAAACTTTTATCACGTCTCAGGTACGGACAACCCTGCCGATTGTTTGTCTCGTGGGTTAACACCTGCACAGATTTTGGGTCATCCGTTGTGGTTCCATGGCTCTTCCTGATGCCAAGCCCCACCTGATGAATGGCCTGTTAGTCCTTTTAACCCCGCTACTGTGTCCACGCCGCCAGAGGAAAAGAAAACCTCTTTAGTTACTGCTGCACCGCTCGAAAAATCGCCTATCTTAGAGTTGGCTCGCCGTGTTTCATCGTGGTCGATTCTTTTACGTAGTGTTGTTTTTATTTGTCGATTTTTGAAAATCCTTCCTCATCGCGAGCATGTTACCGCCTTTGACTTAAACAAGGCTGAGTTAATCATGCTTCGTGTACTTCAGCGATTTTATTTTTCGTCTGAAATTAGAAATTTGGAATTGAATAAGCCTTGTAATCGCGCTTTTCAGCATTTGAAACCTTTTTTGAAGGATGGCCTCATTCGAGTTGGTGGTCGTTTGAGCCAGTCCGCATTAGAATACGATCAAATGCATCCTATAGTTCTCCCGCGCAAGGATCATATCGTTGATCTTTTAGTTAAATATCACCATAGGGTGAATTGTCACGCTGATCCAGATTTGTTAATGTCAATTTTGCGCCAGAAATACTGGATTCTCTCCGCACGCAATTTGATTTCTTCGACAGTTCATAGATGTAATCCGTGTTTCAATATTCGCCCGAAGTCAGTCGAAATGGCCGATCATCGTCCTTGTCGTGTTGTTCAGGCTGCTAAACCGTTCGTACACACGGGTACAGATTACGCTGGCCCCTTCAGGGTAACAGTTTCTCGTGGTCGTGGTATACGCTCCACGAAAGCTTATGTTCGTCTTTTTGTTTGTATGACGACTCGCGCCGTTCATATAGAATTAGCTGGTGATTTGAGCACGCCATGCTTCATGGCTGCATTTAAAAGATTTTTGTCGCGTCGGGGTTCCGTATCTCGAATGTATTCGGACAACGGTACGAATTACGTCGGAGCTCGTCGTAACCTTTCCGAACTACATAATTTTTTGCGTTCCAAACACTTTAAGTTTGAAGAGCTGAGCACCGTGCTCACTCAAGTCGAGGCCGTAATGAATACGCGTCCTCTTTGTAGAACCTTGTCTAGTGATCCCTCGGAGCCGCTTGCACTAACTCCAGCGCACTTTTTGAATGTTACACCGTTAAAACACTTACCCGCTTTTGAAATAGAGGAAGATCGACTTCAACTTCTCTCGCGACATGCCTTATTGGATGAACTCGTTCAATCGTTTTGGAAGCGTTGGAGGACAGACTATTTGCATACGCTACAGTCACGTCAGAAATGGAATACTCCATCGAACCCTATTACTGTCGGTACTATCGTAGTTATTGTAACTGAAGATATGCCTCCATTGGCCTCTTGGGGTAGTAGAAGAAGTTTTCCCTGGGTCAAATGGGATCACCCGTATAGTTTGCGTTAAAACCGCAACTGGTTCGTACTTGCGACCAGTTATTCGTCTTTGTCCTTTACCTAATCAACAGTAACTTCAATAACAATTTAGTTTGTTCGATTAGGTTTAGTTTAGTTTAGTTCGATAGCATTTTGTTTAGTTAGCAGCTAAAGCTTAGTGGCAACTGTATGGTCAGTTGTTCGTTTTTCCAAGGTAACCCTTCAAGCCGGGGGGGAAATGGTTGCGCCGGTATACGATTCCAGAGTAGCCGCGTTATTTTTTCTATGTTGCATCGCCGATCTACATTTGTTTTTAATTAATTAGTTGTCGACACACCCACCCCGCTCCCCTTTATTCCATTTCTCTTTCGCACCTACCTTGTCTCGCATAAAAGGAGAGCGAGACAGCTGTATTACGCGCGATCTAAAACGCCGCTCACAGATTCACGGATTGAAGGCTCGCTGTGTGAGTACTACAATGACCGCGCGCGCGCCCGCACCAACTTTCGTAATAATTGTGTTTTCCATGGATAAATAGTGTTTTCGTGCAATGGAACCAGGGCTTCAAGTCCAGGGACGTCCCGGCAGCCTCCACCTCAGCATCTCGCAGCAAAAGCAAGGTAGTGTGCCCATTCCTGTTTTCCATTCTTTTCCGTCGACAACCGCGTGTAAATTTCATTATTGTCTTTCCCCGCAAATACAGTCCACTTTGAATTTATTTATCTCGCCCGCTCAACCATTATCATTATTATACTACAACTAAATTATTTGTAAATTAACCATAAGAGATAAGGTTTAAAATTGAATATCGAATTTTAACTTCGCTACAGAAATATACCGAAAACTGTATCTGTTGAGTAAAACACAAACTTGGTGTTCAAACTATAAAGTTTAAATTCCATTAAAATCCTATTAAAAAGCAACTGAAAAGTAATATTTTATATTTAACAAAGGTGCCAGTGTAAAAGAAATCATATTGTCATGACTAAAAGGTTGAAAGTTTAACTTACTTGTATGGATATTTTGCACCCCTTCCATCAACATGGGCCAAGTCGTGTGTGCTGGGAACAACCAACGCATCTGTAAACAAACCAAAATAATGTTGAATATAGATAGTGGGATTAATAAGGCTTTAGAGATTTATGACTCTAGAATTTCAGAGATATGTGACTTTCAAACGTTTCTTCTTTATAATAGACTAGTAAAATATGAATATAGTTTGTTACGTTGTAAGGCTATATAGTTTTTGGAAAACTGTTTAGCCTTTTTTAATTTATTTATAAAAACTAACTAACTATCTTCACGCTGTATCCATGACGGATTATTCAGAGAGGACAGATTGCTTAGGCTTTGACTTCTTGCATATATTTAATAATCGTTTCATACTTACACGTTTAGGTATCTGAGTACCTACTTTTGCCCTTACATACCGGCGCAACAAATTGAATCTCAAAAAGTACTCGTAGCTTATAAATTAAACAGAAGAACAAATAGGTATATATCAATATGTGTACAGCATACAAGTGATCAAAGTCATAACCCTCCTATTTTCATCGCTATAGTAAACTAAAAATAACATTTTTCAATAACAACCCATTTCATTAGTCTGCTACAAGAAATCACTTTGATACGAAAATAGTTACAAAAGTAATAATACTGTGTCGTAACTATCAACTTTGTCAACTATCAACTTTATCAACCTTGAAAATGTAACAGCGGCTTTAACACAGAAAAAAAAAATTAGGTATTATTTAAATTGGTAAGAGAATTATGTGCAACAAGACCTGTGTGTGTGTGCGTATCTCCATCACTACCACCTAAGTTTTATACTTGGATTCCGATTGGAATTAGATCTTCGGCAAGCATGGATTTCAGATTTTTCCGTGTTAAATGATAAATATTGAACAAAATTTTGAATTACATGTTTGAGCAATCTGCAAGTCTCTATCTAACTCCTTTTAGTTTAGTTGTAGTCAACAACTAATTTGATAACTAAAATAATAGCTTACGATACCAAAAAAAATATCACACAAATATATATTTCGATCAGAGATTTGAACTCAAGAAATCAGAAACGACATTCACATACCTACCGTACCACTGTGCGACCGAGTTATTATAACTAGTGGTTACCCACTGGTCGATATTTTACCAAATTATATAAATAAATAGCTTTAAGCACTTCTTTTCCACATAAACATTATCTATGTCAAATTTCGTTCATCCATTTGCGTATTAGTATATAGAGTAAGTAACAAATATTTGCAAACCTAGTACGTAAAGCAGAGGGTAGAAGAGGTCAGGGTAGGCCGAGACTGACATATGAAGACCACGTAAGCAGATTGCTCAAAAACGGAAAGGTCAAAAGTACTCGGACACCCAGACGTGCGTGTATGAAGCGATTGATGAATCTCGAAGAAGCTAAAGAAGTATGCATGGATCGCGAAGCCTGGCGATCTGTCCTCTCTGACTACCCCGTCAGGGATACAGCGTGAAGATAGTTAGACGTAATAGAATAGAAGAGCCTCCGATGAAGTTCAAACAGTATGTATGGATTTGAGGTTGTGTAAATTGTCTGTAACTGTGTACACAGCTCTAAGAAATTGGCTTGAATTCAAACACAATATTGTCAGAAGTTACTGTTTCACCGAGTTAATGGTTGGTTATCAAGCAAGTACACGATCGTGTAGCAATCTAAAGCTTTATTTTAAATTAGATGAACTAATGTAGTGAAAATTTGCCGTATAAAAGTTAAATATAAGCCACCGAGGAGTTTCTGTAGATCTTTAAAAAGGAATAATATCTACTCGTATATCATTATAATATTGTTTTGTTATATCTCTCAGGGTTTAGGCAGTGTTTTCGTAAATGCCTTAAACATCTTGAACAATTTTCGTCATAATTTCAACCAATTTACATAAAACCGTGTGAAATTATACACCTAAACGTATATTATTTTATACAATACAGATCACAGAACAAGGAATGTTGCTCGCCCACTCTTCGCTCGCGCTGCACGTGACATTGATTGCTTGCTCAGTGGGGCAGACCTACGCCTCGGTCGTTCTTTTTTTATAATTATGTAAGGATATAAATTACACATTACAGTGATCATTTACAGTGTTCTGTAAATGATCACTGGGTTAGGCAACTTTCGCTATGGCTGGTTCTCTGATAGGTGACCACATTTCAACACGGCAAAGGGCTCCACCACCTATTACTTGGGACAAAAATGCATACGGTGAATTATGGGCGTATAGAATGCCTTTGTCTACACCCTCGGGGATAAAGGCATGACTATATGTGTGTATGTGTGTATGAATAAACTATTGAAATAGCTCGTAACGATTGCTGGGTTAAGCATGTGTAGTCGTATGTAGCCGTACTATTTACGAGCTCTTCCGTACTTCGGAAGACACGTTAAGCGTTAATCCCGGCTTTTATTATGATAGTAGTGATAAAGCCAAGTCAAAAAGTCTTGGATAGCTTGAAAAATTTCAACTACAGGTAACCTTAACTACGTAAATGTCTTGAAATTAATGAAATAACCATCTTAAAATATCTCTTTAGTATAGTTTATTTTTTTTTAAAGGTTTTCAAACCAAATAATGAAGCAAATACGACTAACATTTTCCAATACGAATTCCAGTCACAGCTTATCTTTGCTTTCTTCATTAGGCACGCTTGACAACTTCTAACAAGGGAAGTGTAATCCGATTTCAAGAAATGTCTTTCAAACTTATTTACCAAAATGATTTTTAAGAAACACTTTTGGTAAGTGGTAAATATTCTTTAGCTTCTTTCCGAAGTTTCAATCTAAATTATGAATGATCTTTGTGAAATTTTCTGAAATTAATAATGAAAGCTAATATTATAAAGCTGAAGGAAGAGTTTTTTTTGTTTAATTGTTTGGTTGAACGCGCTAACCTTACGAACTACTGGTTAGAATTAAAAAAATATTTTTGTGTGGGAGAGCCCATTTATCGAGAAAGCCTAACGGTACAGAAAATCATCAGCTACTCTCCAGGTGAGCGTAGTAGTAATCTTAAATGTCAAAAAACTAAACCAATTTTCATAAATTATTGTAATATATTATTATTATCGACGAATTTATGTGGAGGTTCAAACTATGTCAGGAGCGAAGCCGTGGGGCTCAGCTAGTAGGTGATTATAAAACTTGGCTTCATAACTCTTCATTAGAACGTTCATCGTTTTGAATCTGAGCCGAATTTTGGGTAATACTTATTTTTTTTTATACATGTGGTCAGTGTTTTACACACGATCACAGTATTAAAAATCTTACACAACGGTTAGTTTTTCGGTGGATGAGCGTATGTGATTTTTTTTCTAAACTCACTTTAAGCCTTTGTGCCCGGCTGCCAGCAGTATGGTAGTAGAGCAACCTTATGGGCGGCTAAAAAGACAGTATGGACATAAAGCTTGTATCACGGCTACAGGGTCGGCAGTGAGAGCATAACACCTCAATAGTATATTAGTCGAGAGTGGTCTAAGATCGCTTGCAAATATTTTGAACAAAAAGAACAGTAATATTTATGTACAAAGAAGCACATTTAAAAGATCGCATTGTACCCGCAGGTGTCATAAAAGCCTTCAGTGTTCAAGAAAAGTGCAACACTTTTGCCTAGGTGACTCGTTGCAGAATATTAAATTCCTTTTTGAATAAATTTTGAAGTCATTGGGGTACAATTTTAAAATAATATGAGGGTAAAATGTAAATAGCTTACAAATATGAGGATTTTAGGGTTCCATAACACAAAACAACAAATTTAATTTTTACAGATCGATCACATGTTAGTTACGTCCGCCTGTCAATCAAGATTCTTTATATCGGGAGCGCGTGGAGTTTAACGAGTAGAAGTACATAGTCCGTCTCTTGACTGTACAAAAATCAAAATTCTAAATTACTGTCGCTCCACGGATTCCGTATAGAAAAACGGCATGAAAATCATGTCTGTTGTATGGGAGTCCACTCACTTCAATATATTATTTTATTCTGTTTTTTAGTATTTGTTTTTATAGCAACAACATAAATACATAATCTGGAAAAAATAATAATATATTTAATTATTTTATATTCATGATGAAACGTGATGATAAAATATGAATGATCATCGCATTCAGGTTTCATCATCACGTTTCATGAGACATAGCCTGCTCTTAGACGGACAGACGGGCGAACAGTGGAGTCTCAGTAGTCCGTTTTAGCCTTTGGGAAAGAAGAAAATACAATAATTTATGCTGCAAAAAATGTATCTAAATTTATAAGGGAAATTAATTTTATCTAAATATTCTATGGTCATTTTCCGTTGACCTAGAACTGTAAATTGAAATTAATATCTTATAATATAAGTATAATAAAATTATAGCAAACGTATACATTTGTTATCAAATTAAGTTAATTATAAAATATGGTCTTTATTTATAGTAAAAAACTGTGGACTTGATTCCAGAACTATGAATAATATTATGTGCCTACAAAATTCTACCAAACCCTAAGGTGGGGAGTGAGCACTACTCGGACCTATCTCGGTTTTGATGCTATTTGAGTCTGTGTCAGACTCTGCAATTAATCGATTTGTATTCAAATGACCAGCGCTACAAGCAAAGAGACATCAAACTATTTCGATTAATATATAAATTTTCGTCAAACTTTGGGAATTCTACCACTTCAAAAAGATAGAGGCTCAACAGTCCAAAATGATATTATTGGGGCCATAATTGCCAGTCTTAATCATTTTATCTGATCCGTGAGACCTCCCTTTGTGTCGTAGAAATATCTTACCGTTTGCTTCTATAACAGTATAAAAATCCAATATCCTACAATACAAATAAATGTACGCCAATTTGCAGACACAAACATTTCAACCATATAGAGAATAAATATAAAATGCACCAACTCATTATTTCCACAATGTCATCTGAATCAGTCGGCAGAACAAATAGTATGTTGAGCCAAAAACAGACGAAATAAAAAAGTTTGCATCATACAGAACAGTAGGGCAACGTATTCTGGCGTTTGCATACGGACCATGTTCCGCGCTCATTAAAATGCATGAAGTGACGGCATCCCAGACACAGAGTACTAATGCAGAATGTTTTGTACCTACATGACAGCTGTCAGACATTGGCCAATGCCAGTAGGAACTTGATTGCAGTTGAATTTAATTAAGAAGTTTGTATATGTTTTTGAATAAGAATAAAATGCATTTCAAAGAGCTAAAATGTCCTCTGTATCTTAAGTTTGGAATGTATTTTGAATTTTTCCTAAAGATTTTCTTAACATCAGTGCATCAATGAAGGTAGTAATGTAAAACTAGGTGCACTTGCCATCCCCGGTAAGTCTAAATGGAGCGAAGCGTTTTGCCATCACCGAACACGAGTTTTCGGTGATTATTCACCCATGGTATGTCCGATTTTCAATTTTTTTTTCTAAACCATCTATGGCTAGATGTCTAGTATGTATTATGGGTCAAATTTGATCAAAATGTGATAAGTGGTCTGGGAGGAGCTTGAGGACAAAGCGAAAATCCAAATCGGGGAAGAACGGAGCTACGCTCACTTCGTTCGCTTCTCGATTTAACATTTTTTTTCTTGAAGCCTGAAGATCTCGATAGAATACACAATATACACATAGATAATCGTTACAAATTAATTAACTGCCTGATTTGTAAAGTAAAACTGAAATGAAATAGCATCAAGCTGCTAGTGCTGAGTTCAAATTATTACAAACACCACATCTGCGTAATAAACATTCTTTGAAATCTGCACTTTAGTAAGAGAACTTTTACGATGTATGATAAAAAATAAGTTCCTGTAATAAATGGTTTCTTATATTATTTTGTTTCAGAGAAATATGTAAAGTCAGCAGGTGGGGCAAAAAAAGAAAAAAATAACAATAGATGTTTTCTAAAAATTTAAAAAGTAATTATTTCCCAGAACTATCGCTGAATATTTATTTCTCTCTACGAATTTCAATATCATTTCATTTAAGCGTATCATAGCATGTCATGTGGTATCTCTATGTATGATAACGACTAAACAATCTTCGCCAATTCCTTTGAAGTCATACCAAATTGGCATGTACCAACAGACTATACAATGTAATTTTGGAAATGTTATATCATGGTTTATTCTAGAAGATTCCTTTTGAGCAAAGTTTGGCAGACTATTCCTGCGGTACCTTTGGGTTGGGGAAAAATTAAGTGAAGTATTTGGCTTAGGAATTTGTAAGCTTTAGTGCAAATAGAAGGCAGATATTGTGACGTACAAAATCAGCTTTGTTGGATTTGAAATTTAGTAATTTTGGTATATATTATTCTCTACTAAGGTTATAGTAAACATTTTCAACTAAAATTATGCATAGTTTAAAAATAGTTTTTTTAAACTGTGCATAGTTTTATTTTTTTAAGTTCAAAATAAAAAAAAAGTGAAACCTTTTTTTGTTTCTACGTCGAAGAATTCCTCCCAAGCGAAGTCCACTGGTAAGATTCCCTAAGGTTGGCCGCAATGTCACGATTAACGGCAATTCTTATTCTTTGAGAGTCTTCAGTTTAGTGGTCAAGGCACAAGAAACGTCTAAAAGTCACTTCACGATGTCTTGTTGTCACAGCGAACTCGCCTTACTTGTGCCTTACGAGCAAAGTGCGTTGCCCCGAACGGCACAAAACAATAATTATTAATTAAATCGACAAATACAACAGTAACACAGGCGCAGTCCGCCGTGGTAGTAAGATGAAGGAGTCAGGGTGTCAACACAATACTTGGTGAGCCTATAAAACTATTTTGTAGGACGTTTTAATAATCGCTAAATCCTACGATAGTTTCCCTCTTGCATTTCAAATTCTAAGAAAGTATAAAAAATTGGCGATCGTTCACGGGCTGTTTGTCGCCGAAGAGTCTAGGAAGAAGATCTGTAATAACCAAAATTAACCAGGTTACTAGCCCTGGTAACATCTGACATGTTATAAAATTCCCATTTATCTTACAAACAAAATTATGTTAGAATGATACTACAGTTTCTCATAAAGGTGAACAATTTGCATATTCGATTATAGCTTACACATGGTGTTAGAAAAATATATCTCAATACGTCACCGTCAAAGTAACTCAAGAAATTTACGAGAAATATAACATAAAAAATGACAATCATTTATCATTTCGATATAACATACTTTTTGAGCCACCTGTATATTAATGCGTGGGTTTATAAAGGTACTTGAAATTATTGTTATCGATTCTTTTTGTAAGACTTTTTAAGAAGGGCGAAGTATTGAAGAGAGAATTATTACCTATTGTCATGGCAACACCCGTGACAGCTTTATCATTAGCTTTATATAACGTTGGGTGAAATATCAATTGCATCATTATATCTCTTTCTTTTAGGAGTTCAGTTTGGTATACGTTTTTGTTATGAATTATAATGGTCATAGTTTTTGATATATGAGTATGTATGGTTTTTTTTACCGTTATGGAATGCATTTAGGGAAGTCACCGCCCAGTTGGACGATCAGTGGGAAGCTTCGTATAGGAATTCCAGCAATGGAGTGGAACCAGACTACTCGCTAGACTACCAAAGTATTCCGGTACGCAAACAAGTCGTATGATAGGCTAGAGGCTGAGTAGCGCTCTAGCTTGATTTCTATTCTATAGAGTTGACAAAAAAGCATACGGTCCAACTGAACGATAGTGGTTATGGTAACCTATGTACGTTTGCAATACCATGGGGTTACACTCGCTCTGCCTACCCTATTTATGTGTTATCCGAAATGGTGTAGTTACATGCTAACAAGGTGGGATTGCCTTAAAAAGCTCTTTAAATCTTTTGCTGTGGTAGATTCGGTAAAATGCAGCCAATGAAGTTATTGTTTTTGTGCTATTGTACCTACCAATCTAGCTTACCACAGTACCATGGTTTAGACTCCGACCTCGATCGAAGATCGAATGAATTTGAATTGAGTTTAAATTATCAGTTATCTTTGTTAGCTACAGTTACGTTTAGATTCCATAACTTGTACTCAGCAAATTGTAGCGAAAATAATGACGGATAGGAGAGGCGTCGAACATTTTTTCTTTACTTAAATACAAAGTCTCGCTTTGTTTACAACGGCACTGGTAAATGCATCCGACTGTACAAATTTTAATGAATCCGCCACTACATCTCTTTTCCGAGTCACAATATTATTTGGTAGCGTATTTTGCAATACATACATTTGTACGTACATTTTGGTGTAATCCTTTGAAAGTTTGGTCTAGCTTTGTTTGTAAATTTTTGATTAGTTCTCTTTTGGCAAAAACGAATTGTGTTGCCCGTTTTTTATATATTTATAAACCTTTTTGTATTGTTCCGTAAATCGTCATCGATTTTTATTATACCTGAACACTAAGCGACTACTGAAACGCTCGTGGCCCCGCTGACTCAGTGTTCTGTAAACGATCACTGCGTTAAGCAATATTCGCTATAGGTGGTCCATGGATGGGTGATCACTTTGTGGAATTTACATTTGCGAGCGTTTCCGGGCTTTGGAAGGCATGTTAAGCCGTTTGCCCAGTAAAATGGCAGTCGTTGAGCCTGGTTGAAGACCGTATGGGCGACTTGATAAATTTCAACGGCAAGTCGCCAAGGCCTGCGCCTGTCCATTTCAACATGGCAATGGGCTCACCACCTGTTACGTGGGACAAAAATGAATACGGTGAAATGTGGACGTATAGTATGTCTCTGCCTACCCCTTCAGGGATAAAGGCGTGACAATAAGTATGTATGTATGTTGAGCACTACGTACAAGGCATGATTTGTCAAAGCTGTATAGCTTTATAATTTATGCCTTGGGCATTTTTACGGAGATAAGTTAAATGATCAGGGGTTATCTCAGTGTTAACTGTAAACGATTAAGTGCGTTAAGCATCTTACGCTTAGTTTGGTAACGAAGATGGGTGACCATGTGACATTTCCTGGTATATAGATAGATAGTAAGCTTTATTTGCTTACAATTTTTATGTTTGATGAGGCATATTATACGACCATATTTTACCGTGTGCATTCATTGTGTGTGTATTCAGTTTTAACGTGAACAATGCAAATATTTGTCGAAATAAAATGAGTTCTTCACATAAAAAGAATAAAATTCGTGCCGCAAATACGTATAGATGTATAATAGATCCAATTTGAAACCATTCAAATGATCATTGATTTTCACGATAACAATTTGTTACTGTGTTTTTCTGTTATGTAATTAGCGCAATCTATATGTATAAAATGAAACCCGTTTTCCGTTGTCACGCCATCACGCGTGAACGGCTGGACCGATTTGAAAAATTTGTATTGATTAGCCCATTTATCGAGAACGGTTCTTAGCTTTATATCATCACGCTACTACACAGGAGAGCGGAGCAGTAATCATAAATATCAACAAATCGGGGAAACTCTCATACATTTTTAGAAAAGTAATAAGCGACGGGAGTAAATGGGTGCCACGGGGTTGGAAGTATGTCCCGGACGAAGCCGGGCAGGTCAGCTAGTATTACATAAAGACTTGGAATCACTACGTATCAAACGCGCCTACCGAGAGCACCACGTGAGCAGATTGCTCAAAAACGGAAAGGTCAAAAGTACTCGGATACCCAGACGTGCGCGATTGTAGCGATTGATGAATCGTGAAGAAGCGAAAGAAGTATGCATGGATCGCGAGATCTGTCCTCTCTGACTACCCCGTCAGGGATACAGCGTGAAGATAGTTATAATAAATAAAAAAGGCGCTTTTAGGCGAGGTAGCAAGTAAAAAGTCAATTAAAATATATCTCAAAGTATATCTTGTATATAATCAAAATATAGGCTGTTAGAGCTGTGACATCCAATGAGAGCGGGCACCGGCCTCTAAATCCAAGTAGGGATTGTAAGTAACCGAGAAGACGCTAAGATAAAGAAGAAGAAGTATATAATAAATAAAATACTGATGCCAACATCATTACGAAAGAGACATAACATCCTAAAAGAAGCATAGCTCGCGAGACACGACGCAGTGCTTGTGCCAACGTTGCTTTGTAGTAATTAAACCTCGGAACCTCTTTCAGAAGATGCATGTAAATAAATTTAATGTTGTGGAAATGCGATCCATTCGAAAATTGTGCGACGCAATGTTGGCCGATCGAATACGTAACAACGTAATACTTAATATGGCACGTTTTATTGAAGATGTTAGCATTAAGTTGGAAAAGGGCGTACTTTGTTGTTTTAGATACGTCCAACGAATTAGTGACGAACGGTGGTCATAGAATATATTTTAATGTGTAAAAGTAGACGGTAGAATGGTTTAGGGTAGACCGAGACTTACTTAATAAGACCAAGTGAGTAGGTTACTCAAATACGGCAAGGTCAAAAGTAGTCAGCTACCCAATAATGTATTTATGAAACGATTAATGAATATTCAGGAATCAAAAAAAATATGCATGGATCGCTAAGCCTAGCGACCGATGATTGTCCTCTTTGACTCCATCAGGGATACAGCGTGAATATAGTTAAATATCCAAAACGTACTTTCCAATTGCCCACGCTATAATATTGATAGTGCACATACACGAAAAATCATTTAAAACGAAGCCTTATGAAAGATATCAAACATAAATGGGTGCTGAAAACTTGATTCCAAATTAATTCGGTGTATAATTAAAACTTTGGACTGGCTTGCAAAATTGAAACGCTGTCATTCCAGTATACTGGACCGTTATGTAAATTATTATATGAATAAATATTCAGGATTACCTGCCCATTGTTTTCTAAAAACAAAAACTTTTTCTATTTGGAAAATTACTTTTTGGAATATCTACCTAATTTGCATATTGTACACTCAGAACTGACATTAATACAGCGTGAAATTAAATGTTGTAAAAAGGTAGATATAAGTATCTTAGTTACAAAAATACCATCTAAGTATCCTAGTACGAAAAAATATTGCAAATTTTATACCACTGAGGTGTGCAGACAAGCAGACGAGCAGATGAAGTTTGCAACACAAGAGATACTGCACTCTGCTGATCCTGCAAAAACCTTCTAAAATCCCTTTTGAAGAACCTGATATTGAAGTTTTTAGGGCAAACCGAGAAAGAAATCCCCTATAGAACTTCACCATAAGCATGCACTTCCAAAGTAAAGGATGAAAGTTAAATAATTTAAAAGATTTTTAAAACAAACCCATTTGTCCAGTGTGAAATAGTAAGACCAAATATTCTTCCAATATAAACTGGAAAAGGTCTATGTCCAACAGTAAATTGGTTTTAGAATTTTTGATTTTAGAACCTGACCGATTATCTTCTTCGTATTAATGTATTAATTTCCATTTGCTTCCCAACATTACCTGGATCTGGAGTCTAGGTTCTACCATAGGATAAATAATAATAATATTAATAAATATTCTTTATTGTACACCACAAAAGAACATTTTCAAGAACTTAATTAATTTATGTATGTACAATAGGCGGCCTTATCGCTAAAAGCAATCTCTTCCAGGCAACCTGTGAATGGAGAGAAATAAATGGAGCTGATTGAGGCAGTGTACAAACTTTTAAGATACATTTAACCAAATAATAAACATATAAACAATATAACAATACACAACAATAAAAAAAAATACACAAGTAGGTACGTACCAGTACATACTCAGTGTACATATCCACACATATATCAATAGACAATAACAAAAGATACGCTGTACTAATGTGAGACAGACAGAAAGTGATCCCTTAACATTCTCTTAAATGACGCCAGTGATTGTGCTCGTCTTATCGATACTGGCAAAGCATTCCACAGGCGAACCGCTTGTACAGTAAAGGATTTGTCCATGAATTTTGTAGAATGCTGTGGCATTCCGAGTCTCAAATTTTCCGATGACCTCAAAAATCTAAAATGTTTGGCATAAAGGAACTTGAAACGTTCTTTGAGATATCGGGGAGTGCATGGATTGAACAGTATACTGTATAGTAAAGATAGTATGTGAGTATTCCGTCAAAGGCGAATTGGGAGCCACTTGAGCTTATTCCTGAATTCAGACACGTGATCATATTTGCGTAGGCCAAATATAAATCTTATACAAACATTTTGAAGACGCTCAAGCTTGTCAAGTTGCTCTTCTGTGAGATCAAGATAGCTGACATCCGCATAATCGAGAATTGGCAGCAAAAGAGACTGTGCAAGCGCAACTTTAGTGGCAGTAGGGAGAAAATTACGTAATCTACGCAGTGATCCCGTAGTTGCAAACAATTTGCGCCCGACCTCTTGCAATTGATGATCCCAGGATAATGATCTATCCATGTGTATTCCCAAGTTTTTGACCGATCACTTATTTCGATAGGGGTGCCATTAAAAATAACTTGGGGCAACCTTGTGTAGTCAACACGCTGCATTAGCCAGGGGCTACCAACGATAATGACCTGGGTCTTAGATGGGTTTACCTGGAGACCATAGTTAAAACTCCATTCACATACACGTTCCAAATCCATATTCATTGCAGCAATTGCTTCTGGCAACTGACCTAATGGCGCTTGAGTATATATCTGTAAGTCATCTGCATAAAGGTGGTAGGATGAAGCTAATTTTTGGGAGATTGTATTTATAAATATAGCAAAGAGTAGAGGAGATAGAACGCCGCCCTGTGGTACACCGGCTGTAATATTACACCAAGAAGAACGAGAGTCTTCTATACGTATACGTTGCCGGCGGCCACTCAGGTAACTTTGAAACCAATCGATCACTATAGGAGATATGTTAATAGAGCAAAGTATGCCGAGTAGAATTTCAAAATTCACCGTGTTGAAGGCATTAGTAAAATCAAGTAAAGACAGTACAGTGAGATTGCCTTTTTCCATACCTGTTCTTATATCGTCTGTAACATTAACTAGGGCTGTCACAGTACTATGTCCAGGACGAAAACCAGACTGAAAAGGATTTAGTAAAGAGTTTTTACAAAGGAACATATTGAGCTGGTTATAGACAAGGCGCTCAAGAACTTTAGAAAGGAAAGGTAGTATAGATATAGGGCGAAAATGGGAGAAAGAAGATGGGTTACCTTTTTTTGGTAAGGGTATAATTTGTGCATCCTTCCAAATGGATGGAAAGAGACCTCTTGTAGTAGAAAAATTTAGTATGTGAGTCATTACAGGAAGGATCTATTTGAGGATAGGTACGATCATGTTACGGCTCACATAGTCATCCCCAACTGCATTTGATGAAATCGACATTATGCTCTTTTTAACATCACTATCAGTGAATAGATAAAGAAAGGAAACCTTAGATTTTTCGGCTGTGGTTCTACTATCATTTGGTTGCTAGAAGCACCTATCGTTTGTACTTTTATTTTATGGTGGCGTTGTAGAGAGCGATGGTAGTGTGACCTCTCAACCACATAAGCCTGCGCTGTTGTCACGTCCCAGTTCCTTACACTTTAGAATTTGACCCATAAAGTTTTTTCTTTTAATAAAAATATTGTTGTCTAATCTAATAATATTGTGTACAGTTGTATTGAAACTAATTAAAATGAAAATAATAATATTAATCTTAACTAACTAAAGCTCAATTTGAGTGTAAGCGCATAAATACGACGTCGAAACTTTGCACAAACAAGACACTGCACTCAAAACTTTTAGTAAATTAAACCAACTACGTCTGCTGTTGGCTTGTGGGTACTTTACAAATTAAAGTTTAGTAAATTCATAATGAAATATCTAAATATAAATACACATACATACATCAAACACCAAGAGGATAGGCAGAGTTGGCTACTAAGGCTGGCCTGGGTTTATGGGACATTAAAAGCTTAAATTGTTTAATCTTACATGCCTGTATATGATTTTGTGCATGTTAAATAAACGGTTAATTTATTTATTTATTTTATATATGCCCAAGACCCAATCACTAACAGCAAATTACCCTCTATTTACCATGGACTGAACTCGATAGTGTCAAAGTGTATAAATTACTGACATCATTTCCCATCATATGGTCATAAAAAATAAAAACTCCGGAGTTAAAGGGTTAACTCGCAATTGGACGCAACAACAAGTTCGAGGTTATTATACCATGTCGAAGAAATTCCATCAAATATCAAATTTCGAAATAATCGGACTAGTGGATTTTAGTGAAATTATAGGGAGACTCTATTTTGGTGTCCCCGTTCCCGTTTTGGTGTTAAAACTTACAATATATTAATTCATAAAATTCATTTTTATAAATTTCAACAAAATATTAATTTATAAAATTGTTCAAGAACAAAACGAAAAAATCACCATTCGCGAAATGCTAGTTTAGTTGCAAACGAGCTACTGCCTGAGATATATTTATATATATGTTTTTCATGCAATATATTTAAGAGAAAGAGGGAAAGAAAATGTGTGCGCATACTGCTTTCTTTTGCTCCTACAGTGTGATACAGACAATAAGCCTGCACTGTGTCTTAGAAATTTTGACACTTGTTATGAGAGAAAGAATTTGTGTGCTCGCAACTCTCTCTTGCCCCTACCGTAGATAATTTATTTATTTATTAAATACTTTATTGTACGCCAGATACTATAACAATTTAAAATAAATGATACAAAATAGCAGTACAATGGGCGGCCTTATCGCTTAAAGCAATGTCTGCCAGGCAACCATTGGATGGAAAAGTAAATTGGTAGGAGTAAATATTTAATACATAAGTACACATATATACTAGGTACATGAATATCAAAAAAGAACTAAAAAAGAAATACTAAAATTACAAATTATTTAATATATTATATACATATACATGCATATAATACATACACAATAGAATATTTAAAAAAAAATGTGTCCAATACTATAAATTCTGGGAAGATTTCATTTGCTCAATTACCTGCCAAATAATATTTATTAACAAGAGATTTAAACTTTTGTAAAGTGTCAGCGCGTCTAACACGTCCACAAGCGAACTGCTGTCACGCTAAAGGAATGGTCGAAGAAATTTGTGGAATGTGGTATTTTTAATTCTAAGTTTTCCGATGATCTCAAACATCTGTCATGCGTATCATGAAGAAACTTAAAACGTTCTTTTAAATAGGAAGGTGTTGATGGATTAAACAATATATTATATAAAAATGATAGAATATGAGTATTCCTGCGAAGTCGTATAGGTAACCACTTGAGTTGTGTTCGAAACTGTGAAACGTGATCATACTCGCGCAAGCCAAATATAAATCGTATACAAACGTTTTGGAGACGCTCAAGTTCTTCAAACTGGTTCTCGGCAAGATCCAAGTAACTGACATCTGCATAATCAAGGATTGGAAGAAGCAAGGAGTTTGCATGTGCAATTTTTGTGGCTGTGGGAAGGAAACGCTGCAGTCTCCTAATTGATCCTGCAGAAGCAAATACCTTCCTGCTTAACTCTTGGAGTTGTGGGCCCCATGTCGAATTCGAATCCAAAATTATACCCAAGTTCTTGACTTCCCTACTAATAGGAATAGTTGTCCCATCGAAAACAAACGGTGGAACCTGAGGCCAATTTATTTTTAGGTAAAACTTAAAAACATTATTGGCAGCCCTAAAACTTAAAAGTAGTTTTAGGGCTGCCAAAAATAATCATCTGCGTTTTAGATGGATTTACTTGTAGTCCATATGACTTACTTCATGACGATATACTAGACAAATTCGAATTGATAATATCCATCGCTTCCGAAAGCTGATCCAGCGGTGCCTGTGTGTAAATTTGAAGATCGTCGGCGTAAGGAAGAATTTATTTGATTTGAGATAGAATTGATAAAAATTGCAAAGTGGAGCGGAGAGAGAACGCCACCCTGGGGCATACCGACGCTGGTATTGCACCAACTAGAAACAGTATCCTCAATACGTATGCGTTGATGGCGGCCACACAGGTAACTACAAAACCATTCTATTACCGTAGGAGATATGTTAAGAGAGCAAAGTATCGAAAGTAAAATATCAAAATCTACTGTATTAAAGGCGTTAATGAAATCTAACAAACATAGAATTGTTAACCTACTATTTTCCATACCAGATCTAATATCTTCAATTATATTTACCAAAGCTGTAGCAGTACTGTGGCCGAGTCGAAATCCTGAAAGGAAAGGATTTAAGAGATTTTTTTGCGAATGAATGAACTTAATTGTGTGTGAACAAGACGTTCAATTACCTTAGACAGGAATGGAAGGATGGATATAGGACGATAGTCTGTTTGCAACTTGGGATTAGATTTTTTCGGCAAAGGAGTGATTATGGCCTCTTTCCATGATGACGGAAAAAGACCACTTGTTTGATTTCTAGCCAAAACATATATTTCTAAGTTTGCTACAGTAGGATTGATTTTATATTTAAATTTGGCGACAGCTTTCTTAGATATCAAAGATTTGATCTCACTAGTTAACCACCGAGACGGCGGATGCTTAATTTTAATTGGACGGAAAGGAACATGTTTGTCATACAGCAGGATGAGGTTCCATGTGAAAATATTAACCTGATCGTCAACAGAATCAGACGTAACAAGTGATGTCCGGTCAATGTTACGGGCATCTTCACGCAAATCATCAAGACACATGCCACAAAAATTACGCTGCAGAAGGATTTTAGGCTTAGCCTTAGGAGGACAGATATTGTAAGAAAGATAGAGTAGGTCATGATACGAAAACTGGTCAGCCGAGTATTGTCCGTGCTTAGTGACCTGATCAAAAGAAGAGACCACAATGAGATCAAGACCATAAAGAGGGTTTACAATTTGGAAAGTGGTGAGTTACATCCGTGGAGAGTATGGAAAAGTTACAAGAAGTTATAACATTAAGAAGAGAGGAAGAACGGGAATCATTCTTGAGTAAACATGTATTGAAATCCCCCATGATTATGGAATGAATGTAAGAAGGTATGAGATTCACTAAAAGTGATTCGAAGAAGGAAAAGTAATTAATACTCATTGAGGGACAATAATAAACGCCGAGTAGGAGTTTGGTATGATTACTTTAAACTTCCAGAAACAAATGCTCCCCGGCATCGGGTGGTGGTGGTTGTTGTGACATACTTATAACTGTAAAAGGTATGTACAATCGAAGGAATATAGCACCACCACCAGCACGAACCTTTTGATCTGTACTATCGTTTCTGATGGGCTGAAACCCAGGAATGGAATATGTACTGGAAGAATGAGAAGATTTTAGCCATGATTCTGAAACAAGGATAGCATGTATATTCTTACAGTAAAAAGCAGCCAGCATTTCAGAGTGATGAGTAGGAATACTTTGGGCGTTGATGATGAACCACATTGAAATGCCGAGAAACATCAAAAAACTGCGATTTAAGGCTTTCCGACAAGGATGGAATACTGACGAAGCTGTCTTTAGAGCTAGTGATACCGAAAGCTTTTGTTCAATAGAACAAAAGCTTTCGGTATCACTGTCATTTTGCGACATGAGCATTAAAGTTAAAACCCTACGTATTTAATTTTATATATAATTTAATAGGTATAACACAATAACTAAAAATAATATATAAATCTTAGTACAAGCTGAGTGTCGTCCTATTTGTGGGTCACGCATTGGACGGAATGATTTTATTGTGGATCAGTTACGCCAAATGCTGCATGTGCTGGACTTAAAATTATGTATTTTTCCTTGCTTTTCATGTTCACAGTAGGTAATTCTCTCATTTTCCAGCACGTGCTAGCCACGTAATTATGACACGTCACATTGACGTCACGCACGTCATTGTGATATGTCAGAAGTGGCAATTTTTGATCACTTATTTTTTTTTTGTGTATCTATGAGTGCCATGAGCATTACCTTATATATAAGAGTGTTGTTTATGGTGCCAATAACAAAGCAGAATTAATGTAAAAAATTTAAATAAGTACTTTTTTTTATGTACAATGATGTGATCCATAAATAAAAATGATTTTCTTTCTTTCTTCTTTCTATATATAATATACAATTAATTATATAGTACAATTTATAAAATGTCTTATCCAATTAACTATTTTCCTTTCATAACCACCTGCCAGTTGCGTCAGCATATATATGATTAAAAAAAAAACAAAAATGAAAGGTTTGGGCATGTCTCCAAAAATTTTTAAAAGATGTTAAGAAAAAAAAAGAAATACAATATTTAAACAAACCAAACGCAATAAAAATGAACAAAAGAAATCACTACCCAACAGAAAGACAAGGCTGTATGGACCGATTTTCCTTTGCCTGCCCTAGATGAGCGCAGACAAAACAACAATACCAAACTGACAACCTGTCAATGTCAGTGACATGACTCTGCCAAATTATGTGTAATAATAAAAGCTAATTACGATTTCACTTAAAAATACCTACAATTAGGAAAGTTAAAAGCGCGGGAGACGGCACACTAGGCGGGCGACTGTTTTTGAGTTTTTTATTATTAATTAATTATTCAACTAAAATATAAGGATCAAATAGGTTTAATAGTGTAAATATATTCATTTATTATTGTAAATAGTTTAGTTCCTGTATAGTAGGTAAGTTTTTTCTATTTATATAGTAGTACATGGGTGATCCAGAAGACCCTGGGGGGACAATTGTCCCCCCAGTGTATAATACTGTAACGATACGAACGATTTTTTATAGATGGATCAGGTATGGATACAGAAGGATCGTTAAAAGACAGGCTCCGAGACCAACTCTCGGTTCCATAAGCGAAAAAGAACATCGGTTTCGTCAAAGATTTGCAAGCACTGCAATAAAAAACGCAGATATCACCACAAATCTTCTTCTAACACCGAGATTGATTGCAAATGTAGATCAATAACAAACACTACTGTATCTGCCTCACCCTCACAAATTGTCACCTCACAAACAACCAAGACTACTGTTAACGAGAATTCATCGCATATTCCTATTGGTCGAAATGTTTACAACTCATCTGACGCTGCCCCATATGCAGGTCATGTTCAGAAACTTCCTTCATCTCCCAATGAAAACTGTTCCATTTATTCTGTGGCAATTGGCTATTTTCTTAAAAAAAACTCATTTAAGAACATTGTCAATGGCAGCCTAAAAAAAATCGGGCGCAACCTTATTTCAATATCCTTTTCGTCACATGAAAGTGCTAACAATTTTGTAGATGATGACGCATTAAAATCTAATAATTACAAAACTTTTATACCCTCTGTCAATGTTACACGCATGGGTATAGTGAGAGGTGTTCCTACTGACTGGAGTGATGAAGATATACTAGGTAATATATCAGTTCCCATAGGTTGCAGCCAAATCATAAAAATAAGGAGGTTAAAAAGAAAAGTCATCAGCTATGAAAAGTCAGAGTTTGTTCCCATAGAAACTGTAGTGCTAACATTTGATGGGCAAGTTTTACCCAAACGTATTTTTATGTGTTATAACTCACTTCCCGTTGATTTATACATATATCCCACCGTACAATGCTTTAACTGCTGCAGATATGGACATATTCGCAGCCAATGCAGATCATCTCCAATATGTTTTAAATGTGGTCTAGGCCATACAGGGGAGACATGCAAAGTTGAGGAGTTTAAATGCTGTCTCTGTATAGGATCTCATCTTGCAACTAACAAAATATGCCCTGAATTCTCTAGGCAAAAGGGCCAAAAGTTGTATTTCTTATGCTGAAGCCTTGAAATTATACCCTCCTGTTAGCAAACCCTATTCTGATACTCTCATGTCTACTCCTCAACATAGGTCAGTACAAAATATTCCAAATCATACTCATCATAATAACTCATACAAGAAAACAGTATTCTGAAAACCGAAGCAACCTTAAAAATTTGAAAGATATGTATATGATCAATTAGCCCATTCTAACTTAACAAAAAATTATACAATTCCATTACCCTCTATTGGCACTATCAATAACTGTAATAATGATTCTCCATCTGAAATTCCCATTAAACAATTAATTTTAACTCTTATCAATTCTTTACAACAATGTAATATGATTAAATTACCGTCCAACGCTGCTATACTATCAGATACAGAAGTAAATAACACAATTAATAATGGATCAGTTCTCCCTAATGCAATGGAACTACTGCAACATAAGCCGCAGAAAAAGTGAACTAATTTACTTGATTAATAAATATGAACCATCTTTAATAGCTATACAAGAAACCTGGCTTAAGCCAGAACATAATTTTGAGAGAAGATAGAAGTGATGGCTATGGTGGAGTTGCTTTGCTTGTGAAAAATTCCCTTCTTTTTTCTCATGTAGAGCTACCTAGCCATGGTACCGGCTTCTCGATAATATCTGTAAAAATAAATAACATATGCTTTGTTTCCGTTTACATACCTCACCCGTCATCTGAGATTTATGATGAAGTAAATAATATATTTTCTATACTACCAAAGCCTCTAGTGATAATGGGGGACTTTAATGCACAACATCGATGTTGGGGAAGTTCTAAATCGAACTACTATGGAGCTCGAGTTTTGGAAATGCCAGATACATTTGAAATGTGTTTGCTAAATAATGGTTCCCTTACTCGGCGAACTACTCCTAATGAGCTAATTAGCGCACCTGATTTAACTCTGTGTTCTCCCAATCTCGCATCGTCTTTGTCCTGGTACACTCTGGAGTCTACCTACGGTAGTGATCACTTTCCTATTGTCATTTCATTTCCTAATAACTTTTCCAGCATCCAATTACAAAAACGTCAAACTCGACTCAACCATAAATTATCTAACGTTAACTGGGATGCGTTACAACAAAAGGTTAAAAATAGATTTTCACAACTTTCAAACATTAACGACAGTAATACTAATTAAATTATTACATTCATCTATGTAATAATTTAATTAGTAAGGTTTTAATTGAAACAGCTGACTCATTGTTTCCAACTAAACGTCAAACAAAAGTAACGAAGATCCCCGCTCCTCCTTGGTGGGATTCAGAATGTCGGGAACAGATTAAAAAAAGAAAAATAGCAGAATATATTTACAAACATTATTCTTCGATGGAAAATATTAATTCTCTTTCGGAAATTATAACTAGCACCCGTAAATTATTTAAGCAAAAAAAATGGGAAAGCTGGCAAACATTTTGTAATTCTGTATCCCCTAATGTTCACCCAACTTTAGTTTGGAAAAACATCAAACGCTTCAGATCTGCTTTTAAAGAATCAAACCCTCCACTTATACACAGAACTGTTATTGAAAATTTTCTGGATACTCTGATTCCTCCTTTTGTTCCTCTTAATATTACTCCTTGTCCCTTGCAAACCCAATGTAAATTGGAAACGCAGTCATCGAGTCTCAACAAGCCTTTTACTCTTAATGAATTAAAAGGCATTCTAACTTATGTTAAAGATTCAAGCCCTGGCTTGGATAATATATATTCATTTTTCACTCACATGGATGATACTAGTCTTTCTTATTATTTATCTTTAATTAATTCTGTAATGCTATCAGGCAACATCCCCACAGCTTGGAAAGTGCAAGAAGTGATTCCAATTCGTAAAACTAACAAACCTTCTTCTGAAGCGTCATCTTACCGTCCAATAGCCCTATCCCCTGTGGTTGCTAAACTGGCTGAACACCTCGTCAAAAATAGACTAGAATGGTTTATTGAAAATAAAGGTCTATTATCCAATAGTCAGTATGGATTTAGAAAGGGTAAAAGTACCATAGACAGTGTAGCCATATTTACCACTGATATTCGTCTAGCTTTTTCAAATAATCACTCACTTCTGGCCTGTTTTTTAGACATAGCTGCTGCGTATGATAGTGTCCAGCTACATATACTGCAAAAAAAGCTTTTAAACTGGATGTCCCTATATTATTACAAAATTTTATCATAAATTTTCTGTCTGAGAGATGTGTTAAGGTTATCCTTCCGGACTCTGTCACAATTACAAGAATAGCTTCGAGAGGTTTACCACAGGATCAGTATTAAGACCTCTCCTTTATAATATATATACCTATGACCTAGAAAGTACAGTAGTGAAAAACAACATAAATATTTTACAATATGCAGACGATTTACTCCTATTTACTTTGGGACTATCGATTGAGAGATCAGCTGATAGGTTATCATCAGCTCTTGATTCCCTTAAAACGTGGCTGGATACTAATGGCCTAAGTCTATTAGTGCCCAAAAGTTCTGTATTATTTTCCCGGATGCGGTGTCCTCCTACTGTATCAGTTTTTTATGAAAGCTCACGACTTCCAGTTTATGAGGATGCAAAGTTCTTAGGAATTATTTTAGACGCTACATTATCTGGGCTCCAACATTGTTACCATATTACTGCAAAATGTGAACGTAATTTAAATATCTTGAGATGCTTGTCGGGTGTTTGATGGGGAGCTCATCCAACTTCCCAAAAACTTCTTTATAACGCATTGATTAGAAGTCTTCTAGATTACGGGTCATTTCTTTTAGAACCCTGTGGTATAGTTGGCTTAAATAAACTGGACAGTGTACAATATAAAGCTCTTCGAATTATATCAGGTTGTATGAAATCCAGCCCCATCAACGCTCTTCAAGTTGAATGTGTTGAACCTCCACTGATACATCGTAGACAATATCTTTGTGACCGATTTGTGTTTCAATCTTTACAAATCACGAACCACCCCTTACATCATAAACTCCAATTACTCTCAGACGTAATAGAAACCTCCAGTTACTGGTCTCACAAAAAGGTTCCTTGCCTTATTAGCAGCTTTCGTAAATTTTTATCTCTACAATCCCCTACTCACAGATCTTCTCGTCTCCCCCTTTTTTCTACATCTTATGATTCCTTAACTATTTCACCTTGTATTATTCTAACATGTGATTTTCAAAATGGCATAAATGCTAATGCCAACTTCAACTACTATCTCAATCACGAATTTCAAGATTGGCATCATATATACAGTGATGCTTCTAAGCATAGTAATTTGGATTGTGTCGGAATAGGAGCATATCACCATCAGTTCAAGATTGTCCAGAAAGTTAGACTCCCACCAGAGACATCAGTATTTACCGGTGAATGCTTCGGATTAATGAAGTCTTTGGAATACATATTATTATTAAAACTCTCAAAGACCTCAATCATCGCAGACTCCAAAAGTGATTTACAAGCTCTACAGCGATTCCCATTTAAATCAAACCATTTGACTGTTGTTTTTGAATGTCGAAATTTGTTACAGAAATGTTCATCTATCGGTTTTTATACGTAAAGTTTATATGGATACCTAGTCATCGAGGTATTTTTGGCAACGACTATGCGGATAGACTTGCCAATGAGGCAGTTTCATGTGGGGATTTGTTCCCATATAAAAACTACTGCTCCGACTTAATGTCTCTTTCTAAAAAGGATCTTCTCGAATCCTGGGGAAAAGACTGGCACACTAGCAGCCAAGTGAAAGGTAAACATTTCAGTCAAATTCAGCCTACAATACCTGTTAAAGCTTGGTTTTCAAAATTCAAATTTGGTAAAACGACAACTTCTATAAAAACTAGAATAAGATTGGGTCACACATGTGCTCCAGTGCACCTTGCAAAATTTAGAATTATTAACAGCGACATTTGTGAATGTGGATCTGTACCATAGGTGATTTAAACCATATTTTTTTCGCTTGCATGAACTTGAAATTAATATTTATATAACCATACAGAATTTTTTGAATCCTTAATATCCCTTCATGTTCCTCTTCCATCTTGTATTAACTCCTTATTACATAAACTTGATATTAATATTTATAAAACCATATCTTTATTTATAACTGTTAATCATTTAAAAATCTAAATATTACTTTAAGAATGTATTGTTTCAAACCATTTTGATCCTTTCCCGAAATTCCGTAATCCTTTCTATATACTAACGTTTCCTAACCTTTTACTGCGTCGTGGCTAAGCCCAAGCCGAACATCGCCAAAAAAAAATTAGGAAAGTTATCTAACAAGTTTATGAACAAATTACACTACTGGAAGTATTTACTACATACCCGAAGGAAGGATAACACTATACATTATTTTTTTGAAACGGCACCTCTCCTTGTCTTCGTATTTTGTTTTATCGGAGTGTGTGGCTTTTCAATTTTGTTCAACTCGCATATGCTGACAATACGATGACGAACTCCATTTTGAAGGATATGTATGAAGCTTTCTTTAGTCCAGCAATGTGACAAACCAAAACGCTGCCGTGCAGCCATGAATGTCTGGTGCCGCTCTTTTGTCAGAAACTCTGACTGTGTGATACCTGTGCCCTTGAGCTTGGTTTTTGCATACCATAGCCCATCACGTATTGCAACGTTATTAATTGACTACAATAGGCCTCGGCTTATGTTCTGATGAAGGTCGACCCAGTCTCACATTTATCGTAACTCGCTAACATCGCTCTCGTCACGCATTCACCAGCTTTCTCCTCAAATCAAACGTGCGTAAAACGTTTAACTTCAATATTTAGCATCCAAATTTGCTTTATCCTTTCGGGGTTATGCAAATGTATTTCATTTAAATTTAAAACACTCCTTGTTTTCCATCGATCTAAAGATCAAAAAATTAGTAAATATTTTTATTATAATCTCACCTATATTAAATGCAGATATCGATGCTAATAAAATCAGAGCCCTTCCAGCCATTTTTGATGAATCTGAAACAAATTTAATAACATTGTTATAAAATTCAGTTAAAGAAGTGTATGCATGTGTATTTGTTTGGGTGGAATGTAGCAAAGCTCTTTAGAGCAGGTATCTTTAACCGATTGAACTGAAATTTTGTATGCATGTTTATGTTGCCTGACAATGCAAGGTTAAGTGTAGGTGATTTCATTCTAAATTCAATATGGTGGAACACCAAAGATGGCTGCCTACTTATTTTTAATGCACTGCTACAACATGGGTACTAAATAAAATATGGGTACCTATCAAAAGAAAGGACTTGTTAAAAAATATTCTAATATTAATTTTTAATTTTTTTTTCTATTATTGCAATGAATTTCTATTTAGTGCATTGAAATTAAAGCGTGTTCTTGTAAATGATTTACTTTTAATTTATTGAAACAGTTGCCAATGCCTCGCATTTTCACCCATGTAGTGTCCGTTTCCATTAGAATACCGGGGTAAAATGTAGCCTAAGTTACTGCTTATAACATTAGCTATGTGCCAGTCATAGTCCCGTTAAAAGCGATTCAGCCGTTTCAAAGATAAACCGAACAAAAGCACAGACAGACAGATTGACAAACAAAATTTAAAATATTATATTTTTTATGTAAGGACCGTATATACTTTCATATGCATTTAGTTTTTTTTAGAATTTCCATGGGAAAGGAAACTACGCGGATGAAACCGTGGGGCGCCAATATAAAATTCATAAAATACGAGGTTTATTTAAATTTATAGAGTAAGCTCTATATAATTTTTCTCTACATAACACTCAAGAATTAGGTACACTTATTTATTTATTACCGAAGTAAAAATTCATGTCTATATTATCTGAAGTCGTATTAAGGCCATTACTTTGCCCGTTGACCTTGAAGATTTGATTCCTGTACTAGTATTTGTTTTTAGGCGCCACCTACCGACCAACGACCGTACTACAAAAAAAAACGAACTGTAGATTATACAAGAACACAGATGTGTCGCAGAGTTGTCATCGTTTTTGCCTATTTCATTTGCTCTCTGAGAGGTCTAATAAATTTTGTTCGTCTGGTTTTTGTAGTCTTGTCTTTTTCTAGTCTATCATAGTTTATATTTTATATTTCTTTGTCTACGTCATAATTTATTTTTAACTACACGATGCAATATGCCTGCTGACATAGCTTTAATTCTAATAAATGATACATAATGAAGGTCTGATGATGACAAGGTAAGTGCTTATTAGTTCTCAGTAACGGAAATGGTTAGGATGACCTAGCTTTCAAAATTTATCTAATTGAGCACTGGTGCCACTACATGGTACATTTTGAAGGTCTGATGATTACCAGGTAAGTGCTTATTGGTTCTCAGTAACAGAAATAGTAAGGATGACCTAGCTTTCAACATTTATCTAATTGAGCACTGGTGATACTACATGGTACATTCTGAAGGTCTGATGATGACCAGGTAAGTGCTTATTGGTTCTCAGTAACGGAAATAGTTAGGATGACCTAGCTTTCAACATTTATCTAATTGAGCACTGGTGCCACTACATGGTACATTCTGAAGGTCTGATGATGACCAGGTAAGTGGATATTGGTTCTCAGTAACGGAAATAATTAGGATGACCTAGCTTTCAACATTTATCTAATTGAGCACTGGTGATACTACATGGTACATTCTGAAGGTCTGATGATGACCAGGTAAGTACTTATTGGTTCTCAGTAACAGAAATAGTAAGAATGACCTAGCTTTCAACATTTAAATAATTGAGCACTGGCGATACTACATGGTACATTCCGAAGGTTTGATGATGACTAGGTAAGTGGATATTGGTTCTCAGTAACGGAAATTATAAGGATGACCTAGCTTTCAACATTTATCTAATTGAGCACTAGTGCTACTACATGATACATTCTGAAGGTCTGATGATGACCAGGTAAGTGCTTATTGGATCTTAGTAACAGAAATAGTTAGGGTTATTATCAAAATAAACAATAAGCTATAAATAATCACCTTTATTTTCTTTATCACTGTCAAGCAATTATTACAATTATAATTATTAATTAATTGTATAATAATGACAAAATCTCAAACTCTTCTCTCTCTCTTCTCAAAAGTCACTGAAATTTAAATATCGTGAACAGGTCGGTTGGTCATTTATTGGGATAAGTGTTGGTGAAGGCTTTCTTCTTGAAGTACGCACATATTTTCGTCTTCTGTTTCGTCTACGTTTCTCTCCTATAAGTTTCAAACTTTGTATACCACAGTTAAAAGCACCATGGCCGCCTATTTCTTGTATTTTGGAAAAGAAGTAAGCTATATCTATAATTCGTCTTCCAGATATACTTTGACTCTTACTTGGACTCTTGTTCTTCAATAATCAAATTTGGTAAAACTTCTTCATCTTCTTCAACCTAAAACAAACATTTTAACGATACAGTGTCAAATTAAATTAGCTAGGGAAACTATCGAACATATACCGCAGTGTAAGCAAACACAATAAGTTACCGGCATAATTTGCTCTGCCCCCTCATCAACTGCCATATTAGACAGATCGTGTGTCGTCTGTTAATGGCTGAAGATCCTGATTTTGTGATTCGGAGTTTTGCTGGTTTCTTAATTGCCTAAAAATAATAACTTAAATGAGCTAAAGTAATATTTTTTGCTATTACAGTTTGGTGATAATAGCCATATTCACACCGCAAAAAAACTAAAAGGTATTTTAACTATTGTTGGGTTGGATGTTTTTTTTTAAAACTAGATTATTTTTCCGGTGACCTTAGTTTCCATGACCTCTTTCAAATGGATCCAAATACGCTGGTTCTACGTAGCGGCGTCACTGAGATCCTATACCCACCTTTGTAGTCCACCATCAGGTAGGTGACATCATTAGTCACTAAGGTGTCCATGAGACCTTTCGAATGAGGTTAAACACGCTGGTTCTACGTAGCGCCGTCACTGAGATCATATACCCACTTTTGTAGTACACCATCAGGTAGGTGACATCATCAGTCACTAAGGTCTCCATGAGACCTTTCAAATGAGTACAATCACGATGGTTCTACGTAGTGCCGTCACTGAGATCCTATACCCACCTTCGTAATCCACCATCAGGTAGGTGACATCATTAGTCAACAAGGTCACTATGAGACCTTTCGAATGAGTCCAAACACGCTGGTTCTACGTAGCGTCGTCACTGGGTTCGTATACCCACCTTCGTAGTCCACCATCAGGTAGGTGACATCATCAGTCACCAAGGTCTCAATGATACCTTTCAAATGAGTACAATCACGATGGTTCTACGTAGTGCCGTCACTGAGATCATATACCCACGTTCGTAATCCACCATCAGGTAGGTGACATCATTAGTCACCAAGGTCTCCATGAGACCTTTCGAATGAGTCCAAACACGCTGGTTCTACGTAGCATCGGCACTGGGTTCGTATACCCACCTTCGTAGTCCACTATCAGGTAGGTGACATCATCAGTCACCAAGGTTTCCATCCTCCGTCGTTCGAAATTCTCAAGATAGCTTAAAACGATAAAAAATTAACACAATAGAAATAATGTACTCAATAGGGTAGGTACACTTACCAATAGTTTTGGAGAGCTCGGCCACGCTTCACCTTACTTTTATTCTTATATTTAGGCATAGTCAGGCTTACTCTATGATCGGTTTAAAAAACAAAACGAAATTACAAACTACTTTAAATATATTTTCAAACTTAATTACTAATGTTGTTTTACGAAATTATTATTTTTGTACTATTTACAACAAGATTTCATTCATCTTATGATTGCCATTTAGCAATAAAAATTATAGACGCAATAGCTTTATACCACGGGTATGTCAAGTGTTTAATAAACTGAACCTTGAAACACAAATTGACTTATTTAATTATAGCACTACAAAAATTAAAAGATTATTGTGTAATAATACAGACTTGCTACTTTAGTTGCCTCATTATAGTTAAAATCTGAGTTTCTTTATTTTATATAGTTATCAAACATGTACTACTTTGTTTTTTGCCCACATGTGGAAGCTTGTAATTGGCATGTAATTATTTACAAATATGTAAATGTACTGTAAAATTAGCCGTAAGCTCCCCAAAAATAATAAAATAAAATAAAACATTCAAAACGTGGACTTTTAGATTTTATTTGGAAAAAATAACGCGCGTATAGTCCACCCGTCACAAGAGTCATCGAGACACTGAAGTAACGCGTCCCGAGTACGCGTCACAGGCCTTAGCGGGGATACTTCAAGCGGGGTGCTGGTGAGGTTTCGGGCTTTATTCATAATTTAAAAATATTAAACAAATAAGAAAAAAAAAACAATACAAATTGTGAAATACGTCAGTACATATTTTTTGATACAAAATTCATGCCTAACTATTTAGCCATGAGAAAATTTACAATTTAGGTTGAAAAAGGACCTATTTAATAAGATTTTTTATCAAATTTTTGGGTATTTTATTAAAATTTTAAATATCCATCACGCCTTATCCCCGAAGGGGTGGCAGAGGCATATTATATGCCCTCTTTTCACCGTGTGGATTCCTGTCCCACGTAATAGGTGGTGAGCCCATTGCCGTGTTGAAATAGACAGACGCAGGTTGTGGCTACCTGCTGTTGAAATTTTTAAGCCGCCCATAAGGCCTTCAACCAGGTTTAACGACTGCCATTTTACTGGCAACCGGGACCAACGGCTTAACGTGCCTTCCGAAGCACGGAAACGCTCGCAAATGTAAATGCCACAAAGTGGTCACCCATCCGAGTACTAGCCATAGTGAAAGTTGCGTAACTCAGTGATCGTTTACAGAACAATGAGACCGCGGGGCCACGAGCGCTTCAATACAATGTATTTGTGATGACCTTAAATTTATCATATATTTTTTATAAGGGAAACGCACAAACGGATTCATCTGCAATGCTCTTTAAACTACCTTTTTTTTGGGATTTGAGCGGGGTAATCCTCTTAAGTGATGCTAATTTACCAAGATGTCTTAAGCAGCCCCTTAAGAGCTAGTCAAGTGTTACCACAGTAGGTGAAAATACAGTAATTTATCTCAGTGTGTGTGTTAAACTGGTGCGTGAAAAATCATTGCATTCATGCATCACGTTTTCTTTTATTTTATTTTATAATGCGCATCTCGTTTTAACTCCTTTCTGTTCTACTGGTGAAGCTAGGCGGAGTCGAGCCATGGCTCAAAGGCGATAAGGTGGACTCTTCTACCGACTGATAGAGGTGCTCACCAGTCACGAATGCTTCGGGAAGCAGTAGGTACCTGCATTACGTAGAAAGGTAGTCATTACCTACCAAAGATTGACTGCCTTACTACCGGAGAATCCCTGTGTGTACAAACCTTCACATACTGGACGAGTGTTTAGCGTAGAGTTAACGAAGATGTCAGAATTGCCATTAGGAAAACCTCACACAGATGACCCTGATTTTGGCCATGATTTGAGGCATTCACTTACAGAATTCGTTCTGGGAGGATACGATGCGTGTATAAGAGGTGGCATAAGATGTGTGGGAGAGGTACAGTGCCTTACTTTGCCGCAGATGGCGCATCGGACGCAGGAGATCAGTGCAGGATTTCTGACCTCGATGAGCATGGGTCTGGGAGCAAGGGTGTTACCTTGCTATAGATGAGATAGGCTTACCCTAGTGGAGCGCATTGTCTTTCTGCGGGAAAGTAATGTGTTAGGACTACAAAGTCTAAATACTTAAAAAACAGAACAAGTGCTAGTTGTAACTTTTATTTACGTTAACTTAGAAATTATTTTTTTCACAGCAACAATGAACCGTAGACCTGAGTTTATTAATGTAATTTTAGCTCTATACCTTCGTTCACGAGTTAAAGGGCCTTGACGGACAGACGAAGTTATGGACGGACAACAAATTTAGCCTATTAGAGATCCATTTTTTCCTTTTGAGGTATGGGACCCTAAAAATAAAGGAAAGTGAAGTTGACATTGTAAATCGTATTGAATGTTAATAAGGCCTTTGTCTCCGCTTTGGGAGAGTCAAGGCCTTAGCCAAGTTTTATTCGTATAAAAAAACGGACAAGTACGAGTCAGACACGATCACTATGGGTTTCATATTATGTAATTTATAGGTCCATATTATGTAATGTTTCCATTTCAATATGTTTTAGAAATTTCCCCTGTACTGTAGTATAAGATAGTACAAGGTCAACTGGTCCTACTCTTTATATTTTGACCGTTGAAATATACAGTTTTGCAGTATAAACTGCCTTTATTTTTTTAGTTTCAAGGAATCACAAGCTTGAGTACATGGTTTAAATTTCTACTTTAAAAGAGAGGATGTTTTTATGCATTTTTTTTTGAATAATTATTTAATGGCCTGGTTTCTAAGACCTTTTAGCCAAATCTTATTTTTTATATCATATTTCTTCAATCTTATCTTCTAATTAGTCCTGTCAAGTCTATGTCGTGTCCTCAGGCTACGTCCTGGTCCTTGCCCTCAGTATAATGGTGATTCTTATACTAAGGTTGTCAGTGGACGTTTCGCGGCAAGAGAGAAAATAGCATTTCACTGCATATATATCATTGTCTTTCACTATAGCACGTTAACACAACTTTTATGTCCAAGAAATCACCACTCCCGCACATAAAACAAGATAAATGCACTAGTTTTAGAAAATAATATAACGCAAGCGTCCGCACTTGTCACTCTTCCCGCCAAATGTCTTTTTATGCATTGCTTGATATTTGCAACAGCAGTTAAAAGAATTTGTATCATTGGGTTCAAAATTTACGAGCGATGGAAAGTGTTACTATGGTATTGAACAAAGAGTTTTGGCAGAAAGGAGCCATGTACATGTTTATGAGCAGTCAGGTGGTGTCTAAGAAGGCAAGACTGGCTGTAAATATTAGACTGCTTGTCCCTACACTTATGTATGACACTGAAAGTTAGTTGTAGTAGAAGAAACATAGAAGTAAAATTTGTACAACGGAAATAAGTAGTCCACGAACTTTAACTGGAGTGAAATTGATGGACAAAGAAAGTAACAGCATGACAAGGGAAGATTGTGGAATGACAGAAGATGTAGGTACTTTAAAAAGATACTTATATGGTTAGGACATGTGGAGTGTGTGGATGAAAATAGACTAATTAAGCAGACTAATGTAACGAGAGTAAATAGGCAAACTGTTTGGGGTCAACCTATGCGTACGTATGTCAATTAAATCGAATTTTTTTTGGGAATAGATCAGGTCAAGAGAATCCTTATCCGGCGATTGTGTAAGAAAACATTTATGAAAGTAGAAGAAGGGAAGTTGTATACCAGGATCGTTTTTTTTTTCCATAGTCCCTGCCTAATCCGATGAGAAACAGGCGTGATGCGTATGTGTGTGTGTTGACACCTTCACAAGTTTCTGAGATAAAAAGTCTTGATAGACAGATAACAAAGTAACTGTATAATGGTTCAATTTTTCTTTTTGAGGTACGGATTCCTAAAAACATCGTGGGGCTCCGATCATCATATACATACAAAAAAAATATACAAAAATACAGCACAATTTGCACTATCTATGGTAGGCTGTAGACGTAAAAATATATATAACTAGGGTTAAGTGAGATCTTGGAGCACTTTGTTGTGGACGCATTGCATGAATATAAACTGCTATATACGAGTAATATACCACAGCGCAAGAAATCAATGTCAATTGCTCTCTACTAGGGACGACTTACTCCATATATTTTATACAATCAAGCATGTTAGTGTGCGTCAAAATTTTCTCATCCGATTTCACTAATTTCTACAGATGAATAGCGTATGCGATTTTTGTCTACAGTTTACGCTATCTTGGCACACGGGCGCGAGGAAGGGAGCGAGCAAAATTCCTTGCTCTGTATCTTATACTATGGTTTATTACATTGGAAGCTTAAAACCACCCATCTTTTTCAAGTACCTACAAGATTTTTAACTGGCAACTTTTGTTTACTTTGATATCAAACATTATATTGAAAAAGTTAAGCTTCTACGGAATCTTTTAGGGACAATGTTACAAAGCTTTCAAGGGCTCTCTGAGTGTTTTGAGATTTCTTGATATCAGGTTTTAATCTTAGAGAGATTGAGAATGTGAAGAATTTTGGGATCACCGATTTCTTTATTTTATCTTTTGTTACTTTCAAGAGCCTTCAACTGTATTGTAAGTATGGATTATTGGATAAAGATGATTTTACGCGAGATTAAATTCTTTATTTTCTATTTCTTAAGATATAATAAATATCTTGTGGATTTGATTCAAATTTGACACACGAACCTATTATGAGGTATACTTAACCCTGAACGCCGGGAACTCTGAGGATGTCCTTCCGAGGGCTTACCGAGGCTTAATTGAAATGGATTCCGTATGATTTTAGTCGGTTCGAGTCCAGCATATCAACCGTGAGGTCATAACAAATATTTATATTGCAAAAAAAAATCCACTGTAAGTGCCTTTTTTGTCGCTTATGTATTCGAATAGAACATGGAAAAATGGTAGAAGTCAGACTGCCTTGGCTCTGCTCAAGATGATAAGCTACATCTATATACTAGATATAGATATACTAGATAATGTATGTACAGTAATAACTGTAACTTTTAACGTGATAATGAGCGTAGAGGGCTAGCAGAATACCGGTTTTGAACAAAATTGTCCTCGTCGTTACTTTCAGCTGAAAAATTAATCAATATCTCAAAAATAATAATTGTTAAGCATGGGAAATCACTCGTCATAAGACCGCAACTAGGCTACTAATCTGTTTTTTTTATACCACTGAGGTGGCAGACAAGCGTACGGCCCACCTTATGGAAAGTGGTCACCGTAGCCTATGGACGTTTGCAACACCAGAGGAGCAGCACTCGCGCTGCCGACCACTCAAACGTTCAAGCTGCTAAAGCAGCTGACTTTTTTTGCTTTTTATTTTTTTGTACTGACCTAATTTCAAAACCTTTTTAAACAATGTTGTCTGTGGTTTTACCATTTAGAATTTACCACCATTAGAATCGTGGATAAAAAACCCGTGTATTAGAGGTTTAATATCTACATGTCACAATATCAAAATTCAAAGTAAATGCGGTATAAACATTGCCGGCGGCCATTTTACCGCCATTTTTTTAGTTTTGCGTTAATATTTAATGGGTTAAATTTTTTTAGTTTTAGTTATAATAATTATAAGTTATTAGTGTCATATATCGTTTTAATCGTTATAATACCAGGAATTTAATTATGTAAAAAAAATAGTGTTTTATATTAGTTTTTCGTGTAACCGGCAAATTTCTGAAAAATAACGTTTATTATTTTTTTTACCGACTTTTTCGTGTTTATACCAATATATCAGTTAATTATGATTAAAATTCCAAATTATTATAGCTATAAGTTTTATCTTTATATATTCTACGATTTTTCAGTAGTTTAAATTTTTTGTCTAGATATTATAGTTTCCAAGATATCACGATTTTAGTTATAAATAAATATCCATCACGCCTTATCCCCGAAGGGGTGGCAGAGGCATATTATATGCCCACTTTTTATCGTGTGGATTCCTGTCCCACGTAATAGGTGGTGAGCCCATTGCCGTGTTTAAATAGACAGACGCAGGTTGTGGCTACCTGCTGTTGAAATTTTCAAGCCGTCCATAAGGCCTTCAACCAGGCTTAACGACTGCCATTTTACTGGCAACCGGGACCAACGGCTTAACGTGCCTTCCGAAGCACGGAAACGCTCGCAAATATAAATGCCACAATATGGTCACCCATCCGAGGACCAGCCATAGTGAAAGTTGCGTAACTCAGTGATCGTTTACAGAACACTGAGACCGCGGGGCCACAAGCGCTTAATGATGCTTCTTGCGGCTTAAATAGTTTATACTTAGGCACAATCCTACGATATGTAGACTAGACATACTTGTCAATCAAGTAAATTCTACAAAAAATAATAGAAAAAAGATCATATTTATAAAAAAAAACTACTACTGCAAGCAGACAGACGTTAAGTGGCAATGCTGAATCTTCTATACTATAATATTATGAAGAGGAAATATTTGTAAATTTGTTTGGAATGAGTAGGCTCAGAAACTACTGGGACGTTTTTAAATTTTTTTAACAGAAAGCTACATTCTTTGTAAGTAACATAGGCTAAATGTTTTTTCAGAAAGGTTAAGTTTTCCGTACGTAATCTCGAATAGGAAAACTTGACCACGCGGGCAAAGCTGCGGGTATCAGGTATCAGCTAGTATATAATAACAAATCTGTTTTATATTTAAAAGAAAAATATAAGGCAACATTTTTAGTTTGTGTGTTTTTATTTCTTTGCCCTATCACACGACCCAATCCCCTACTTTATGTTTCTGCCCGCTGTTGCGTCAAATAAAACATAACGTCTAGTATAAGTTTCGAGAACAGATTTGACCAGAGCATTTGACCTCTATATTTCATATCTTTGTATTATGAAGTCGTTTCATCTAACGAACACGGAGGGTCAGCTTATGTTGGATGGGATTGCGAGACTATTTCAGCGGTATGTGATGTTTCTGTAAGTTTTTAGGATACTATCCAAATATCTATTACAAAGTTAGATAACTTTTGAAGTTTCATATGAAGTTCTTAGGTTTTAGCTTATAGGTTTCGCAAACAGCTGAGAGTATTATATATTTATTTTACTTTTTCTTGCTAATGTTTAAATAAATTATAAACATTTGACAAGCGTTGGTGTTATGAATAACAAATATAAAGTAACAAATACAGAGTACCTTTTAATTGAATACTTTTCATTTACCTTAATGAGTTGATGAAGACTATCATTGTGAAACATATTTGCATTCGCTATGTTTTTTTGTCGTATGGAAATCCCCTCGGATGTCATGCCGGACTCGAACCAGCTAAAACCACGCGGCCTGTCTGTTGCCGGACAAACCGGGTAACTCCTCGGAATGATGACCCTAAAATAAGCTAATATAAACTTGTGGTTCAGGATGGGATATAGTTGTAAATACATACTAATTATACATGTAAAACATCCATACTAAATATTTGGTTTGCAACAGTGGTATCACACAAATATTTGTGATTCGACCCGGGAAGCGAACCCGAGACCACAGCGCGGCATTAAGCCAACGTGGTAGTCAAAAATTAATCAAAAATCTATAATCGATACTAATTATGTATTGTTAAATAAGATAAGCCACTTCCGAGAGCCTCTCTTAAGGCAAAAGCAATGGAGAGCGAATAATCTAGTGCTAGTAAGCTCCTTCAGAATACGAGAAATGAAAGCTCGTTCTGTTTTTCATTTCAAAGATTTTGTTGACTTTAATTTATGATACATATTTTAAGAAATCTACAAACTAACTATATTTCTCCTGCAGTGTCATAGCGCTTTAGGAAAAAGTACTTTGGTGGTTAAACAAACAAAGTTTAATTATGTCGTATATCATCTTCGTTTTTATATTCTGTACTGTTATTAAAACTACATGATGTGTGGTCCAAGTCTGCGATAAAATGTCACAATTCTCATTTTGGCATTGAGAGTTTGTGGATCCCATCAAGATTCCCAGAAACCACCACATTGGTAAACTGGTGCATGTGTTGATTCTGACACAAGCACGTAGAAATGAGTTTCTTTGTTTATAGACAAAAAACGGAAAAGTCAAACGTCCTCGGATAGCCAGACGTGCGTGTATGAAGCGATTGATGAATCTACAAAAAAGCGAAAGAAGTATGCATGGATCGCGAAGCCTGGCGATCTGTCCTCTCTAACTACCCTGTCAGGGATACAGCGTAAAGACAGTCATTTAGAATTAAATACGGCCACGCTTCAAAGATTAAGGCCTAACTGATTTTGAAAGAAAGAAACAAAGAAAAATGTTTTAATCCACATAGAAAAAGAAAAATTACATGGGTTCAGCTTAACAGTAAGTAAAAAATAAAAGAATAAGATATTAATAAAAATGAAAAAGTAAAAAAAATTAAACAAAAATACTCAAAAAAACAAAATACAACAATAATGAAAAAACAATATCAAACCCAGATGTCGATGTGCATCACACGTACTACGCGGAAAAAGGCCTCCTTTCAGCTATAAGCTGCCCCAGGAACAAACAAGTAGTTCCTATGGCAGCACTGATTTTCAAAGAAGACCTTTTTAGCCGAATAAGCGCTTGGAGATTTACATATTTTACGATTATTCGTGCGCGTGTGTGTGTGTGTGTGTGTGTGTGTGTGTGTGTGTGTGTGTGGGGGGGGGTAGTGTACGTGCGGAGATGTGTTTGCTATAAATTGTGCAACTCAAAATTACATTAACTACATCCTAAGTAGTGTACTGGAATTATGTGTCCATAACCTTCGTCTATCCTATAGACCGATTAAACAAACAAAACAAAACCAACAAATGCAATTTTACTTTCGTTCGGGCATTTTTTGCTTTTCCGCAACAAGCTGCCTCTTGTAAATCGATTCAATTATTAATATTACATGCTGAAAACTAAACACCTCATCTTAATAAATATTGTGGAAATTGTGGGGGAAATAATTTTGATGAAGCAGTCTTCAATTGGATAAATTTTTGATGGCTAATTGCATCAAAATGTTATCCAATTGAAGACTGCTATCCTTCAAATAATCGTTCTAAGTCCAAAGTTCCAAACCAAGTTTAATAAAAAAAACAGTCTTCAATTGTTTAAAATATCTTAGTATTAGCGGCATCGCCGTGACGACTGCCATGCTGCTGCAACCAACTGCGTCAGCTACCGCAACATCTGACGTGGTCACGTTACCGCGGCCGCGAAAGGCTAGACAAAACCATCCTCGCCGGGATGTTCCGTAAGCGCAGTCGCGAACCGCGATGCTATATAGCACGACTGATCGTATTATTGACGACATACGATCCATCAATACCACGGTGAGATCTAACCAACCTTACTATGTTTCGAATTTTGATCCAAGTTTTAATGGGTGCGAAGAGGTAGACAGTACTAAGAATAAACAATAAGTGTCTCATTGAGAGTTGTTTAAAGGGTGATGCTAAATCTTGGCTCAACGATCAATTTTCGTCGCTCAAATTACCAATGATCGTAGTTTGACCAATTTTAAGAAAGAATTTAAACGTTTGTCCCCTTGAAAACCGGGTATTGCAGATTGTATATGAAGTTATAAGTACCAATACTGAGCATACGCAGATTATGCTTACCGGTCTTTATTAAGATTACGCATAGTTAGAGGTTCATGTGACGAGTTAATGTCTGCAATAGTAACATGAGTTGAACAAGGTCCTGAGAAGACTCCTTGAATTGATTAATGAGTTTTCTGGTTTTTTTTATTACTGGTACAGCTACCTCCACTGTTAATACAGGTAGCCTATCAATTAAAATAAACTACAGCGCGCAGCCGTCGTTCAAGAAGCCGCCGCGCAGCTTGCCGTTGGCAAGGAGCGCGGAGCGCTGTGGTTTCCGGCCCTGTGGGATTTAGCCCTGTGGGATCTAGCTTGGAGGTCATGTTTTACACGACGAACGTACGAGTTCACGTTATATGAATTAAATGAAATCGATATAGTAAAAGAGGGATGCTTAACTGCAAAACGGATTATTTGTGTGACAGCGATCGCCTGTATTAATATTGGTAACTGTATTTTCCAGATAACGAATTTGACAAACCAGACTAAGGTGCGCCCCACCTTGTGCCACAAGCATCAGGTGCGCAGCGCTCTGTGCCCCAGCTCGATCCCGAGCGTGGGCCATTGACGGATGCTGTTGCTGATCCCAGCAACACCACGAGTTCCCGGGTCGGGGACGGCCCGATGTCAGGAGAGGCCGTATTAGCTGTATACCCGCTATCTACTGTGTATGGCGGTGCGCCCTATATAAAGGCGCGCCAATTCGAGCAAAGTCCTTTTTGCTTGCTGGTCGCCGAGACGTCAATACGTGAGCCATTCCTTTTGTGATCATTTGTAGGATTGATTAAGTGAGTTCGTGTGAGTTGTATCGTTGCTAAAGTGCTGGAGATTTGTTACAATTTTAGTAATAAATTTAAGACATAATTAAATAATCAATTAAAAGCTGTAAAATAAATAATTAAGTTGTTTGTGAGTAAATTTCTTTTATTAAATCCACTCCTGTTCGTAACATTAGTATATCTTAGTGACCTAAGGGACATCAGAAAATAAATCAATCATTGTAGAGATGTTTCTCCACATTAGTTGCTGTGTTAGTTTGATAGGAGTACTTGATGATGATAGAAACAGCTTGCTTAGTTGAATGCTTTTATTGTACTGAATATATTATAAATCATACGATAGTGTCAGCTGATTTATGTTAATACTTATTTTCTAGCTAAGTCTGCAATGTACAATTAGATTGTACATATTCCCCGCGGAAAGATAAAACATAAAATTATAAAAAATAAGAAAAATAATAATTATTATTATATCCTAATTATGTAAGTCTGTTCGTATAAAACGGATAGGAGAGCATGCTCTGTCTACGCTGGTGTTTTGGGTTGGGGAACTGTTTTTTCTCCAGTTGCTTGGCATAGGCAGCTCGATGTCCGGGGTGACGACTCTGCGTCCTCGTCGTATACAATACTGTTTTTACCACAGGAACGCTCCGCCTGCGAGTAAAGCAGCAGCGAACAGAAGAGAGATACCTGCCGTATTGCTGAATATCATGCGGTGATAAGTAGTAATCAACATTGCTGCTGAATTTTATGTCTTTGATTTGCTGTTTCAGCTGGTTGATTATTGAAGTCAGTTCTCCGGAGTCCATTTTTTGTAGGTCATTAATGGGGAGCATAACGTCGTTCTAGACTTGTCCTGCTATAATACTCAATTCATGGTGCAATTGTTCAGGTGTTAATAAATGCATTTGAAATTGACCGTGATAAATATCCGTGATCGCATCCAATAAACTGCCTTGCGTGGTTTTTAAGCTATGAACCAAATTACTTGCTGATAGGGATGGCAACGTAAAATCTTGCAGGACTGACAAGCGGTTCATTTCGTTTTGTAGCAGCATTACTCTGCGTGATAGACATTAATTTTTTATTGATTTTTTTTGTGGTGTTTTTGCATAATTTAAGCTGTTCTTTGTAGCAAATTCGATTCCACTTCTACTATAGATGTCTGATTCTTCCAAAGGTTAGCTAAATGTGCTTGATATTGTTTTAATAGTGCTATGTCCTTGGCATATTGTTCCGCGAATCGCTCGTCTAATACACCGAAGAGGCTATTCGCTACTTATCCAATGCCGTTGATAAGGCCGCGCCGGTGTCTAGCGTGTGGCGAATGCCCACTGAATTGCTGCGTCAGTAACAGATTGTTGTAATATCGCAGTTCGTTGTACTCGTGGATCAGCTGTTGGAGTATCATGTTGCAGTTATTCCCTTCAATTTTATTGCAGGACTATTTTAAGTGTTCTGTTAATTTTTCAAATGCATCTTTGCCTTCTCAGTAGGGAGACATGTCTTAATAGACGACTAGGGTCCATTTATCTTGAAGTAGTTGCATAATTGCGATGGGATCTAAGTAGAGAGACTTATCGTTTTTAAGTGGCGTGTTGGTATACTTTGCTTGCGATGAAGATGTTGTAGAAAAACAGTACAATAGCAAAATAGCTATTATTGAAATCTTGAGTTTGTTGGTATTAGGTATTTTATGAGTTGCGATGACTTGTTTATTCATCATTTTCGTTGAATTGCTTCTTGTTTTTATGTGCAATATCCTCCGTCTCGATGGGTAATACTGACAATTTGATAATTGGACGCCTTATATTATAAATCATACGATAGTGTCTGTATAGTAATAGTGGACTGTAGATCCATAGGTCGCTGGTTCAGATCCGGCTCGAAGGACCATAAATGTATAGATGTTTATCCACATTAGTTGCTGTGTTAGCTTGATAGGAGTACTTGATGATGATGATGATAAAAACAACTTGCTTAGTTGAATGCTTTTATTGTACTGAATATATTATAAATCATACGATAGTGTCAGCTGATTTATGTTAATACTTATTTTCTAGCTAAGTCTGCAATGCACAATTAGATTGTACAATCATATCAGCCTATTGAACTCCACAGCTGGACACCATCATAATTTTGACCATAGCACACCGTCCTTAACCTTCCGCATCCAACCAATCCAATTTGCATACGCCAATCTATCTAGGGGGAATCATCCTACAAAATTTTCAAATAAATATGGACAATTATTTACAAAGTACATATAAAATCGATAGAAAATGTACGTAGAAATTTTTATTACACATCGAGAACGTTATAAAACCACCGCTTCTAAATTACACCCGCACTCAAACATAAAACTATGTCATATCATAAAACATATAAAACTACAGAAAATATACGAGCGGGTTGATTTTACGATGTTGTACTTATACTTTCATGTCCGTCGTGAATTTTGCTCTTTATGGGATGCTGTATTTTGATGAGTTGTACCTACTCTGTCAAAATTGTTGGAATTTCTTGTAAATTTATGGCCACTTGTATGAAATGCTTATCTAGGCTATAAATTATCATAAAAACTGTCCAGAAAATTATATAATATCATACAATCCCGGCTAAATGGCTGAGGGTGATAGGCTGAGACGAAAACACACTCACACTTTGCCAGCCGTTTTTTTAGGTACATATATATCAAAAATAAATAGTCTAGTCTTAAAGTTCTAAGGAATGTTAAAAGTATCACGTCGGGGTCACCATGTGTCCACCGTACTATTACCTCATAGAGATAGGAAGAAACCGGTTGGAGGACCCACGCGTGAAAAAAATAGTCTATAAGTTTATATTTTCTTTGTTGAACCGCTGTCGTGTCTAACTCTCATATGAAGCAGATGTGGAAAAATTTCAGTAAAACCTTTAAATCTTGTATTGCAAAAAAACCCCTATTACAATGAATGAAAAAGCGCCGAAATTAATGTTGAATTTCTCACCGAAATTAAGCTCAGCCCATAAATTATCTCACACATAAGCACTTATAGAGAACCTTTATAAAACCTCGGCGAAATGAGCCGCAAAAAGTAAACACAGTCCCTAAGTGAAACCAAACCCTTCATGGGCAACTGATCAAGATTAATTGCACACTCATCAATAACGGAGTGTCAACGGGGCGATTAGTGATAGAGGGCGCTGTATCGCCGCTTCGGTGGTACTTATGATTAGTATAGGTTGAATACCGCTTGAAAGTTATAAGCCTATAATTCAGCAAATTATAGTAATCATTATCCATGTTGCATAATCGTTTTTATGCTGATAAAGTGGCAAAATAGTATTTAGGAAAATAATAATCTCAGCCTAACCCAGACTACCCACAAACCTCTGCGATGATCCATCATGCCTTACTCGTATATCACCTGGCAAAGATAACGCCTCGGGAAAGGTATTTCCTAGGGTTCAGATGAGCGGCCCCCACGAGTTCTAGTTCCCAAAGGAGCTGAAAACCACTTTATTGAATAATAGTGCATCGCACCGCTTTTGATTAAGTTATTATGATTTTCAAAATCAAGGTACGCTTTGGAGGTAACAGACTTGGAGAGTGACAACCAGCCAATGGAATTCTGTATCACCACAGTGGTTAGTGGTCGGCAACCCGAGTGCCGCAGCTCTGATGTCGCAATCGTCCATAGGTTACGGTGACGACTTTCCATCAGGTGGGTATATGTATGCTTGTCTGCCACCTCAGTGGTATAAAATAAAAAAAATGTGTGTATACAGAGTGCACAGCTAAGAAGTGAAACTTCTTTACGCCATTTTTTACAGCTATAAAATTTCTCTCATACGTCGCTAAAGAAGTTTCACTTACCTCGATAAAGAAGTATCACTTCAAAACAACATGACACGTAACCGAATAAACGTGACGATTTTTTTTACAACTATAACATTTCTCTCAAGGTCGCTAAAGAAGTTTCGCTTTAATAAAAAAAAGTGTATTAATTCTGTAAAAAGCTTCTTAAGTCTCTGTTTTCCATTCATTATGGCCAGCATCGTCTTTTATCACCTTAGTGTACTCCCAGTTACTTTCAACTCTACTTGAATTGGAGCCTGAGATCCACTTTTATTTGTCTGCTAGAAGTAGCTATAGTTTGACTTTAGATTTTTGGGATTGGTAAGACCGACTGCTGTCTAATCTCCAAACTATAAGGAAGGACACCTACGTCGATGCCTCGTCTGTTACTCAGCAGGTGCACCGCTAGCAGGCGAGATGTGTATTTTAATGTACGTTAGAGCACACGTATTTCAAAATACAATTTAGTATGAAATAATTACAGTTTTGTCCAATGAAACCTCATACGAACAACTAATAACTAAAGTCACGTAGCGTCACGTAACCTCACGAGCTGGGAAATCCGAAACTCGTTTAATTAGACAACTAGTGTCTTGTGTCTAAGCCATATTGCACAAACTTTAGATATAAGTTTTTGGCAGTGTTAAAACCTTTATATATTTATATTTAATACTGACCCTTTAATACCCTTATGTAATTAAATTGACACCTTTATCACCTAGGTATGAAATAGCCTACGACCTACCTTTATTAGAAAAACTAAATATACACAAAACATAAATTATAAAAAGGGACAAGCCATTTTAGAGGAGTAAAGCAACAAACAATGGAATACGAACATTTTCAATAATAGTTCAAGTGCCTAATTTTTGACTTTGAAACGTATTTGTAATAAAATGTATTTTTATATTATATTTAAGTATATTTTGTTCCAACTTGAGAGATGGGTTTGTTGCCCCTGGGATTCTAAAACTAATTTACACTAAAGAGCATTTTTAAACTGCATACAAAATATGACTTGACTGACATTTTAATACCTCTGTCGAGTTAAATTTTCAACCAAATTCACAAAGCAACAGTATAACGAAATAATTATAAAGCAAACAGTGTACTTATAATCTTGGATCTCTCATACCTTCAGAACGGTTATTGCATAACACTTTGAATAAATAAAATATTTATAGCGGTATGAAAGGTGCTTTGAACCTACAGAGCAAGGAATGTTGCGCGCTTCTTCTCACTCGCGCTCTCCACACAAAAGTAATAAAAAGTATGTGTGTGTACAAGAGTACACAGGTAAGAAGTAAAACTTCTTTACGACATTTATTGAAAGCTATAAAATACGTCGATAAAGAAGTTTCACTTCAAAACAAGAGCCATGTTTTGCCATGCTTCAAATTTCTCTCAATGTCGATAAAGAAGTTTCACTCCAACAATACCACTAGCCAAGTTTAGGTCAGAATGTAGGCGAAAACTTCATACGCGGACTTCAGTTGCCTGCCATTCGTTTGTAGTAATTAGTATAATCGTATGAGTAAATTGAATTGGACACGTACGAAAAATGACTAATTAAGGATTAGCGAAGAATATTTATTGTATCAAAGTGGAAGGTAGAAGAACGTAGAGCAGATTGCTCAAAAACGGATAGTTCAACAATACTCAAATATCCAGATGCGCTTGTTTGAAACTACTAATAAATAGATAACGCCCGCGAATCCGCACGCGTGGTGAAACTTAAATAAAATAAATATCCATCACGCCTTATCCCCGAAGGTGTGGCAGAGGCATATTATATGCCCACTTTTCACCGTGTGAATTCCTGTCTCACGTAATAGGTGGTGAGCCCATTGCCGTGTTGAAATAGACAGACACAGGTTGTGGCTACCTGCTGTTGAATTTTTTTAAGCCGCCCATAAGGCCTTCAACCAGGCTTAACGACTGCCATTTTACTGGCAACCGGGACCAACGGCTTAACGTGCCTTCCGAAGCACGGAAACGCTCGCAAATGTAAATGCCACAAAGTGGTCACCCATCCGAGGACCAGCCATAGTGAAAGTTGCGTAACTCAATGATCGTTTACAGAACACTGAGACCGCGGGGCCACGAGCGCTTCCTTCAAACTTATTACCGGGGTAAAAAGAAGTAAAGCGGGTCTATAGGTAGATAAAATGTCTTGTTGTTTTTGAAGATTTACTTCTTTTGGCGCGTTAGGGAAAATTATTAGAGTAAATTTTTAAGATGCGCGCGCAGACATTCACGAAAAACCGACACCATGAAGTTAGCTGATAAGTGTTTCCATGACAACTTATAACTACATAAATATTAGTTTTCATTCTATTGATGTATTTGTTCTTACTAATTTATCATTCCTGTTACAAACAAAGAGTTCTGGTATATGTGATGAAATCATATTGGACTAAAGCAGTATATAACTTCTGACGCGTCGGTATACACAAGTACCTACACACACACTTTTTTTTAACGTGTGATAATCCTCATGCTATGCCGGACTCCTATCGACTAAAACCACATTACGCTCTTCCACCTGCCTATGGCTAAGAATCCTGGGTGAGCTTTGGAAAGATAATTATAGTTGTGTAAAAAAAATAATTCTTTTTAAATTCGAATTCTGAACTTTCAAAAAATATATGGTCAATATTTTTTTTAAATTTTCCTCTGACATTTTTTTTTCTTTTACACACCGCCGTTAGCCCAAAGCAAGCTAATATAAGCTTGTGTTATGGGATCTAGACGACTGATAAACATACTTATTTATTTCTAAAAACACACATATTAAACATAGAAAACACCCAAACTCCGAAACAAACAATTGTGGATCAAACAAATATTTTTTCCGACCCGGGAATCGAACCCGGTACCTCAGTCGCGGCAGTCGCGTACACTACCACTACACCACCGCGCCACCGAGGCAGTCAATTAGTGACAGATTACTAAAAACGTGTGTAAAAGAAGTCTGCCCTGGATAATATTCTTTTTACCCGTATAATTTCTTTCACTGCCGACATCTTTTACCCACTTGAACCGTAGTTAACTTATATTTTAACTGATCTTTGCAGCGAAGAAGCAAACGCTAATTGCAAAAACGTGTTATGAACCGAACATTTTTGCAAAGAACCATGTTTCAATTGCGGCTTGGTGCTCACTTTTAATTTACCTTTAAGAGTGAGCAAAATATAATGTACTAGTTGTTGCCTCCGACTTTGATGCGTGAAGTATCTGTTCAGGAAAGTGTCTTTTGACAAGAAACCTTTACTACCATAATACTTATAACCAATCCAATGCAGAAGGTGTTTAGTCAGCATCATTCGCAAAGCCACTATTTTATATATTATACTTACTTGATATTAAAATGCGAAAGTAATACTGTCTGTCTGTCGCGCTTTCATGCTAAAACTACTGAACCGATTTAAATGTAATTTGGTACAGTTATAGCCTGGAGCTCGAGACATGCCAAGACATAACATAGGCTACATTTCGTCCCGGGAAAAAGTTCCTGTGGGAAATGGGAACCGGAAGGCTTCGTTACGTGGATAGAGCCGCCGCGCAGGTATCAACGATTTATCAATAAATGTAAAATATGCCTAGACTTTGTTAGAGTATTGTACTTATTTTGCAATGTATTAGTTTGTTCATCAGTTTGTACATCAGTGTACACCCAAATCACAATTTGGCCTAGTTAATTCGCTTTGTAAAAAAATCCCAAAAAAAATATTTAGATTTTTTATAGTTATATTTCGTTTCGTGTACCTATTTCAAAAAGTTATGCGTTGATTTATATTTATATTTAAAATGCAGGATCGCTATCGGAGCCCTGCTGGCTATGATAGCGGCCCTCAATCACTGGGTTGTTGTCTCTGCTTTGAATCAGGCAGGTGTTGCCATTTTGACGTAATAAATATTTAAAAAAAATACAATAACGCACGTCTGCCGTTAATTCAAGCCACCAAACCATAATCCGAAGTTTCTCCTTTTCAATTCCGGCCGTTGGGACTTTATTCGAATGTAAAAAGATCTTTATAAAGGCGCTTCAATATAATTTGACGAGGGAATAAAATGTTTTCATGACGCCGAATATTCTGTTTCATTTTCAGTATTTTGTAAGGCGGAAGGTTTGATAACTTTTACATAACTAATAGAACAATATAGAGAAGAAAAATAAATGTGACATGTATAATATAAATACACGTCACAAGAATAAAATTGTCGGACCTGACTTTAGACTCGCAACAACCAGTATATCATTTATGGGTAACTGTGTGAGGTCCTACAATAGAATTTCGTCTCAGATTATTGACTTACCCGATACAAAACTCAAACCATTAGTTAAGCAAATACTCGTGGCCAAAGCTTAATACAATGTAAAACAGTATTTTAAAGATATAATGACGCCTGGCATACCATTCCCTCCTGCACACTGCGACCCTCCAGCAATAATTGATTTTTCTTTTATTTTATATTATTTATTGACATATTCGTACTTTTGTATGTAATGTATTGTATTTTATGACAGCAAATTTTTATTAACATGTGCTCAGACCGGCTCAGACGTATTTTAATCAACTTGACATATATAACAATCGTATTTTCTTTTTTATTTATTTTTTGTTCAATATGTCTAATTTGAGTTTGTTATTATGTGAGGATCATGTAGACTATTATGTACCATTTTATAATTGACATTATCATTGCTATGCAGTTTGAGTATGTCAAATTCAAATTCTTTATTTGCTAGAATACGGTGTGTACAATGTTGTCGTCATCATAAAAATGTTCAGCATATTCTACCATATGAAGGCGTGCAAATCTTACATGATAATATACAAATTCATTATTTAATATTATGTATGTCATGCTCACCAAGTGTCCTAGCAGTCGTGGCGCATGTGTCGGGTCACCCTATTCCCTATAATATGGTTGAGTAGGGCGATGGCCGATACATGCCACATACCCGTGAACGGGTGCCGTCTGTTGGGACTGGTCAGCTCATAGCTGTTATAGCAATTACATCAAGTATTACAAATAACATTATTTAAATTTAGGGCAAATTAAGTTTAGTCGACTGTTCTTACATAACTCCAAAGAACAATGTAAATAAATTATTGTAAGCCATACATATACACTCCCAGACACCTAAATCGAGCCAACTTGATTTTTTTTGGTTTGGAGTACTGTAACTTATAAAAGATGTATGTAGAAGGAAAATGTTTTGATGCAGTTTTGGAGCTGGTATACTCATCATTCATTTAGAGTGCCACTGTTCTAAATTTGAACTACAGTTTATTAAAAAAGTCGAGTTACGTTGAAACAAGTCCATATTTGCTTTTTTCAAGAAAAAAAATTAATCTATTTTTAAATAAAGACATGTTTTACATGAAAAGAAATGTTTATTTAGTAATTGTATTGCCTCCTAGTGCATTTATGACAGCTCTCATACGGTTTGGCATAGAATTAATCAATATCGTTATGACATGTTGAGCAATGTCCTCCCATTCTTCCAAAATTAAATTTTTGAGCTCCTGCATGGTTTGCGGGGCAGGATGATGAGCTCGAACACGCCTCTTCAGCTCATCCCATAGATGCTCTATAGGATTCATATCAGTACTTCGCGCTGGCCATCTCATAACAGTGATATCAATGTCATTTAAGTACTCCCTGACGATTCCCGCAGTATGGGCCCTTGCATTATCATGCATTAAAACGAAATCTTGGCCAATAAATCCAGCATATGGCATCACGTGGTTCTCTAAACATTGGCGAATGTATCTATTGCCATCTAGGGGTGGCAGTCGTGGTCCCGTCACTACCTCTAGCTCAGTTTTGCCTTCCATATAGATTCCTCCCCAGACTGTCCATGATCCTCCACCATAACTCACTTTCTCGTCAATACAGCATTGCGCGAAACGCTCGTTCTGTCTTCGGTACACCTTACTCCTTCCGTCATTACCGTATAGCATTATCTTGGACTCATCTGTGAAGAGAACCTGGCTCCATTGATGTCGAGTCCAATTTAGATGTACGCGCGCAAACTCTAGACGGGCTATTCGGTGTGCTCGTGTCAATTTGGGTCCATTGGCTGGCCTTTGGGGCTTTAAACCACATTCATTGAGTCGCCTTCTAACGGTCCGAGCACTTACAGCCACTCCGTGAAAGTCCCTGAGCTGTTCTTGTATCTGAACAGAGTTAAGGCGTCGATTTCGTAAGCTAGTAGTGACAATGTATTGATCTTGTCTCGCCGTTGTCACTCGGTAACGAGGTCCTCCTGTTCGCCGAACGAAGCCGCCAGTCTCCAGGTATCGGTGGTACACTCTTTGAACAGCGGAACGACTTATGTGAAGTTGTGAACTCACTTGTGACTTAGCCCAGATTGAAGAAGTGCTACAGCTTGCGCGGCTACTTCAGGTGAAGTATCCATAATTTTATAGCTAAAAACGGTTCAAATTATAGAAAAATAACTAAACTAAACTTTGGTTAACAACAATTGCGAAAATTCAAACCAAATCGACATTAAATTGCTTCAAAAGCAACTTTCAAGTCATTATTTTTTTCAAATCAGTGACCAAGCTCGGCTTTTGTTCTTTATTTTAAATTCTAAATTTCAAATTTGGAATAATACATACGGGAGAGACGATGAAATATGCCAGCATTAAAAATGCATAAAAACTTTTTTGTTATATTGTATATTTTTTGTGTATTGGGCTTTTAGGCCGGGGATGTAAGGTGGCTCGATTCAAGAGTCCGGGAGTGTATTTTAAAAGAGTGCCCATGAAGTTTCTTGCCAGATTCTTCTCCATGAAGGGTAAGCTGCCCTTGAAACTGGCAACTAGAATCACTCTCATTTTAATTATAGTCATGACTATTCATAAGTGACTAAAATAGTCTACATGAATAAAAATATTTTTGATTTTGATTTGAAGCGCTCGTAGCCTCAGGGTCCGTTTATTCAGTGTTCCATAAATGATCACTACGTTAAGCATTATACGGTTAGGTATAAGATGGGTAAACATTTGTGGCATTTTCATTTACAAGCGATTTTGTACGTCGAAAAACGTATCGTTTACAGAACACTGAGTTAGCGGGGCAACGAGCACTTTAATATTTGACCAGTTTGAAATATTTAAGTAAATGGAACTAATTCTCTCTGAAACTAAAATATTTCTACATCCATTCCTAACAGATATGAAATTTAAATATAAGCGTACCGTAAATTTTGATAGTTTACAAAACTCTTAGCGCTTGAAGCGGAGTAAATTGAAACCTTTGAGGATTGATGTTGAAATTGGTTGAAATTATTCTTGTTAGGTGAAGTTTTTGTGTAGTGACCATTTACTTATAATAGATTATTATTTATATCACATACATTATATTATTTCTGTCAGAATATTATTTATGTCATCATAAATCAAATGTTTATAGGTAGCTGCTATTTTTTACATTCCTACCGTACTACTTAGCTAACGACCGTAGATGGTATATAAGGTGGTTTTTTTTTTAACTTTCCTTTCCTTGCGTCCTTTTCACTCCGGGGGAATCCCGTTCAAGACGTGCAATTTTTTATCGCCTTAAATTTCATACCGTTACACACATACGTGTAATACACAAAAGGCAGACGCACATTATTTTTTTTAGTAAATTAGTAGCGTTTAAGAAATAACAAATATTGTTATATATATATTTTGTATTAAACTACACGTTCGGAGGGTAATTTATAAAGCAAAAATGACGAAATGTCCTGTGAAATAGTGTAAAAGTTATAGCGGTCAAACAATTAATGTTTGTTTTCACTCGTAAGTAAAAAAATATTTCATTAACATAACTCTTTTTAACCAAAACCATTAATTATTGAAACATGCTAACAACTTAATCGGCCTATATTCAATATACCTTCATTCTCTATAAACATTATACAAAGAGTTAGCCAAATTAGCCGAATAAAATTGTGTTAAATTCGTATTGCATACCTACATTTTTCTATTTGCAGTTGAATTTTTATTGGTTGTTAGACAGTGACAACACTTCATGGAAAACAATATGTGTGTAGTTTCCCCACCGCACGAAAGTTGGTTGAACGTGATTTTCTACTTTATTGAGTACATTACGCGTCCATTGGTTAAATCGTCCTAGATTTTGTCTCACAAAAACAGGTGGTGAGCCCATTGCCGCATTGACAGACGCAGGTTGTGGTGACTTGCTGTTGAAATTTTTCAAGCCACCAATAAGGCCTACGATATGACTTGTTAGCTGTCAATAGATATAATTAGCCTGAAAGCTTTCCTAACGATAAATAAATACACATTGAGAGCTATTTAAACTATTCAATACTTTCTTTGCTATGTGCTAATTACCTAGTACTCCAAAATTAATCATCTCAGGATGATCTCCCGAACGTCAAAGCCCCAAACTACGTTACGTTAGCAAACTGCGGTAACTAATTATTAAACGCAGATGCTCCTAAATATCGCACGAACTTCACTAATTAGGAAAGTTGGACCCAAATGTAGGTGATGCTGGCCAAATGTTACGACTGTTACATGAATATCGTTCAAAATTATGATTTACATTTAATATCTCTTTTGCATAAACATCAAAGGGTTGACCGTGGTTTAATATATATCCACGTTTTGCTGATAGGACTTAAGTCGTTTGCCACTAATAGGTCGTTTTTATTATGATTTTCGACTAGCGGAAGCTCCGCAGCTTTTCTCACGTACCTACCTAGTGTCCATTGGCCTGGGATTGTGGGGATAAAATTAAACCTAAGTCAACTTTTTGACTGCCTCGGTGGTGCAGTGGTAGTGTATGCGACTGCCTCGCTGAGGTCCCGGGTTCGATTCCCGGGTCAGAACAAATATTTGTGTGATCCACAAATGTTGGTTTCGGAGTTTGGGTGTATCCTATTTATAATATGTATGTATTTAGCAATATATAAGTATGTATATCAGTTGTCTAGATCGCATAGTACAAGTGTATAGCTTAGTTTGGGCTAGATGGCGCTGTATAAAGTGTTCAGAATATTTATTTATTTTATTTTATATGTGTCTAAATGGCAACATAACCTACCCAAAATAGAGCAAGCAATATTTTAGTTTTAGTGAGGAGTTTACCGCAGTCTGCTGTTGACGTCGCCACATCCGGGCCTTTGTGCTTATCTTGCATGCTCAGCTTTGGTGAAATGTCGGGTCATCCTCTCGAGTGCTATTGCTTGATAAACTATTACACTCGTCAATGTTAGATAGAATTTATTTTACTAATCTACCTATTGTAATAGATGCACTGATGGAACTTAGGCCTCGATGTAGTTGCACAGGAGCGGTACCGCTCGGCGTGTAGCCCATTGGGTACACTGGATTGTTACGTGTTAAAACCAGTCTATGGCGTGCAGTGCGATGATAGAAAATAGCTATGGAGATTATATTAAACAATTCCTCAAAGCACTATCTTATTAATATTTATTAATTTTTGAATATCAATTGTATTCTGTTTCTGGCTAACAGACCGAAACTATAGACTGAACCTACCTATTATTAGATAAAAATTCTAGTCAAAAATCAGCAATTTATGCCATTAATTTCCAGTTACTCCGCCGCAAAGGCCGATTAAAAATATGGCTTCACTGGAGCTCAAGTGGGTCAGGCATTCCAGTACATCAAAGTAAAATAAACTTTTGAATGAGACGAGATTTCAACTTTTCATTTAAGTTTTCTGTATATTACGATTTTGTATGTTTAGGTGGTTTGTTGTTTATAGCATTTGAGTGATAAAAGGTTAAACATGTGATTGATAAACTGAATGATGTAAAAAGAATATCGCGATTTTTTAATAGAATCATGTCATCAAAGCAATATTTTAATTGTATCTCATGACTATATCCCTAACCATTTACCAAATCCTTTCACCCCTATTTATCACCTAAAGGTTGTAATTTTGATATTTTTTTTATTACTCGGTTAAAAGTAAGTAAGTATAAATAAGGCATCAGTTTACTCTAAAAAAATCTGACTTACATATGAAGACTACGTGAGAAGAATGCTCAAAACCGGTAAAGTCAAAAGTACTTAGATACCCAGACGGGCATGTATAAAGCGATTGATGAATCTGCAAGAAGCGAAAGAAGTGTGCATGGATCGCGAAGCCATGCGGTATATCCTCTATGACTACCCCGTCATGGATATATAGATAGTCTAGTTATTGGAACAAGGGTTTTTGCTGGGCTTTTATAGATAGACTAGTCATCCTGTAATTTTATTAATTTAGTTTAGTTAATTATTATTTTAGTAGTATTGATACTCTACAGAGAAAGGAGTCAAGCATACTACCCACTAAAGTACTTTTGCTATATTAGAGGTGCGGCAATCGCGCTGCCTGTAAACACCTTCTAAGACCCCTTTTAAAGAACCCCATTCTGTAAACGTTCGGAAAAACCCAGACAGGAAGTTCATTCCACAATGTCACTCGCGCACTACTAGAGACGCCTTACTCTATATATTTCACCCAACCAAGCGTGTCAGGGAGCGGCACTCTTTACACGTACAATTACAGTAATTACCACATATGAATGGCAGACAACTAACACACCAAGTATGCGACTTTCATCTACAGCTGAACGTAAACTTGACACGCGGTATTTATCATTACTTTCGACTCTGTTAGGTCGCGAACAAGAGGGCGTGAACAACAATCCTTGCTCTGCGATACTATTTACGAATTCTAACATCTTGGCCAAATTAAAAAATGTATTAATTTTCCTTTCGGTCAGAGTTTTTCAATATTTTAAAGGATCAATCATCACAATCAAATTGGAACAAAAACAATCAATGACAACAATACACCTGCCTCCGTTATATCACAACAAAAGATACCTCTAAGTTGCGGAACTCTAAATCATAAATACATCTTAACAAAAAAGAAAAAAAAAGCGTGCAGGGAAAAAGTCGGGCAATTTTTAAAATGTATTTTTTAATAAAACTAATGGAAAAAGTAACTTTTTTATTGACTGTTCATTGTTTATTTCCAACAGTTATTTATAAAAGAATAGCAAAGGTTTCGGAGATGAATGTTTGTTTATAATCCTAAAGAACGCTCCTACCAGGTGCAACATATCGCGGTATATCTGGGGCCCTCTGACGTAAGGTATTGGAGTCATGTGTGGTTTTTGTTAGTACAAGTTTTGACATACCCACCCCATCAACAGTCCTTATGGGAGAAGGCTTTGGCTTTTACAATCCTAGGTGACTGATTGATTTTACAATCCTAGGTGACTGACTGAATTTACAATCCTAGGTGACTAATTGATTTTATAATCCTAGATGACTGATTGATTTTACAATCCTAGGGTAACACATAATTTAATAGTCCGATTGAAGTATTCGCTGTATGAAACCATTACATGAATATTTTTTAAAATGAGGCGGCAGACAACTTCTACCTGTTAAAAAATGATTACCGCACCCTAGGATGTTCCTACTACACCATTTACTGCTGTTGAAAATTTTTAAACCGCCCACAAGACCTCTAGCTTGATTTAACCACTAACATGATACTGGCAACCGACGCCTACAGTGTAAACATGATGTCCGTAGTACGGAAACGCTTGTAAATGGAACAGCTATAAAAATTACAGTACTCAGAGATAAAATAGCATTCCATTTGTGTAAGAAATTTTTAATTCTATCCAGTAGCTTCAAAAATACAAACTTACAAAGTACCTAAGTAGTCTCCTTGTAATATTAGCAGTACTATAAAATATAGAAAACACATCTGACAGCTACATACACGATCCCGCCTGTATCCCTAAAGGGTGGCACATTTAATATTGTGTATTTTTGTCATACTGTTGAATTTTTTTAAGCCACTCATATCCTGACTTAACGACTGCCATGTTACTGGCAACCGGGTACAACGATTTTACTTGCCTTCAGAAGCACGAAACGTTTACCTACTTATTTCAGAATTGTTGAGCTTCGACAGCTACGTTACGCTGAAGTAATTAGATCACCTGTAGTACTCTCCTTTTTTAAATAAAATGAACAACAACAAACAAGAACAATACCGCGTTGTTCACAAAAGCCTATTAAATCGATTTGGGAACAATAAAATTATCGGAAAATGTTACCATTAAATCTTAAAGCGTTTAAATTTAATTTTCGTCGGTTTAATTGTTACTGTAGAACTGTACTTGATTGTACTTATTAGACAAGAAAATGATTATAATATTAATATTAGTTTTACTTTACTGCACTTAGCAGTCAATCAAAACAGATCCTGGTTTTCAAGATTAAAATGTTATAAGCCATCAAGACTTTACGGTAAGATGAGACAGAGAGATCCTTAATAAATCCACCTCTTAGACTATAGTAAACGAGTGGTAAATGTAAAACCATAATAAATTTCCATAGCGTCACGAACTCCATTCTTGCAGTGTTTAAAGTTCAGCCTCAATCGTGTCTCAGCAAGATTTGTGGGTACTAGTATGACGAAAATGCTTTACATCTGTTCTTGTGCAACTCATTTCAGTCTCGTGTCGATCTATTTAATGCTATAGTTTAGAAATTACCAACTTGTATTTTTATTTTTATGTTACTTTTTCACGAGTATTGACAATTTAATACCATAGAAGTATAATCGCACTTACTATTGAACCTAGATCTCTCTGGCACTCAACCCTAGAGCTTGGACTCTGGACATTAATCTTGGAGCTTGTCTGAACTCTGAATTCCAGAGCCTGGATGCTAGATCCTAAGCTTTGACCTTTCACTGTAGACCATTTATACTCAACGCTATATCGTTGATCCTGGAACCAAGAGTTAGGCCATTAGAGCCTAGAGACTGAACTCTTGATCCAGAATTAGGCTCACAGATCCCGAAAAAACTCAAATTATTTGAATATGGTAACTGATAATGTGAAAAAACACTTGACAAATTTATTGACTACATTCTTAATACCAGTAAAAGAAATCGACAACAGATTAGATCAAGTTAAAATTATTAGAAAAATAGACGGGTCTATTCTCCAAATAATTTTCATTCGTGAAATACATTTGCTCACGGATACGAGGCTTATTAGGGTTTGGGGGGTTTGTGAAGCTACAGAACGTCTTTTTGTTCAAAATACTTTAATATAATAATTTTTAATAATAAACTTCAAAGTTAATAATAAACTAGGGACGTTATTTTGTTGCAATGTGACGATTTCTGGGGGTGAGGTGTGCCCAGCAATTAATTACTAGAATTTAGGACATCCTCTAAAATATATTCTTGGAACCATTACCAGCATTAGTCGGTCAGTTTGCACTCAATATCGCTCATAGGTCAAGAAGCCATAGCAGTGCTCTCATTGTAACAAAGGTAGGGTCAAATGCTACACTGGAGCGATATTGAGTACCATACGGTAAGGTAAGTTTTTGAAACACCGGTAGCGTGATGTAGATAGCTAAGATCATCAAGGTCACCTGATGTATGTTTGTTTTACAAGTTATGATAATTCGTAACGAAGCGAAGTACTGTGATACATAGAACTGTCGAACTGCTCTATAGGTTTTTTTGTTGGATTTGGCTCAAGAACGCCGGGGTCTTTTCTTTGTTACACGCGTGTGCATCTCTTTGTCACACGTGTGTGCATCAATGCGTCTGAGGAACACATAAGCTATCATCACGCCACAACATCCCATGTGATTTCCACGAGATGCGTAGTATTATAATTCTAGCAGTCATGAATATAAAGTTATATCAATAAAAATACCGGTCTGAATGAATGAAGCGCACGTGGCCTCGCTAACGTGTTCTGTAGAACGATTACTGCGTTAAGCAACTTTCGCTATGGCTGGTTTAGGATTGGTGTCCGCTTTGTGGTATTCCCACTTACGAGCGTTTCCGTGCTTCGGAAGGCCCTTCGGAAGGCACACCCTGCGTCTGTCTATTTCAACTCAGCAATGGGCTCAACCTCTATTACGTGCGACAGGAATGCAAATGGTGAAATGTGGGCTTAAATAATGCTGCCACTCCTTCGGGTATAAGGCGTGATTAATTGATAAACAAAAACTCAGTTGCCATGTATCATCATCACTTGTCTAAATTCAAACTACGAGTAGCACTTATATTATTGGCTTACTTTGGGATCTAGCCCAAAGAAAGCTAAAGTAAAGGGGCTGTGTAGAAAAATGTGCCACTGTATTACATAGTTTACGGCGCCGTGGGCGGAAGGTCGGGGGACCCCGTCCAGCTGGCCACTTGGCGACGGGCACCCTTTCTGTGTGCCAGGGGGTGCCCACTTTTTGCGCACGCCCGTACCGGCTGCTCTGAGACGGAGCCCTCCATTCTGGGATGCCCCTTGCCGGCTCGCAGTGATTTAACCTCTGGCCGACCCTGCGAGTCGGTTTAAGGTGAGGCGGAACACCGCGGGGTTTAGTGGGTAGGACGGCCTCTCTCTCACGGGCCGGAAGCCCCACACACCGTCCCTGCAGCCCCCGCAGCAGGGATGAAGGTGCGTAAATGCATTCCCCGCGAAAATAAAAAAAAAGAAACATTGTTTACGGCACTTCGGTAAAAATGATATGATTTGTGTGGTGTTTTATAAGTATCTATACTAAAATATAAAGCTGAAGAGTTAGTTTGTTTGTTTGGTTGAACACGCTAATCTCAGGAACTATTGGTCGGATTTAAAAAAATATTTTTGTGTTGGATAGCCCATTTATTGAGGAAGGTTATAAGATCATCACGCTACTGCCCTGGAGAGTGGAGCAGTAATCATAAATGCCTACAAATCGGGCATTTTTTTATAAATTTTGGTAGAATTTATAAGCGACGGGATTAAATAGAATGACATGAGAATGTCTAAAATTTTCTTGTATTTTATTTATTAATATTTCGTTAATATAAAAAATCAAAGCTTCTTACAATCAAATATACTTATTCAATAAGAATTAATAAAGATTTTTACTTTCTAAATGCAAGCAATTCATGTTCAGTTTATTCCTGTATTTTACAGCCATCAAGTCACAAGAAGATCTTGTAGGATAATCGTTAATTGTAATTTACGGTGCTGTAAACGCACACTGTAATTTAAAATAATTAACTTAGATACCCTGTTTTATACGCGGTATTAATCACAATTAATGTTGCCAATTTGTAATAATATAAGTATACTCATATAGATTTTTACATACACACATTTATGGTGACGCCATATTCCCTAAAATGATAGGCAGAGGTATATTATTAAATGCCTGTTTGTGTTTATGTTGCTTTGATTTTCTTATCAGTCACGCGGAGTGGATCACGCCTTTATCCGCGAAAGGGTAGCACAGATATATTATATGTTAGTGTATGCGTTGAGTTTTCGGATTTGTTTCCCTGGTTGGAACTAATATTTATTTCGGATTAATATATATGTTTTGTATTTACCATCATATAAGTATGTTCAGTTATCTAGATCCTATACCACAAGCTTATAATAGCCTACTTCGGGGTAGATGGCGTTGTAAATAAAAATATCTTACAAAAGCTATTAAGTATGTATAAAACAATGTACTTTAATGAGTCTCATGTACAGTGGACTTTCTTTCTACCCATTGACATATTCAATTGAAAGTTTCAACTTACTTGAGCTTTTGTTGATAAAACTGAATTCGTAGCCCTTCAGAAGAATCTACCTCTTCATTATATAGCTAAAAAGGTTTTAAAGAGACTCACTTAAAATGTTTTCATAAAATTTAGTTTATCATCAAATTTTAGATTCAGTAATAAAGGTTTTATGTTAACATAATTTACTGGCTTATAATAAAATTTGTACGAATATAGCAACTTTGCGAAATTTTATATATTTTATATACACCTCCGTCAAGATCGTACCAAGAAGCGATCAATAAGAAACAAAATATTAGAAATTGAAGCAAATTTTATTTTATAACCTTCAAGTGTGCTCCTACAAATACATAAACGCAGATGAATAATCCAAAATAAAAAAAGCGGCTCTTTCGGAATTTCGTGCGTTTCTGTGCTTCGGAAGGCACGTCACGTTGGCCTCGGTTGCCAGTAACATGGCAATCGTTAAACTAAGTTGAAGCGTAATGGGCGGTTTCAATAATTTCAAAAGCGAATCGCTACAGGTATCACAAGTCTTTTTCCAATAGGCTCACCACCTGTTACGTGAAACAAAAATGCGCACGGTGAAACACTCAAACTCCGAAAGAAACGTTAGTGGATCACACGAACTTTTGCTCCAACCTGGGAATCGAACCCGTGACTTCAATCACGGCAGTCGCATACCACCACTACACCACCGAGGCACTCGAAATAGATACCTACCTACGTACTATAAAACCTTAGAACTCTCTTCTATCACACTTGTTTCCGACCTCAACAAGGCGAAGTAGCTCATTTTGATGAGCTAAAAAAGCAACACACATTGTTTCTCATTCTACTAAAGCGGCAGACAAGCATACGGCCCTGAACCTGATCAAAACTGTTAATAATTATACATTGAGCAAATTATTTTTCAAATGAATCTAATCTGTAATTCTGGAATATTGTTGAAATATCTTTCTGTATTCCAACAGTTTATTTCTATTACTGTATATGAAATAAAAATTGTAAAATGTACTCGTGAGAGGTTCAAACTAATATTGGTTAGCGCGACTGTTTATTTGAATTCCATCGTATCACTTGAATTGGAGATTTCACTGGCTGGAATCTTAAGCCAACCATGGATGTCATCTATTGTTTGTTCTGTTAATGAAGGGCTTAGTCTATGTAGATGAAGTCTTTATCGAGATGGAAGCCTGTTTCAGGAGTGTAAATTTATTTATTATGTTATTTATTTATTTATCTATCACGCCCTATCCCCGAAGGGGTGGCAGAGGCATTATTATATGCCCTTTTTTACCAAGTGTATTCCTGTCCCACGAAATAGGTGGTGAGCCCATTGCCGTGTTGAAATGGACAGCCGCCGGTTCTGGCGACCTGCTGTTGAAATTTTACAAGCCGCCCATAAGGCCTTCAACTGGGCTTAACGACTGCCATGTTACTGTCAACCGGGACCAACGACTTAACGTGCCTTCCGAAGCACGGAAACGCTCACAAATGTTAATGACACAAAGTGGTCACCCACCCGAGGACCAGCCAAAGTGAAAGTTTACAGAACACTGACTATGCGGGGCCACGAGCGCTTCTAAAGAGGAGTGTAAATAACAGAAAAATATTGTAAGTATTATTGATGACCATAAAAATCAAACAATATCGATCTCTTTACATAAAACAAAGTCGTGTTAGTTTAAATACTTATAATTTGAAATCGGGTCATCCGATTCTTATGATCCTAGAATTGGAAAAAAGAAACATTCTTTTCTATTCAACCTGATTCTAAGGCGGTGCAAAACTGAAAGCACACAAGTTACCGAAGTATGTGCGAAATGGAGAGAAAAATGTATGAAAAGTATTAAAAAATAAAAATGATAATGAATACCTAAGCATAATACATGCAGCCCAATCACTTTATCCGTTATAAAATACTTTTGTAACAAACACTTTAGTAAGATAGTTTTAATTTTCATTCAATAACAAATGCTTGAAACTAGAACTAATTCAATAAGGATATACGACTGAGAATTTATCACTGTAACTATTTTATTCTCTTATAAGGAGATAGAAATTCGCCAGCTGCTATCCCGGACAATCGGTAATTCTGCGAAGGGTCTCTAAAGCCAAACGGACGTGGCCCATAATAACGTGTTCGAGGAAAAGGTGAAGGGTACATTTATCATGGCTTCTTGTTTAGATATCCTTTATATATGTCTTTGTATCTATAAATACATAAAGTATTATTATTTGCACATATAAATTTTAGTATATACTCGCCCGTAGAAATGACTATGTGCTAAGGTTTCGGGTTCCGGGTCGGAACAAATATTTTTGGGATCCGTATTTTTGGTGCAGAGTTTGGATGTTTGTTATCTACACTAATATTATAAAGAGGAAAACTTTGTTTGTTTGTTTGTAATGAATAGGCTCAAAAACTACTGGACAAGCTACATTATCCACGAGTAACATAGGCTATATTTTATTTTGGAGAAAAATAGGGTTCCGTAAGATATTTGGGTTTTGCAGACACAAGGTGTAAAAAATCAACCAGGAAAGTTACTTATTTTGCGTACGCTGCCTAAACTATAAAAGATAGATCCATAAAATGTTTTCATTAATTGTAGATCTTATAAATATCTACAAAAAAGTCCGCGACACGCTATACCTATCTATGTCGAGTGAGGCACAACAACCATTTATTTTATTTAAAAACCCTGAATTTTTTTTGGATTACATTTAAACGCGTCTATTTTACTCATGCAATTAATCCTTATCAAAATAAATTATTTCATCACTAAGTACAGTTTATGTAGATAATATTTACATATTTCGACCAGGCCGTGCGGGCGTATGTAGGTACTGGAGAGCGAAGAAGTAATCAACGAATTTGGAAAATCTTCATACATTATTGTCATATATATATACATATTGTCACGCATTTATCCCCGAAGGGGTAGGCAGAGGCATATAAAACGCCCACATTTCACCGTATGCATTTTAGGCCCACGTAACAGGTGGTGAGGCCATTGCCGTGTTGAAATGGACAGGCAGTTGCTGTTGAAATTTTTTAAGCCGCCCATAAGGCCTTCAACTTGGCTTAACGACTGCCATTTTATTAGCAACCGGGACCAACGGCTTACCGTGCCTTCCGAAGCACGGACCTGGGGTGAGTCCAAAGGGCTGAATAAATTTAATAAATTTAATAAAATGAAATTAATTAACGACGGGACGGCAATGGGGTTCGAAGTATGTCACGGGCGAAGCCGGGCGGGACAGCTAGTATATTATATTTATATATTTAGATTTTTATAAGTATGATTATACGTTGTCTAGATTCCACAAGACTATATTAACTTAGTTTGGGCTAGGTGACGCTGTGAAAAAAATGTTACACAAAATTTTTAAATACTCAACGAAACAACAAAATACTACTCTATGCCTATCACTCAAAAAAAAGGCGTGTGAATATGTATGTACTCGTATATATAATTACTAAAAAAATATGTTGAAATTTTGAAGTTAAAACTTATTTTAGCGCGGTACGCATATTTTTAGATGAAATAAAATCTCTGGACTCGCGACACCATTACAAGACGCAGCTATAGTATGTGCATATATGCATGTACATATAGCAGACCGCGAACGCGAGAATTTATTTTTAGAATTATTTTTGAAAGTTAAATGGTAGATTTCTACTAAATCATATAATCATCATCATCATCTAACAATGATCCCGCTCATCTTCAGGTCTAATTTTTGACATGGCAAACAAGCTTACGGCTTAAATAATATTGTAAATTAAAATTAAGAAACTTTCAGTGTAAAATATTTTTTTCATTATCATCATCATTAACGTCAATGCCCGTCACTTTTTGAAGTGAAACCCGTGAACGCGTCTAGATAAATAAATTATTAATAAATTTAGTTTTCACTTTTGCCGGCACTCCCAGAGAGCAACCCGTAATTTTTATTATTTTTCTTAAAAGCCCATTAAGGCAATTTCTTCATGAATTTTATTGCAATTGTGAAGAACAAAGTACATCTTTGTTACTCCAAAACATAAAAACAACATTTATCAAAAGGGTCAAGAGAGATCTAAACGTCCATAGCGACTCGAGAAAACATCGTCTGTTTTGTTCTAAAAGCTTTAAGTCATTCAAGTAAAGGGATGAAGCAAAGGGTCTTTTATTATCGGGCACAATTTCCAGTCGCCCTTATACCTAAAGCGTGAAATTCGAATGAACGTCCAATTTCTGTTTACATAGCTTTTATAAATTTTCAATAGGATGAACAATACCAGTATTCAGTTTTGTAATTAAAATCGAATTAAACACAAATTTGATTTGTTTCTCAATTTTTATTTGGAGTTTACTACGTTCGAATGTTATTTGAGAGTGTTTCCGTGTTTCGAAATTTCATTTAACCGTTGGTCCCGGCTTCGAGTACCTTGCTAGTAATGAAGTCGAAGGAGAAAAGAGGCATTACGTTCCTTTCAACTTTCTCAAATTATCTTCTGATTATTGTTTTTTAACTTTCGCGATTTTCACTCACATTAATATGATATTTTTGGTCTTATTCTTGACGTATATTATTTGGCACAATACCTAACTAATACTTCTCTTCTTTCTTCTTAACTTTCTACTTTTTCTTTCGAATCGTACAATAGATATCGTTTAATTTCAATCGCGGAGCACTTATAATCAGGTCAAAACGTCGGAAAGTATAAGGTAGGCTTTGTGCCTAATAATGTACGTCGCGAAAATTAAATAAATAATAACAAATAAATGTTGTGGGACATTACTTTTTTTTGTACAAACCGCCTTCTAGCCCACAGTAAGCTAATTTAAGCTGGTGTTATGGGATCTAGACGACTGATAAACATATATGATAAATACATACATGTTATGCATAGGAAACACCCAAACTCCGAAACAAACATTTGTGGATCACACAAATATTTTATCCGACCCGGGAATCGAACTCGGGACCTCAGTCGTGGCAATCGCATTCCACCACTGCGCCACCGAGGCAGTCAAATCGATTGATATCTTCTGATTAGATTCAATTCAGATTCAGAGTTCAAGGCATTCTAACTTCTCTTAAAACTTCACCGAGTTCTTCTGTCTTGTTAATATCTGTAGAAACTGGTTTACAGGAGGTACACAAATGGGAATGTGGGTAGGATTAGTCCCAATTAAAAAAGTCGTTCACTCAAGTTGGAGCCAAAGACAGAAATACATGTTCACAGGCAAAATTTAAAACACTCTTTGATTGCCTTCGGGGGTGGAAAATAACTGCAAAAATATCTAAAAATCACATTATACATGAGCTATGATAACATAAACTACGTTTGATCCATTAATTCATTCAAAATACGCACAGAAGTTTAACAATGACTACGAAAACGTGTACTAATTCCAGTAAAACTCCTAACTTTGTAATTAGACTGTCCTAGTTATAACGTCCCTGAATATTGCGATGTATGACGCTTTGTGCCAAAAATATTAGCATAACTCATGTTTTATATCATAGTCAAGGAACTCTCTGACTGCTAGTAGTTTGGGCATATGGCATGTTGCAGATGGGTAGTATCTACCAATCCGTCTGCCTACAAAGCTGCCACCCAAGTTTAATGAATTTATTTCTCTAAAGACTTACATGCCACTTATCGAGAAACAATAATGGGATCGATACACAAAGTACCAACAAAATTGTCGTTCGCTTTGTCGTAATTATCACGGTAATATTATGACCCGATGATGTGTTGTCCCAATTTCTGCTTATATGCACCAAGAGAGGTTAAGTTTTTTATAGATGAAGGTATTTTATTATAAAGTTGTGTACCGACGTAGGTAAACATTTTTTGGCCGTAGTTCATGCGTATCTTCGGCAACGCGATTAAACTTGCTCGACGAGTGCTCCGGCTAGTTAGTTCTTTCAATATTTTAAAGGCTAGATTACTATGGAGTTTATTTAGTTAACTTTTTTGACAAGAATACATGTGTTATAAATATGTAACTGCTTAATGTTCATTATTTTAGTTACGGAATAAATTTTAGATGTAGGCGTTAGGTAGTGATAATGTTATAATATTTAAATTAATTTATTTTGCACTATTTGAAGTTCTTTTAACATCTGTCCGTGACTTCTCTGTCTATCAACAAGTACAGCACATATTTAGAAGTGCCTTCTGTTCTTGAAGTAAAATATTCACGTCCAAAAACGGTTTTGGTAACTAAAGTACGCCCTGATAAACTCCTACCTATTTGAAATGCTGAACCTCAAATGAGGACATCTCCTCATTTGAATTCCGTAGCGACATTTGAATTGCAGATTTGAATGCCTTTAATCTAAAACCCGCATTAGATGACGTTCACAGTAAATCTGTGATTAAGGAATTAAAGACTTTATAAATGTACGTAAATAAAGCTCAATACCTTCTTTATGAACTGGGCTGATATTTTATAATTCAAAATAATAGACATAATTTTTAATAGACTGTGTAACGACATAAGTAATATGGGACCAAAGTCTTTCTGTTGCAATACAATCTATACTAATATATTTGACTGCCTCACTCCTACCCAGGATAAAACTTATGAGTACGATGGTTTATTCAGTGTCTGGATGTAATTTATCTATAATATGTATGTATTTTGAAATATATAAGTATGTTTATCAGTTGTTACCATATTTCAATACAAGCTCTGCTTAGTTTGAAATCAGATGGCATTGTGTGAGTTATCCCAACGATATTTATTTATTTATATATCTATATAAATTAAAACAAATTGGGCCAAATTTCACAGTATTGTATAAATTAAATAAACGGTGCCACGGGGATTTATAATATTTTGACATTTGTAATTACTACTCCGCTTTCCTCAGTAGTGGCGTAATAATATATAATCTACAGCCTTACTCGATAAATGGGCTATCACAAAAATAATTTAATATACCTGGAAAATAATCCGGTGATTTTCAAAACTCCCGGAAAAACATCCTTTAAATTCCCTTTTATGAACAAATTGACTGTAGACTATAAAATAAAATACTACAATGTAATAGACAATCGTTTAAAAAAAATATAGCAAACGTATTTTATATTAAATTATTTTAAAAGAATTAGCAACAAAAATATTTAATAATGAAATAATCCTAACATCGACGATTTGTCCGGACCGAGTCTTAAGCGATTATAGAATACGTTCGCGTACCAAGCTATTACAACAGACAAAAGCTTTGAGTATATGTTTATATAACCTTACTTTCATTTAACAGAATCAAGCCGCGGTTGGGATTTCCATGAATAAGTCTAAACCAAAATGATGACGAACAGGGTAAATATTACCATTGAAATAGGTGGAGACATTATCGAATATGTGGACTACTACGTATATCTAGGGCAAATAGTATAATTAAGACCAAACGGACTTTTAGATAGAAAAGAGAGTGTCTTGCGCCTGGAAGAGATTCTGGTCCTTTAAGAAAGTAGCTAAAAATAAAAACTTCCCAATGGAAAAAAGTGTTCAACTTGTGTATCTTACCGTGTGATACGGCTGCCACATTTGGGCTTTATCTTAGAAGCATCTTTTAAAGTTGAAAACATGCCAAAGAGCAATGGAAAAAAGTATGGTAAGTGTAACACTAAGACATCGCAAAAGGGCAGAAGATATAAGATTTAAGAACAAAGTTGAGGAGGTTATAAAGAAAATAAGGCAGTTCAAATGACAAGAGATAGCGAATTGAAATGAACAAAAATCATCACATAATATCAACCACTGAATGGAAAGAGAAAAAGAGGAAGACAGAGTAAGAGATGGGCAGACAATAGAAAGAGAATATGACAAAACTTGGGCAAGATGAGCTAACTATAGAAAAGTATGGAAGCAGCTGAAAGAGGCCTATGTGTCACAGGACACGCTGATCACCAAAACCATTGCAACTGATTTGTAAGATTAATTAATTAATTTTGTTGTAACTAAAGCAATCTATGCTATATAATAAGGGCTTAATAATAATAGTATATAACCTTTGTAATAAACGATAGATAGTGGTATTTAGATCGTTAGATTTAAAGATTCAATTTCCTGTTCAATAACATGTCTATTTATATCCAGTCTATTGGAATACATTTTATTAAACAGGAAATTGAATCTTTACTTCTTAGTTATTATAAAAGGCATAGGGGATGAAGAGTAGTGTGCCAGAGTGGCGTAGAGAACCGCCACTCTACACGCGCGGCCCAACACGGCGGGAAGTGGAGGATGGAGTGCAGGGTAGCTTGGGGAGGAATGGCAGATAAGATGAATGAGTTGATGGATGTTATGAATAAGATAAAGTTAGATGTAGTGTGCTTGACAGAGACCAAGCGCAAGGGCAGCGAAGTCTTGGAGCTCCCGGGTGGGGTGCTCGCGCTATGGTCTGGAGTACCAGAGAGCGAGCATGGCAGTCGGGGGGTTGGGTTTTGTTGTCCTCGCGATTGGCCTCCGGTATGTATGAGTACAAACTGGTAGGCCCTAGAATCCTCTGGATCCGTGTAAAACTTGGTTAGACGAAGATTTTTCTGGTAGCTGCTTACGCGCCAGTATCTTCGTCGAACGCGAGTGAGCTAGAGGACTTCTGAGAGAGTATGAGAGAAGCTCTAAATATGATAGAAAGAAATGAAAGACTTATAGTATGTGGAGACTTCAATGGATGGGTGGGTAGCGCTCGCGATGGTTTTGAGTCGGTACTCGGGAAGTATGGGGATAAAAGGGTGAACGACGCTGGCAAGCTTATACTGGCATTTTGTAAGGAAAAGGATTTGTTTGTGGCGAACACAATGTTCAACCATAAACTGTTGAATATTTGCTACGTACCTTGGTTCTCAAAGTTTATTGATTAAGCGCTTTAACAAAATATAATAAAAATAATATGTTTATTTTGCAGACTTAAAGCCCAAAAAATGTTAGTAGTACAATATAATTATAAAAAAACTAATGTAAGTAACTTAACGAAAACACAAAACAAAACGTTTATGCACCTAAAGACACCCTATGCCCTTCCTTGAGCTCTAAGTGTGGAGTCCAATCCCACCGATTACACAATACTTTCAGCATGCTGTGGGCAAAAATATGATAGAAATAATTATTTTCTATTTGTATTTGTTGTTCGTAGTACCAATCGTTTCAAGCCTTGCTTGCTCAGTGTTCTGTAAACAAGCACATGTCACCGTTTGTTACATTTTGATTTACGAACGTTTCCGTACTTCGGAATGTATGTTAAGCCATTCCGGTAACTTGAAAGCCTTAAAATATGACGAAGGGTTAACTATTTAAAACAATTTTTTTTTGACATTGGCAAGTAAATTGTAATTAATAATAGTTTATATTATGCCATCGTATTGATACACGTAATTGACATTGGTACCTACTCATGACAATTATTTCTATTTTTTTATTTTTTTTTGGATTAATACATATTTGATAATTGACATTATTTATAATGAAATTAAATGTAATATTGAATTAATGGTTAAATGTATAACTTAGTTTCTTTAGATTCTCCCTAATTTTGGGGAAAAATTATTAAGTGGTATCATCACTTTCTTTTAAATAAATAAATATTGTGGGACACTTTTCACACAGCGCCATCTAGGCCAAAGTAATCTAATATTAGCTTGTGTTATGGGATCTAGATAACTGATAAACATACTTATATATTTCTAAAAACATACGTAGTATAGATAAATAACACCCAGACATAGAATAAACCATCGTGCTCACCACACAAAGTTTTATCCTGGGTGGGAATCGAACCCACGACCTCATGCGTAGCAGTCGGTTGCACTCCCACCACGCCACAGAGGCAGTCAAAATATAGCAGTAAAAAATAAGTAGAACAGTACAAGTGTTTTAGTTCAAAATGTGTAGCAAGTTCCACCAAGTGCCATCAATCCCTAGTGTAAACATTATTTAAAACTAAGCCTATCTATATGAAACTCCTGCCGTGATGATATGGAGCGGATAATCTTCTCTAAAAAAAGTTGCCTGTAAGAGATTACATTTTAGCGTTAAGGCCGCACTTGGTACATTTATAAATCAGTAATATTTTTTATAACATCGGTTTAAAAAATAGTAATAGAAGAAAGTCACAGCCTGTCCGTTCAAAGACGGGAACAGGGTTAGGATCGCGAGGATGACACCACCATTTTTGCAAACGTCCACGGGCTTCTGTAAGTACTTTTAGAAAGACGGACCGTAAGGTTGCCGTCCTGCATTAATTGCAAACAGATTTATGCTAATTAAATCAAGTAAATAGAACTTGACATTATGAGGTAAGCGACCTCACCTGCTAATGGTGCACCTGTTGACCTACGGATGAGGCAGCGACGATGCATGCTCACTTATGGGATTGGGAAGACAGGCGACAATTTTCTCCCAACAGTGCCCAAAATCAAAGCCAAACGATAGCAGCCAAATAAAATTTGACCCCAGACTCCCAATCCAGGTAGAGTTGCTTCTGTGAGAACATCTTTGTACGAATCCAAAGAAAGAAATTTATAAACAAATTATGTTTATAAATTTCTTGCTTTATCAGATTCTAGCAATAGATAGTGGTGTATCAATCACAACTATCTATTGACATATTTAAGTACTTTTTTTTATGTACAATGATGTGATCTATAAATAAAAATGATTTTCTTTTCTTTCTTCTTTCTTTCTTCATATTATACACCCCACTTTTCACCGTGAAATCAAGAATCCATTCTTGCCTCACGCAATACGTGTAACAGATTTTGTACTAGGTTTAAAAATCTGTACAAAACCCCATTGACGAATAACGTTCAAGTGAAATAGAATACTTAAAATAATTGGTAAGGTTTGGATAATCTGTTGAGAAATAAAGCCCTTGTCTGGGCTCTCATTTTCTCAAAGATCTTTTTTTATAATCCGATTTCCTTAGAGGCGTTACCAACAATGTTCTAAGTGTTTTCGCCGCTGTCTTAAACTTTATCAAACATCCATCCATCGTTATTTTTATACACGATATGTTTTGGTGGGCCCTACCAAGCTATCAGTGTGTAAAAATAAATAATTGACCTACGCTGTTTAATGTTATTTTTATTTAAATAACATTTTAGTTAGCGGGATAACTCCCGTCGAACCCTTAGGCGAACGCGGTGGTAATCAAAGTCTGCCAGGAGCATTGGAACATCTTTTCAAAAGGCAGTTTCCCGGGACCCCGGGTACTAAACAGATAGATAGAGACCGAGTGGTTTTAGTACGTTCGAGTCCGGCAAAACATCCTCGGAGATAATCACACGATAAAAAGTAAAGTATTAGTTTCGGACACAACTACTTTTTGGTATGTCAATCGCCAATGCGTGTGTCAAATTCTACTTCAATTCAACATATGTACTAAGGAGGCCTACCTGCCTCGCCCCCCACCCCACGGATGATTTCAGCTTAAAAAAGAGATAACTATCATGCTAAGTAATTTTTAATAATTTTTCTTATGAAAACAAGTTGAGTATTTTAAATTCTAGGAATTAAAGTCTATATTGGAACTATTTAGGTTCTAGGTTATTATAAATTCTGACGTCAATTTCTGGACAAACATAATTATCTTACTAAACATTTTCTTTTGAAGGTATCTACTCTACATCGATCTTGTCCTCAGCAGATCAGTTTACTCAGCTAAATAGGTACAAATTATCGTTTTAGTTGAGTCAACATAATTCTGAGACGTTCGGAATTAATTCTGTAGCGATACTTGTTGACAGAAATCTTGACTTTCAGCGGTATAAATACATTTACACAGTTATTCACCGCAGAGACTACAAATACTTGAGTAGCAATTTCGTTTAATCAATATTGACTTGTTATAATTTAAGATTTGTGTGCAAATTGATATATACGGATAAATAAAATTGAAGTATCTGTTTGTGATTACAAATTAACAGATTTTCAATCAAGCGTATGATAGTAATAGTATTTACAAAAAAAATCATTATTAAATTTTTTTAAGTGAAAACTTGTTTCAGAGCAGTACGCATATTTTAAGATGAGATAAAATCTCTGGACTCGTGACACGGTTACCGAGACGCGGCTATAATGTGTGCGTGCATATAAAAAGTTTTGAAGTATTAGATTGATAATTTCGAACTCAGTTATCTCAGTTGGTAGAGTGGTAAACTGTAGATGGTTATAAATTGGAATCAATATGTCACTGGTTTAAATTCGGCTCGAAGGAACTCTTTCTGTGTATTTTAAAACAGTCAAATTAACTTACTTTTATTTTTAAAGTAATTGGGTTTCACTCTAATACCCATCTAAAAAATGTATAACGCGCTTAAATAGGTTTTAACTTTTGTCTGCACTTCCGAAGTGCAACCCGTAATTGTCTTTTTCTGTATTTTTGCTTGTTTTGACTAATCCCTAAAACGGATCGGATTTTAACGGAATTTTCTCTGATAAGTAGCTGAAGTTATCAGGAGTGACATAGGCTATATTTTATACCCTATTCATACGAGAACGAATATTACGTGCGTGAATCCACGTCCACTAGTTATATCATATAAAATCTAAATCATTACAAGTTTTTCTCGTAAAGGAGAACATTTACTGTAATTTTGAAAATTTTCTACATTTGAGGAAAAAAAAAATTAAAATGTAATATTACAACTAAGCCTGTCAATGGTGTAAGCAGTGCATGATAAATCTGTCCGCCACGTGGTTATTTTGTATTAATCGTAATTTAACTACGAAGATATTTTAGGTATTTTGGAGTGAACTGTATAATAATGAAGCTTAAGATTTTCTGTAGTTTTTTGCTCTCAAACTGATCATTGAAAAGACACCATTGAAAGTGTTGCGTACCTGGAAAGGATAAATATAGACAAAGTGCATTCTTAAAATGAATAATTATAATACCACAAGATATAAAACTCAATAATTAAAATGCACGGACCACATTAAATTCCATATATTAAATTAGTGTAGCCTTAGAAAAAGGATTTTACTAACCTAAAATGCCTAAATAGATTCATAAAACATTAACTCAGACCTATCAATACAGTTTTTAACCAAATAAATCACCGCAATATCGGTTTATCAATTTGGCACCTACGGTGGCACTTACAGATTTTGTAACTTTGAGTTTCCAAATGAATTAAATTGTAATATATTGTGTATATAGAATCTTATAACTTAATACTACAAGACGAAAGACGAATTTATAAAGTGGATACTAAATTTAACACATACTCAGCAAGTTTTGACAAAGGTCCACCCCCAGAGGTTTGCGAAACAAGGAATATTTCACTCAGAAGTCACCAGCGAACTCCTCATGTTATGTAATGGAGTTGAAAAAACACACTTGTGTGACATTTGAAAAGTTTATGTTGTACCTTTGAGGATAGCATACATTGAAAAGTTTTGTTTATGTTGAAGTTTAGTTTGAAATTTGTATGAGATGTTGGTTTTGAGTAACGTCATGCATTTTGCAGCATAATAACTTTGTTTATAATGTACTAATCAGTCACGCTTTTATCTCCGAAGGTGTAGATAGAGGCAGACTATACGCCTACATTTATTTGTGTGCATTTTTGTTCTTTGTTTGCGTGAGCCGGCAATGGGTCCGTGGAGAAATGTACACTCGCAGGTTGTAGCTACCTGCTGTTGATTTTTTTTCAAGCCAACTATAAAGCTTTAAAATTAACTCAACGTCTGCTATGTTACTTGTAATCGGTTTATATAATATACCTCACTATCGTTGGTTTTAAATATACCTCAATATATGACTGTGATTGTACAACTAATAAATGGAATATACTGAAGACTGAATATCATTTAACCAACACAACATGGTGTCAGAAGTGAACGAACGTGTCTAAGAAAGTTTTCCAAGAAGAAACGGAAAAAACAAGATGTTTGACAATTTATTTATTTTATTTATTTATTTATTTATTGAAAGGTACTTCACAGCTTACAGTAAACTTATAAGACAATGGTCCAAACAATGCGCCAATAAAGAAGTACACATAGATATTCTTAATCAAGAGCAAACATTTCATTAAACATTACCACTACTTATTATTATTTATAAATATATTTAAAAAAATAAAAAATATTATTTTGACATTTACAAAAAGAAACAAAATACAATCACTAGTTCAATAAATAAATTAAATATATGTAGATATATAATACAAATGAAATACAATGGCGGCGCAAACGCCATTCATAGATCATTGAAGAATTTAAAAATATCGGCTGATGTTTCGAGTAATAACGCTGAAACGGGGAAAAAGTGGTATCAAAATTTGGATCTATATTTGTTAGCTACAGGTTTGGATAAGGCGTCAGAGAAACGGAAGATTGCAATTTTGTTGCACCACATTGGAGATAAAGGTTTGGAAATTTTTAATACATTTAATCTGAGCATTGAAACAAATTCACTAAAAGATGTCAAGACCAAATTCGATAACTATTTTGAACCTAGAAAAAATATACTATAAATATATATAAATTTACTATGAGCAGATATATTTTTTTTACACGTAAGCAGTCAAAATCAGTAAATATCGATGATTTTTTGACCGATCTCGAAAACAAAAGCAAGGATCACTTAGTTAGTCACTTGTTAAGAAAATTAATCAAAATATGTCTAAGTCTTATAATAGAAACACTAAGCCACTGTCATTGATACAACCTAATGATCATGTATATTTTAAGAGAAATCCTCAGAGTAAGTAGGAACATGCTATAGTCAAACAGAGATTGTCAAATAATAGGTCTTACATTGTGGAAGATGTCAATAGAGTTAGGTATAGGAGAAATAGGGTTCACACTTAAGACATAAGTATTGCAACAATTGTGACAACCCTCCTATGCAATCCAACTCTTCGCAGGGAAGAGATGAGGGTGACAGACGGGAGTCAGCGCCTCAAGCACCCCCACCACAATCGTCTAGCTACACAACTAAGTCAGGTCGTGTTGTAAGACCTACAAGAAGGCTTATAGAAGAGATAGACTAAAAACTTGTAAATAGAATAAGTCTGTATTTGTTAGATTCTTAGTTAACATTGTAAGGGTCGAATAGGAGTATACTTTAAGACTCAAGAAGGGGGATGTTACATCACTAGTTACGGTTGCTTGTCAATGTGTCACATCTCGAGAATTCTCTTACTTGTGGTCAATGGCGCGAGCTTGATGTGCTCCGTCTATATACAATATTATGACTGTGATTGTACAACTAATAAATGGAATATACTGAAGACTGAATATCATTTAACCAACACAACACTTATATCCAAATAGCTGTAGTAGTTAGTCTTTCTCTTAGAGGGGAAGACCCAAGAAGTGCTGGCTTGACGTCGTAAGGGATGACATGCGTGCCAATGGTCTCACCACAGGGGATGCCGACGACCGTGCGAAGTGGAGGAGAAAATGTAGGAAAGCGGACCCCGGGCGTCGCGAGACGCAACTGGGACAGACGCTCGGATGATGATGAGCTGTAGTAGTTAGTCTAGGTAGGCTATGGACTATTATATATTACAAAACCAGAGGCTTATATTTACGCTGCCGACCCTATTACTGTGTTGAGAAAGTAGAGAGAAACAGGCTGTGACTAGATGCTGTTGAAATTTTTCATATAGCTATCAGTTTGACTTAATTCCTATCATGTTACTGGCAACCGGGAGCAACAAAATAACGTTTCATCCAATCTACGGAAACGAAAATACGTTTAAATATCATATACTTCTCGAGGGAGACTCATCTTCCGAGAAATATCTTATCATCTCAGGAAGAAATCATTGAAGTATTTGTAGCTCTGCTACATATGTAAGTGATCACAGCATTTTGTCCAGCCGTTTGTGATGATCCTTTGAGATAGGCTGCAATTTATGGCATTTCCATTTACGCGAATTGCCTTGAAGGCGAAAATCACAGAGTTTTCTGTTCGTTTCTGTTAGTTTCATTTTGGAGAAAGGGTTTTGTAGCGTGAGTCTAATGATTCTGGTCTCTCAAACGTCCTCAGGTGACGATGACCATTGTCAATAAAGTGAGGCTTTTATAATTGTCTGCTACCTTAATAGTGTAAATATAAACGTAATTTTATTACAAAATTATTTAATTACAGTAAATTTAATAATAAATTGATGTCCTTGCAAAAGAAGAAAGCATTTGAATTTAAAATAGAAGTGGTCATATAAAATTTCCGTTATTTTTTTCCATATGGCAGAATTTAATAAAAAATTGTTTGAAATTGAAAAAAACCTTTTTAGCTATTTTCTCTAACATACCTACTTGTTTGATAAATGGGGGTTACTAACATTTAATTTCCTTATAGGGAAAATACCTTATTGTAGCTAATTCAAATCTCTAATGTGATAAAAAGTTATTCGATAATACCTTTTTTACGGAAATTTATTTCTTATGGAAAATAATTGCTTGAAAGGGCGCAGGGTCTTGGTAAGTACCAATTACATTGAAAAAAATACAAGTTTAAAACCTTTTTGTCAATAGAACATCTCATAAGTAAGTACATACGCAATAGATTCTAGTAACAAAAATAGGTAGGTAACCTAAAATAAAAAGTTTACATAACATGTTTGTAAAAACATTACAATATGCTTTAAAAAAATAGGCTTTAATGTTGGGTTGGGATGTGTACTTTAGTATTCATAAAAATTTTAACACATTTCAGTCAATTTAATGACCTACTATTTGAATATGCACAAAATAAATGCATCAGAAAGTATACAAGATTATATTCATAATTATAAACCAACCCTTACCTTCTAAAATCCAGCTGAATCACATTTTTCACGACAACAAATATCTAATATAAATAAAAAAATACCTAGTTAATGCCAATTCACAAAAGTACTCACAAAAAATCCAAAAACAAAAACATCGCGAGAAAAACTTTTTAATTTTCGAACTTTATTCCGCGAGGACGTCTAGAGACGGCACACGTCCGTACTAAACGGCGTTCGTTGACGTACTGAAACGTAACCACCCCTGTCATGGAATCCTCACATTACATTTTATCACTGCCAGCTCCTAAAGTTCAATTTTCAGGAGTCTTATCACAAAGCAATAAGACTCAATTTTGATTTAAAAATTGCATTTCAGTTGTATTGAAATATTTGGTGAGGTCTAGGGTTTTGGTAGCTATAAGGCATTTTGTAGAGAAATATCGTAATTTGTTCGGTGACGGACGTCACTTCCGTAGAAAACGTATTGAATTTTAATGGTGCCATTTCTGTTATCTATGTGTAATGTTCTGAAAGTTTTGACGTGAAATTATTGTGTTGAGTTTCTTCGTAACGTTATCTCATAAATAACTATATGTGATAACGTTACGAAGAAATGTCACGTCACGGAAACAAAGAAAAAATGGTTCTTTTATATTGTAGTGTTTTAATTCTATGTTAAGTATGAAACCTTATTGTAGGTTTATTTTTTCTTTATTATAATAATAATAATTTATTGAAATTCTAACTTATGTTCTAAAGTACAAAAGGTATACTGATGTCCAAGCTAGGTGGAGACCTGTATTTCGGACATCAGTTCTCTGCTTTGAAGACATTTTTATGCTCATTACATAATGTGTTTTGTGCACGATTATTTATCGTGGGAAAAACAAAAAAAAATAGACGAAAAAAATGATAATAATAACAACTTAGAGGTTTTAAAGAATAGTAGGTAACTGTCGAAACGAATAAAGATGATTTAAATTTCTCTTACGCGTGTGTGTGTGATGTGATGTGTGTGTTGATAGTGTGTGCGTGCATGAATGCGATTATTTGTTTTGTGAATAATAATTGTTTACAAGTTAGTAAAATTAAGATTATGAAAAATTAAGAAGATTTTCTGTGTCTTCGTAACTTTAATTCTGCAACCATACTGATAGTTTGTTTTTTTAATTCGAATCTATTTAATATCTGTAAATTCAGCAGTCGGTTGATTCTGTTGTATATTCTATAACTGGAGATAGGGAGCTGTCGTGTTGAGAATGTTGTCTTGTGTGTAGGAATCGGGCACGATATATAAGTTTTCCTTTTATTTGGGTCCGGTCGGGGTACTCTAGAGTGTAGGCGAAGGATTGTTCGGTGAATGTCAAGTTGCTTTACTGTAAAGATTGCATATAGTTCTACCGTAGGAAACCTGAAATGTTTAAAGTATATCACTTTAAGCAGTGATCTCTGTGCTCGCTCAAATTTCATTAACGTGTACTTGTTGGCGTTGCCCCACACTGGAACGCAATACGCGATAATTGAAGTGCAGAGGGCGGAGTAAACCAAGTGTATTATGTCTTGATCCGCAGTTTGTCGGAGGGTCTTAAAAATATGAATGAGCCGTCTGACTCTGGAAGTAAGTGTGTCAATGTGGAGGTTCCAGTTCAAGTTTCTGTCAATATTAACACCGAGGTATTTAATACTGGTTGTGGGAGTTGTGTTATGGGACGGCAGCTGCATTTGTTCTCACTATCGCTATCTGTACAGCAATGTACATTTAATAGTTAGTTAGGGGGTGACTGAGTGCACATTCTCATAGTAAAGGGAATACAATGACATTTCGAAAGGTTTAAGGACAATAGATTTTGGGACAACCAATTTTTAACAATTATTAGGTTATTTTCTGCAGTTGTTTTTATTTCTATCCAATTTGATCCATGTATTACTAAGGCAGTGTCGTCTGCATAGGTGATAATTTTACATTTTGGTAGATGCATGTCGCACAGTTGGTTTATGTAGACCAAAAATAAAGAAGGGCCGAGGATGGAGCACTGCGGAATACCATACTCTATACGTTCTTCGTCACTCCTTAGTGCATTTATCGTGACACATTGAGATCGATTAGTAAGGTAATCCTTGAAGATGTGGTGTGCAATACCTCGAACTCCTATGTTGTATAACTTTTTTAGAAGAGCAGGTACATGGACAGTGTCGAAGGCCTTTTGTAAATCGAGGAAAATTCCTAGGCACTTTAGCCCCTGGTCTAGCTTCTTAGTGACGTGTTCAGCTAGATTCGCAACTGCAGTTTTCTGTCGACATGCTGGCTCTGAAACCATACTGGTTTTTGGATAATATATTATATTTATTAAGATATTTAACGAGTCGCTTGTTTATAATCTTTTCGAGAATTTTAGACCTTGTAGTTAAGACAGAAATGGGTCTATAGTTTGTTAGTGAACTTTTGTCGCCGCTCTTATGAATCGGGTGTAAGATCGCCTTTTTAAAAGCCTTTGGAAATATACCCCTATTAAGAGATAGGTTACAAATGTGCGTGACAACGGGAACAAGAAACTTTCGGCTAGATTTTAAAATGGAAGCCGAAATTCCAACCCAATTTTCTTTATTTCTTTATTCTTTGTCAAAAAAGATTAACCATAGAAAAGTTGATATTATCTAAATTCAATTTAAAAATATACCACACTGAGTTACAATAACATGTACATGCGCTTCCTAGGAAAATATTTAAAACGCTTGTATTTTATCCAATTACAAAAGGTATGAGACAGGGTTGTGTAGCGTCACCGTGGCTGTTTAACCTATACATTGACAGTTGCGGAAAAGAACTGCAAGAAAGTGCGTATGGTTTAAAAATGACTGATCTGACTGTCATATATCTTCTTTACGCTAATGATCAGGTAATACGAGGGCGGGTCAATAAGTCCGTGACTTTTTGAATAAAACACAGTTTTTTTGATTAAAAAATCATCTTATTTTTCAACGTAGTCTCCCTTGAGCTCTATACACTTTGTCCACCGCTTCTCCAATTTTTTTATCCCTTCCAAAAAATAAGGTTTGTCGAGGTCCTCAAAATAGGTCTTTGTTTGTGAGATGATTTCATCATTCGAGTCAAATCTTTTTCCACCAAGCCATTTCTTCAGGTTTGGAAACAAGAAGTAGTCACTCGGAGCCAAATCTGGAGAATAGGGCGGATGAGGGAGCAATTCATAGCCCAATTCATGGATTTTTGCCATGGCAACTGCAGATGTGTGCACCCTTGCATTGTCTTGGTGGAAAAGTACTTTTTTCTTGGCCAAATGAGGGCGATTTTTTTTAAATCGTCATTGAATCGGCCCAATAAGTTGGCATAATATTCTCCATTGATTGTTCTTCCTTTTTGAAGGTAGTCAATGTGGATTATCCCGCGTGCATCCCAAAAAACAGTCGCCATGACTTTATTGGCTGACAAACCCACTTTGGCCTTCTTTGGCGCCGATTCACCCTTAGAAACCCACTGTTTTGACTGTTGTTTGGTCTCTGGTGTGTTGTGGTGGATCCACGTTTCGTCCACGGTTACAAAACGGCAAAAAAACTCCTTCATATTGCGGTTAAACAACGCCAAACCCTCCTGTGAAGTTGTTACACGTTTGCGTTTGTGGTCGACTGTGAGCAAACGCGGCACCCATCTTGCGGAAAGCTTTCTCATGCCCAAGTGATCATTCAAAATTGAAACCACTGAACCATGCGAGATCCCTATGGCTTCCACAATCTCTCGCACTTTCAATCTTCGGTCAGCCAAAACCATAACGTGAATTTTTTCGATTGTTTCGGGTGTAGACACCTCAACTGGGCGTCCAGGACGTTCGGCATCTTCAGTGCTTGTACGGCCACAACGAAACTCAGTAAACCACTTTTTCACCATTGAAATCGATGGTGCAGAGTCCCCATAGTATTTATCAAGCTTAGCCTTGGTTTCGGTAATGGTTTTTTTTTCGCAAAATATAATGCTTAATAAGCACACGAAATTCACTTTTTTACATTTTCTTCTCAGATTGCTGGGTAGTCTGATAAAAATAGCTGCCAAACACAAACTAACTGACGCAGTAAGTTCAAATTTTGACAGGAGTCGACTGACAGATGCCTGTTGACAGGAGCAGTGTTTCTTTTTCAGTAAAGAGGTCAGAAGTTCAAAAAGTCACGGACTTATTGACCCACCCTCGTACTTGCATAATTAGCGGACGAGTTGCAGTTGATGGTTATGTTTTGGTGCTGTGGAGTTGGTGGTATTATTATGCATGATGCGCTAAAAGGATTAGGACTGAAAGTGAATGTAAATAAGATGAAAGTAACGGTTTTTGAAAGAGAGAAAAACATGACAGATTGCTCGATTTTTGTGAAAGGAAAAAGAGTGGAATAAGTATATACTTAGGCTCAAAATTTGCGAGAGATGGAAAGTGTGATGATGACATTGAAAGAAGAGTTATGGCTGGTAATGAGCACCCAGAACGTGTCTAAAAAGGCAAGACTGGCTGTACATAGAGAAGTGCTTGTCCCTTCGCTAACATAAGACAGTGAAAGTTGGGTATGGCAGAAGAAGCATAGAAGTAAAATTAAAGCAGTAGAAATGAGGAGTCTGCGAAAAATAGCTGTCGTGAAAATGATAGATAAAGAATGGAACAGCGTGAACATTACGATACGACAGAAGACGTAGTGACTAAGATAGAAAAAGGGATGCTTAGATGGTTCGGACACGTGTAGAGTTGATGGATGAAAGAAGACTTACGAAGAAAATTTATGCAGCGAGAGTAAATGGGCAAACTGGTAAGGGTCGACCTCGACTTACATATGCCAATAAAATTCAAGATCTTTTGACAAAAGGCCAGGTCAAGAGTACCCATAATCGGCGAGCGTGTATGAAAACAATTACGATAGTTGAAGAAGCGAAAGTTGTATGCCAGGATCGTAGCAAGTGGAAAGCCATAGTCTTTGCCTACCCCGATGGGAGACAGGAGTGATGATATGTATGTACAAAATAAGATTCAAAATTTTTAAGAACTTCATATTTTAGCTAATTTAATGGGAACGATATCTTAAAAGTGTTTTTTTTTTACGTGTTGAAATCCCCTCGGATGTTCCTGCCTAACTGTCTATTGCCGGACGCCCCTTGGAAAATAAAATACTGAACACTTAATAAATCTAACTGTGGTACATTAAAGTCGCAATTCAGTGTCCTTCAATCTCTTTTAGTTATTCATTTTACCCATACTTAGCTTTTGAAAGGGATTTTGTTTCTTCTTGTTTCAATCCCCAACTTAATCGAGCCTTTCAAAATAGCCTCTTGGCACAAAGTCTTTCATAAACCTCGAAACCTTAAAACAAAACCTGTAACAAAGTCTGTTATGCTCAAGGTAAATTGATTTTGTGTTTAAAGCTGCTTAAATGAGGTAGAGCTTTTCTGAATAAAAATAGTGTCTTTATATTCAAAATAGAATGTTTGAATGAGCTATTCTAATAAAAAAGCAACAAAGAGTTATCCCCCTTAAAATGGAAAATAGCATCCAGTTTTTTAATGTATGATCTTTTTTTTGAAATGCTCGTGTTTGAAGCCTTTCGTTTGAAGCCTCGTGTATTCAGTTCTTGGTAAATTATCTTAGGGAGTTAATGTCCATAAGGAGACAGATTATTAAAAGTTTGAGTTGCTGACTACATTATTTATTGTATATCACACAGAGTGCCTTACATTGATTGGCAAGTAACAATCAACTACCTAGCCTGGTAACAACTGTCTTCGATGAGCACTTACACTATGTTTTATAGTTGTCCCTAGCGCCTTATGTATGTATGAACAGTCGCGTACAGCCGGCACATAACCATTATTTTACGTGGAATACGGTAAAATCTTCAACTATTGGTTTAGACTGTCAATAACATGGTAGTAGTTAATTGAATTAGGAGACGTGATAGGCCGATTGTTAAGTCTCGACAACATGTAACCACAACCCGCATCCGTTTGATTATCACAGCAATAGGTTCGTAGTGAATCTTGTAATTTCAAGCGGGAATAATAACCACTAAGCCACCGAAGACTTAATTACTGAGCGTAAAATAGTAAATATGTATCTACACAAAATAAAAATAGAAAATATAATTTGCTTGTAGTATACTTATGTACTTATACTCACAACTACACACAGCATACTGCATTTCTTTATGTGACGATTTCTACTAATACGCACGACCTCTAAGTTGCGTTAAGGAACTTAGTTCTAAAAAACACACTCTTTGAAATATATTTGTGGAAAAAAGTTCGCTGAATCAAGTGTGTGTCAATAAAGTGTGTGAGTATAAAGTGAAAACACTTTATGGCAAAGTTATGGATTTGGCTGAGTAAAGGGTCTAAAGGGAGTGGCATCTGCTAGGAAACACTATATCATATTACTAGGTTAGAGAACTCCCCCTACTTTACCATAAAATATACCACTGTGGCAAACACTTTAGCAGCAATAAGGTCACCTCATGGGATTTGATACTTAATTAGAATGGTTATTTTTCTTTACAGGTCGTATTATTCAACAGCCTACGAGCACACATTGTCGTACCTAATCCATGCCAATTATTTGCCACCACTAGATGTCGTACTTATGCTGGTACGTTCTACTATGCACTCTCTAGTTAATCTTATAATGAAAATTTTAACGACATACAGATATTAGTAAAGTCTCCCAGTACATTTAAAAGATTAATAACCAATAAATTGAACTTAAACTGATATAGACTGACTGACTGACTGTAGCGGTTATTAATACACTGTTGGAAATAATCAGTTTATATTTAAAAAATAAGAAAGCACTCTGATATATTTTTTATTTTGCACATTAGAATTTTAAAAAACATGTTTGTCTATCACGACTGCTTTAGTAAGCTGTGGTGAACGTGGTTGGTGGTATGTTTACTTATACTACTAGTTTAGTCTATAAAATGTAACCAACTTATAGCTTATCACTGTTTGTTTACACAAATAAAAAAAAAACTGTTTTCTACGAAATTTATCATAATTCGTTCTTATTGAATTCTCAGAACTTACTTGAGATATTTATTATTTGCTTGTATCGATGTCAAAAAAAATTGTTAGAAATTGGTACCATTCTCTTCAACGCCTGTGATTTTAAAATCAAACGAGACTAAGTTTGCTGTTATTTTTTACGTGTGATAATGAATGTTATGCCAGACTCCTACCGACAAAACCACACGAAACTTACCCAGGAGTCCCGGGTGAGTTTCGTGTCCCGGGTGAGCCCTCGGAAGGAAAGCTTCAGTGACCTTGGCCTAAGGCTCAATTTGTATAAATTTTGGAGGAATTCTACTTTAATTTTACATAAGTTATAGTTAAAAGTTCTAAGAGATGTAAGGGGCCCCACTAAGATCTCCGGGGCCCAAGCGACCTCACCTGCTAGTGGTGCACCTGCTGATTAACGGACGAGGCACCGACAAATGCGTTCTTATGGGGTTGGAAGATAAGACGACAGTCAACAATGCCAAAAAATTCAAAGCCTAATGATAGCTAGTTCTTGCAGCCAAATAAAACTGGACCTCAGGCTTAAAATACAGATGGAGTTTGGTAGCAACTGAACACAACACTTAGAAAAAAATATACATAGTCAAAAGTTTGTTTATAAGTTTGTATATTAATATAAAATAACTAACTAACTGTCTTCACGCTGTACCCCTGACTGTCAGAGAGGACATATCACCAGGTTTCACAATCCATGCAAACTTCTTTCGCTTCTTGCAGTTTCATTGCTTCATACATGCACGTCTGGGTATCCGAGTACTTTTGACATTTTCGTTTTTGAGCCATCGGCTCACGTGGTCTATAAAATAAATAGTTTTATATGAGCTCTTGTATTTTAATGGTTTAACAACTCTGTTTAAAATTATTTTCGGGTACTACTTATTCAGTGCCAATAATATAAAGTGGCATGATTTCTATCAATTTACGAACCTTACACGCAATAATTATATCATACAAGAGCCGATTAAAATCCTTAGTAATATAAATAAATAAATAAATATCCATCACGCCTTACGCGCCTTACGCGTGGCAGAGGCATATTATATGCCCACTTTTTACCGTGTTTATTCCTGTCCCACGTAATAGGTGGCTCACCACCTATTACGTGGGACAGGAATCCACACGGTGAAAAGTGGGCATATTGTGTCCCACAATATTTATTTATTTATTTACTGAACTATGAGCAAGCAGTACTTAAGCGCTATCTACGAGTAGAACTATACCTACATCAATATAAAGACCTTGCCAGGTATACTTACATCGCATAGTATCACACAATGGGCTTACCCATTGCCGTGTTGAAATAGACAGACGCAGGTTGTGGTTACCTGCTGTTGAAATTTTTCAAGCCTACCATAAGGCCTTCAACTACGCTTAACGACTGCCATTTTACTGGCAACCGGGACCAACGGCTTAACGTGCCTTCCGAAGCACGGAAACGCTCGCAAATGTAAATGCCACAAAGTGGTCACCCATCCGAGAACCAGCCATAGTGAAAGTTGCGTAACTCAGTGATCGTTTACAGAACACTGAGACCGCGGGGCCACGAGCGCTTCTTAGTAATATAAATATGAAGATTTGATCAAATACCACTCCAAAATCAATAATACACATTCTTTACAACCCGCCTAAAGCACACAGACACTCATTTCAGCTGTTAATATTCTTGTCACACAAAAGCTTATTCAAAAAAGTTTAGCGTATAAAACTTTTCAATTTGCACACCAACGGCGCGTCTCGAAACTGGGACGACAGAGAATGGGAAATGTTTTACCGAGATGACGAATAAATCATTTGGAATGAATTAAGAATAAAATGGAAATTGTGACTAGAAAATATATGTTGGGTTTCACAACCCTAAATTCAACATAACCCTTTCTGACGTGAATCATTATAATTTACATAATAATAAATAACAAAAATTCGTGTACACCATTAAAGGACGCATTTTAAGAAAAGGATTTTGAATAATGTTTGTATATTGTGCAAACATTATTAAAATCCTTTTCTTAATATCACAATGACAAATTTTTAAACACATATACTAATATTGTAGAGTAAATTAATACTTTATCCCATATTTACTCATCTTATGCCTCTGTAAAGGATTACTGCTTTCGATTAGTAATAATATACGTTACCGTTTGTGTCATTTCCATTAAAGAAGTTTCTAGACTTGTTACTTTTTAAAATTATTGTATTATTTATTTATTTACACTTTATTGTACGCCGGTACATAGAATTGTACATTGATATTGTAAGTTAGGGAAATAGTACAATGGGCGGCCGCATCGCATAAAGCGATTTCTACCAGGCAACCTTTGTATGGAGAACCAAATTTCTCCTACTCTTCTCTAGCAGGTAATGAGTGGTAGCATCAAGGCGTACTAATTATAACAATATATATTATATATTACATATTACATAATATAATCACAAGAAGATAATAACTAAAAAATACTAAAACAATACATATGTAAATAATATACAAACATATATGGCATAGTAATTCTAACAATTTCAAAGAAAACTTAAAATATTATACATTTATGCATACTAAACAAAAATCCGTGTAGGTACTAACTACAGAATCTATTAGGATAAGTAGTGCTCCTTTAATATTAACTTAAATTTTTATAGGGTTTGCGCTCGTCTTAACTCAATTAGAAGTTTATTCCACAGACGTATTGCTCTAATAGTGAACGATTTGTCGTAGAATGCCGTTGAGTGTGATGGCATCCTTAGGCTTAAGCTCTCCGATGATCTGAGACATCTCGTATGCGTTTCATGTAGGAAATCAAAACGTTCCTTATGATAGGAAGGAGTTGAAGGGTAAATAATATATTATACAGTAAGGAAATTATGTGAGCATCCCGGCAAAGTCTTATCGGTAACCACTTGAGTTGCGTTTTGAATTGTGATACGTGGTCATATTTGCGCAAGCCAATGATCCTTATAGAGACATTTTGAAGACGCTCAAGTTTATCTAACTGAACCTCGGTAAGGTCTAGATAGCTGACATCGGCATAATCAAGGATGAGTAAAAGCAATTAATTTGCAAGTGCAATTTTATTAGCAATCAGCAAGAGATTTTGTCTCCTCAATGATCCCACAGAAGCAAACACCCTACGGCTCACTTTATGCACCTGCGGATCCCAAGACAATCTAGAATCTAAAAATATTCCTAAATTTTTAACCTTATTGCTAATAGGAACAACCATACCATTAAATGTAATAGGAGTAGTATCAGTCCACACAATATTTGATAAGATTCTGGAACTGCCCATTATAGTCACTTGCGTTTTTAATGGATTCACTTTGAGGCTATGGTTGCTACTCCATTTGTTGATTTGTATGAGTTCTCTGTTAATAACCTCAATAGCGTCATTTAAATGTTCGAGTGGTGCACTGACTGACTGTAATTGACTGTAAATTTGTAAGTCATCTGCATATAGGTGGTAGAAGGAGACAATAAGACTGGAAATAGAATTATTAAAAATTGAGAAAAGAAGAGGAGATAAAACGCCGCCCTGGGGCACCCCAACGGTAGTATTGCACCAAGAAGACAATGTATTTTCAATACTTATTCGTTGCCGGCGACCACACAGGTAACGTTGTAGCCATTCAATCACTTTTGGAGATATGTTAAGAGAGCTGGAAACACTAAGTAATACATCTGAATTAACAGTGTCGAAAGCATTGCTGAAGTCTAACAGTGCGAGCAATGTCAGATTTACGCGTTCCATACCAGACCTAATATCATCCGTAATATTGACTAAGGCCGTAACCGTACTATGTCCAGGACGAAAACCGGATTGAAATGGATTGATGATATTGTTTTTGCGTAAAAATGAAGTGAATTGGGTAAGTACAAGTTTTTCAAAGACCTTCGAAAGGAACGGCAAAATAGATATGAGACGATAGTCAGTGAAAGACAGTGGTTTGGGTATTTTTGGCAAAGGAATTATTTGACTGTTTTTCCAAGTACTTGGGAAAATTCCACTGTTTATAGAGGAATTGAGAATGAAACAAACAATCGGAAGGATTTAATTGAGGATGGAAAGGATCATATGCCGGCTGATACGGTCATCGCCTGTTGCATTCGATGTAACCGAAGTAATGCTCTTCTTAACATCACAAAAAGTGAAAAGATCAAAGACAAGGGGTGAATAGCTGGGTTTCGGAAGAGATGAAACATATTTTATTGATTGTACCTTGGAAGTACTATCAAGGTTGGACGAGGCAGCGAAGTGTTGATTCAGTAAATCAATATTTAAATCATTTGGAACAGTATCCTGACGTTTTCTTCCGACCCTTCTTATTGTACAGTAAAATAAAAACATTTCATCTATACATCTAGATAAATAAATCAAACAGAAGTGTCCGTTTGTAAGACGAAATTAACAGCTATCCACTTAATGCATATTAAACTAATACCTAAATTTGTAATAATATTTTTTTGAAAGTATAGACAGTTCTTAAATTTCTTTATGTGTCTTCTTTTTTCCCGGCCATTCGCTAAAGTGGCTGACGGTATTAACAATAACTTAGCTATATTTTATCGTCGTTTTCCCAGGGAATCCGCACAGTACTTGGATGAAACCGCGGGCCACCCCTTAGTTCTAAATATTACTTCAACTTTTAGTTCAACCTTGTATCACTTGATAATTTGATTTGTGTTGAAAGAGTAAAATGTACTTAAGTATATTTAATTATATCAAGTACATTTGGACTTAGATCTATTACCCTGTAAATTACAAAGCGAAACGATATATTCCCGCAACCACCAACCCTTGGTAAATAAATGGACTGAAGTGTATAGTCGAGGAGATCACAATTCAAAGAAATAGTGATGATAATTAGTGTTTATATCTATAGGTACTCGTAAGGTACATATTATCAGGATGAAGTTTGTGATTTTGTAATGTACATAGTGGACTTGTAGAGGGTAATATCTGGATCTACAGAACCAATTTTAACCAAATCTTCATTGTTACAAAGGTGTATTATCCCTGAATGCTAAAGGTCACTTTTTATCCCGGCATTCCTGTGGGAAACATTGGCTAGTATTATATAAAATAATATTTAATATATTAATTAATTTAAAAATTTTAATTAAAAATAATAATTACAAAGAATCATTTTTTTTATTTTAAATTGTGACATTTTACAAAAAGATTTTGTGATTTATTTTTCTCAGATGACGTTGTATATTCCATCGTATGTTTTATATAAGTAGGGACTACTTAAAAGATATTATAAATATATTAGTCTGTGCCGTTTTTTATGAGCAATCATCAAACGCTACTTATATTTTTAATTTTGATTGGCAATCTCATTACCAGCTCTTCGACTATAACATACATGAAAATTATCTTCGAAATGTTTACATGTTCAAACGAATTCTACTATATTAAGGGGATACTGCTACGAACTTGTTAATTATAAATAACGTAGAGGATTACCACTTATAGTTGGTGAATTATGTGTATTTGAAGAAAGATATGTCAGGTTATAGGACAAATATTGTTGTTAATCTCGAAATATTACAATAGCGAGGCCTTTAGACCTTTAGACTTTTAAAGTCCGTTTTCCCTGAAGGGGTGGCATAATTTTTAGGTGGCATAGTTGTAATATTTATTTCAACTTTATAGGATTACCCTCTTTCTTCATATTAGTGTATTCGTAGTTGCTACCTGGATTTTAATCCTAGGTTCAATGTTAATTTAGTTTATCTAGTTTTCGACATTCGAATGGGATTGGGAGCAACTGCCGTCAGACCTACCAATCCTGTAAGTGTGCCTGCGTCATTACATCGCCCGTTAGTCAGCAGGTGCATCGTTAGCAAGTGACGTTGCTGAGACCTGGGTGATATTAGAGACAAGGGGGCCGAGTCTACTATTTTCCAATAGAAAGCCGTTCTAGTTATATTCTATAGCGGTTCTATTGCGATTTGTCCAAAACTAGGTAGACTACTAAAACTACTATATATTTCACAATCACACTTCTCAAGCAATAAACAAAATAACTGTTTTAAAAATTTCAAAATATTAATATAGACTATCACGGCCGAATACTGGAACGTCACTCATGTACAACACCCAGGTGAAAGACTCTTAAATTTAAGTATCTCCCAAATTAAAGTGGTTACACAAAGGCTATTCAAACAATTTGAAGGCATAATCAGCTGAGCAGCCGTTAAATAATTTGCATCATGGCAACATTCACGGTGCCTCCATTTTACGCAACAGTTTTTGACTATATAATATTTACTATATTTTCCCGGGTTGGAACAAATATTTGTGTGATCCACAAATGTGTGTTTCGGAGTTTGGGTGTTTCCTATGTATAATATGTATGTATTTAGAAATATATAAGTATGTTTATCAGTTATCTAGATCCCATAACACAAGCTAATATTAGCTTACTTTGGGCTAGATGGCGTTGTGTGAAAAGTGTCCCACAATATTTATTATTATTATTTATTTATTTATTACTATGCTACTTAATATAGTTAAAATAATATAAAATAATAATAGTTTTATTTGGTACACAATGTAATTTCTATAATGTTCTGATAGGTAGGTTTCGAATTTATGTATCAGAATAAATAACTTAAAAACTATTTCGAAATTGGACGTAAACATTTGCTGACCTAATTGTCGATGAACGAAACGTTCATTTTGATTGAAACCAGTGACATTAGCGTTACCTGTAAACATTTTTCAAAAATAATTTGGGATATGGAAGAAAAACAATGGAATGTACTTCTTCAGCAGGCGTCTGTATGTAGCAATGGAGTCTGCAAATAGGGCCGACATGAATAGCCGCTATCTCCATGAATGACCATATTGGCAAAATCACTATCATCAAATTGCGATGATAGTTACTGTTTTCTCCGCTTGTTTTTACAAACGTTTCAAGACTTCTACTAAAACGTAGAAAAGGAAAGATAAGAAAGGATATTGTCATAAGTTATTTATCTTTCTTGTGTGGTGTGAGGAACACAGTTTAGTCGGTATATATTTTTAATCGTTGATGTTTTTTGATCTGTTACCTATAACTAGTCAGGTCATAAGTATTGTCACACAGTAAAAACTTTTCTTTAAGAATGCTGGCCACAAAAAAGTTTATTGAATTCGAATTTCGAATTGCTCATGAAAATAAAAATGTATACTTTTTAGAATATTACTCATTTTTAAATATGGAGTGGACGACTTGAACGATACAATGAAGACTCTAGTGTAGATTTGCAGGTCAAGAAGTGGTCGCCCTCGGATAAAAGCTGTGAAGGCGCGAATTCAAATAAATCCCAAACGTAAGCAGAAACTGTTGGCCCTTCAGATGGGGTTAAGCAGAACCACGGTGAAAAGGGTGTTAAATGAAGACTTAGGGCTTCGTTCATATCGAAGAAAAACAGGACATCGTTTAAATGCTCGTCTAATGGACCTGAGACTGACGAGATGCCGCGCTTTGTAGAAGCAGTACGCGGGAAAAAAATATCGGGAAATTCTTTTTTCGTATGAAAAAAATTTTACCATAGAAGAGAGCTACTACAAACAAAATTACAAGGTGTACGCACACAGTGGTGAAGAAGCGAGCAACCGTATTCCGCGTGTCCAACGAGGTCATTTTCCACCCTCGCTCATGGTTAGGTTGGGAGTTTCTTATTGGGGCTTAACAGAGGTACATTTTTGTGAGAAAGGTGTAAAAACGAATGCAGTTGTGTATCAAAATACAGTCCTGACGAACCTTGTGGAACCTGTTTCTCATACCATGATCAATAACAGGCACTGGGTATTCCAACAAGATTCGGCGCCAGCCATTACCATTCGCCACTACCATTTTTATTGCAGTTGTATTTACTTTTTTTTGTTCTTTATTGCACATATCAAATATAGTGTTACATAAAATTAGTACTAATATAATGATGTACAAAGTGTCTTCCCTCTTAAAGTAAGTAGAATTTGCTAGAAATCTTCCGAGTAGTAATAGAGGAGTACGTTCAGCTACATAATCAACTTTTTATATTGATAACCATTTCTGAATTCAAAGCTAGACAAAATAAGTTACTCGTTTTATATAATGTTCATTAATAATGTACAATTGCAGTCAGCCAATATAATGTGCAATTACAAAGCTGAATTTGTGCAGAAGTCTTGAAAAACACTAAAAGAATTTGTAGGCTCAAAACTGAGGAATAACAGAAGTTTGTTTGATCCAACAATTTGGCAAACAACCGACGAAGATTCCTTGTTCAAGAGTTTGATCAAACATTTGACAAACCCTTCTGAAGGTATTTGTACAATCGAATAGCTATCCAGCTGGGAATTACTCGGGGTGTTCCTGTCTCGGTATTTGCAAGTCATCGTTGTGAATTCGAGAAGTATTTATATTTCCCATTCCCGACATTTTTTTAAAATAGTATAAATATCCATCACGCCTTATCCCCGAAGGGGTGGCAGAGGCATATTATATGCCCACTTTTCACCGTGTGGATTCCTGTCCCACGTAATAGGTGGTGAGCCCATTGCCGTGTTGAAATAGACAGACGCAGGATGTGACTACCTGCTGTTGAAATTTTTCAAGCCGCCCATAAGGCATTTAACCAGGCTTAACGACTGCCATTTTACTGGCAACCGGGACCAACGGCTTAACGTGCCTTCCGAAGCACGGAAACGCTCGCAAATGTAAATGCCACAAAGTGGTCACCTATCCGAGGACCAGCCATAGTGAAAGTTGCGTAACTCAGTGATCGTTTACAGAACACTGAGACCGCGGGGCCACGAATATATTTATTGTTCCCATATGTTCGCATATGGGAACAATAAATATAACCACACAGAAAAGTTCTGTTTCTAATCCCATGCAGTTCAACATGTTTAAAAGTTGGCAGCGCCAGTGAAATAGTTGTGTCCTCTTTAGACATACCTATAAGGCATTCAATATTGTTTTCATAAGTTTTATAATGTAAAATTCACGAGAGGGCTTACAGTACTTAAACGATATACTCTATGCTATGTTCTCTCATTTTTCATTTGTTTTATTATAAGGAAAAATAAATAAATAAGTACCTTAAAATGAATAAAAAATTACTTTGTAGGAAATTTTGTACATGAAGCCCATAAATAAACTACTCTAAGCTTGTGGTATGTATCTACATAGACAACTATTTCTATATATAAAAATACTTACCGAGTAAACACTCAAACTCCGAAACTCACATTTGCAGATCACAAAAATATTTGTTTCTACCTGGGAATCCAGCCCGGTACCACTATGTAACGCCACCGAGGCAGTCCTCAAAAAGGATATTGATGACATTATGACGTTATTTAGGAAGTAATTAACGTAAAATATCTCTAGTTTTATTCCAAAAGCGATTTTTATGCAGTACTTTACAACTCTATATAACTTTTATCAACCAATCACGCCTTATCCCAGAAGGGGTGACAAAGGCATATTATACGCTCACTTTTCACCGTGTGTATTCCTGCGCCACGTGAAAGGTGGTCGTGAACCCATTACCATGTATACAACTTTAAGATGTCGTGAACGTTAATGAATGACTCAAAATAAAATTCTAAAAGCTAAATTTCTAATCTACGAAGGTTGTCTCATTCGATAAGTCCCAACTGGGACGACTCTTTGGATTCCACCGCGCGCCTGAAAGAGAATCGATTGCATTGTTTCACGTTAGCTTAGATTGGATCACAAATTACTGGTTATCCTGTATAAACTTTGAGAATTTGAGTGACATTGTTTTCTTTATTATTGTGGCCGAAGCGCTTGTAGCCCCGCTAACTTTGTGTTCTATAATATAAAAAAAAGTAATATAAGTGATACGCAATATGGCAGGTTAAAATGAAAGCGTTAAGCTAGAAAAGGGCGTGATTCTTTGGTTTGGACACATTCAACGAATGGGTGAGGAACGATTGACGATAAATATATATTGTGCAAGAGTAGAGGGTAGAAGGAGTCAGGGTAGGCCTAAACTTACATATGAAGATCACGTAAGCAAATCGCTCAAAAACGGAAAAGTCAAATGAACTTGGATACCCAGACGTGAATGTGTGAAGCGATTAATAAATCTGCAGGAAGCAAAAGAAGTATGCATGGATCGTGAGCCTGGCGATCTGTACTTTCTGACTACCCCGTCAGGCATACAGCGTTAAGATAAGCAATCATTGCCTTAACCATTTAAAGCATACGCCTTAAAAACTATTTTGTTTCGCTTGTCGTCTGGAAGATCTTTATGGCACTTTATTTTTTAACGTGTGCCCACGAGAATGTTATGTCAGACTTGCACCGGTTAAAACCACACGGCCCTATCTGTCTAGCACTGGTAGCCTAACATAACCCAGGATTGCCAATAGACTTTATCCCGCTTCTTGGGGTGTGATTGGACCTACACCAATCACAACAGCAAACTGTGTAGTTCGTTTCTTTCGCTAGGTTCTGAATAGATGCTCACATAATGCATTTCATCATTTTGTAAAGAATAATTTGTTTACATTTGACCCGTACTTAAATTTGGCGTATTTATATGAACGTAGTGCTGGTATCCCAACTTTGTTTTGTGGAAACGATCACTGCTATAAGCACCTTATGCAAAGGTCTGTTCTCAATTCTCTGTCTGTTTGAGATGGGTGACAGTTTACTGCATTTTTTTCTGTTGGTTCCGGGAGCCAGTATATCATGATAGTCCTTAAGCTCAGTTGAAAACCTTAAAATTTCAATATCAGATATCCACAACCTACTATTGTATTGTTTCAACACGTCAGGTTTTAAATTATTTCAGGTTTTAAAAGAATACAATTATCAAAGGTGTAAAATAGAGTATCAAATTTCAGAACTAGTGTAGATACATACATAAATAAACATCTATTCAGTAATCCGATTCAAATTACCACCTAGAACTTTATCTTTAAAAAGTCAATCGGGAAAGTTATATCCGCAAGATGCTTAAGATTGCAAGCTCATAAATATTTTCCAAGCACTAGAAAATTACCTCTGCGTCACTGCATAGACTAGACATCAAGCTTGAGATATATTTAACCCTCCACCCTTCACGTCGGGTCTTTAAAACCTTAGCCTTTAAAATGTCAAAAATTATCCTGTTTTAGAATTTTCTCAATGACCTGTTAGTTTAGGTATCTTCTTTAAAATATATATTTGACGTTCGCGCTAGGAATACAGAGTCCACGCGGACTCGTTATGTTATATTGATGTGTGCTTATGCTCGACGCTCTGCGAGATCCTTCGTAGGAGACTAAAGATTATACAGCGCTCGTGGCCCCGCTGACTCAGTTTTCTGTAAACGATCACTGTGTTAAGCAACATTCGCTATAGGTGGTCCTTGGATTGGTGGCCACTTTGCGAAATTTACATTTGCGAGTGTTTCTGTGCTTCGGAAGGCACGTTAAGGCTTGGTATTCCTGCCGAGGCAACGCTGAGTTTTATAAAACAATGCGAATCGTAGAAGAACGGGTTTTTGATTCTGAAAAAGAGATATATGTTAGTTAAGGATTTAAGCTAGTCAAAATGGCTCTCTGTTACAAAATCTAATAAACTTCACTTGATAGAAAAACATCCCAAAGTTGCCCCCTTTCGAAATGTTTTTTCAATGCCAAATCTAAACTACAGATAATTTTCATGAAATTTTTATACCCAACTATAGCTACTAAATATTTATAGACATAATGGCTTACTTTTACTATATACAGTGATTTTCATAGTACAAATGTTTAAATAATATCAGATTCGCGACGCTGAGGCCTGACGCTAGGACCTATGTCAGTTTTTTTCGTTGCGCTCCACTTGCTATTTCTTCGCAATGGCACAGTATATTTATGAGAGCAGTAAGCATTCCATCATCATCCGAGCGTCTGTCCCAGTTGCATCTCGCGACTCCCGGAGTTAGCTTTATATAGTGTATATATATGAGAGTTATATACGGCAATGGACTCACCACCTATTACGTAGGACAGGAATACACATGGTGAAAAGTGAGCATATACTAATATGCCTCTGCCACCCTTTCGGGGATAAGGCGTGAAAGATAAATAAAATATGTGAGAGTTTTAATATAAAATAAAGTACCTACACTTCACAGAAGCGTTAGAATTATCCCTGTAAGTAGTATAAAATCGAACCCGGTACCCACAGGTTAGAAGGCAGTTATATAACCAACTGAGCCAGTGGGCCGTTCAATGTATGTTTACCTATTTTTCTGCTAAATGTTGACGAATTTCAAAGTATTATTTTGTAGCGTATACTTTTAATTGGGTTCTAAACAAATTTGATCAATAGATTCTGAAGCTTTAACATACCGACTGCCACTGGCTGAAGTAATCAGTGCAGTTGTTTTATTGAAGCTTCGCTTCGCATAAATTATTAAAATTGTATCAAAGACCTTTGTTTTATGCTTTCAGTATTAATTATTTAAGTATATTTATAAATTTATTAGCCACGACTTTATCCCCGAAGGTGTGGCAGAGGCATATTGTGGTGAGCCTAATGCCTGTGTCCAAATGGACAGGCTCAGATTAGAACGACTCGCTGTTGTAATTTTTAAGTCGCTCAAAGGGTATTCACTTGACTTAACGAGTGTCGATTACAACGTTACTATCAACCGGGAGAAACAGCTTAATGTGTCCTTCGAAGCACGAAAACGCTGGTAAATGAAAATGCTACAAAGCGGTCATCTATCCAAAATCCGAGAGAGTTTCTTAAATCAGTGATCTTTTACAGAAACCGAGTTAGTAGGGCTACGAGCGCATTTTATTTATGTTTTTACTTTATGTTAGTAGCCTTAAACAATGTATAACATTTCATGTAACTAATAATTAATAATCCCAACATTTTAACGCGAAGGTTTTTTGCCTTTAGTGGATCTGGAGAAAGCATTTGATACTCGTACGATACAGTCTCTTTATACGGATGTAAAGCTTGCGTGCGACTAAGGGGGACGTTCACCTGGCGCCTGACTTCTGTTCGGGCGTCAAACGGGGTTGTGTTATGTCCGCCTGGCTTTTCATAGTGTATCTGGATAGTTGTGCAAAAGTGTGACTGCAAAAGTTAAAATATTATGATGTGTTGTAAACTTGGAAATTGTACAGTACATTGTCTGTTGTACGCTGATGATGTGGTAGTGATGGTCTCATCAGAAGCCGTCCTTCAGGCATTAGTCACTAATATAAAAGTAAAGGTCTTCGCTGCATGTTAAACTAAGAATCGGGTATTTGAAAAAGAAAAAGTAAGAACTAAAAGCAAGATTTGGGTAAACCGGCAACGTTTAGAGCAATTGAATGAAATTGTGTACTTAGGTCTCCCTAAGTACACAATTTCATGTTTAGCGCGGACGGAAGATAAATGTTCTGAAATACAACGGTGACTAGCTGCCGAAGACAGGAAAATAACATTATGATTTTTTGATTTTAATATTATTTAAAAAAAAAATAGGACAGGAATCGACACGGTGAAAAGTGGGCATATAATATGCCTCTGCCACCCCTTCGGGGATAATGCGTGATGGATATTTATTTATTTATTTATATTTAAAAAAAAATAGTATAATGAGTACAGGACATTTTATTTGGTACTTGTACATAAAGCCTAAATTTGTTATTAAATATATCATCATTAACTCCTACTAATATTATAAACGCGAAAGTTTGTAAGTATGGATGTTTGTTACTTGCACGTAAAACTACTGAATGGAATTTAAATAAACTTTAACATAACTATATATTATATATATAATAGCTTATCTATCAGAATAACGCATGGGCTACTTTTTATCCTGGGAACAAGTTCCTTTAGAAAACGGGAACGGGAAAACTTCATCACGCGGGCGGCGGAGCCGCGGGCGTTAACTTATATCATAAACCTAAAATAAAATCCAACACAATAACAGAAATGTTCCATTTTGATTGCTACTGCCAATCATTTTTACTATGGCGCGCCAGCAGAAAATACAGTCGATCTATCATGGCGGGGGCTGAGGAAGCATTGTGGTGCCTACGCGACTTGGCCTACCAGCCCTTAAGCTGTTGGTCCCGGTTGCCCGTAAAATGGATGTCGTTAAGCTTGGTTGAAGGCCTAAAGGCAGCTTTAAAAATATTAACAGCAGGTCGCCACTGCCTGCGCCTGTCCATTTCAACACGGCAATGGGCTCACAACCTTTTACGTGGTACAAAAAGCAAAGCATACGGTGAAAAGTGGGCGTATAGTATGCCTCTGCCTACCCCTTCGGGGATAAAGGCGTGACAATATTAACTACTACTATTAAAACCTATTTTCCAATTAAAATATTTTTTCTAAAGTACTAAAATTACCTTATTTTTTAAGTCTAATGAGATAACAATTTTTAATTACCTGTCCTTATTTCAACACCAAGTACCCACAAACTGCATCTGTCTATTTCAACACAGCAATGGGCTCCTATTACATGAGACAAATATGCACACGGTGAAATGTGGGCGAAAAATATGTCTCTGTCACCCCTTCGGGGATAAAGACGTAACTGATATTTTATTGCAATCCTTTTAACTTAGTATAATCCATTTCAAAAGTTTATAAAACGTATTTAATAATATGATTTTCTTGCTATATTTACCTGAAGACACCACGCGCCAGCGCGCGTTATGACAAAGCGCGATTGGTGGAGGGTTAACTAGAAAAATTTCTTACAAATCTAATAAAAAGTTACAAGGGTGAGAAATTATTTTAGTTTCCAATGGTAAGCTACAATATAACAACGACAAAAAATATAATTCTTTCCCATAATTCTTTTCCGTATTGGAGAGTTCAACCCTATCACGAGCCGGGATTCGCACAGAAGTAACAAAGTAAAGTGCGTAAAGACATTCCATGTAATATGTCCATGTAATGTGTAGTATATGTATTAATTTACTTAGGTTTACCATTGAGAATCACTTAAAAAGCATGCAATTAGCAAAAAATATAACAATGATTTTTACCCATTTTACTATCTTTCTTTAAAGTTTGTGAATTAACCAAATCAGATACGTGTGAGTAGTTTTCCAACATATTACGGCTCAGCAAATATGTGAACTGACTATTTTGATTCCAAAAAAAAATTAATAACTCTCACTAAAATTCACAAGTTCAATTGATTCGAAATTTGGTAAACTGTTACTTTAATAGTATTTTCATGACATGGTAACCTAGAACTGCTGCTATTTAGAGAGAGTACAAAATTATAGAATTATGTTATGTTTGGTCTTGGATATTCTCAACGCGTAACGTAGTTTTTCGTTTAGGGTTTTTAGGGTTCCTTATACAATTGTTAAACGGGAACCTATTACTAAGGTCATTTATCTGTCCATCTGTCACCAGGTTTGGTCCTATAAACACGAAGAACAGGCCCACCCGTGACGTCTTCAGTACACAGTGTTTCATAAGCTAGTCTTGAATTCAAAGTGGTCGAATCATGGGAGTTGCATCTACCAACAAACTGTAATGCAGTTTGGCGGAGGTGAAATTGTTTTGATATAATATTTTATAAGTGAAAACGGTTTCATTTAATTTTTCATTATAAATGCTCACGAATCTACCAATCTGTCACTCAGATTTTTTTTAAAGAAAATCCAGAACCTATATCCGTAAACCAGCTTTTCAAGCTCTCAATTAGTCTAAAGTGCTGCATATATAACACTCTTCTGAATATAAAAGCCACGTACAAGTTTTACGACCTAAGAGAAACGACGAAAAATAAAATCTTAAGTGCTACCCCCACTAATCCGGGAAAGGGAGCGATCAAGAATGCAGAGGTGGTTTGCACCGAAGGCTGGGTTAACAGGCGGGTTTTGGTTTTTAAATATTGTTTAACTAAAATATTTACCATTTATGTATTATTTTATAAAATTGAGAATCAAATTACTCACCATTTCTAGATTATGATTTATTCGAATATATTCCGATAAATTTGTATACAACATAGCCATACTATACACTCACAATTCAACAATTGTATTTTAGTGTAGAGCCTATTGCTATGTGGAAACGAACCCACATTAAATTTTTCAAACCGCACAAAACAGATCTCAGACTTGGCTAAACGACTACCATGCTGGGACCAACGACTCACGAGCATTCTGAAACACTCACAGAAGTGTTCGTAAATGGAATTGGTACTCTCTAATTTCAGGACATAGATTAAGATCGCCGAGCAAGGAATCTATGACACCTGAGCGCGCCTTCCTTTTTATATTTCATACAATCAAGCGTGACAGATGATGTAACTCTTTTCTCATACGATTAAACAAATTACTAAAGTCGAATGGCAGGCAACTGACAGGTCGTGTATGCGATTTTCGCTTACAGTTTGACGTAAACTTGATACGTAGCAATATTATTACTTTCGTCACTATTAGGCACGAGCGAGAAGGAGCGAGCAACGTTCCTTGCAGTGAGTAAGATGGATAACGCAGTGATCGTTTACAGAACATTGAGCAAGCGAGACTGGCATTTAAGTATAAAATAAGTACAATATAAAAGGATTTATGCCGTGAAATCAAAGAAATCGTCTTAACGTCAAAGCTAAAATGCTGTGTTGCCAGTCCGAGATAAAAGTTTACGACCCCTATTGTCCGCTCAATGAAAGGAAAAATAATGCTGTGTTATAAGCGCTTCGGATTTCCGTTACCACTCGAGAACCTCTGTTTTACGCATCATTTCTTTTATTTTTTTCCCGTTGGCAAGAAATGTTTTTATTCAATCTTATTAATACTATAAATGTGAAAGTTTGTGAAGATGTTTGTTACTTTATCACGCTGTGACCCCTTTTTTTGATAACTATGCCATGAACCTCTTTACTCAGAACTCGAACTCTTTCAGGGCTGATGCCAAGGATGGTATATTGAACTTATAAATTTAAGTATTTAGAATATAAACAATATGTTTATCAGTAGTCATCAACATCCTTTGGAGCAAGCTTATTAGCTTAATTTGAGGATATCACTGTGTAAAAATGAAATATTTTGTTGTTATGTGATAGGAATTTGAGTTATGCTAATTTGTATTTAAAATTCAGTGTCAAATTGGAAGTTCTGGCCATTGTCCAGCGACCATAAAATAAAATTAAAAAATTAAATCAACACTGTTAGCATTTTATTTATTGTTCGGAGCAACTGCCGTGTGACCTCCCAACCCCTTAAGTTGCCCCGTTGTCTCGTCCATTAATCAGGTGTCCCTGGATCTCGAAAATTATGGTACCCTTATACCTTCATACTACAAAATAGTATCTACTACTAAATCAATGAACGAGGTTCAAGAATCACGCGGATACATAAAACACGCTTTAAATTTGGGACATCTCATCATATCTCATTCCGCAATACTCTCTAAATATACAAGTACTCCTCAAAACTGGAGTGAAGCCAAGAACGATTTCGTGTTATTGTTTCAAGTGTATCGAATTGAATTTTAATTGTCTTTTTCAATTGAATTGGAAAATATACACATGTTAAAATTGGGTTTGAATCATTAATTACAGGGGAAAAGCAATTGTAGAACGAAAATGAAATAAGGGAGGTGAGAAGGTACCCACCACACACCCTCGTTTGCTCTCCACCCTCTTTGTTCTCAGAGGGAAGTCGAGGGCGGCTCGAATCAGGCGCAGGATAATCTACTTCGGAAGATCGTGGGGGGCAGCACGTCTAGCCCCCAGAAGAGCCTCATATTAGGGCATTCCCCTAATCCATGTCACCGTGAATAGCCCTTAGGCTTACCCTTAGGATTACGGGTTGGAAAGAAGGATGAACACCGCGTGGTTTATTGGGTAGGTTGGCCCACACACCGTTCCTGCTGCCACTGCAGTAGGAATTTTGGTGCGTAAATGCCTTTTCCGCATCAACAAAAAAAAAACTGATATTTGGTATAATAGCTATATATAGCCTACTTTTAGACATCGTATTAATTTAATATAGACACGCGGGTTTTTCTTTTTTTTTTCTATTTCGTGTGATATTCTCATGGATGCTATGCCGGACTCTTACTGACCAAAACCACACGTATCCCTTCCATCTGTCTATTCCTGGGTGAGCCCTCGGAAGGATAGCCTCAGGGCTCCCGACAGCATAAACACGCGGGTGGAGTAGATGCTTATATTCCATTATCGAACCGATGTCGCTCTTCCCGGCGCTTACTACCATATCCTGGCCGATTGTAAATAATTTTTGCATTTTTTTTTTATAGAAGAGCTAACATTGATTAAATTCTACATCAAGATTCTTCTTTGTGTAAATCAAACCCGTCAGGAATTAAGGAAAAATCGTATCTTGAAATTTGCAACCTGCTCTTAGGAAATTGGATATTTTTTAAACTTAGAGACTTGAGATTACAATTTTACTCTTTTGTAAACAGCGTCTAATATTTCGTTGTTTTTCAAAAGGAATAATAAATAATAAGTAAGTTGAGAAATTGTAATGAGACGCGTCAATATTGAAGAATTCGATACTTACCAATGAAATTAGTTGTGCAATAACTCTCGCAATGTATACTTATACTTTAAATACTACTCGGAACATCACGCGAAATAATATTTACTTACTGACGTTTCGAACGCGTTGCAGTGTTTGTGGTTGCAAACCGGTGACGTTAGAGAGAAACACAAAAGTAACTCAAACTCTTAATAAATAAATATAATTTCACGTGAAGTCCTGAGTAGTATAATATTATAAAGTATGACAATGAAATCAGTCTATATTGAATGACTTTCCCAATTTCATTTTGTATGTATCACGATTGGCAAACGGGTTGGTACAGGTTTTGCTTCGAGTCTTAGCCCTTTTTTTTTGTCATGACCTCCTCCGTTATTCAGCAGATGCACCACGTTCAGGTAAGGCTAACTTGGGTGCCAAAGATCTTGGTAAGACACTGTGCTCTTCTACAACATGGGTATCTAATCAAAGGTAACTTGTAATCCAATATGGCCATCTACTTTAGATGACTAAGTTTTTATTATTGCCTAAAACCTGAGTATCAAATGAAGGAATTCATGAACTTAGTTTTCAATAAATATTTTTGTTTTTAATTTACTTATAAAACATTATTTTTTATTTTCGTGGCATAATAGTTATTTATGTTTATTAAAAGAAACATTATGGCTTATATTGTGATGGATTAATAGCTTTTTGGACTTAAATAAGGAAAGTTTTTTAATAAAGGTTCTTTACTTGATAGGTACAAAATGCTGGCTGTACTTATTGCTAAGATTTATCTAGTGATCAATTGCTTTTTGTCCGTGGTGCAGGGACCGTGTGGTTTTAGCCGGTTCGAGTCCGGCACGACATCCGAGGGGATTTCCATACGTTAAAAAAAAACGAGTGAAGCCACGGGGCTCAGTGATTCTATATCTATACTAATATATTAACCTGAAGAGTTTGTTTGTTTGGTTGAACGCGCTAATCTCAGGAACTAATGGTCGAAATTGAACAATTCTTTTTGTGTAGAACACACCATTTATATAGGAAGGCTATAGACTTTATAACATCACGCTACCTAGGAGAGCGGAGCAGTTATCATAAATGTCAACAAATCGGGCAAAATTTCATACATTATTTTAAATGTAATAAGCGACGGGAATAATAAATGTATGCGACAGGGATTCGAAGTAAGTCTTGGGCTGCGGGGATAAGCTAGTAACAATATAATTTCTAATCCCCCTCAGCAGTCAATTTTCCAATTCAATTTCCTTTCACTCCTCTTGGCCAATATTATTCACTATACTACATCTCCATCTACTTCCATCCAATTCCGTTAAAATTACACTCCACTTACTGATACGTGCAAGGCCATATACATGCAAATGTACGCCCAGATGCTCCTCACCGCATCTGGGCTGGTTCGCCATTACTGACCGCATATAGATCCTGTGCTAAATGCGTCTGGAAGTAACTGTTTACCTTTATTGGGAATATGGTTTCATATTTTTATTTTGAGTGAAGTAAATATGTTGAATGTTATGTGAATAATTAAAATTGAATGAATGATATAGAAAAGGGCGTGCTCCGTTGGTTTGATCAAGTCTAAAGAACTCTCCGGAACGATTGCCGAAGAAAAGGTACTTATTGTGCAAATATAGAGGATAGGCGGAGTCAGGGTAGACCAAGTCTTACATATGAAGTTCACGTGAGCAGATTACTCTAAACCAGAAAGATCAAAAGTACTCGGATACACAGACGTGCTTGTATGACACGATTAATGAATCTACAGGAAGCGAAAGAGGTATATATGGGTCGCGAAGCCTGACAATCTGTCCTCTTTGACTACCCCCTCAGAGTAATGGCGTCAAGATAGATAGATAGATAAATACATTGAATGATAAAAGTATAGAATTACATACAAAGATAAAGTTTTATTACTTACCTGAATAATTCTAGACAATAAATGATATCTGTATGGAGTTATTTATATTTCAGAGCAGATATGAACTCGTGATGTGGTAACGCTCTAACCATTGAGCTACCGAAGCTTAAATATAGTTTTATAACAAACCTATTTAGGGTCGTATTACAGAAACTAACTCAAGTCACACATAAACGGAATTTAGCAGATTGACACTTGAGTGCTAAATCTAGACATAAGCATGTGGTTTATTATAGAACTATCCCCATGCTCAGATCGGTGAAAAGTAACCTTGAGTAAATATCCAAATCTCCAATCGCCAGAATACGCATTGGAATGTTGCAAGCCTAAAAACAGTCTGTTTTCTATTACATTTTTATTCCTTACATATTTTGTTTTCATTCCACGCAGTTTACTTTTTGATATTTATGTTTCAAAAGCTTATTTTTTATTTACTTTTTTCATTGAAATGATTTAATCACCTCTGTGATTGCTTTAAAGTATCCTTACTTCAAAATACTAAACAAAAAACTGCCGTAGAGGAAGTCCCGGACTCATAAAATGAACCTTTTCTCTGCGTTAAATGGATCGCGAGTTTAATAAACTTTGCTTGACTGACATTTGATATTATGGTGCCAGTGTTATGTTTACATTGTAAATTAATTGAAATTCTTCTAATTCTGTACATATCTGAAAAAAGAAGAATTTTACGATCGTCTTAAGGAATCTATTACTAGAAATATTGAAATCTTTCAAGAATATTAGGTATACAAAATAAAAAACGATGCCATACAACATCTTGGGCCAATATTTCAGAAAAGTATATTTACTACAAAAACTATCGAAACAGTAAGTGTTGGAGGTTTATGGTCTTATATATTTGTGCAGATATACACCATCTAGTAATTCATGATAACTGTTTAATATTTTATAGATTAGATTCATTCTATTTTTGTTCTAGGCATCCGGAGAGCAGTTGAACCGCTTTGTGGTAAAATTTCAGAGCAAGACAGCGTGATGAACTTACGTGTGAAAGGCAGTACCATATAGCCACTGTCTGTAAAGGTCTTTATCCTGATGCCAATATGGATCCAGATATCTAATGTAACATATGCACTGAATTTAAATACCAGAGACTATTGACACATACCGGGTAATTACCTATTATTTGTTGAAAATATTATAGAGTTTTGTACACTTTGTAACTTTGGTTGCATAGGGTTCGGGGCTCTGTCATAAACAACCTTGAGAGGATAGAAAGATAGAGCTTAAAGTCACATGTAGAACAGAAGCTTTAACACCGTGAATCAAAGTTGTATGTAGGTAATGAGTTTATAAATCAACATTGTAGGACACTTTTCACACAGCGCCATCTAACCCTTTAAGCTTGGGTTATGGGAACTACTCACCTGATAAACATACTTATGTATATCTAAATATATACATTGTTATAGAGCAAACACCCAAACTTCTAAACAAACATTTAGGGATCTCACAAATATTTATTCCAATATGGGACCTTCACATGAGTAGCAGTCACATACACTATCACCTACACCACCGAGCCAGTAAGATACCTGAAGATTTTTTTTTGTTACACTGATATTGTAAGCTGAAACAGATACTGAGTTACGCAACTTTCACTATGGCTGGTCCTCGGATGGGTGACCACTTTGTGGTATTTACATTTGCGAGCGTTTCCGTGCTTCGGAAGGCACGTTAAGCCGTTGGTCCCGGTTGCCAGTAAAATGGCAGTCGTTAAGCCTGGTTGAAGGCCTTATGGGCGGCTTGAAAATTTCAACAGCAGGTAGCCACAACCTGCGTCTGTCTATTTCAACACGGCAATGGGCTCACCACCTATTACGTGGGACAGGAATCCACACGGTGAAAAGTGGGCATATAATATACCTCTGCCACCCCTTCGGGGATAAGGCGTGATGGATATTTATTTGAAACAGATACTGTGGAAATAATAGTATCTCAGAGAACAGAAGTTGAAACTCTTGTCCTTTTGTTATTAATGAAATAGTCGACTGTGACACAAGCGTCCAAAAACTTGCCGAGCCTGTCGTGCACAATATTCACCACAAGAAAGTACCAAAGAATCTGTCATCAAATCATTATCTTAAGAAATAATAATAATAATGATCAATTATTTTTAGGTTCTTTATTTAAATAAAATAAAATAAAATATAATTGTATTGTTTAATATGAATATTTAATTAATATAGTATAAAAAATCATTAAAATAAATATTTTATCTATTGATGATGGTTGTTATAAGTTGTAGTGTACACACCTCTCATTCAAATAAATGTTATTACAGTGATAAAGATAACTCGGTTCAAGATGGGGCTTGAACGAGTGACAATGAAAATATAGTAAATAATTTCAACATGATACCTCAGTGGCATAGAACATTGCCCTGGTTAGACACAGGTTACGGGTCAAACCCCATCCTAAACCAAGACATGTTTCACTTTAATAAAATTATATGAAAGTCAGCATCTACAAATCGTTTTGAAAAATTTATCCAAACCTCTCCTTTATCTATTCCTATTCCTCCTACATATTGAATGATCATGTTCTTATTATATGGAGTACTCTCTTAGGGGGTAAAGTGTATTGGAAGTCAATAGGGATATTAATATAATAGGCACAATAGTGCAGTACAGCACAAGCTACAGTACTATCCTGAAAGGACGCTGTGGCATAAAAAGGATGTCCACGCTGGTATTGCTTTAACAAATGTTCCATCATTTAAGGTATTATCTTGTGTTTAATGTTATGTGTTTGATGGTACATAGCTACACTACTCGTAAGCGACATTGACTCTACAACACAACCGTAATAATGACATTATTTTTTAATATCCACATATCTCATTATTATCATAGGTATTATTTTATTATCACATTTCTATTAAAAGTGTGGTAGTTGAAATAAAAGAATGAAGCAATACGATCCACACTGCCACACAATACAAGATCACACTGTCTTCGGTATTAATATAATACTGAATTAATATCTTTGTAAAGTAATTGTTATTGATTGGTACGGGTCTGCTGTTTGGTAGAATGTGCTGGCACTGAAATAGGGGCGTAAATATGACTCTGCCACCCTTTCGGGGATAAACACGTGAATGATAAGTATGTAATAGTCTATTTATCTTCAAAAATATCAATTTTAGAAAGATAAAGGAGGCCATCTTTTATTTTTGTTAACTAACATCTCTGCTTGAGCGTGGTGTCGACTAAACTTACGAAAACTGCTCGCAAATCTCGAATCAAGTAGCGAATCTGAGCTGAATATGGTTTAAAAATAAAGGATTACTGAAATGACACTTGAGCACTGTTCTATAATATGAATCAAACGTCATTTCACTGTGACAGCTCTCAGGTGATTCTAGATTGACGTTTCACGAATCGAGTAAGGTTCTATAATAAAAGCTCAGCTTGAAACTAGTTCTAAGTAATACTTGAGGCTTGAGTAAGGTTCTATAATACGACCCTTAGAGTAAGTTCAGAGCCATCCTATTAATTTCTTTGCAACTGCGATAACAATTAATAGTAATACATTGATGCTCACAATGTTTGATGACTTGTAGTTTTCTCTATAAATATATTTAGAAGTAAAATTTAAAAGTAAAGTGTTATTGGAAATTATTTTAGTTTAGTGTAGCTGGTGGTCATTTTATTATTTTCAATGTTTCCAGCATTTACTCTTTGACAGTAGATACTAACTGATATTCAAGCTCAAATAATATTAATATATCCAATTACTTTCTTTTCAACCGCCTCAATATAAGTTTTAATTCATTTCGATGCATATACCAATACACTTTAACTTCTCCTGGGACTTTACCGAGTTCGAGCTCGGTGTAAATTATATAGGTCTTGTTAATTGCTGTAGATTCTGGTTTACAGGAGTCACAGTAACGGTTATGTTAGTGGAAAAGACTAAAGAAAAAAATATCAGTCTGCTTGTGACCACGACTGGTGCAACCCAGTCGAAACGTCAAGCTATTTAAGGTAAATAGCATAATCGCGTTAATACCTGTATTTTACACTTATTTTAATATTGCAACGCGAAAGTTAAAAAAATATCAGTTATAAATGATGATTAATTGGATAAAGATCAATACGGCTTAGCTGTTAAGTCATTTGATATAACACGAATTCTTACAGAAATAATTCTATCCTTATATTCGCAAAACGAATTTGACAATCGAAAACACAAATTTGCAACCAAAATCAAACGCTACTTCAGCCAGATAAAATGGGGATTACGTGTACCGAATCGTGGTAATTTTGGTAACAGAATTGGGGTGGCTATCGCTGGGACGCCACCATGCGGGCTGTCCGATATTCCAATGATACGGCTACAAGCATTCGAGGAGCATTTGAATTGGAGATTTCACTTAAATGGTATGAATTATTTTACCTGTCATTTTATGTGTTTACGTGATATTTTCCAAATGATCAACGTGCGGCTATAGTGGGACACTCCCACGATTAAGTGTGCTGATCCTTCCGCCCGGGGTGCCCGGCGATAGAGAGACAGGAGGGACCGAGTGGTTTGTGTCTCAAACCGACTAAAGATCCGAGGGGATTTCCACACGAAAAAAAAGCTGTGAACCACGGTTCTGACTGTTTACATATTACTTTGTTGTCTATTAACTAGCCATTGGACGGCAGCGCATTTTTTTTAGCATTTATAATTGCTGTTCCGCTCTCTTGTATAGTATTGTGATGAGATCCTTTGTATAGTATTGAGATTTACGGACAACCGAAGACTAAGAGAACTTTGCAATTTTGACAAGTAGTTCCTAATATTGAAGCGCTCGTGGCCCTGCGGTCTCAGTGTTCGGTAAACGATTACAGAGTTACGCAACTTTCACTATGGCTGGTCGTCGGATGGGTGACCACTTTGTGGCATTTACATTTGCGAGCGTTTCCGTGCTTCGGAAGGCACGTTAAGCCGTTGGTCCCGGTTGCCAGTAAAATGGCAGTCGTTAAGCTTGGTTGAAGGCCTTATAGGCGGCTTAAAAAATTTTCAACAGTAGGTAGCCACAGCCTGCGTCTGTCTATTTCAACACGGCAATGGGCTCACCACCTATTACGTGGGACAGGAATCCACACGGTGAAAAGTGGGCATATAATATGCCTCTGCCACCCCTTCGGGGATAAGGCGTGATGGATATTTATTTTAATATTATAGCGGTCTACCAAACAATTACCATTGAATGCCACCTAATTGCTGGTGAGTTTACTGGCGCTTAAAATCACGTAAATTCAAGTTATAGCTACCTGCTGCAGAAAGATTTCAAGCTCATAAGACTTTCAACTTCAAATTGGCAGCCAGGACCAAACGAAATACGAAACCGTTCGTAAAAGAAAATGCTACATAACGTCACTATATCATCCATACATATCATAAGGCAGTGGTTGTTTACAGAAAATTTGAACACAGTCACAAATTAATTTAATTAACTAAATAAAACTCCGTTCAACTTATATGCAAGTAACTTGCGTATCTGAACGCAGTATCACACTGTAACAACACGTTATCTAGGCAAGCGGTCAAGCGTTCACACTGGAATGAATTTCCAGTGGTAGCTCGAGTTTAGACGCTCTCCTAACAACAGTGTATTTTTGATGCGAAACATTTGAATGAAAATTGTTATATAGTAGTTTTGTTTATGAAATGTTAAAAGCTCTTGATCAAAGTATTATGCTATGCTATAATGATAAACAAAATAAATCAACTAGTAAATTGTCAAATAATCACTTGTTATCACTAAGTAAATAATTTTACTCACGGACATTTTTTTTCCATTGCCCCGTTTGGCCCAAAGTTAGCTAATATAAGCTTGTGTTATGGGATCAAGACTGATAAACATACATATTCATTTCTAAATACATATTACCCAAACTCCGAAACAAACATTTGTGGATCACACAAATATTTGTTCCGATTCAGGTATTGAACCCGAGACCTAAGACACGGCAGTCACATACACTACCACTGCGCCACCGAGGCAGTTTCACGTGTTTAAATAATAATAAATAAAAAAGTCTTTATTTTGCATAGACCATTTCAACGGCGCTGCAAAATGTCATACACTAAAACTAAACAAAAAAATTGTATATTTAAAGTGACCATCATCATCCGAGCGTCTGTCCCAGTTGCGTCTCGCGACGCCCGGGGTCCGCTTTCCTACATTTTCTCCTCCACTTCGCACGGTCGTCGGCATCCCCTGTGGTGAGACCATTGGCACGCATGTCATCCCTTACGACGTCAAGCCAGCACTTCTTGGGTCTTCCCCTCTTACCGGGACCCGGCGGGGCTGACATGGCCAGACATTTGTTACCTACGTAGCCCGGCGGTTGCCGCAAGACGTGACCATACCAACGAAGGCGACACTCTTGCAACTTGTCTGCAATGTCACGGACGTGAAGGCTGCCGCGGATGCGAGAGTTCCTCACGCGGTCCATCCGCGTGACTCCACACATCCACCGCAGCATCTTCATTTCCGTGACACGCAGCTCCTGCTTGTGTCGCTCCAATATCGGCCACGTCTCACTGCCATGTAAAAGGACAGGTCTAATAATGGTTTTGTAGACCTGTCCCTTCAACCGGATCGGCATTTTAGGGTCACAAATGACACCGGTCATCTCCCGCCATTTGGCCCACGCGGCAGCAATTCGTGACTTGACATCGCAATCGATGTCACTGGACGTGTGAAAAACAGATCCCAAGTATTTAACCTGGTCCGTGCGCTCGACCAAATCACCGCCTATGCGGACGGATGTGGAATCTGTCGAGTTTAGTGCCAAGTACTCGGTCTTCGCCACATTTAGTTTCAGACCGCCGTTCTCAAGCGTCTCCTTCCACGCCTTTACACGTCGCACCAATCTGCCCCTGTCCGCGTCTGCCAGCGCAATATCGTCAGCATACATGAGCAACCATGGAGGCTGCTCATGCGGGTTTCTGATGCTGTCCGACAATTCGTCTAATATTACACTGAACAGAAGCGGACTAAGGACAGAACCCTGGTGTACCCCGACGGTGATGGGGAAGGGTTTCGTGTCGCCAACAGCAGTCCGAACCATTGAGTCGGAGTCACAGTACATGTCCCGGATAGTGTCAATATAGACCTCTGGAACCCCTTTGGACCGCAGTGCCCACCAGATCATCGCACGAGGAACACAGTCGAAGGCCTTCTGCATATCTAGAAACAAACAGTGCAGAGGCGTGTTCTTCGACCTGTATTTCTCTGCGACAACCCTCAGGGCAAAAACAGGGTCCGTGGTCCCATGACCAGGGCGAAACCCATATTGACACTCCGAGAGAGTACACTCCTGCCGGATCCGAGAGTCTATAATCCTCTCGAAGATCTTCATGGTGTGGGACATCACCTTAATACCGCGGTAGCTCCCGCACTCCTGCACTGACCCCTTACCTTTGAAGACTGGAGTAATAATACTCAGTCTCCATTGGTTTGGGATCTGCCCGCTGAGGAGTATGCGGTTAAAAAGGTTTACTAAGATGCCCACACCGCGAGGACCCATCGCCTTCCAGGCTTCGATGGGGACTCCATCGGGTCCGACAGCTTTCCGATTCTTCATGCGGCGAAGCGCAGTCAGGACTTCTCCAGGCGTTACCGGTGGCACTAGTCCCTGATTCGGAGGGAGGTCCGGAGGCTGCACCTCTTTATGCTGCTTATTAAGCAGCTCGTGGAAGTACGAGCGCCATCTCTCCTTTACCGCGAGGTCTTCGCTTAACAGGTTGCCCTCAGGGTCTTTTACACAGCGACACTTGGATATATCGAGTGCCGCTTTGACCCTGGAGCGCGCCAGCTTATAGATGAGCTTCTGCCCCTCAGACGATTCCAGCTTATCATACAAAGGTTGTAAGTGGTCTCGTCTGGCTCTGGCTACAGCTCTCTTTGTGGCGCGCTTGGCAGCCCTGTACGCGTCGCGGTCTTCGGGAGATCCGGTCGCTTGCCACTTTTTAAAGAGGGCTTTCTTCTCCCTGGTCTCCCTCAGGACTGCGTCGTTCCACCACCAAGTTTCCTTGTCACATTTGCGTCCACCCTTAGACTCACCGAGCACCACCTTCGCCGCTCCAAGGATGGCCGCCTGAACTTTGTCCCAGTAATCTTGAACTGGTTCGCCTTCAGTGTCGGTGCACTTGTCACCGACAGCTGAGACGAACTCCTGGGACCTAGTATCATCAAGCAGCCACCATCTGATGCGGCGCTGGCACCGCTCGATGCGTTTGCCTTTAGGCTTCACGCAGAGGTCCATGACAAGGAGACGGTGTTGTGCAGTAAGACTCTCACCGGGTATATTTAAAGTGACCAAGATGAAGTAATAATGAACAACGCTTAGGAACGTTATTATCCTTCCTAATAAATATGTTATTATCCTATTAAATTATGGTAAACCAAATTTCACTTCACTTTTTATAGGTAAACCTAATCCTTCTTAAAAATAAGTCATTTTCCTTGTATTCCTAGATATTATCTTCTACTATGACTCCAAATGAAATCATAATGAAAATTAGAAAGTTTCAAAGATGCTTCGTTCCATTGTGTTTTTTGATTTTACAATTCTAGTGCACGGTATCGTTTAAGAATCCACCCTTTTTACGTACAACTAAAACACTTGATTATACACTAGTTCTGAAAACTGAAACCATTGAATAGCGTTGGCGTAAATCGCTATACCCGCCAAAAAAACTTAATTTGAATTAGTAATATTATTATTAGTTAATAAATAAATAATACCTAAAATAATAATAATAAACTTGTATGTAAAGGGTATCAAAATCGTCAGGGTATCAAGTAAATGTCACTTACACCTAATGACCAATGAATAATTTAAGGTAAGTCTAATGGATTTTCCGTGGTAATATAGTAAAAGCAACAAAGCTGCCTAACAGTCATAGAAAGTAGACTCTGGGTTGAAAGTGGAAATTTCAAAGGGTGTTTATTTTAGGCATAAAGAGAGAGAGAGAGAGAGAGAGAGAGATATGGAGAGCGGGATGATGATACTGCATAATATAACCAGAGAATTGTAACCACAATTTCAGGTTTGCGTATTGTTTACCAAAATTACCAAGACGTCTCCAGAATCTGATTACTGTGCGTTTGCTGACGTGTTAGCAACATCATGATTTATGTACACACAATCAGAACCAGTCGCGACGTGACATGCTCTGATAACACAGTCATGCAATTTCATGATGTCAAGTAGATTTGGGCTGTTTCTATGGAATTGGAGATTTTTTTTCCAATTTACATACCAAATATATTTTGTTTAAACAGTTTCTACTGTACCTTAATTATATACCATTTTAATAAATAAATATGCCTATTAATAATTTATTTTTTACAATTGGGAAATCCATTACGTAAATCAACTTAGACTAAATACATTCACAAATAAATAGGTACCTAAGTATGTATAGAAGATATTGTTGTAAATGAAACATTATCTAAACAAGAAAAATAATAAAAAGCCAAGTTGAAGCTCTTATGGGCGGCTTGAAAAATTTCAACAAGGGATAGCCACAACCTGCTTCTATTTCATCAAAGCAATGAGCTCACCACCTATTACGCGGGACTGGAATAGCACACGGTAAAAAGCGGGTGTATAATCTTTGCCATCCCTTCGGGAATAATACGTGATTAATCTAAACAAGAAAAGAAAAAGAAGATTGGGACTGAATAAAGCTCTTGCATTTAGAAAAGGTTACAAACTGGTACTATCGATTAGTTTGGAAATAAATGGAAAAATGAGTATTAAGTACGTAAGTAATACTTTAGTGTACACCAAGAATACAAATAAAATGTGTGTGTGTGTGCGTGTGTACCTGAGTACACAGGTAAGAAGTGAAACTTCTTTACGACATTTTTTTCAGCTATAAAATTTCTCTTATAAGTCGATAAAGAAGGATCGCTTCAAAATACAGAAATAGATTGCAATTAACGTGTGATACAGTTTGAGAAACTAGAAAAATATCCTGTTGATCATTCTTACTCTTGTGAATACGATCAAATATATTTCAAAATAGATATTTCAGACAAAGAGCATCAAATACCTAAAGAAAGTGCACTTCAGTGCAAACAAAGGCAAATATAAACAAGAATATAGGACTATTTCCACTGGCAAACCTGATCCTAATATAGTGACTACTACAAACCAGGATATACAGCAATGACTATACCTATAAAAGTTACATCGAGCTCAAACACGATAATTTTTCAGTGTTTTGTTAGAGTTTTTTAATCATCCCATCGGGGAAAATGGTGTGACGTTTGTACGTTTGAAAAGAAAATTTAATCAAGGTAATGAAACAATTTTAAAACTAAATATTTAAAATTTAATGTGGAAAAAAATTTCAGTCACGAGCTGGACTTGAACCAGCATCTTCTGGTTTAACGCGACGCTGGTTTGAGTCCAGACCGTGACTGAAAAAAAAATCCACTTTAAAATTTAAATTTATAAAATGTTAGCATATTAATTGCTCTTCAAAATTGTTTCTAAAGCATAATGTACTGCACAAACATTCACAGAAAATGCGGACAATTTTCCGGTGTAATATCCCAACATGAATTTTTGACTAAGGTGACTATCGTCCAGGACACAAAGCCGTCCCGCTAATTGGAAACTGTGCACGACCAATATTATTTGACCAATTTACTAAATATTTGTTAATATCTAATCTGTCGTGGTCGCGGTGGTAGCCTAAGGAACTATTATTTCAAGTTTTACCCCGGGGCGTCCATTGCTAGAAGGATTGGTAGAGATCGTGTGTTTTAACAAGTTCTACTACGGCATTCCCAAACATACAAAATACTAGTGGTTCTGTGAACCGTAGACTTCGGAGCATATAGAGGAAAAAGGCTAAAAATTTTTTAGGGTAATTATTATTAGTAGAGAGCATGCATGGCTTTCCCGTTGCGCATCCCTGAGGTACCATGTACATTTTTTCTAGTGGATATAAAATAAAAATCGCTTTGCTCAGCAACACACTTCAAGCCTATATCACCCCATACCGTTTTGAGCACTCTTGCCAACCACTACGAGACCATTTCCCCTTCCCTTCCCCCATTTCCCCCCGATCGAAAAACCCCCTCGCTAAAAGTTTTTGGCTATATCAAGAATTGTCCATGGCAAGTTGCATGCAAATCCGATGAAAAATGCGACCTGTAGACTGAATGGACGGACGTGTGGTCGGATATCGACAGCATTTTTCCCGTACCAGTGGAGTTAAAACGGAGACTTTCGTTGGCTCGCTTCGCTCGCCTCCTCAGTCAATAAAGTTAAAATATCTATATCATATCTTGGCTGTTTCTGTAAGAATGTAGTTCAATAGTGTACTACAGTAATAAATAACTTTTATACAGAACAATATCTTTAAGTGGGAGAATAAGGGCAAATAGAAATTACAGCAGATACGTAAAAGAAAGTTGTGTTAGCAATCATAAGTTCTTTTACGTGAACGCAGCTGTTAAAAGGTCACATTTTTTGTGTTTGAATTACATCTTTGCAAATTTTTATAGTCTACGTTAACCAGTTTCAATAAGGTAGGTTTTCTGGTTTTTGCTTCAGGTGTCTTCGCTAAGAATATAATTGGATGCCTGAATCTACACTTTAACATAACGTGAGTACAGTAGTTATAACTATATTTTTTTATTAAAATGATCTGAGTAAAAATAGATCTAATTTTTTTAATACTAGCTGACTGGGTAGCTGTATTTCGAACTCCCGTTGCACACATTTAATTCTTTCATTTAAAAGAAATACAATAATGTATGAAAATTTGCCCGATTTGTAAACATTTATGATTACTACTCCGATGATATAGCCTAAACTCTTCCTCGATAAATGGGCTTTCCTAAACAGAAAAAATCAAGAATCAGTAGTTTCTGAGATTAGTGCGTTTAACAAAACGAAGAAATTCTTCAGTTTTACAGATTATATATATAGTTTATGCGAACCTTCTCAGAGATAGACAGGCATGAGCCTAGGAAAAATGAAAGCCAATTTCTGTACATGAATCCATGAAAGTACAAAGGTATTTTTACACATTCAACCCCAACACCTTATTTGATCCAATTGAACAGAGCTCGGAATATAGAATATTTTAATACGGAACCCATTTCTATGCACTATAGTGTCAAAGGGAAATAGGATGACCCACTTTTCGTTGCACAAAAGACTCTATTAGGTTCGGTACAGAAATACTTTCCAAATTTGGTTTCGTTTGAAAATTAAATTAGTTTTTTTAAACGTGTCTCATTTATTGTTACTCCTAGTCACCCGTTGTATTCATTCAAACATACTTATGACATTTCATTTTTAACATTAAATTAAAACATGTATTTAAAAAACAATTGTTGCAGTTTTTTCGATATTAAACTTTAAATATTTATCCGTTCGCATAATTTTCATTAAATAGGGTACTAAGGTTTATTTGTTTATATGCTCACTACGAATGTAAAAATAACAGTAATAAGCAAGATACATCAAAACGTAATTGTGCAATGGAAAGTACTGCTTAGTTCTATAAATAATATCTACTAGAGGATAGACGAAAGGAGAACGTGAAGGAGTAGGAGAAGTACAAATAAAAGTGGGTAAGTAAGCAAGCAAAATAAACACTATTCTTTTTCTCTAAAAACTATCTTTTCCACGAACTAACTACAAAAATGCCGATAGAAGAAAATGTTCATTTCATTATAGGACTAACTAGTTAGTTAGCTAATAATATGAACTTCAGGCACGCACATTGTAAGTTTTTTTTTTATACCATTATAAAGATAATATAATAATAATAATAATGAATATTGTTTGCCATTTTTTGCACAGCGCCGTCTAGCCCAAAGTAAGCTAATAAAAGCTTGTGTTATGGGATCTTTACAACTGATATATTTCTAACATAAGAAACATCCAAACTCCAAAACAAACATTTGTGGATCACACAAATATGTTTTCCGACCTGGCAATTGAACCCGGGACCTCAGTCGCGGCAGTCGCATGCACTACTACTGCGCCACCAAGGCAATCAGTATATATTATATTGTGTATCAGTGTAATTTTAATTTTAACATTTTGTGCGTGTCAAATAAATTATTCAATCTTTCATTTATTTATTCATTCAACTAAAAATAAGGAAAAAATATAACTAACTAACTATCTTCACGCTGTATCCCTGACGGGGTAGTCAGAGAGGACAGATCGCCAGGCTTCGCGATCCATGCATACTTCTTTCGCTTCTTCGAGATTCATCAATCGCTTCATACACGCACGTCTGGGTATCCGAGTACTTTTGACCTTTCCGTTTTTGAGCAATCTGCTCACGTGGTCTTCATATGTAAGTCTCGGCCTACCCTGACTCCTTCTACCCTCTACTTTTGAACAATATATATTCTTCGTCAATCGTTCCTCACTCATTCGTTGGACTTGTCCAAACCAACGGAGCACGCCCTTTTCCAGCTTAACGCTGACACTTTCATTCAAACCTGCCATATTGCGTATCACTTCGTTACGTATTCGGTCGGCCAAGGTAACGCCGCACAATTTTCAAAGTGATCGCATCTCCACAGCATTCAATTTACTTTCATGCATCTGCTGACATACCCAGGTTTCACTACCGTAAAGCAAAGTTGGCACTAGCACTGCGTTATGAATCGCCATTCGTGCTTCTTTTACAATGCTTTGTCGCTTTACTAACTGGGACAAAGCACCGTTAACCTTGTTTCCCGCAGCTACTCGCCGTTCTACATCCGAATCACATCTTCCATCCGCGCTGAACATACTTCCTAAATACACAATTTCATTCACTTGCTCTAGACGTTCCTGGTTTACCCTAATCTCGCATTTAGTTCTTACGTCACCTCTTTCAAATACTAGAACCTTAGTTTTACTTGCATTCAAGCGAAAACCCTTACTTTCACACCCCTCTTTCATATTAGTGACTAATGCCTGAAGGTAGGCTTCTGATGAGGCCATGAGCACCGCATTATCAGCGTACAGCAGACAGTTTACTGTAAAGTCACCCAAATTCACACCCATATTAAAATCTTTCAACTTCTGCAGGCAACTGTCCAGATACACTATGAACAGCCAGGCGGACATGACACATTCCTGTTTGACGCCTGTACAGACGTCAAAAAGAGGTGACACATCCCCCCCCCCCCCCCCCCTACTCGCACGCAAGCCTTACAGTCCCTATAAAGCGACTGTATTGCCCGCAGTAGCGAGCCGTCTACACCATATCCGGGCAGCAAGTCCCACAGCGTTTCTCTCACAACGTTATCAAATGCTTTCTCTAGATCCACAAAAGCGCAGAAAACCTTCTGGCTAAGAGCCAGAAACTTTTCCGCGATCATGCGGAGAGAAAACACCTGATCCATGCAACCTCTTCCACGTCGGAATCCGCATTGAGCCTCCCATAAATACCTTTCAGACTTTTCTTGCATTCGTGCCGCTAAGCTGACCAAGCTGATCGCCCTGTAGCTGGAGCTACAGGAGGAAAAAATATGGGAAACGAAATAAATGAAAGACTAAGCTGTATAGCCCGAGGTTCTTTGTTAATTTGAGTATTTTTAAAAGAGTTCAAGAGGTAGGTAGCTTCGAGAAAAGTTTCTCTAAAGAAAGCTATATTTAGAAAGAAATTGATGTTGTTTATCAATCAAAATTGTCCTCGAAGGGGTGGCTGAGGCGTATAAGACACCCATATTCATGTCCTATGCAATAGAACGTGAACCCATTCCCGTATTGAAATAGACAGACGCAAGTTATGGCTACCTGCTGTTCAAATTTTCAAGCCGTGTTACGTTTCAAAGTAAGCAACTTTCACTGTGGGTGGTAACGGATGGGTGACTGCTTTGTTGTAACAGATGGGTGACACAGTGGTCGTTTATAGAAATACTAAGTCGGAGGGGGCATGAGATTTCTTATAATCCAGTTTTGAGTTATTTGTACATAACCTCCGTTACTTCTAAATAACTTGGCTTTATAATGATGAACATCGGTTCAGTAGTTTCAGAGTCTATAGACTTCGAATAAATCTTTCCTCTTTATAATTAGTATAGATAACATCTAAAGTTGTGTGTAGGCTGAATTTAAAGAAGCGCTCGTGGCCCCCGAAACGTGGGCATATAATATGCCTCTGCCACCCCTTCGGGGATAAGGCGTGATAGATAAATAATATTAATAAATAAATAAATAAAAACAAATAATAACTGAACAAAAAAAAATAAAAAAAACAAAAAATAAATAATAATAAATACTAATAATAATAATAAATAATAATAATAAATAATAATAATAATAATAAATAAACAAATAATAAATAATAACTGGCAACACTATAGCAACATCATGTTATTTTTTCTTGTATCTTGGATTTTTTATTTTAATTAAAATAATGGTGAAAATTATATGAAAATATTATTCAGATTACAATGGCATTTAAGATAAATATAAAGAACAATAATAAATATTATCAAACTCAACATTTCTACAAATATTTTAAAATCAAGAAATCAATGGTTATGACAGCGAATGTCATTGAGAAAATAAACATGAAACTATATAAGAAGATACCTAATAAATTAACTAATGTTGACTAGAGCCAGGAGACGTATAGCACAAATAACACCAGCGGACTCGTCACTTTATTCCGCCTCTCCTCCATGCACAAGTGAAGTAGTCGCACAGGGAATAGAAGAGGCGTCGAGCGTAACATCCAGTGACGAGTATTTTTCCCCACCGACGTCGCCAAGACCTGTACATCGGTTGGAAAGACGCCGCCCGCCGTCTAGCTTGGGACCCAGAGGCCCACCGGCCACAAACAGGGCCCCCGCTTCCGGTGGTGATGTGCACCGCATGCGATGGACTAATTCGATGAATGAGACTGTCATGCGGGCATATTATACGGCTACAAAGGGAGGAACTATCCGCACTGCGTATCGTGAACGTATGCTGCACTTGTTTCGCGAACTTGAACCATCTGTCAACGTTTCAGCTCAAAGATTATCGGACCAAGTGCGTGCTATCCAGCGTAATCAGATGTTGGATAGCAGCGTACTTGAGAGACTACGCTTAGAATGTCAACAGAATAACGATGTTATCTACGACCAACCGTTAAGGTCACAAGACCAAGTAAGTATTCCTATTAATCTAGAGTTTCATGAAAATACGGAAGTAGATGACATGGTTGTATCTGTAGACACTGAGTACAATGAGGAGATAAAGGTAGCTTTGAAGCGTGCGATTGAGGAATATCGGTCTATGCCCATTGAAATTAGGCCACGTCTACCTCGGTTACCCATGCATAAGAAAAACTTGGCACTGGTGAGTACTATTGATACACTATTGCCTATGTATTTAGACAATAGTGAAACTCTTGATGGTATTCATTCAATCCTATACTGTGCTGCTGTGGCAACATGTCGTCTAGCGGGGGTTTCATTTATGATGGAAAACGATAATACGCGACATAGACCAGTTGTCCCAGAGTGGCAGTGTAGGATTGAACGACGTATTGCTGAGACAAGAGTACTCATCAGCAAGTTATCCTGCTTCAGATCGGGTAATACTCGACCGAGGGTGATGCGCTTTGTGAACCGAGCATTTTCAGGAACGGGTATCAGCTCCAATGAATATGTGAGTCGGGTCACAGAGCGCATTGACTTCCTGAAGCAAAAAGTCTATGCATGGGCACATCGAATACGTAGATATAAAAAACGCGTAGACCGGTATACCATTAATCGCAGATTCGAGAGCGATCAGAGATGGGTTTATAGAAATTGGGAACGATTAGATAAAGGTGTGAGTGCCGGACCCCTACCGGATTTTGATGACACAAACACATTTTGGCAAAGCATCTGGTCGGTGCCCGTCAGTCACACCGAGGGTGATTGGATGAGTGATGTCAAGCGAGCATGTGAAGATATAACGGAAATGGAAAAAGTCACAATTGACAGTTCTGATATAGCTAGTGCAGTGCGTCCGTTATCTAATTGGAAATCTCCAGGACCGGACGGACTGCACACTTTTTGGCTTAAATGGTTACGTAGTTCACATGCTCGACTGGCATCACGTTTTCAATCTGCTCTTGAATCTGGGTCATTACCAATTTTTATGACAACTGGTGTGACCCATCTGCTCCATAAATCAGGAAGTACTTCAAACCCCAGTAATTATAGACCAATCACGTGTTTGCCGTCGATCTATAAAATACTTACATCCATTCTGAGACATAAATTAAATAAACATATTAATGAAAACAAAATTATGAGTACCTATCAGAATGGATGTAGAAGTGGGGCTCGAGGTACTAAGGAGCTTCTCCTCATTGATATGGCCATTAGTCAACAAGTTCGTCGTAACCATAAGGATATCTCAACATGTTGGATAGATTATAAAGGCATTTGACTCTGTACCTCACACATGGCTCTTGAGGGTGCTAGAGTTGTACAAAGTTGATACAACTCTATGCACCTTTTAAAAGTCATGTATGAGGCAATGGAGGACCCTTCTTACCTTTCCAGGACGCAGGGATGCCTGTGGTAACGGCGAACCGATTAGGATCCAGCGGGGTATCTTTCAAGGTGACAGTTTGAGTCCCCTTTGGTTTTGCTTAGCACTGAACCCTCTTAGTACACTACTAGAGAGTTCAGGGCTGGGTTATAGATTACGAAGAGGAGGTCAGGTTATATCTCATTTGCTTTACATGGATGACTTAAAGCTCTTGGCCACAAATAGTTCTCATCTGGTTGATTTACTAAAGGTAACTGAAAACTTTAGTAATTCAATCGAGATGGAATTCGGTGTGGAAAAATGTGCAGTAATGCATGTTAAGCGAGGACGGATAGTGGAATCAGAAGGTATTCAACTTTCTGATTCCATTCATCTGACATCACTTCTCGTATCTGACACCTATAAGTACCTGGGTATGTCACAGGCGTTAGGCATTAATTAAGCTGACATGAAACAGTCGTTACGAGAGCGTTTCCTTGGTCGCTTGAGAAAAGTCTTAAATAGTCTTTTGTCAGGAGGCAATAAGGTGCGTGCTTATAATGGCTGGGTCATGCCACTTTTGATGTACTCCTTTGGCATACTCAAGTGGACTCAAACTGAGCTCGATGCCTTAGATAGGAGAGTCCGTACATTGTTGACATCATATCGAATGCATCATCCACGTTCTTCGGTTATGAGGATGTACATCCCGCGGAAATGTGGTGGTCGAGGCTTCTTGAATGCTAAAACCCTACATAACCGAGAAGTGTGCACCCTTAGAGATTACTTTTTACACATGAATGTGGATATGCATCGGGATGTTGTCAAAGTGGATACTGGGCTCACCCCGCTATCCTTGGCTAAAGAGAACTGGCGCAAACCAGCTATACTTAGTGTTGGTGACCGGCAGGAGATATGGAGGAGCAAGGAGCTTCATGGTAGGTTTTATAAGGTTCTTCATGGACCTGATGCGGACCTTATAGCCTCTGTGGCCTGGCTACGATTCGGTAATCTCTTTGGAGAGACCGAGGGTTTTGTCTATGCAATTGCAGATGAAGTTATCATGACGAACAACTACCGGAAATATATACTGAGGGACGGTACGGTTGATGTATGTCGAGCGTGTCATCTGCCAGGCGAGTCCCTTAGGCATATAATCTCTGGTTGTTCTCGTCTTGCTAACGGCGAGTATTTGCATAGACACAATCTAGTAGCCAGGATCATACATCAGCAACTTGCTCTGAAATACCGCCTGGTGGATACTGAGGTCCCTTATTACAGGTATGTAGCTGAGTCAGTTCTTGAAAATGGTCATATCACATTGTACTGGGATCGATCTATTATTACAGACAGGACTGTTGTAGCCAACAAACCTGATATTGTGGTCATAGATCGATCTGAGCGGCGAGCAATGATTATTGATATCACAATCCCTCATGACGAGAATCTCGTGAAAGCTGAGAATGATAAAAAAATAAAATATCTGGACTTAGCACGCGAGATTGTCGACATGTGGGAAATTGATTCGGCAATCATTATTCCTATAGTCATCTCCGTTAATGGTCTTATAGCTAAGAGCCTCGACCAATACCTAAAGAGACTAGCGTTGGGCAGCTGGATCAAGGGCGTGATGCAAAAAGCAGTACTACTTGACACGGCTCGCATTGTGCGGAGGTTCTTATCTTTGGAGCCCTAACCACCGGTAGCTTGGTCCCTGTACCCGATGCCGGTGGGACACTATTTTTATATTTTTAAATGTATTTTTTTTAATAATATGTATATTTAAAAATGTAAATAATATGTTAGTTGTCTAAATAAAGAGAATAAATAATAATAACATCCAAAGTAAAATCAAAATAAAAATCCTCATTAAGTACATAAAGATTACTCTGATATTACATATTTAACTTACGATCGCCTTCTTCAGGGACAGCTAGGTACTCTAACCCCCAAGGTCAAGAAACTAGTCAATCTAATAAAATTAAATGTTAGTAAAACACTTTCCAGCGAAAATACGGATAAAATATTAATGTTGCCATCAATTCAGCGAGTTTCACCTATCGGATGAGTTAAAAATTTAAAACCAATGCCATTTGGAGTGTTGCCAACCGAGAAACGTTGTGTGTAGGCTGAATTTAATGTGCGCCGGTAAAAAGTGATGGAAAATCTGCTTGACTTGGATTTTGTTATCTTTGTACATAAGTAGGATGGGTGGGAAGCCTTAAACGTTTCGATGTATATTTATATAGTATTTTCTTCTGCAAGGAATTTTTTAAGGAGACCGTTTTATAATATGTATCTACTAAAAAGCTATATTAAAGTCTTATAGGTGAAATAATGTCCCTATTAATAAGTTATCTGTCACACCTTTAAATTGTTCTCGAAGTCATACTATACGCTCAAATTTCACAGTATAGGTACATTTTTGGTCCCACTTAGTACGTAATAATACGCCGCGGGGGTTAATTAGTCTAATATAATTTATTAACTGAGGAGTTTTAGATGAAGAATCGTGCGTGAACAGTACACATTATATAATGCCATAAGGCAAAACCGGTCAGTTCGTGTTATAATAAGAAACACCAAAGCCACTTGTACTATATATTCCACTGATATGTACTAGTGAATTTGGTTAATTTTAATGTATTACAACCATTTCAAATCTCATATCCCTGTACGTGACTGCGCGACCAAAGTGATGAAACCTGCTAGCGGTACACCAGATGACTCACGGAAGATGCAAACGAACGTATGCTCCCTTAAGAGGTAGCGCGGGAGGTCAGACGGCAGTCGGTCTTAACAAGATCGAAAAACAAAAGCAAATCATAGCTGCTCCTTTGCAACCAAATAAAAGCGGACTACAGACTCCAAATCGAAGTAAGGCTTGGCAGCAACCGAGAATATACTAAGAAGAAGAGAGAGACTTTCCTTTTAAAATAATATATTCGGATTACACTAAGTATTTATTGATGAGGCCGATGGAGCAAATGAAATCTGGAGTGGAGACCGCGAGTCGACAAACGTACGGTGAGACGAACCTCTTCCAGATGGACCGACAACCTGGGAAAGGTCGCAGGGAGGGAATGGATGCGGAAGGTGCAGGACCGTATTGTGGCGTAAATTCGGACTGGCCTACGTCCAGCTGTGGACTGCTATAGGCTGATTTGATTTGATTTTGATTTGATGTATTTATTGTGGGCAGGAATCACACTCACTTTCGCAATACACACAATTGGAACAACGTAACAGCTACTGTTAATTTATTTATCTGCCTGCTCAGCCTACATTTGAAATATGATAAACATATTTTTTCAGCTCAAACGCCAAGTAGCACTTTTGCACAACAAAAATAATGTTATTCAAATATATTACGAAAGATCCCTCCATGCCTTCGTTGAGGAAAAAAATTATGCTAAAATATAACACATCCGAAAATTGCGTGTCAAAAACATATTTTTGAAGTATATTACTTGTGAAAAGGTGTCGACCCATCGAGATCCTTTAAAATGCAATGAATTTACGTACATCAGTCTTCGTATGAATTCCCCCTTTTTTGCATGTTATATAAATATGTATTAAAGCCTTTTAGGCTTCGCTCTTTCAGCAAAAACGTACTTTAATATTATGAGATTTTCAGTTGATGAGATGAGATGTATTAGGCCACTTTCATTCTCTGACGAATAATTTCGTAACATCTTTCGTATTACATCAATAGTATGAAGTTCTTCAAAAGGGGTCTTGGAAGATTTTTAGAGGGTCAGCAGCGTGAGTGCTGCACCTCTGGTGTTGGAAACGTCCATAAGCTACAGTGACCACCTTCCATCAGTGGGCCGTATTATATTACGTGAGCCTAAGATAAAGAACAACTTTTTTACACTATTGTGGTGTAAAAAACCACCACACACCACAATAGTGTAAAAAAGATGACAGCAGTTTCTAACTTAAGATTTTTACAATTTAGTAGATTTTGTGGAATCAAGGAATTAGGTTAAACTTTGTGCTGAGCTTGATTGAAGTAACAATAGTAGGTGTTAGAGTTCCTCGCAATCCTCCGATAAGGTGCTTAGAACAGTTGTCCTACATGGAAGCCGCTTTTTCATGTTTATTTTTAGTTTTCTATAAAAATGTTTTAAAAGTTTTCTCAGTACAAATTTTTCAAAGTATAAGTCTTTCATAATAATCTGCAATGTCGTGACACACTGCTACAATAGTCCCGAAACTAAGCGGCAGGTATTATCTATCAATTTTAAATAAATATTATTTGAGCCTTTATATGACTCAGTGGTCTACTACAGATCTTCAACGGCGGTAAGAATATAGCATCTGAAAAGTATTAAAAGCCATCTCTATAATAACCACCCTTTTATCTGAATTCAAGCAGATATACCCGTGAAATATTGACGCCGTGCTTCGAATGTAAAGCTGTGCTCTAACATTACCATATCGTTTGACGGCTCAAAGCCAATTTTATTGGTTCGCTTATCAAAAGGACGCAATGGAATTTAAACAGCCCATTAAGATCAATTGGTTTTCGAAGAGTTATGATTTTGAATAAAAAAAAATTGAAGTCAATGAATTTCTAATAAGTGGAAGACAGAAAATTTTCTCACATCCTCTTGCTCGTTCCTAATAAAAAAGAAAGTAACAATAGTACCGCATGGGAAGTTTACGTCAAATTTTATGCGAAAAGCGATTACGCGACCTGTCAGTTACCTACTGTGTACTTCACATACATGACATATTGTCACGACTTTATCAGAGGCATACTATATGCCCAAATTTCACCGTATGCATTTGTGTCACACGTAACAGGTGGTGAGGCCATTGCCGTGTTGAAATGGACAGGCGCAGGCTGTGGCGACCGCACAAGATTATTGTGACTTATTTCGGGCGAGATGGGGCTGTGCAAAAAGTGCCCCAGAATATTTATTTTATTTACTTATTGGGTGGCCATTCAATTTACTAGATGGTTTTCTGTCAATCGGGCGAAGTCATTTTGTCGCGTAAATTACAATCACACATGGGGTGTATTGGGCCTCACCAATATCTTTGAGGATCACGCGACCTCTCCTGCAAGTGGTACCTGCTGATTAACGGAAAAGGCAACAACCCAGGCGCTTTTACATCGTTGGGAGATCAGATGGCAGTCGCTACTCACAAAGCTATTATTAGCCAAGTCGTATAAGTTATTATAGCGGACCCCCAATTCCAAATCCATTGGAAGTAATGAGGAAGACTCTAAGATGAAGTACAAAGAGCCACAAAATTTGTATTAATTATAGCTAACCTTTACATAAACTAGAAATATTTCTACAGATTCCCTTTAAAGTGTCACGTTTTTGAGATATTAATAAGCAAAGTTAGGTGGCACGTGTTTAACTTTGATGATCAATTTCTCAAAAGTGTGATATTTTACCAGAATTGGTGTTATTGTATTTATGAATTGGGCTATTGATTTATATAGATTTCTTTTCTGGCCGCCACCAGTAGGTAAGTCATTCTCCATACAAATCACGTAGCGAGAATACCAGGTTTAAGAGTTTTATATATAATACCTCCGTAAATAAAAGGGCATGTCAATATTTAAATGAGACCATTACTCATCAGGACTCACCTTATCTACATTTTTAATCATATGTTGCTAGAAGCCTCGAGTCATTGATGGGCTACTATTCCTCCCTTGGAAATTTCATGGAATCTACTAAAGCGAGTGTTCTGAAGATCTTTCCCAAACCCTCACTTATTCCACCACAATTTACATGTCACCGAGTCACGGAGCAAGGTCACCGAGTAGACCACTCAAAAACAAGTAGTTAAACCAGATTTTTCTCTGGTGTACCCTAAAAACGGCATGAAGTATAACCTGAGCATGTGTTTGTGCTATAGAAGCTACATTTATCCCGCAAAATAATCTTGTTCCCACAAGAAATACGTTAACGAGATACCCAAATGCGGGTAGCGCCACAGTAGTTTCCTAATATATCGCAACTATATTAAAATGGTCATGGAATACTTTTCATGGTAGGCAGAAATTAAAAACAAGTAACGCGCCCTTCATTATCGTAGCAAAGGAATCAGACGACTTCTAAACCGAAACCATTTTCGAAACTACAAATGGTAGATACTTCAAAATCGTCTATATGTTTTGAATCGAATGCCGTAAACCGTTTGTCTCTATCTCTTATCGCTCCAGAGAAATATTTGCATACAGACGGACGGACAGATTGAGTTTTATAAGACTTTTCTAAATTTTACTATATAGAAGTCTAACAACTTTTTGAGTGAAAGACAAAATTGTACATGACTTATCCATGAAGATTTTTACTATACAATACCCTTAAGAGCTAATATCCTTGAAATGCAAATTTTGCACACTGTCCCCAGTGACAAAGGATTTGTTCAATAGTCTCAGATTCAAATAAGAAGTTACGAGAATAGAGGGTATTTGAACACTCGCTTTACAAAATAAAACACGCGTTAAGCTCGAAACTGAACGTGGACAAAAACGTGCTAGCTTCATTGAATTGCTTGTGACATACGGATTGAAAAAGTGGAAAGCATTCTATGACTGTAAACCTTTTTAAAAGCTTATTATAACTTAACATGTATATTTTTGTTAAGATGAAATCTAGCAACTTAATTTTTAATCTTCAACCGATTGAAAAAATATTTTTTATACACGTATAGTTTCTCGTCATCCTAACACTTATGGGAGTGGAACACTTAAGAAGGCGAACTTAACATTTTAATGAACGGCTACAAGATAAAATAATAAATAAATATCCATCACGCCTTATCCCCGAAGGGGTGGCAGAGGCATATTAAATGCCCACTTTTCACCGTGTGGATTCCTGTCCCACGTAATAGGTGGTGAGCCCATCGCCGTGTTGAAATAGACAGACGCAGGTTGTGGCTACCTGCTGTTGAATTTTTTTCAAGCCTAAGCCTTTTTTTTATAAGGCCTTCAACCAGGCTTAACGACTGCCATTTTACTGGCAACCGGGACCAACGGCTTAACGTGCCTTCCGAAGCACGGAAACGCTCGCAAATATAAATGCCACAAAGTGGTCACCCATCCGAGGACCAGCCATAGTGAAAGTTGCGTAACTCAGTGATCGTTTACAGAACACTGAGACCGCGGGGCCACGAGCGCTTCGATACTAATATAGCTACAAGATGAGTATCAAATTAAAGGTTTTGATTAAAATACTCGAAAAATTAAGGAACGTAATTTTTAATTTAATATGGCAACCAATTAATGTTATTACGCTTTCCTATAAAATGAATTTCAATTCATAGAACTGTCTATAAAATGAATTTATATTTATATAAAATAAATTTCAATTGATAGAACTTTCTAAGAATTATTCTTTTGACTTGTTTAAAAAAAAATTGTTATCGATGGTAAGTATAAGATACATATTTGTCAGCCTTGCAAATTTGTTTGACGAATTCTACACCCTTTGTGTGTTACCCAAGCCACGTCTGTTGTTTAAACAAGTCCATCTCAATATTCCTTTTAAAGTTATTTAGATAGCTACAAATCCTACATAGTGTATATTATTTTATGAAATTAAAATCATTACTAAATTTGCATACTTATCAAATATGTTTTTTAAAGTTAGATTTTAGCATCCATGAGCAGACACATGACATAAAAAAGGTTGGATGCTATGACAGACTCCTACCGATTAAAACCACACGTTTTCCTTTCATCTGTCTATAGCCAGGAGTTCAGGGTGAGCCCCAAGGCTCCTGACAGACTTTGTCCGCTAGCGTAGGCTCGTTCAGGGGGGGTTCGGGAGTTATCCTGCCTCTTTGGGGCTTCGAGTATAACTCGCTTTTTTGGGGGTGTGGGTGCTATACCACTCTAACCCCTGAACCATTTTTGATGCACGTTAGTTAAATCTTTGAAGTAGAAGTTTACCTTATTTTGTCATGGTACATCGGAAATAACTATTGTGACAACTAGTACAATATTCCCGGGGTTCATAGGTCATTTAAAAAGTTCCCATGACACCCCCAGGTTATAAACTACCTATTAGTGAGGCAAAAATTCATACGATGAAATGTGGGCGTATAATTTGCCTCTGCCTTTTTATCGAATCGTAGACAAATATAGCTTCGCTGAGTACGTATTTCAAGTAAATTATAATCCTTAACCTTTCAATAGCCTTTTCGGTGAAACTTTTCTTTGTTATTTATCTCAATAAAAATCCCCTTTTATATAGACTATTGTTGCACCAACCCTCTAGGTATTCTCTACAATATTTTGAGTGTGATACCTAATATAAAGGCTCTTTAAATCAGATCTACACAGTAAGTTAAGTGGCAGATAAGCAAAGCTACCTGATTGAAAATGATTACCGTAGCCTGTGGACATTTGCAACACTAGAAGTGATCTGCTGGCACTGCCGAAGGGGCCAAGTTTACCATTGACAAGCAGTAGAATAGAACCAAAATCATTGTTTTTAGCCGTAGACTATCAAAAATGCAACTGACTAGCGGCCACTGGCGCGGTACGTGCTAGTAGAATTCTATCAGCTGACCGATAGAAGTCTATTGGAGTACGATTGTAATAGTAGACCACGAAAAACTGTCAAAATTGTACAGGTAGCTTTCTATCGAGCGACGATTTAGATTCTATTTTTAAAACGATTGAAATAACAGACTAGGTCCCCAGGAAAAGGGGGTGGCTAGCAGTTGCTGAAACTTTTAAAGTCGTCCATAAGGCTTTTTAATTAGCTTAACGAGTACCATGTTACTGGAAAACATTAATACGTTTTTACCAATATGCTCTGAAGTCATATAATTTATTAGAGCTGGAAACTTGACTTGAACTTTAAGTGGTTAGTGAGAAATTGAAATCGAACATTATATAATTAGAACACACACCTTCTTTTTACGTCTTGTTACATTTTTCTTTCTGTTGCCTTTAAAAAAATCAAGTATATTATTTTACATCACACTCCTTTTGAATTATTCTAACCTGTTTAGAATTTAGAGTAGAAGGTTTACTGTCTATAGGTATCAAAATCAGTTCTATATTTGATAGTCAAATAAATTATTACTTTTCCAATATACCAATGAAGTGACAGTCATTTGACCTTTCGATAACAATGACAATGAAATGTCTAATGTATCTTAAGAACACCTTTCCCAGTATATCGTACATAGGTCAGCAGGCGTATCACTCAATGGTAAAATTGACTTTAGCCGCAAAATTCTTGGTTGATATCATTTCCTTGTTTTGTCTTTCCTCTTCTTGTCCTTACCTTTACCTTAGCGTATTTCCAAGTTTTTTATAAAATCCTATGCTTTTTATTTTCCCAACCCCGTAACTCCTGTGCTGTAGACTCGTCCGTTAGTTAACAGATGAATCGTTAGCAGTTGAGGTCACTTGGACTCCAGAAAACCTGGTGGAGGCCCTTACACCCAACACGTCTACTGTTATACTGTTGTTTTAAATTGTTTATATCTTATCAAATTCAATAGGTAAAATCTACATCGGATGCAATTTAATCAAGTGGAAGAAACTTGAACGCCTAATATCAACAATCCTTCCAAGTCAAACAATCACTCCATTAAAGACTTGAAATTTGAAATATCAACATTCTAAACAAACTTGACAAATTCTCTCTCTGGTTGATAAAACGTTCATTCGATCACTATACTAGCATTCAAAAGTAAACTTTATTGTATAGAAATAAGGTTTAAAAAAATATTTAACCGTACAGTATATCAGGAATCTACAAAACTTTGTTTGAGTCTCTTTTTATCTATTAAAATCTAAAATTTAAGTTTTAGTTATTAAGGTTAATTATTGGAGTACCAGAATAATATTAAATTACTGTACATTGCTAAATCTTGTGGTTTTGTACAACTTTGGCACTACGAGCAGAATTCTTGTATCTACCTTCACCACAATAAAAATACATTTTATTTATTTTTTGTGTTTAAAGTTAATTTCAAACAAGAAAGAACTCTTCAATTATCTACTCTTTTCTCTAAACATTGGTTGACAGATTAGACAACGTAATAAGTAAATAGTGAAAAAAATGTATATAAGAATAAATTTATTCAACAGAACGTACTCAATTTATTATAAAAGACGGAACTCAAGGACTTTCCGCTTAAGAATATGATTTAGTTATGTAATTTAAGGTTGGTTATTTATGTGGTTTCTTGTTTAAAACATAATTCTAGCAAAACTTCGAATAAATTTGGCTCTGGGCTGTAATTTTTAACTATAGAAATTGAGGAATTTTACTAGTAAAATGTCATTTTACTTCTTAAAAAAACTTGGTATAGTGTGTTTCATCTCCATAGAACATATAATAATAGGTTCCTGTTATTATATGTTCTGACGTGGTCACCTCTTTAGAACGACAACAGGTTAAAGGAGAGATGCATGCTGTGGCGAGTGGAAATCACTCTTTATAAATAAGTAAACGGGATTACTCACGTTTTTACGACCAGAAATAGACCGACCGGTTTCAGCTGTATTTAGACAGCCTTTTTCAGAGGTGCGACTTGTTCGCCGAGCACTCTTTACGCACACTGTGCGCATCCGCTCTCGCCGCTCGCGCGCTGCGCGCGTTTTGTTGTTGGGGTATTCGGTGGACGTAGGGTTGCGCCGAGGCACACGTGAGATCCGCTTCACTATCGCTCCCATCCAAACTATTTGGAGCGTCTATGCATGCATAGCTCACTGTGTCTTCAACAGACTCACTTTCCACATAACAACGAGCACCACGAAAGCACGGCTTCCATGTAGGAGGTAAACTCCAGCCCCCATCTCTATTAAAATTCGGCCGCCTCCATATCTCTATGGCTTCTCGAATTTTCCGGGGTACAAAGTGCTTCTCCCGCGACAAGATCTTCACCTTATCAAACCGGAAAAAGTGACGCGTATCAGAGCTTAGTGCATGCTCCACCACCGCGGATCCGTTGATATCTTGGTTTTTCGTAGAACGTATGTGCTCGCTGAGTCTCGTAGAAACGTTCCCCTTTGTCTCCCCGACGTAACATTTACCACAATCACAGGGAATTATATAAACACCGGGGACACCCAGAGGGTCTCCTTTGCGCGAGCGGCGAGAGCGGATGCGCGCAGTGTGCGTAAAGAGTGCTCGGCGAACGGTTCGCACCTCTGAAAAAGGCTGTCTAAATACAGCTGAAACCGGTCGGTCTATTACTGGTCGTAAAAACGTGAGTAATCCCGTTTACTTATTTATAATGTGTAATAATAACGTTAGTTTTCTAGTTGAAAAGGGAAATCACTCTTCCTTGCTTGTTTATCTCGACATCTGAGAATCTGCCGCCAGGACATGAGCTACCATGGCTCATCTGGAACTCTTTGAATACACAAATTTGCTGAAGAATGATCTGTTTAGGTCGATCTTCTAAAATGACTTGACTCTAAAGTGCATGTTTGGAGCTGTTCTTCAGACAGATAGAATATCTGGTGTCTTGCTCCGCGTGTCCAATTAACGCTACTGGGTTTAGTAGATTTGATTCCTCCTGGCTGACTTTATTATTTAGATTGTTTTTGATATCTTATGTAATAAGTACCAACGAAATTTAAGTATCTTATAATTTTATTCCTGTGAGTTTTGTTCTTATAGTTTTCATTTCAACTACACTTATATCCAATCTTTTATGTCCATATTTTAAAATGAAACTACTTCTGGAAAACCACAAAATCAAAATGTCTTACTTACTGAATAACTTATTTCGCCTCTACAGTATTCTGCTCATCCTCATTATGTGAATTATGGATGAAGAGAGACACGGCTCGTAATGACATGCAGATTAAGCTCGCAATATGGAGGGTGGGTATAGAACTACAGGATGTACAGAAATTGGATGAGGTAATTTGCCACAGTCATTTACATTTAGTATGATACTTGACACGATTCGTGAAACTTTTCATTTAATTTGAATCAAAAGTTTCACGATATTTCACGATTTTCGCGGGCGTCAACTAGTAATTGATATATTTGTATAATTTATATGTTGCATGAAGCTATAGATTAGCTCTTTTCATGATTCTAGGTGTTTATTATTAATTAATCCTATTATGTGTTTGTCTTCAAAAGAGTCGTGTTGTGTGTTCTCAACAATATGCAAACCAAAAGGTCCACATCAAGGTTACAAATATATTCATATATACTAATAATATAGGGTCAATATAGCTATAGTTACTCATTCAGGTCTTTTTGTACAAAGTTTTCATCTGTTTCATATTAATTCACATTTCAATTTCAATTTATTTATTGTGGAAACATAGGTACATACATAGGTTGTTTTACAAAAATTAAGCTCAGCTATGTCCAGCCGCTTATGCATACAATGTTTAATTATTATAATCATAATATTAGCTACTCTATTTATCTCGAAGGGATAGAGGCATAAAATAGGCCCACTTTTTATTTTTGCATTATTTTTTCCAAGTAACAGTTAGTGAGTCTATTACTGTGTTTGAATGGACACTATAAAATAGCTACTAATAAAATTTACCAAATCCAAATGTTCATGATTCCTTGTTTTTCATACTCGTAGCACCTTGGCATTAATTTATTCTACCTGTGATCTCAGCACAGTTTGAGTTGTGACTTTGAACAGTTTCTTATATAATTATGACGACACATATATGTCGGTGTACTGAAGCTTGTTCAAAATCAAACAAAGTAATATTTTCACACTATTTATACTGTTGATTGATGGCGCTTGGTAGAATTTGCTTATTAAAGAGTAAAACTTATTTCAATACATTTGAATAAAACACATAATAAATGTACTTTTTCATTTGAACGGAAAAATTGTGTCAAATATTTGTTTCTAAAATTTAAATTTTGTATACCATTAAAAATGCCTTAAGGTGAAAGTGGTCAGATAAATGAAAGCCTTTATTAAAAAAAATTTCAAGCTTTCCACGTTTACTGAATTTATTATGTCATTCATAGAATGTTGATATTAATGGTCAATGCGTTCATGAGCATTCTTGCCTGAGATGCTTGGTTTGTCACATATGATTAGAGTCTGAAAATTGTTCAATAGTTTAAATCTCAGAGAGTTTTAAAAACTGCAATAAACTTTTTTTGCTTTCTGTTGATTCTCAGATGTTTTTTGGCATCACGACGAATGGAATTTTTTATAGTGTTATTATCTATGTCTACTCCTCTTGGCTTGTTCGGCATGCGTTGAAAATTGGGTCAAAGTTTTTAGCTGTGGAAAAAATACTTCGCTCCATCTTAACGAACTTCCATTATCAAGTGAGAAGCGACATCACTACGAATTACCTTAACCAAAGGGCAACTTTTGAAGCAGAATTGAATAGTTTTCATCTTTTTTATACTCTTAAATAAGTTTTAGACTACTATATAATAGAAAATATGTGATTGAAAAACATTGAGGAGTTAACATCCATAAATATTAAAAACCTTCCTATAATTTTATAAATATATTTATTAAGAATCAAAAATTAAAAATTTTAAAATCAATGATTCTTACGAACTACAAAATCTACTGAAGATTATTCATAAAAGCATACACAAGTTTGCAAACTTTAGAACCAAGAACTTACAAAAATTCAAATAAATAATGATAATGGTTTGGCCAAAAAACTAAAAATTCATCACTACACATTTTGCGTCAGGTTTAGCTAAAAAGTCTGCTACAAAATCAAAGAAAACAATATCCTAACTCAAGCCTTAGTTATTCAAACAAAATTGCTTGTTAATTATACCAGCATTCTAAGGATATTTAGCTAAGCGTTTGCAAAAGGGAATTTCAAATGAAACACACAAACTGATAAAGAGATTACCCATTCCGATTGTGTTGGAAACTGCTTTGGGAAGCTTCTAATAGGATTTACCTAAAGTCTCTGAAACAAATTCTTTGTTTATAGGTTACTTGGTATGCTTAATAGTTTTGGCTTGTGCTTATAAGTAAATTAATTTTGTAGACAAATTTTGTTGAATTTAGTAACCTTTTTATCGTTTTAGCAATGAAAGTCACTTCTCATAGCAATAAAAATTAACATAAGGTATATACAAATATAATATCTATAGATTTTTTATTCAGTTTAACACATTTGACATAAAAAGAAATATCATAAAACAAATTAATTGAAATGAAATGAAAATTCTTTATTCATGTGGGTCACAAAAATTCTACATTTACATTTACTGACAGATTCGCAAAGCAATAGGTAGAGCCTGAGGAAGAACCTGGCAATAAAAATGTAACCACTCAAGGCCACACTCTTCTAACCGCCAGTAGTTACAGTAGTTGTATTTACTTTAAAAGGAAAAACAGAACCCTTATAAGATCACTATTTCCGGTTCTCCGTTTCAAATACAGAACCCTACTGTACTTGCACGTAAAATAAAGGTTGAACAGCAGGGCAGAGGCGTCTTGACAGTTTCAGTGCATACTTTGTTGTTAGCACAGCTACAAAAAATTGGTAATTTCACGCGATGTGTAATTGCAGCAATTGAACACGGTTTTGTTATCGATATAATTGCAGTTCTTGTTAAACAAATGAAATTATAACATAGAAAGTATCTGATTTCGGTTAGAATAAAGTTACACTCCATTCGTACCTGTTTAGGTAATCGGCGCGGTTATTAAATTGAGGTTTAAAAATATTTACGTTTGCCGGGTCAGTTAGTCACTCATATTTTTTAACAATAAATCAAGAGTGTGGAGCCTTATCACAATCTCGCTTATAATTATCAACACAGGTAATTAGTTCTTTCATTATTATCATCGTAAGTCTAAGTAGAACGTCAAAGGAATCTAAAGCTTATCAAACAACAGAATATACCCTTCTTACAAAGTGTTTTAGGGTAATTAGAGGATAATTAAAGCAACAAATTCACTAATACTGTTGAGAAGCTACCCTTCAAAGATGTCGGGAATAATCCTCTATTCTTAAGAACATTAGTACAACATAGACATGGTAAACTAGAAGCGGCTTATTTTTACATCCAAACCGTTAAATTAATGTCAAAACACTACCCATCTAGGAGCTGAATCTACTATTGACTATTGTCAAAATTGTACCAGTGGCTTTCTGTTGAGCGACGATTTCGATTCCATTTCGACACGATTGAAATAGCAGACTCGGCTCCCGGATGAAATGTCATGGTGACATTTAGAGATTGAGGATCACTTTCATAGGTAAAAAGACCATTGTACACTTATAGAAGCGCTCGTAGCCGCGTAAACTCAGTTTTCTGTAAACGATCACTGCGTTTACCAACTTTCGCTATTGTTGGTCCTCGGATGTCTGACCGCTTTGTTACATTTTCATTTACGAGTGCTTGCGTGCTTTGGAAGGCACATTGAGCTGTTGGTCCCAGTAGTCAGTAACATGGCAGTCATTAAGCTAAGTTTAAAGCCTAATGGGTGGTTTGAAAATTTTAAACAGCAGGTCGCCATGACCTGCGCTTGTCCATTTTTTTTTGTACCACCAATGTGGCAGTCAAGCACCGTAGCCTATGGACGTTTGCAACACCAGAGGTAAAGCACTCGCGCTGCCGACCCTTTAAAAACCTTCTAAGACCCCTTTTGAAGAACCCCATACTGTAGACGTTCGGGAAAACCCAGGCAGGGAGCTCATTCCATAACCTAAGCGTACGCGAAATAAAGCCTCTATCGGACCTAACCGTATGTGAGCGCTCCGGACGCAAAGTGTGAGGGTGAACACCCTGTCTATGGCGAGCAGTGCGATGATAGAAGGTAGCCGTGGGCATCATGTCAAACAATTCCTCAGAGCACAGACCGTTGTACAGACGATAGAACACACATAAGGAGGCGAAGTCTCTCCTATCACGAAGGAGTTCAACACCGCCTGCTAGTAGAGGATCGTTCACAATTCTCATAGCACGCCTTTTACCAAGCCAAAAGGTCGAAGCTGGTATTCAGGTGCACCAGCACAAAGGTGACAGCAGAACTCCATGTGTGGCCGCACTTGCGACTTATAGAGGAGCAGTGTTTGCTCCGCAGTGAAGTACTGCCGCGCCCTCTACGCCGTGCTCTACGCCGAGCTTTTTCCTCTAAATGACAACGGTATTGGACGTCACTAGAAATCTCAACACCATTTCAACAGGACTCACTACCTGTTAAGAGGGACAAAATGCACACGGTGAAATGTAGGCCAATAATATGCCTCTGCCACCTTTTCGGGGATAAAGGCCTGAACGATAAACAAACTATTGAACTACAATAATGGTGAAGAGGGTTTGAAGTCTCAAAAAATGCTATATCACAACTATCATCTCTCGCATCTCAACTCTTAGCAACCAATCAAAGCTGACCCATATAATTGAAAGATTTTGGAAGCTAAAGGGAAGCTTTCTTTGAATTAAAAATGATTGAAACATTGTCATGAGAGGTCACAAATATAAGAAAATATTCAAATTAAGTTCATGTTATGTTGTAGATAAATTATTTTCAAAATAATTTCATATTTTTACACTTATTCCATTTTCTAAATGAATTAATATTTGTAGATATATTCCATGTTTTTCCAATTCCGTAGAATTGTTTCAATCCGCGTTGAGCAGGTGCGTGAAATAGCCAGACGTAATAGCCCTCTATGTTATGTTATATCGGCTTTCCTAAATCCGGATCTTCAGTTTAACAAATGTTTTGTATTGCAAACACACATAGTAATATATTGTTTTTCTGCTTTTCATTATCTTTATTTATGAAAATTATTATTATTACCACTGGGTATCGCAATGATAGTGTACGCGACTACTGTCGATGAGGATTCAATTCAAATCCCGGCTCGGAACAAATATTTGGGTTCATCCTAATAAGAACCTGATTTATAATCATTCTACGATAGATTTCTTTCACGAAACGTCTGATTTCATTTGTTTTCTAAAATATTTGTGGGATCTGCTAATGTTTATTAAAGTTATGTATATTTTTAGGTATACGCATATATATGTATTTAGAAATTTGCTATATTTCTCTTTACTACTCATTATTAGCGCTACCACATTCCCATATTGTGCCCAAAGGATGGTACGAATTTCGCCTTAGTCACAAAGCAGTCTTTGCTCGCGGCTAGTTAAGTATATTCTAATTTCTAATATTTTAGCTTAAATTTGGCTAGATAAATTTAAATTGCAGAAGTTGAAAGATTTTAATATGGGTGTGAATTTGGGTGACTTTACAGTAAACTGTCTGCTGTACGCTGATGATGCGGTGCTCATGGCCTCATCAGAAGCCGACCTACAGGCATTAGTCACTAATATGAAAGAGGGGTGTGAAAGTAAGGGTCTCCGCATGAATGCAAGTAAAACTAAGGTTCTAGTATTTGAAAGAGGTGACGTAAGAACTAAATGCGAGATTAGGGTAAACCAGGAACGTCTAGAGCAAGTGAATGAAATTGTGTATTTAGGAAGTATGTTTAGCGCGGATGGAAGATGTGATTCGGATGTAGAACGGCGAGTAGCTGCCGGAAACAAAGTTAACGGTGCTTTGTCACAGTTAGTAAAGCGACAAAGCATCGTAAAAGAAGCACGAATGGCGATTCATAACGCAGTGCTAGTGCCAACTTTGCTTTACGGTAGTGAAACCTGGGTATGTCAGCAGATGCATGAAAGTAAATTGAATGCTGTGGAGATGCGATCACTTCGAAAATTGTGCGGCGTTACCTTGGCCGACCGAATACGTAACGAAGTGATACGCAATATGGCAGGTTTGAATGAAAGTGTCAGCGTTAAGCTGGAAAAGGGCGTGCTCCGTTGGTTTGGACACGTCCAACGAATGAGTGAGGAACGATTGACGAAGAATATATATTGTTCAAAAGTAGAGGGTAGAAGGAGTCAGGGAAGGCCGAGACTTACATATGAAGACCACGTGAGCAGATTGCTCAAAAACGGAAAGGTCAAAAGTACTCGGATACCCAGACGTGCGTGTATGAAGCGATTGATGAATCTCGAAGAAGCGAAAGAAGTATGCATGGATCGCGAAGCCTGGCGATCTGTCCTCTCTGACTACCCCGTCAGGGATACAGCGTGAAGATAGTTTTTTTAGTTATAAATTCCCGTTCTGTCGTTCTTCAGAATACCCCATAGGGAAACATCTTTTTTAACCATAATCAATATTTTTTTTAATATTGCTGAGCTATTTTTCTCATTAACGTGGTTAATGAGAAAAATCTCCTGCTGGTTAATAACGAAGACATGATTATAACATTTAATTTACGACCATCGTATCTTTGTAATAAAATAAAGATAAAGTTCAGAAACTAATCCGTACACTAAAATGGATGAAAAATAAATCAAAATAACGGGAAATTTTATTTTACGTATAATGTTTTAGAATAGGTATAGTATCTATACTATAGTATATCTATACTACTATTTTGTAAAACACTTTTTATATATAAAGGTGAATTGTTTGTTTGTTTGGTTCAAAGCGTTAATCTCAGGAATTATTGTTCGAGTTGAATAAAATTTTTTTGTGTTGGATAGCCTGTTTATCGAGGATGGCTATATAAATATAATGGCTACGTTAAGCCGTTGGTCCCAGTTGCCAATAAAATGGCAGTCGTTATGCCAAGTTAAAGGCCTTATGGGCGGCTTAAAAATTTCAACAGCCGGTAGCAACAACCTGCGTCTGTCTATTATAACACGGCAATGGGCTCACCACCTATTACGTGGGACAGGAAAACACATGGTGAAAATGGGCTTATAATATATATGCTTCTGCCATCCCTTCGGGGATAAGGCGTGATAGATAAATAATAATAATATATACATCATATATATACATCAACACGGAGAGCGGAACAGTTATCATATATGTCAACAAATAAAGAAAATTCTCATACAATATTGTAAAATTAATTAACGACGGGATTTAATAGGTTTAAAGTACGTCACGGACGAAATCGCGCGTTTCAACTGGAATTTACGTGGGACAGGAATACACATGATGAAAGTGGGCATTCAATATGTATGCCGCTGCCACCCCTTCGGCTATAAGGCGTGATAGATAAATAAATAAATAAATTTAATATTCTATTTAATTTAATTATGAACCTAAGCATAAAAATCTTATAAAATCTACTTTTTCTCCTCCAATAAAATTAGCATTCAAAACAAACCAGAAAAGGAAAACTATTAAATGGCAATATTAAGCAACAACTTAAAATCCAACTTGTACTTCTTCTACACAAACTGTGACTCAAAAAGCTTCACGACTTTTTCCTGAATGCATCTAGATTGCGGCTTATTTGCATTACGAAGTGTTTTAACATAAGTGACAAGTTTATACTTGCGCATTTTTAGTTCTTATTACAAAACCATTGGGTTCAGTTTCCCTGTTTCCGAGGTTTTCTCTGATGTTGGTCTCATTCACTTTGAGCTCCTAGTAACGTCTGAAATAGTGCTAAGATAGTTCCTGGTTTGAGACTAAATGCGGAAAACAGAACAAAGTATACAAATTTGTTTTGAATGACTTTCATAATTTTTTTGTTTTTGTTCAAACAGTTTTAAGATTTGCAATAATAAACACTATTACCTGGTTTATGTCATTGCTAGTAACTGTGCGAACTGTCTCTTTCCTTCTTATGGTACCTTAAACTGCTACAGCTTTCTCCAGCGTAACAGTTCTTATATCGCGAGGAAGCTTTTGTAATACCGTAGTAATTAAAAAATAAAATATTCCTGAATAGCATTGCACTCCCCGAGAGGAGAACACCGTAAAACATACTTTGAAAATAGCTGAAGTAAACTATTCTAGCAGTATCCACATCTGTTATAGCCCTGGGTCCTCCAATAGATTTCTAGAATTCTATTAACACTTATCGTGCCAGTGGCCGCTAGTCAGCTGCATTTTGATAGTCTACTAACATTTTGACAGCTAAAAACAGCGATTCTGGTTCTATTCTACGACTTGTCAATAGTAGACTCGGCCCCCATATCTTTATAATCATCTAGCCCAAAGTAAGCTAATATAAGCTTGTGGTATGGGATTTAGACAACTGATAAACATATTTATATACTTCTAAATACATACATATTATACATAGGAACATCTAAACTCCGAAACACACATTTTTGGATCACAAATAATTGTTCCGACACGGAAATCGAACCTTGGACCTCAGCGCGGCAGTCGAATACACATCACTACACCACCTAGGCAGTCAAAACAATACATAACCAAATTTATATCTAATTCTGTATTTCAAGAAAACCTTTATGTAATAACTTTTGCAATAAATGCTCCCCACGTTCGCTTACATAAGCTTCCCCACATATGAATAAAACCACCACAAGCCTCATCATTCCAAACAAGTTATAATGTATGATACATTCCGCCCTATTATACTTCGTTCGTGAATTAAATTTAATTTGCTCAGGCAATCTCGGTACGTGTTCATTTGGACCACAAATTACACCATTACCTAAATTTATATGGCGTACTAGAGGCATATTATCTTTTTAGTATGCTATTGTAAATATAGAACTAACAAAATATGCTCTTGGAACTCAGTTTTTATTGTATACTTTTACTGTATCCTTCCCCAATTCGGATTTTCGTTTTATCCTCGAACTCCTCCCAAACCACTCAACACTTTTAGATCAAATTTAACCCATAATACGACCTCTAGCCATAGATGGTTTAAAAAAAATAAAATCGAAAATCGGACACACCATGAAGGAATAATCACCGAAAGGAAATTAGACATCGACATAAGAACTAGAAAACCTCCATTTGCAGTAGTAGGTACGGAATAGTTGTTCATTTTAATACAGCAATGGACTACATCAGGCTCAGGTTGTGGCGAACGCCTATTAATTTTTTTTAAGCGTAAATCTGAATCTAGGAAGAATGGAGCTACGCTCACTTCGTTTCTTCGCTTCGCTCCAATTATAAGTGCTTTAATTTGCGTAAGCGAACTCCGTAAAACTCATTTAAACTAAAAATTACGTCATTAGTGAACTTTGTATGATGCAAATGTTGCTCTTACGTGTTAATATTCTGTAATGATATTTTTATAAGATTCAGTTTTAATATAAAGATTCTTTTATTTGTACAGTCAGCCTGAGAAGTAGAAGTTACAAAACAGATGAATGAAAAATTGCATGTTTGTTTTTATTTATGTTAAATTGTTTAAGAACGGTGTATACATGCTTGAAGTAGTACATCTCGGTGGCGTAAGTAGTATACGTATGCGACTTTCGCGCTCAGGGCCGGGTTCGACTCCCGGGTAGAAACAAATATAACTGAGATCCGCAAATGTTTGTTGCGGAGTAGGGGTGTTTCCTATGTATAATATTATGTATATTTGTGGTACAATAATGCATAAAAATTTGCCCGATTTGTCGACATTTATGACTACTGCTCCGCTCTCTAGGATAGCAGCGTAATGATTTAAGCTTATAGCCTTCCTCGATAAATAGGCTATTTAACACAAGAAGAAATGTTTAAATCCGACAAGTAGTTCCTGAGATTAGCGCGTTTACTAAACAAACAAACAAACTGTTCAGCTTTATAATATTGTCCTCGAAGAGGTGGTAGAGGCATATTTTACTCCCAGTTTTCACTGTGTGTATTCCTATCCCACCTAATAGGTGGTGAGCACTTTGTTGTGTTGAAATAGATAGACGCAGGGTTTAGCTACGTGCTGTTGAAATTTTTTACGTCTTCAATAAGACTTTCAACTTGGCTTATCGACTGCCATGTTACTGGCAACCGGGACCAACGACTTAACATGCTTTTCAAATCACGGAAACGCTCGTAAATGTAAATGCCACAAAGTGGTCACCTATCCGTGACCAGCCATCGAAAGATGCATGCTTAATGCAGTGATCGTTTACAGAACCCCGAGTCAGCGGGGCCACGAGCGCTTCGGCGAGTTTAAGAGCAGGCTTGAAAGTCACTAACAATAATAATAATAATAAGCAAAGACGGATAGTGAAATCAGAATGTTTTCAACTTTCTGATTCCATTCGTCTGTCATCACTTCTCGTATCTGACACCCATAAGTACCTGGGTATGTCACAGGCGTTGGGCATTAATGAAGCTGACATGAAACAGTCGTTACGAGAGCGTTTCCTTGGTCGCCTGAGAAAAGTCTTAAATAGTCTTTTGTCAGGCGGCAATAAGGTGCGTGCTTATAATGGCTGGGTCATGCCACTTTTGATGTACCTACTCCTTTGGCATACTCAGGTGGAATTAAACTGAGCTCGATGCCTTAGATAGGAGAGTTCATACATTGTTGACATCATTTCGAATGCATCATCCGTTCTTTGGTTATGAGGATGTACATCCCCGCGGAAATGTGGTGGTCGAGACTTCTTGAATGCTAAAACCCTACATACCCGGGAGGTGTGCACCCTTAGAGAATACTTTTTACACATGAATGTGGATATGCATCGGGATGTTGTCAAAGTGGATACTGGGCTCACCCCGCTATCGGTGACCAGACAGGTAACTATGAAACCAATCAATCACTGTTGAAGATATACCAATAGAGCGCAGCATCCCAAGCAAGATATGGAAATCTACAGAATTAAAAGCATTACTAAAGTCTAGCAACGTAAGTAGTGTAAGATTTCCATGCTCCATACCCATTCTGATATCATCCGTAACATTAACTAGAGCCGTTACGGTACTATGGCCTGGACGGAAACCGGATTGAAAGGAGTTTAAAAGATGGTTTTTACATAGGAAAGAATTAACTGATTTTAGACAGAAATGGAAGAATATAAATAGGTCGATAATAAGTAAAGGATGAAGGGTTAGAATTTTTAGGAAGAGGTATTAGCTGACCTTCTTTCCACTTTGAGGGAAACAAACCAGCTGTAATAGAATGATTTAAAAGATCACAGATGACTGGCAGTATCACATCGAGAATAGGAAGAATCATGTTTCTACTAATGCAGTCGTTTCCGACAGCGTTAGACGAACTACTAGTTTTGATAGAACCATCAAAACTAGTAGTAGAGGAGAAATGATTTTTTAGTGCGTTGAGATCAATATCTTTTGGATTCACCTCTTGTTTTTCTTTTCCAAATCCTAGAGTCCTATGAAATTTCCAGATTTTAGCTCTCCAGGATCTCCGTTATCAACAAATGATTGAATATGATGACGCTGTGCATACATACCTTATTGCAGTGATTACGAATGGACACATATTTCTCGCGGTCATATTCAGTTGGCCGGTATTAATATTTCATTTTGGCTCTCCCTTTTTTAGCAATCAGCTCCTTAATTTCTTTTGTGAGCCACGGTGACAGTGCATTTTTCACCTTGACTGCGCGGACTGGTGCATGTTTATCCTAAAGACTGACCAAGTTACTCGATAAAATTGACACTTTTTCGTCTATAGTAATTGCATTATAGAATAACATCCAATCTATTTTTCTCGCATCAACACAAAGCCGGTCAACGTTAATTCCACCAAAGTTTCGCTGCATCAGCACCTTATGTTTTGCCTTAGGAGGGCGAATTTGATATGAAAGAAAAAGAAGATCATGATAGGAGAAGATATTAATTCATATTTTTTCAGTACAAAAACTATTTAACATGAAAAATACGAATTACTACATACTGCTTCACAACAACAAAATGTTTCATAAAAAAATAAAGCATGAAACACAATAGCGTTTTGTTTTTGTATGAAACAAGCTACAAGTTTGCGTCTGATGGCCATTGTTATTTGTACAAAAGATCTGCATGTGATGTGCATATGTGAAATACATTAAACGCTGTTAAGGATAGTATTACGGCATTTATATTTTTTTTTAATTAAACGACTTTTAAAATTATAAAGAATCAAACTTATAGAAAATTTTAAAAGCTTTTATTTCATCTTAGAATAATATTTGCTACAACGCACCATTTTTGAAATATTAAAACCCAATATTGAAGCATTTATAACAAACCCTCCCTCCGGCTCAACTCCTAGATGTTAGGACTTTTAGTATGTATTCTTTCTAATTACTCTGAATAAGTTACTCAAGAAATCATTTAGGTTCCCGCTCACGATTTCTATAGATGTATCTGTAGTTTTGCTAACATACGACGTCGTAGATAATGTTTATAAGAGTCGATGGTCTTCAATTACTGCGATTATACGCCACCTGGAGGAAACAAAACAAACTATTTAAGCTCATAAACCCTTCAGCGCACTGTGAAAGTTTAACTTGAACTATTAGAATACTCTGTTTCTTAGTTATATTAGGATCTACTATTTCATGTTATTGTATTCTAAGTTACTTCAAAGCCCCAGAATTTTGAGCCGGAGATCCACTTTTATTTGACTGCTAGGGGGTGCTGCTTTCGGTTTTGTTGAAAGCGACTGATGTCTGACCTTCCAACCATGTTAGGTCGCCTGCGACGTTTGCTCGTCCGTTAGTCAGCAGGTGCCGATTTTTCACAGCTACTAATATAAATATAAATAATACTCATTAATTTTTCTTGCCGAAGTAATATAACTAAAATTTGTTACGTATTATCGTAAATGAAACTTGAAATATGAACGGTTAACTCGGACGCTGCCTGCTGGTAATTATTGCGGTAGCAAACACACAACTAATCTAAGTTGGATCTACCAAAGCCGCAAATGTCCGACAAGGGTGCGTTCAGCCTTGACAAACATTAATGTTTATTCAGGTACCATTTGTATGAGAAGCGTAGTGTTTCTTTAACCGTTATAACTGATTTCTCAAAGAAATACATAAAGTCTGTCACGACTTGATCCCCAAAGAGGACAAAGAGTGGCAGAGGTATACTATACTCCCACATTAAAACGTAAGCATTTTTGTCCCACGTAATTGGTGGTGAGTCCACTGCTATGTCAAAATGGATAGGCGCAAGTTGTGGGCTTGTGGCAACCTGCTGTTGACATTTTTAATGCCCAGCCGCAATTGTACCTTAATTCAAATGGCCTTAAATGTAAGCCACATTGAAAGCCTTGAAACCAAAGATAATCTGGTTCAGATTTGAACCAGATAGTCAGCTAGTCTACTTGATACTGAGGCTAATGCCGGTCAAATGGAACACTCTGATTAAATTAGATCAGTTTCAAAGCACTTGACTGCGTCGGTGGCGCAGTGGTAGTGTATGTGACTGCCGCGACTGAGTCCTGGGTTCGATTCCCGCGTCGGAGTAATATTTGTGTGATTCACAAATGCTTGTTTCGGAGTTTGGGTGTTTCCTATGTATAAAATGTATGTATTTAGAAATATATATGTATAAACTATAATTTAAATATTATAGTATAAATTATTTTGTTTTTAAATGTTATTTTTGCTAAAGCTTTTGCTGCCAAACAGTCTTGATAATGCCTCGTGTGTAGGTGAAATACGTGTCGACATCGTACGACATTCTATAAAAGCGGAATATTGCAAAAATAACATTTAAAAACAAAATAATTATAATTTATTAAAATGAATTTCCGCCATGTAACGCCTAATTCAATTAGTTATATATATGTATGTTTATCCGTCATCTAGATCCCATAAAACAAGCTTATTTATTAGATTAATTTGGGCTAGACGGCGCTGTGTAAAAGAAAAATGTCCCACAATATTTTTCATTTATTTTTTTTATTTGATATTTTTACTGTATTGTAATCGCGTTTTAAGAGTAAGAACAGAGTCAACTATCGCAGTTTTAATTATTTTTAGGGTTCCCTACCTCAAAAGAAAAAAAAACGGAACCCTTATAAGATCTTGTCTGTCTGTCCGTGTGTCACAATCAATTTTCTAAAGAATGGGTAGACCTAGAGAGTTGAAACATAAACCAAATACTGAGGTCTAATGGTTTTATTAGATGTATAAAAATCAAGGTCAACCTGAGTCAACAGGATAAAATGATATGGGCAGATCTAGATTTTCCCGAAAACTTGTAAGTACCAAAATTTATCTTAATTTTTATCTTTTTATGGTTTCGTAGACAACCTATCTGTGCGTCCGTATGTCACAGCCGCTTTTTCCGAAACTAAAAGAACTATACTGTTGAAACTTGGTAAGTAGATGTATTCTGACTGCCTCTGTGGCGCGGTGGGAGTGCATCCGACTGCTACGCAAGAGGTCGTGGGTTCGATTCCCACCCAGGATAAAACTTTGTGTGATGAGCACGATGGTTTATTCTGTGTCTGGGTGTTATTTATCTATAATATGTATGTATTTAGAAATATATAAGTATGTGTATCAGTTATCTGGTTACCATAGTACAAGCTCTGCTTAGTTTGGAATCAGATGGCGTTGTGTGAGTTGTCCCAACAATATTATTACAATATATATTAGTCTGTCAACCGCATTAAGATTTCACACAATAATAGAAAAATAAAACATAAATTTTGAGGGTTCCCCATTTTTTTTCTAAACTGAATAGATTACGCGAGAGACACTTCCTAAGTGATAAAATGTGTCCCCTGCTTTGTAACTCCTAAAATAAGAGAATGATAAAACTAAAAAAAAATGATGTACATTACCATGCAAACATTCACCTCAAATTGGTTTAAGCGAGATCTAGTAAGCAGTTTATTATTCAAAAACTATCTGCCTCAGTGGCATAGAAGTAAGTATAAGCGATTGCCGAGTTCGATTTCAGGGTCGGAATAAATATTTGTGTAATTCGCTAATGTTTGTTTCAAAGTTTCGGTGTTGCCTATGTATAATAAGTTGTGACTAGATCCCATAGCATAAGATTAAATTAGCTTAAATTGAGGCAGACGGCGCTGAATAACAAGAATATGTCCCCAATATAGTTATAAATAAAACTATCTGGTCAACATTCTAAAAATCGTCAGTAAATAATTATGAAACAATCTGCTAGTCTCTTCAATATAAAGAGCCCTTAACATCTCTGACTACAGTTGTTTCTACGTTAGTTTTGATGACTTTCCAGGCCCTTAATCATGTCGTTGCAAATGAGGAAACTATTGAAGGCCGAGCAGATCCGAATCAATACGGACCAGTGTAACTTTGATAAATTACTCTCGAAAACTTTTGGGATAAAGTTAAAAAAATAGGCGGCCTTTAGAGAAAATGGCTCTAATGATCAATGAGAGTAAAAGTAACCTTAATACAGTAAGCGAAGACTGTTATTTTATTCAATACTAGCGGACGCCCCGCGTTTTCACTCGCGCAGATCCCGTTCCGGTTGGGATACATGGATAAATGTAAGTTACTCCTTATAAAATCAGCTTTCTGCCAGTAAAGTCTTGTAAAAATGGGTTAAGTCGTTTTAGAGATTAGCTGAAACGAACAGATAGACAGACACAGAAAATTTAAAAAACATTTAATTGATATAGTAGACTTTTATATGCATTAAGTGAAAAGCTGTTAAGTTGTCATTTACAAACGGACATTTTAATTTGATTTATCCGTATGGATATAAAATAACAGAGAAAATATTCCTTAGCGTGTCTTAATAGATTAGTAGTCTAAAATGTTTGCCCCAGCAAGGAAAAGGAAGCATATTAAATTTTCACTAGAGCGTGAAATTTTGTCCACGCTAAAAGTTACAATAACAGTTTAAGTAAATTACATAACAATGCAATTTAAAATTTCTGAATTGTATAATAAATTTATATTTAGAGATGTCCTTGTAGAAATTGGTCTTCAAACTAGATTTTGATGGATCTTGTAATAATAGACATCATACCAATACTATTAAAGAGGTAGCCATAGTTGTTTAGTTGGTAAAATACGCATCAACAGTGAATCGACAGAGGTTTTTAGCTGGTACAGTATTTGAAGTGTTTAACGGTGGTACATTTCCCTGACACTCTACAGATACAGTCGAACAGCAAGTTTTGCACCTGCATTCCTGTAACATACAAAACAATTTTTTTACTCAATATATAGTTAGGCAAATTTCCGCATGATACCCTAATGATCTTTGCCAAAAATTATGAGATCAGCGCAGGTGATCGGAGTTGGTTCTTCAATTGCTTTGAATTAAAATTCCATTCTTTGGAAGGCAAGATTGCTTCTGGTCTTACTTGCCAGTAACATGATAGTCGTTACGCTAAGTTTTTAGCCCTATGGGTGGCATGAAAACTTTCAGAACTATGTAATCATACTCGTAGCCTGCCCGTTCCAACACTACAATAAGATCAGCAGCGTGAGTGTAGCACTGGCATTGCAAACGTCCACTTTCGATCAGGTAGGTTGTATGCTTGTCTGCGTCCTCAGTAGTATATAAAAACTCTTATTTGAAGCACTAGGTACGTTTGCAGTTGCAATGAAGTACACACCGTGTACCAGACTGGCCTTGACGAGAAACAGTAAGGTCACTTCAAATGTGATTGGAAGAGATCTACCTCCAGCAGTGACCTCCTACGGGCTAATTGCATTACGCTTCATCAATGAAAATAAAAATATCTTTATTCATGTAGGTCACAAAGTAACAAATGTGAACCTCAAAATTATTATCTTTACTTACAGATTCGCAAGGCAATCGGTAAAACCTAAGATAAAACCTGGCAATAAAACCCATGGCCACTTTTTCTAATGGCCAATAATTATATTAATTATAGTTTACACAATGAAAAGGAATATATATCGTTACTTCGCCAAAACACAAAACCCACGTAGAATCTATCTGCGCCTGTCTGTGTCTGACAGTGCATTACCATCATAGGGTTTCCAGAGAGTCCAAGTGCTTTTCTAAAATGCAGTTCATGGCTAGTTGGTAAAAGGAAATTATTTAAAAAAAGCTTAACTTAACTATCTCCACGCTGTATCCCTGACGGGGTAGTCAGAGAGGACAGATCGCCAGGCTTCGCGATCCATGCATACTTCTTTCGCTTCTTCGAGATTCATCTATCGCTTCATACACTATTATTTAAATGTAAATAAATGGAAGTACCTCTACTTCCTCTCGCCTTCTTATTTTTAGACAGTCAGGCCGATTACACATGCATCTGCTATTCCGTCTTCTTCTGGCTGAATACTCGAGACGTGATCGGAAGCATCCGACAGGTGAAGTGTTACGACAAGAGCTGCAGCTTGACCCTAGATTGCAATTTATCTATTAAAATTTGCCCAAATGGAGATAATATCGATTCTTGAGCCTTGAAAGGTTAATTTTACGACATGATTGAAGGTCATTACTATAAGCTAGAACCGAGGGGTGAGGAACATGCGTACAGAGGAACTGGTATCTGCCGAAGATACAATTTTCTGATGCTCTGCTCACCCATATAACGATTAACAATTACGGTAATATTATTTAGGTGAAGGTGAATAAATTCATACGGTTCATGTATTTGACTACCTCGGTAGCGTAGTGGTGCGACTGGTGTACATCCGTAGAGACAGTAAGCGAGATTGCTAGACGTTATAGCGTACCTCTAGAAATAAATATTGTAGAACGCAGATGTATTCAAGACATTATTCAAGAAATCAAATAGTAGGACGATAGGTATACTACCAGCTTTTATTAGCATAATTTGATAACTAATCGAATCTTGTATTACATTGCGGAAATCCATCGTAAATAAATAAAGGAGGGGAGGATCCCTCCTTTATAATCATATAACAAGAAATGATACCCGCTCATGCTCGCTTCCTAATAAAGACGAACGTGTGCCAAGTTTACTTTCAAATGTAGACAAAAACCGCATCCGCGGTCTTACAGTTGTCTGGCATTCGTCTGTAGTAATTAGTGTAATCGTATGCGTAAACGGTGACGCCCCCTGACGGTTTGAATGAACTATATAGAGGTATCTCTAGAACAGCATGAGTGACCTTGTTTTCTTGCTCTGTGAGCTAGGCTGCTACTGACTCTGTTGGTCTGTCAAAAAAAAATGTCTTAAAATATTCCCAAGTTTATCGAAGTACCTGTAGAAAATTTGGGTGACTCCCATAACTTATTTTCTATACTGGGGACACCCAAATAATGTCATTCAATAATATTAAGTCTCAATACGTGATTTTTTTATACCACTTTGGTGGCAGACAAGCGTACGGCAACCTGATGGAAAGAGAATAATAATGAGAGAATCAAGAGATAAAACTTCTTGCAATCATAGACGTCCTTGCAATAGTCTTCAGAGCTACTTCGTGTAAATTTAATATCACAATCGAGATCTTGAATCAGCTGATGCTGTCTCTATATTTTACTAAAATTCGGAAACTATGAGCTTTTGATGAAGTTTTCCTTCTATAAACCAACCAAGCAACCAACTGCCTTGCATAATAAATAAATATAGACGCTTACCCATTAAATTTTTAGATCACATATTTTTTTTCAGATTTCAATTTTAAATTTATATTGTCACTTGTCATGGCCAACTGAATTTATGTTGTGTTTAAATTTTGTATGCTATCTCAAAATATCACTTACATAGTACCTAAACACATAGTTGAATTATTCATGGTCAAACCTACAAAATGTATTAAGTATTACAACGAGGTTATAGGGCAGTATAGTGAAATGATATAACGGCGAGTATGTCAATGTAGATTGTTTATTGCTTGACTTACAACGACAGAATGAACCGAAATGTGGCGTTACATAAGCTTTGTTCCTTAAAAAAACTAAATTCACCCTGTATCCCTATCAGGTGATTTTATTACCTTGTTTCCTTTTTTGTGGCAAGTCATCAACACCACGATGCTCAAAGCAATGCAAAGCAGTAAAATAATAAAAATGCTCAATTTTTATACCACTAAAGTTGCAAACAACAGCAACACAAATTTCGGCACATCTTCTCGAAAATGATTACTATAGTCTATTTAAGTTTCCGACACCAGAGGTGCTACTCTCGCGCTACCGCTTCTAAGCTTATCCTAGTGTGGGTAACATCAAAAGCGACTCAAGGAGTGGATGATACTACGTCGGATTAATTGAGGAGCGAAGGTTCCTGGGACATATTTTGAATATATAAATACTTGTACAATACAAAATTTATTGTTTGACTAATATTTCAGTTAAATTAAAAAGCAAATCCTGAGGAAAAGTACAAGTATTTAAAATGTGTAGCAAGTTCCATCAAGTGCCATCAATCAAATAAACAGTTTCCTGGGACATCCAATGGGCATTATTGGGAGTGACTGCCGTCTAAACTTCTATCTGAATATGGGTACCTACATCGTTGCCTCGTTTGATAGTCTACATGTGTACCGATAGCAGATGAGTTCGCTTCGGCCCCGGAGATCTCGGTGGGACCGTTTACACCCATATAAAAAAAGAAATTGTCGCTTTGGAAGATGTAGTCTCCTGGCTCTAGTAATTATTACTTACTTAAAAATGGACCCCCTGATTTGATACTTTTAGCTTACATTAACGATAACTAACTGACAGCGCGGCTTTACCTCTGGTATAATACGTTTTAACCCGTCGTTTATTAATTTTGCAATTTTGTATGAAAATTTATCCGAATTGTTGACATTTATGATTTACTGCTTCGTTTTTCTAGATAGGAGCGTGATAATATCTAGCCTATAGCCTTTCTAGAAATAAAAAATATTTTTTCAAACCAAACCAGAAGTTCGCGAGATTAGCACGTTCAACCAAACAAGCAAACTCTTCAGCTTTAGCATAAACTTTGATTATAAACCAACAAATAATGACAACGAAGATTCCAACAAACAATAAAGCGGACTGAATCTTGAACATCGAGCAAGACAAACTGAAACAAGCAATTAAACTGTAGCCACGCCACTGTAGGATTAATTATTTGTTTATTCTTCAAACTATACTGGATTGTTTTGGATTACTACAAACAGCTGTTTTAAATATTGTATCTGTCCAAGTTTCAAACCACAGAATAGGGATTGTGGCTCGCTTTCTACCACTTGCGCCTAAGGGTCAGCACCGACGGGTGGAGTGGCGGCGAGGAGCAGTTTAAGAGGACGCAAAACCCAAGCGGCTCGTCGTCTTCAATGCGCCGTGCCTATAGCTCTGAGATGAGAACCGTCGTTTCTCCCTCAAGAACTCAAAGTACAAGTCAACAGTATCAAATCCGTGGGTCCAAATTTTATAAAATCAAAGAGATAAGTAAATGTAAAGAAAAATATGGTCGTTTATGACGCAAAAAATGTATTTTTGCCTCGGTGGGAGAGTCCGACTCGTATTTGTTCATATATTTTATTAATTTGTTATTACAATGAAGTTATAGGGCAGTATAGAGAAATTATATAACGGCGAGTATGTCAACGTGACTTACAACGACAGAATGAACAGAGCAATATAACTTATTATACTCTTTGGAACAGAGAAACATGTGCACAAGCTATTTATAACATAATTGCAAGTAAGCATTACCGCCCAAGATGGCGTGGTAGGAAACGACGGCACTCGAGCTTACGATCACTAATACAGCTTCTTCTCTCTCAGTCTAGTGAAGAGACAACAATGTCTCATGGTGTTGGAAACAGAATAAACTCACTAATCGACTAAATCGTTCTACTCAATTGGTAGCGGTAAACGTTGAAAAAAAAAGACTAACCCCCTTAAAGCCTTTTTTATTTAGCCGTCACTATTAAGCCTCTTCTCAGTAGTCTTCATCCAGAGTTTGCCTGTAAGAGATTACCTCGTGCAATAAGGCCGCTAATTGTTAAACCAAGAAGTCTAACTGTCATCTGTTTATATTATGTTTTTTTGGTGTTCAATAAAGAGTTTTAACTTACTTACTCGGACGACAAGCGAAAAGTCATGACTGACCCTGGCTGAGAACACAGTGATCAAACTGACCGACTAAAATCATTAGGCCATTATTTTACACCCCATTGCATTCTAAATACACCCCATTGTTGAAATTAAAGTATATTAAGAATTACTTTACTACCGCTCGTGGTCCCCAGAACTCAGTATTCTGTAAACGATCATTGCGTTAAGCAACTTTCGCTATGGCTGGTCACCGATGGGTGACCACTTTGTGACATTTACATTTGCGAGCGTTTCCGTGCTACGGATAGCACGTTAAGCCGTTAGACACGGTTGCCAGTAACATGGCAGTCGTTAAGTCAAGTTGAAGGCTACACTCCCACTCATTTGCCTGCGGTAACTCTTAACACAAAAAGCCTGTCACAGGGTCAAGGTCATGTATAAATGTTACTATATACATGACCTTGACTCTTGTATAAATGTCTTACCTGACACCAGCTGTCTTTCCTGCCAATAGACCTCCCAGTGGTATGGAAATGTACTAAATAAGAATAATAATAAATGAGTGATACAATCACAAGTGTGCTGTTACGAGTTTTGTGCCAGTCGCGTTAAGCCTGGGTAACCCCGATGGTCACGCCGATATCCAGTAACATATCAAAAACTTTCAAAAGCAGAAGACTGGATCATGGAACCCCGTGCTTAACGTTTACAATATGGATAATTTTTTAAAGCAATTATAATTTAAATTACAATTATAAAATAATATAATGCTAATTTTCTCATATTTTTTTTAAATAAAGTGTAAAATGATAATTCGATTCGAGACGGGGACCCGTGACCTTTGCCTAACCAGGGCAATGTTCTAGCCAACCCAAAAGTATAACCCGAACCGTATCGAATCAAGTTGAAATTTTCCACCATATTTTAACCGCAATTTTAAGAGTATGACAAAAAAAAAATCCATTTAATGGATGCGTTTCAAGCTCTCCGCGTTCGGCGCATATCATAATCTGGTCTCATTCCTAGGTTGTGATCTTCTAAACTATTCTATTTTATTCTCGTGCTTGGGTAGAGAGGGCACACGGTGCGCCTACGTTCCACCTCAGTCAGCTCCTCACAGGGCATGGCGTATTCGCCAAATACCTGTGGGAGGTGGCTGGGGTGGAGTGGGACCCCGTATGTCGTCACTGCTCAAGTGGCGTCGTGGACACGGCGGAGCACACACTCGCCGTGTGCACGGCATGGGACGGGTCGCGTATCGCCCTTACGGGCCTTGTCGGTGTAAATTTGTCGCTGCCGGCTGTGGTGCAAGCCATGGTCGGCAGCCAACAGTGTGGGGCCGCTGTCGCCTCGTTTGCTAGCGAGCTGATGGCGGCGAAACGTGAGGAGTTGCGGGTGCGGGAGCGTACGGGACAGACGCTTCCGCCCCGCCGTCCGGTTCGGGGGCGTCGACGTGCTCAATACATGCGCGCCCCCGAATAGTGTCTGGCCGTGGGCGGAAGGTCGGGGGACCCTGCTCTACTGGCCACATGGCGACGGGCACCCCTTTCTGTGTTCCAGGGGGTACCCACTTTCTGCGCACGCCCGTACCGGCCGCTTTCACCTCCTCTGCTTACAGAGCAGCGCTCGAGTGCGGTGGAGGTGCGGGCTAGTTCTTCAGCTCCTTAGGGAGCTCCGGGGTGGTCGCTTATCGACCGCCCCGAGACGGACCCCTCCGTTCTGGGGTGCCCCTTGCCGGCTCGCAGTGATTTAACCTCAGGCCTACCCTGCGAGTCGGTTTTAAGGTGAGGCGGAACACCGCGGGGTTTAGTGGGTAGGACGGCCCTCTCTCTCGGGCCGGGAGCCCCACACACCGTCCCTGCTGCCCCGCAGCAGGGATGACGGTGCGTAAATGCATTCCCCGCGAAAACAAAAAAAAAACTATTTTATTCTAAAGACCAGTAACTTACATATCAAATCAAAATTCTTACAAATCAATCAAATCAACTTTTCGAAGTTCACTGCCGTACGTAGACCTCCTTCAATCTTCGTCCCAATACACACGGTCCCAGCCTTACCCCGCCTAACGACCTTCTCTTGGTCGTCAAAACATCTGGTTGGGTGACCTCCACTCACTTCCTACTTAATTCAAAATACATTTTAGGGTGCACCATGCTCCAATGAATCAGTAAGTTAAGTCTTTTTATGAGGTGGTTGTCAAGTATACGGTCTACGTTCTGGAAAGTGATAACTATAGCCTGTAAACGTAATGCAGGTGATACTCGCATTGCACACTCTGTAAAAATCTTCTAGATCTTAGAAAATTTGAGGAATTCTTCTGAGGAATTGCATAGGTACTGTAGTTGCTCGCAAAAACTGTGATAGGGGCTCATTCTGCAACTCAAGCGTATGTTTATGAACCATACATTAATGTGCCGGACGTAAAGAATCTCACTGTGGCTAATCTCTGAAATGACTAGACCGATTCAAACGGGACTTTCAATGTTATAAGAAGAAATAAAAACTAGATTTTATTCCGGTTTTAGCCACAAGAACGGGGAAACGCAGGTGCAACCGAGACATGTCCTCTAGTCGAATTTACGGAGAGGTCTGTGTATCATAAATCTGAAGTAAAAATAAAAATACAACCATACTTGCTAACATTTAATATTCATGAGATTTATTTTCTATATTAAATCGAGGATTTTTATTTTACAAAATTAATGTTAAACAATCAGTCTTTTTGAAGATACATAAGTAATATTCATTTGTTTTCTACTTTATTTTCACATATTCTTTACATAAACATAAAATTACAACGTTTATTTATTTAACTTTACAAGAATATTTATAATTACAGGATTTCTACAAAGAATTAATAAAAATATTTGAAAATTATACTGAATAGTCATGCCTGGAGGAACTACCATAACTGTTAGAACACACTTTCAACTTTATTGGCGGTAATGTTGTAAAAATGTGTTCCAGAATAAATAAGAGATTTGAACTCATGAATGCTATTTTAAAGGAAATTAACTATCATTGCACTATTTTGAAATGCATCTTTAAAGTCTTACTTACGTTAATTTGGTAACAATTTTATAATACCTATTTATTGATTACAAAAACCCTAAACATTTTTATTTATAAAAGTTATTCTAAATTATATTTAGAAAAAAATATTTCTAAATGTTCGAAATTTAAAATAATTATGAATGATGTAATTATCCTATCCTATTGAGATCTTTTTCTAAATTTAAGTTCAAAAAACCTTTTTTGACTAGTATAACGTAACATTAAAAGGTTTACGTGTAAAATAGGTCTTCTACTTAAAATTGAGTTTTAAACTTGATATGAACACAACCATTTCAACCTTGGCTACTATTATTTTATTGACGTCTTGGCTACCTGTGATGGGGAATTCTGCAGGCTTCTGGAAACAGAGAGAGAAAGAGATATAATTAGTCAAGTTTTAAAAAACGGTCCACCTATTTTTGAATTATAATTGATCGAACAAACCCGACTTTGTTTTATATATTAAGAACTTATGGGATTCTATGTCTATGAGGGTGAAACTTACTTCTAGGCGCACTCTTCAATGTAGTTGTTCGAGACACGCAGTCACTTTCCTCAGATTCTGATCTCATTTGGAAGCTTGTTTCTGAGAAAAATAGTGGCTATTGAAAACTTTATTGAGGTATTGAGTCACAATATTTCTGCCTGAGTTTGATGCCGGTAAACAACTAAAAGTCTTTCAGCTACTTCATCTCAGCAATTATTTCGGATTTTTGTAACATCTAAGCGGTGGAGTCTGAAGTTCCGCTGTGATTGTCTGCGAAGATCAGCTATGATATGGTTAATTATTTTTCTATATAGTTATTTTGCTTTTGACCTACCAGCTACTGGAGGTTCCTCTAAGCCATTTCCTCGTCCATCAATCAGCAGGTACCTGGGTACCTGCTAAGTGCGGGTCCAACCCCTAAAAAGATGTTGTGGGCACTGGCATCCGAATATCAGTCAACTACGAGTCGACATGAACTCGATCATGTCGACTCGTAGTTGACTGATGGAACATTTTTCAGCCTCGAGCTGGACTCGAATCAGCGCCATTGGACTTGCCGGTTCAGACGCTTTAACCAACTAAAATAAAATAAATATCCATCACGCCTTATCCCCGAAGGGGTGGCAGAGGCATATTATATGCCCACTTTTCACCGTGTGGATTCCTGTCCCACGTAATAGGTGGTGAGCCCATTGCCGTGTTGAAATAGACAGACGCAGGTTGTGGCTACCTGCTGTTGAAATTTTCAAGCCGCCCATAAGGCCTTCAACCAGGCTTAACGACTGCCATTTTACTGGCAACCGGGACCAACGGCTTAACGTGCCTTCCGAAGCACGGAAACGCTCGCAAATGTAAATACCACAAAGTGGTACCCATCCGAGGACCAGCCATAGTGAAAGTTGCGTAACTCAGTGATCGTTTACAGAACACTGAGACCGCGAGGCCACGAGCGCTTTAACCAACTAGGCTACTGAAACCCACTCGAAAGCGACAACTTAGTGAAAAGGTCGCAATAGTCAGATAAAGTGAGTTATCACAGGTCAATAAGGGTTGCATGCCCATCGTGCCCACCATAGGGATCCGAGCTTGTAGTTACCGCGAGCAGTGGAAGTTGGTGCGAGTCGCTGAATCACGTGTTGATGGACAAGATTGGTCAGGTCTTAAGCATATGCTTACGAGAGTATTATAATATATTTCAAGCTCTATATTGGCAGGCGTTAGGGTGCACCGTATAGTTTGAGTCCATTAGCTCCGACGCTACTTTGCTTGTAAGAAATGTTTGACTTGAGATTTAACAGCCCCTTAATCTTTATTGATATAAACACTTGAATAATTTACTAGTGGAATATCAGGGTACGAAATGTAGTATTTGACTTACCACTGTCATATCTAGATTTACTGTGACCTGGTTGATGCACTCTACTGGGTACTTCTTGGTTGTCCACGTGTCCAAATGTACGGAACCCTATAGCAAATTGGGCGTACGGGCTTATTTCGTATAACTCTGAAAGAAAAGCTATTTAAATTTCGTAAACTTATTAAAGGGAGTTTCCATCCTCTCCAATTGAACTAGCATCACGCTTGCCGGAAATTGAGGTGCCACTCTTACATAGTAAAGAGAATCTCTGCCAGGACTAAGCAATTTAAAAGAGAATCGAATCAGGTGTTATATGGGAGAAATCCATTGTTAAACTATAATTTTTTCTATTGGGTTTTAACCTTTTCTTATGCAATAATCTGCTTTTTTTATTTCGTATGATGTCAACACGCTTGTGTTTGTTTCTCTGTCGAATAATAGAAACTTGTAACGCTGTACTTTTACAATTCTAGGCTCTTCAATCGGAACTCAAAAAGGCACATCAATAGCCTTAGGAAGTTTGAGAGTCACCCTCTATTCCTTAGATGTCACTATGGCTTTCCATTCTTTTGAGGATATATCCCAGTTCTCAGGTCAGGTTTCCACGAGTAAAAATCATCTTAGACCTCTAATTTCAAATCCCACAAGACTTTGAAAAATTTTCGTATTAAGTTATTAATATAAATAAATATCCATCACGCCTTATCCCCGAAGGGGTGGCAGAGGCATATTATATGCCCACTTTTCACCGTGTGGATTCCTGTCCCACGTAATAGGTGGTGAGCCCATTGCCGTGTTGAAATAGACAGACGCAGGTTGTGGCTACCTGCTGTTGAAATTTTTAAGCCGCCCATAAGGCCTTCAACCAGGCTTAACGACTGCCATTTTACTGGCAACCGGGACCAACGGCTTAACGTGCCTTCCGAAGCACGGAAACGCTCGCAAATGTAAATGCCACAAAGTGGTCACCCATCTGAGGACCAGCCTTAGTGAAAGTTGCGTAACTCAGTGATCGTTTACAGAACACTGAGACCGCGGGGCCACGAGCGCTTCTAAGTTATTAATATGGTAGAACAATATAAATTAATTCTAAAAAGCAATAAGTATTATCGCTTTTTCGAATTAATTCGAACTCACCATGTTTATTCTCAGTAGTAAGATGCACAGGGGTACTATAAACTCTATTGTTCATATTTTCAGAGGGTACGCTTTGAGGCGTATTCACTGTGACATTACTTCTCTCTGACTTGCACTCTGCTGTCAAAGAATTTCTGTATTCCGTTAAGTGCTGATGACTGGAATTATAAATACACAGATTTTGAAATTTAAGGTAAAGAAGGGATAATTATAAATTCATTTACACTTTCGCGCGAGCCACGAGACGAGCTGCGAGACCAACCAACCGCAAGCTCGGATATAAATGTACCATAATACTCGCGGCTCGTCTCGTGGCTCGCGCGGTATTATAATGCCTTTAAAAAATAATCTAAGCGCCCCTAAACTATAAAGAAACGTTTACTCTATTAACGTTTATTGGCGGCAAATAGAACGACGTTAAGATCAATAAAATGACATTTTTTCAAGTCGATTTCAATTTACATAAATAATTTGCTTCTGCAATGTAGTAGTACGTTCACTTCATCAATTATTGATGTGTGAAAGTCAACAAGTGGCATTAGTTTAAAATGTGTGCTGCACTAATAGTGTGTGAATTAATATTTGTATATGACTCGTATGTAAAATCTGTAGGGAGTAGTGGGAAAAACTTGGAGACACAGGTTCGCATAGTAAACGCTGCATTCGCCATATCTCTTTATTTACCATATCTATGCTATGGACTTATTATTAACATTTTTGTACTCCGAACAAAGCAATGTAATTGAGACTTTACGATAAAATGAGATGAATACACTTAGTATACTTACTTATGTCTTTTCACCAAGATATAAACGCAAGCTAAGGAGCAAATCATCAATAGAATTGAACTGCAAATGATGACCAGCATATTCAAGTCCATAAATTCTGATGGGGGTCCAACTGATTCTACAAAAGAAATACAATAGTACTTATATTGAAATAAATAGGTAAATATCATGAAACTTTTGAAGTAAAAACTTCTTTTGGCGCGCCTCACACATATTTTTCCGTAGGTAGTAAGTTAGGCTGATCCGTCACGCTCTAAGGTGAAAGACTTGATCTGGTGAACTCGGAAACGCCGAGTGTACCCGAGCGAGAAAGATACAGTCAACTGCTCGTTGCTGTTGTGTCGCGTTGTTTAATATATTCAATTCATACGTAATAATTGATTGCGATTGCCAATTAAGTTTTCACTTCTGCCGTGCGGTCTTAAGCACACACTCTTATTTTTTTTTTATACAGTGCTGTCTACCCCAAAACGAAGCTAGACAAATCATAAACATTTTATATAAAATATTGCATAGCATTGATAATCTAGAATACGAATCTAATGACACTTTACAATCGTTCAAGACGTTTAGGCTTCAAGAGGAAGAAACCGTCAGTTTTCAGAAGTCACGAAATTATGAATTTTTGAGGACTAACTCGTGTTCTCACCGTGCTCGTTGTCCCACTAGAATTGGACTCGTGGTCCTACTAGAATTCGGGAACTGACTCGTGGGCCCACTATTAAGTCCCACTAGCAAAAAGTGACATGTGGTCCCACCGTGTTTGTGGAAGAAATTATTATTTATCTATCACGCCTTATCCCCGAAGGGGTGGCAGAGGCATATTATATGCCCACTTCTTAACATGTGTATTCCTGTCCATTCCTTCCTGGAGAAATAATAAGGCCCAGTAACAGCAATAACTTATTTCTCATCTTTTTAGACTGTGCCACGACCATGGGCGCTGCAACGCGTTCGGTACGTCGATGTATGTGAGTAAATATTTTTTCACTTGAAGTCCCGAATAGTATTTAAAGTATGAATGATATATTAATTATGCATTGAAACTCGTAATATGACAATAAGACAAGAAATAAGTTATGATGTTAGTCGGTGTTAGTACTTCTCCCACAAACAAGGTGAAACCACGAGCCAGTACCCAATTTTCTTTCCTTTAAGTGGGTGATTTTAGTTTGACATGCTAGAAAGTCTCAATTAAAAAGCAAACCAACACACCTCCTTGAATCGTTGTAGTCGCATAATTATACAAAGATGTAGACACTCCAGCTGCATTCTCAGCAGCCACTCTGATTTGGTACCATTGTGCTGGAGTTAAGTCTGTCAGTACAAATGAGTTTGGTTGACTGAGAATTGAGGAAGAAATATAATGATTCCATGCTTGGTCCAATATTGGCTGAAAAAAAAAGCACAATGAATATATTCAAAGTTAAATGATAATTAGAAAACTTTACGTGGCATGAGTTTCAAGAAGCCGACAGCGAAGTCATATTAAACGTATTTTTTTTAAAACCTATTCATCTCCTTTACTTCAAAAGAGTGCATATGTGAGAGTGAGTGCAAGTGAATTGATGATACATAAGTGATTCTTCATAGAGACCATAGCCAAAGGCTAGTATAGAGTTTTGATTGAATTTCGAAATTTTTTTTTTATCATGCTTGGGAATACCAGTATTGTGATAAGTAATTTCACATTTACAGAATTACATATTTATATGTTTATAATTATGTTGATTTGTTACATAGGCACGGCTAAACGGCTTAATGAATCAAATTTAAATCTATCCAGTATATATCCTTAGGAAGAAAAGGCTATAAACAATAAGTTGAAAGGGGTGAAAAAGGGAGAATCTTGTATGGGAAAATTGTGAAAGGACAATAGGTACGTAGAATTATATGTTCTATAAATGAAAATATCGTTTTTAGTCAACGTCTGAATACCCATACATATTTATGTTCTGGTCGGTTAAGAAGCTTACCAATTTATTTTCAGCCTTTTTCCACACCTTACTTCCATATTCTTTGAATTCCACTTCGAACCTTGTTATCTCACACCCGTTATCGTCCCAGCCGCTTAGCTGAATGTAGATATGTGTTGCATTACTCCAAAACCATTCTGTAGTTGTTGGTGATATGGGTACTACGGCAAATAGAAAAATATCACGATAGTTATTTGAGACTACTTTCAAAGACAAATTTGTTATTGAGTTTGAAGCTCAAGGTCAGATTTACGTCTGCATTTGTGTCAATCTTTAGTATGAGCATTAGTAAAACCATTGGCAGGTATATTATTTAGTCCTGTAGACACTCCACACCACGCACTGATCAGCGGGATCAGCATGGAGTCAGCGAAGATGTTTTTTGACGACCATAAAACGGTCATCAGAGCGAAAAATATCACACTGATCACCCTGGTCTAGGCCAAGCACCATTATCTTGTTCTACGAGATGACGTGTGGAAGAGGCAGTGGAAAAAGTGCGGCATACAAGTAGTACCCTTACTGGCTGCAGAACGCCTACTTGGCGCTGGATATCTGAGACAAAATTTTTACTTCCATGTAATTACGCACAATGTCCCACAATTTCTTCGGGGTTTATTTCGAAAGACGAAAGCCTGCTGACTGATGTTCGAGGCTCTGGCGCACGTGTTTTTAGTGGTCCTACGGCAGTCGCTTGTGACAATGATTAAAAAAAAAAATTATATCAGCTTTACGGTAAATTGGATACAATCGGAGCTTACAGCTTAGAGAGACAGAAAGAGATATTTTGTATTAGGTACTCACCTCCTCCTAAAGTAATAGCATCGACATATGTAGGTGGGGATGCCCCCACACTGTTTGCGGCAGTCATCCGTATCGAATACTTGGTGCCACATTTCAAACCTTGAAGGGTGTACTCTTGTATACCCTGTAGGGATGTACCTTTGCTGGACCATGCGTCTTGCCAGCTACCGTTAGATTCTTTCCAAGTTAGATTATAACCTAAAACATCGATTTAAATTCTAAATTCATTGTGCAAATAGTAATATAACTAACATACCTAGATGTTTTAAAATAAAAGAATAATTTTACAATTGTGTAACTCACATTTATTTATAAAAAATAATGTGAGCAATAATAAAAATAGAACTCACTAATCTTTAGCATCTTCCCGCCTAAGTTCGTGGGTGACTCCCATTGCAGATGTATCGCGTTCTTGTGTGACGTCACTCTCAAACTTGGTGGCTCGGGCGTGGGCAGAACTGACACTGAATATGATACGGAGTCAGAACCGTACAAGTTTTTTGCCAAACACGTGTAGTTGCCACTCAGAGATTGATCTATGTCTGAAAACAGTAGCTTAAGATAAAGTTCAGTTACCATGTGCGTTTTACTGAGTGTAAGGCAAAAAAGTTAATAAGTAAGCATGTTTTTATAAAAATGTATAATATAACTTGCACTATCTTCAAAATCTAGACCGGTTTCCCTCAAGGTATTCTCATAGGATACCACATAGCGAGCTGCCTACTCCTACTGAGATAGAGCCTCCCAGAGAGAGCAATCACTGTCACTATCGACCGGGACATTACTTACTGTTGATCAGCAGGCTGTCGTCGTGGTTCCTGGTGAACCTGGGGTGGTGCGTGATGATGTTGTGCTTGTGGTACCACACGGTGCGCGGCGGCGGCGCGCCCACGCACGCGCACACCAGCAGCAGCGAGCTGCCTACTCCTACTGAGATTGTGCCTCCCAGGGACGCAACGCCTGCTACCACTAAACAATAACAATTTGGATTCATTACTTAGGTTGTGAATTTGTTTTGTCACCATCCCTTTGGAGTTCTGGCTACCTCCTCTACGGGACTACAAGGGTCTTCGAACACACATTAATAAAAATGGCACGGTGTGCTTTAGTCGGCGTTTAAAATAAACTGGACAAGTGCGAGTCAAAACCGTTTACTAAGGGTCCGTACCTTTATTTAACGTTAACTTAGAAGTTTAATATTTAACAGCTTTTTGGGTGACGTAGCCTCTTATTGACCATTGATACGGAAAATATCACGTTGCGTGCTATGGTTATGGTTTCGTGAGGAACTGATATGTGCAAAATAGGCGGCGGAGAAAGATCGGAAGAGGAATAGTACCCTCCCGTGCCGCAGAAGACGTACTGGGCGCCGAAGATCCCAGAATTATATTCGTCCCTTATAAGCGGTAGCCTTGGGGCGACGCTCTGGACTAGCAGTATTTTCGGCCTTAAAGACATATAAGACAGTAAGTACTTATTATACGTACTAATTATTTTCTAAATTCACAAAAATAATCATAAATACCTTTAGAACCCAAATCTATGTGTACTCTGTTACTGGGCGTCCCTTCTCCAACCACAGTGTGAGGTCGGACAAACACTTCGTACTGCCTTCCAGTGGTCAAACCGGACAGAGGAAACGTCACCTGGCGTTGGGCGCTCTCCTGAGAAGATTCTACGCGGTAGCTTTGAGGAGACATTGTACTGAAATGAAAAAGGAACTCTTAGTAAAACTGTTTAGTTTTTATACATACAAATATGCAAATAATGGTCGGCAGCGCGAGTGCTGCACCTCTGGTGTTGCAAACGTACATAGGTTATGGTGACCACTTTCCATCAGAATAAACAAAATATTTTGAAAAGCAATTAGTATGCTAACTATATCCAAAAAAAAATTAAGTAGACAAATTTCTAGTCGTCGGCTTAAGACGGAAAGAGAATATGAATAAGTTTAAGTGTTTACCACTGCAATGGGCTCATCGCCTTTTATGTGGAACAAAATGCACACGGTGAATTGTGGCCGTTTAATATGCCTCTGACACCCCTTTGGGTATAAAAACGTGATTGACTAATAAATAAAATAACTTAAAATTAATAATAATAATAAATATTGTTGGACACTTTTCACACAGCGCCATCTAGCCCGAAGTAAGCTAATATTAGCTTGTGTTATGGGATCTAGATAACTGATAAACATACTTATATATTTCTAAATACATACATATTATAGATAAAATAACACCCAGACACAGAATAAACCATCGTGCTCATAACACAAAGTTTTATCCTGGGTGGGAATCGAACCCACGACCTCTTGCGTAGCAGTCGGATGCTCTCCCACCGCGCCACAGAGGCAGTCAAGATTGTAAACTAACTTACCTCGACATAGGTTTCACGTACACAGTATAATGTGTTATGTCTCCATTGGGCTGCTCAGGTCTTTTCCAACTAACTAAGAGAGATGTAGCCGAGGATACCAGTACTTTTATGGCTGCTGGTGGACCTGGAACTGTAAACAATTTAATTGACTTAATAGTCACTAGTCAATTTATTAAACTTCCACGGCAACGATTAATTCTCATTAAAGAAAAAACAATTGGAAAGAGCTAGAGGAGTTTCAAACAATTCCAAAAAAGTCAAATCACAGCTGACTGAATATCATTATTCATGTAGGTCACAAAGTAACAGTTTTAAACTTCAAGATTATTTATTGCGTCTACATTTACTGCCAGATTCGCAAGGCAATAGGTTGAGCCTGAGAAAGAACTGAAAGAAATGAGCAACGGAAACTTTTATTTTAATAGCGATTGACTTAGACTTAGTTCCTAACCTTTTTCTTAATTCCCGGTAACACATAGAACGAAAATTTTAGTTAAGTAGCAAAGCTGTAAAAAAATCTTACCATCTTGCAAAGTTGTACAAACAATGGGATAGGAAAACGGTCCCGGTCCATAGTTTGAGAATCCAGCTACTTTCACAGTATAGTTTGTATATTTCAGAAGACTTTGTAGATACAACTCGGTGTGCGGAGAGCTTATATTTTGCCAGGATCCGTCTAAAAACCATAATGAATACATTTTGAAAATACAGGTCTTTGTTCTCTCATAATATAGTTAAGAATATAGATAGCTACGAGTAATAGTAAAAGGGTAAAAGTAAGATAGAGTTCTGTTTTACTTTTTCTCAGAATTGGAGTACATTTGGACCTTTAGGACCTCGGAATATTACACAAAACTATTTAATATATTTGCCGCCACGAATGGAAAAGATGTTTGGCTAACATGTTTTCTTTGAAAATTGGCTCGCCGAACCCGGCCTAAAATGAACTATTAATTACAATTTTTACATAGAAAGACGTAATTTTTCAAAAATTAAGTTCCTCTAAACTTTAGGAATTTTGACTGCATAGGTTGAAACTGATGAAATTTTCCACCATATAATAAGTATATATTATACGTAGGCGCCATCTATCGGCACTTAGTTCAGTTATACCATACGAATGTATGTAATTATAAATTAATAGGGATATTATAATATTATACAGGGGGTCAAGAATTTAGAGATCAAGATTCTAACCTTCAGTACTAAAATAAACGGAATAGCCGAGTAATGAGGTTCCTTGAGCAGTGATTGGTTGCCAAGCAACTCTGAGCGATGACGACGATGCTCCTCGACATTCAACTCCTGATGGTGGCTGTTCAGGTGCTGAAATAGAAACAATTATAAAGCATTAACATTGAAAGATAGACAAAAAGCGCTTTAGCTCAGGGTTTTGTAAACGAGCACTACATATGGCTGGTCTTCAGATGGGTGACAACTTTGTGGCATTTCTATTCAAGAGCGAATTTGTTCTTCAGAATGCATGATAAGCCGTTAGTCCTGTTTTCCAGTTACATGGCAGTCGTTGAGCCAAGTTGATGGCCTTATGGGTGTCTTGAAAATTTCAACAGCAGGTCGCCACAACCTTTACTGTCCATTTTAAAAACGGCAATGATCTCACCAGCTGTTACGTGGGACAAAAAAGAGGGAAATGTGGGAGTATAGTATGCCTCTGCATACCCCTTCGGATAAAATGGCGTAGCTATATATGTATGTTGCCGCACTCTTAATTAATAAGCTGATTTAATAATTATAATAAATTGCATAAGTGATTCCTACGAAATAGTAATGTAACGTTCTATTAGAAACAGAAGATTATAGAAGATACCGCCTGGCTGTTTATAGTGTATCTGGACAGTTGCCTGCAGAAGTTGAAAGATCATACGATATTCACTTATAAATGTAAAGCGAATCGCTCGTGGCCCCGCGGTCTCAGTGATCTGTAAACTATCACTGAGTTACGCAACTTTCACTATGGCTGGACCTCGGATGGGATGGGATATATTTGCAAGCGTTTCCGTGCTTCGGAAGGTACGTTAAGCCGTTGGTCCCGGTTGCCAGTAAAATGGCAGTCGTTAAGCCTGGTTGAAGGCCTTATGGGCGGCTTGAAAATTTTCAACAGCAGGTAGTCACACCTTGCGTCTGTCTATTCAACACGGCAATGGGCTCACCACTTATTACGTGGGACAGGAATATACACGGTGAAAAGTGGGCATATACTATGCCTCTGCCACCCCATCAGGGATAAGGCGTAACGGATAAATAAAAATAAACGCGTTTAAACATAAGCAGATCCGATGACCTATTAAAGGTCAGCGGGTCTGCGCATTTATAAAAACAGCTACTACGTCTACACTTCCACATGTATTTATATATAGAAAAAGAAACGAGTGAATAAGTCTCATTTTCAATCATTACTGTCGACTCTTCAAGTCTAAAAAGATACTTAGAGGAACTATCAAATCCACAGGACCCTCAACGAATCCTTGATATAAAATGTCAATAAGAAACAGGCGTGATACCATATGTGTACGTACCTCCTTCCCTTGTAGTTTGATACACTTGAAATGAAAACGGGCCGTTACCCGCAGAGTTGAACGCACTGACCGACACAGCATACCTGTAATATAGAAAAAATATAAGAGTAGTTAAATTGTATACTAAAAACTCTCATGCAGCTCATGGAAACTGCTAAACTATAGAAACTGGCTGCTGGGGACACAATAACGACACTATGACTAATTCGAAATTCGCATAGTACAGCCAGAGATTAAGATATGTAGCGACTGCTGTAGATACATAATATAACCATCTAGCCCCGCAGCCTGCGGCGTTGCCTCATACATCAGCGGGTGCACCGATAATAGGTTAAGTCGCTTGGGCCCCCGAGCCCCTTATCTTGTAACTGTGACTAAAATTGGGATGATAACCATATGAGTAAGTAAGGTTTATATAATTGTTTATAAAACTAATCTCACCTCATATTCTTCAACAGTCCGCTCAATGTTGTTTCTTGCTTTCCTGTTCTAGCCATCACTTTTACCATTTTTGTTTGTGTATCAGTAGGGACTGAAAAGTATTTGATTTTACTTACTATTCTACAGGTCCAAACCACAGTTCACGATTTTAAATACATATTTGATAAAGTACATTAGCATCGCTTGTAGCCATTCTAGCTTGGGGTCAGCCCTTGGGATGAGCAACTTCTCATTTGGAACCATGGGACATGGACAGTGAGAGTGGATGAAATGCCGCCGCCTCCATCTGGGAGGCAGTGATGACTTTCAAGAAGACGGTTGGATGAGAGCAATAGAGAGGTAGCTCCTTATCCCGCCCCGAAGAAGGGTTGGTTAGAGAAAGCGGTATTCACGTGAATTAGCTAATAAAGGCCAGTATTTTGGAACTTAATGTTAATACAATCATGATCATACTTGCATAAGATGTGTAAAAATTATAAGCATCTAGTTGTTGTATTGTGTTTTACAGTCAGTCAAAAATATAGTTTGTCTTCCTACTGCTGAGGTTCATCTGAACGTCATGAACCAACTAGACCGATTTCCCGTTGCAATGATAATATTACAGTGACCATTGCTCTCTTTATCATGTACTATATTTACGTCATGGCTTGTGTTATTATCATACTATCACAATTAGCAACAACATTCACCTCCTTGTCTCAGCATTATCTCAGCTGAATTAATTAATTCAAATATGTTCAAAGTTACAATTAGAAGTTTTTACTTGTCTGAGTACCTCGTCAAATATACGGCGTGAAGATAGTTAGTATTGTAACATATCATACACATTGTAACATAACAAAGTAGCCCGAGGTGAATAAGAATCTAGTTTTGTTAACTATATTCACGCTGCAGTCCTGAAAGGGTGTTCAGAGAGGACAGATCACCAGGCCACTCGATCTTTGCCAAGAACTTTTGCTGAACATTAAGCTAGTGTTTTACTACTGCATAGGCGGCAGACAAGCATACGGCCCACCTGATAGAAAGTGCTCACCGTAGCCTCGAGACATTTTCAACACCAAAGATGAGGCACTCGCGCTGCCAACCAGCTAGCAGGTCTAAGAACGTTTGAAAATTTTAAAGACAGATTAATTCAGCAGATATTATAAAATTCACCTAGTTCTCCACTAATTCTGGGTACAGCCTTCACATGGTAGCCCTGCAGTATACCATTGTGGCTCTCTCTTGGAGGGGGTAACCATGAAACTATGAGCTCTCCTGGATTATCTGTTGGTTGTACTTGGATTCCCAGAGGAGTTGATGATGGTGCTGAAAAGAAAACAGACTTAAATTCAATACAATTACAATTAGTAGATAGTATATCAATCAGTTGAAGTCTATCTTCACACAGTATCCCTGATGGGGTAGCCAGAGAGGACAGATCGCAAGGCTTAGCGATACATGCATACCTACTTCTATCGCCTTCTGCAGATTCATTAATCGCTTCATACATGATTGGCACTAGAACTGAGTTATAAACTACGTTTTAAAGGCGTGCTCCTTTACGATGCTTTATCAATTTAAGGGTTAAAATTATTCTAATTTTACTAAATTTTAATTTATTATAAGTTCAAATTAAGTTATTGATTCTATTTATAGGTTCATTAATATGGACGATATCCAACAAAATAAACCAGCTTTTACGCGTATAAAATCCGCTCGTACCAGTTATAACCGGTGCGCCGATACTGAATCAATGGCGGTACCAAGAGTCATTTTATACTTATGCCATCAATGTGGACTTTATGTATGAATACTGCGCTTTATCCGCTAATAAATGGTGGATTACTATTATCATTATTCAGAACTCCCGCAATATGGGTATTAAAAAAAAGGGTTAACTAGTTGAATAAAGTTCACTATGAAAAAAAATTAAACTCCAATATTATCGCCTACAAAATAGCTGGCTATGTAGTTGGAACATGCATGTATGAAATGATTAAAGAATCTGCAGGAAGTGAAAGAAGTATGCATGGATCGCGAAACCTTGCGAGCTGTCCTCTCTAACTTCCCTATCAGGAATACAGCGTGTATATAAAATATGTTTATTCTCATTTAATTAAAGAATATTTATACCTACTGCATCACTCTCAAGATTGCTTTGTTTACAGAGAAATACTCATCTAATTATGAGCTGGTCTTCCAAATGGTCTATTTCTTTCTCTCTCTCACTGATTGTGTAAAAAAAAAAAATATCCATCACGCCTTATCCCCGAAGGGGTGGCAGAGGCATATTATATGCCCACTTTTCACCGTGTGGATTCCTGTCCCACGTAATAGGTGGTGAGCCCATTGCCGTGTTGAAATAGACAGACGCAGGTTGTGGCTACCTGCTGTTGAAATTTTTAAGCCGCCTATAAGGCCTTCAACCAGGCTTAACTGATTGTGTGTGTACACCTTTCTCCTTTACAGGTCTTCATAGTTTATTTATCATTGGATTTGACTCTAATATAAAGGAATCGTTCAATACCTAATTAATTTTACCACAGTTGTTTGAATGGGGACCGGTTCAAAATCCGGTTCGTGATAGGCATTAACTAGCAGCATTAACTGCATTTGTTGTTGGGAATTCTTGACAAATTGGCGTATTAATGGTCTGATAATATTTGATAGTTGAAATATTATGGCATTAGTAGACGGCATTATCCCATGTGTGTATTTGTTCTCCCGTGAACTTGTTCCATAAAAATGTGCCGAGGATAGAGATAGCAACATTTTTACGTTTCAAGTTATTCTCAACTTTACTAACAATCTATACAGATAAATAAAATTGATGTATCTGTATGTGGATCCAAATAAAAAGCTATGCTAAAAAAAAATGTCTGTCTGTTTGTTCTGGCTAATCTCTGAATCGGCTAGGCCGATTTTACTACCGACTTTCACTGGTTTATATTACTAAGTTTATTAAGAAGAATCCATAGTTTAATACTAACTTCATCTAATAGGTACTTATGTTTTTAATGCAAAATTGTATGTTTGTTTGTTGTCCTTCAAAAAAAGCCCATCTGATCGCTGTGGACAACCTCATGTCGGGGTATCACTATGACAAATCACAACGACTTAACCATTAGGCCAATCCTGCAAATTGATAGAGGCTAAGGCAACCCCGCGGCATTTTAGAAGGCACTCTTTCAATCTATTGTCCCCGGAGCACGGTGACAAAACTTACACTAATTGCATTCAAGAAGGAAAAATTGGTAAGCGACTAGAGTCGTAGCTCGACTTTTAATATCAAGTAAAAAAATGTTCCTGTGATAAAAAGTAGCCTATAGCACTCTGGGATAACACATTCAGAATTTTAAAATTTGTTTTGTAGTTACAGAAATCACCCCCTTAAACCCTCACAACACATCACAAACTCACACATTTTCTTTTTTTAAATATTAGTATAATAAATAAATTAAGTACATAAATCATTAAAGTTCCTTTATATACAGTCCAATGATAGCTAACATTAATGTATTCAACACAATCATCTCGTTGGATAAACACGTGTTTAGTGTAGATATAAGTAAATGTTATAATGAATTTCGCCACGATATTATTTTCACTTTTTATATTGTGCTGTGTGGAAAATGGATGTAAGTTGATATTATTTTATTATAGGATTTAAATTGAAATCAATACTAATATTATAAAGCTGAAGAGTTTGTTTGTTTTTTTTGGTTGAACGCGCTAATCTCAGGAAGTGATCTAGTGATCGAAATTTAAAAAATATTTTTGTGTTACGTAGCCTATTTATCGAGGAAGGCTAATTATATAATCACGCTACTAGCCTGGAGAGCAGAGCAGTCGTCATAAATGTCGACAAACCGGGTAATTTTTATGCATTATTGTAGAATTTATAAGCGACGGGTTTAAATAGGTGCGACGGGAGTTCGAAGTATGTCACGGGCGAAACCGGGGGGGTCACCTAGTTATTGAATAAAGCCATTTCTACTATTCCATATTTACATTGGAAACAGTAGTTAGAAAGTAGTTAGAATTATTAGTTACATTTTCATTTACTTTTTATATTATTTTTATTATAGAATAAAAATTAGTAATTATCACGTGAATCCCCGAGGCAGTGTTGCCATTTTGCTCTCGTTTTTGTTTATGTAGGGGTTTATTACGAAGTTCTCAAAGAACACAAATGTTTGGATTACGATTCAGATCTGCACCATGTGATTTCATATTGTGTATTGTAATAGTTGTAATCTGTATTGTGTTTAATAAAATAAAATAACATAAAATAAAATAAAAACCTAACCGATTTCGCCCCAGGGCCATTTTAACATAAGAAATCAAGATATAACCTTACAAGTTGTTTAAAAAAATGTTGTGGAACAGTACTTACAAGTGATTTTATTGGAGTGAAGCTCACCAATAGGAATAAATTTTTAGGATAACGACTTGATCGATTTTAAAAAATAAAACCCAAAACATGTAATTAAGCATAATGAGGAGTAGAATTTTACGTTGAGAAATAGAAGAAATCGAAATTAGTTAGTATTAGTAAGTTATATTGTTCTAGGTGACCCCCACCACCCCCGGCTTCGTCCGTGACATATCGCACTCCCGTCGCACCTTAATTCCGTAGCTTATAAATTATATAATAATGCATTAAAATTTGCCGGATTTGACAACATTTATGACTACTGCTCCGCTCTCCAGAGACGAAGCGTGATGAAATATGGCCTTCCTGGATAAATTATCTATCTTACATAAAATATTTTTTCAAATTCGATGAGTAGTTCCTGATTCCTGAGATTAGCGCGTTGCACCAAACAAACAAACTTTCAGCTTTATAATATTAGTATAGATAGTATAGATATGGGTAATCACGTGTAAAGAAAAATGCTGAAGCGCTCGTGGCCCCGCGGTCTCAGTGTTCTGTAAACGATCACTGAGTTACGCAACTTTCACTATGGCTGGTCCTCGGATGGGTGACCACTTTGTGGCATTTACATTTGCGAGCGTTTCCGTGCTTCGGAAGGCACGTTAAGCCTTTGGTCCCGGTTGCCAGTAAAATGGCAGTCGTTAAGCCTGGTTGAAGGCCTTATGGGCGGCTTGAAAATTTCAACAGCAGGTAGCCACAACCTGCGTCTGTCTATTTCAACACGGCAATGGGCTCACCACCTATTACATGGGACAGGAATCCACACGGTGAAAAGTGGGCATATAATATGCCTCTGCCACCCCTTCGGGGATAAGGCGTGATGGATATTTATTTATTTATTTATAAAAATGCCCGTTCTTTTTATTTCATTGTATAGGTTTATAAATAGGTTTACTTAATAAATAATAGCATGCTCCGCTCAAATTATATGCTGCAAGCGAAACAGTACTGCAAGTGACTACGATCTCCCTTGATCAGTACATATTCGCACGTGACATTCTTCGAACCCCCGTTGCATACATACATACATATTGTCACGCCTTTATCCCCGAAGGGGTAGGCAGAGGATGGCAACGCACTTGCAGTGTTAACCTTAATATTGCAAGTGTCTATGGGCGAAGGTAACCACTTAACACCGGGTGGGCCGTAAGTTTGTTTGCCATGTTATTGCATTAAAAAATCTATCCATCGTTGCATCCATTGTTTATTAATATTACAATAATTTCTGAAAATTTGATCAATTTGTTGTCATTTATGATTACTGCTCTGCTCTTCTGGTTAGCTATGAATAAAAACATTTGCATTTTTCCTCAACATTAACTTTGTACACCAAACCGGTTTCGCCTGACGGCCACGGTATTGGCATCAAAGGATATTTATATCTTCTATAAATAGTAATCCTATATGTTGTATAAAAAATATTTCGGTTAATTTTTATACACATAAATTTTGTATGTCTCGTTTTCCTTATGTTGAACGATATTATTATCATAATATTATGATGATATACCTCCATAGTTTCTTGATTTCTTGAGTAGATTTCCCACCGGTTTTCCTCAAGTAACTTTTTGGGAATCCCAGCAATTCTTATTTTAAAACTGGTATATTTTTTAAGTGCTCTTGGCCAGGCTTGCTCAGACACTTAGCAACAAATAAATAAACGATCACTGCAATCTTGAGATGGGTGGCATTTACATTTACGAGCGATTTAATACTTTGGAAGGCACGTTAAGTCCTTGATCTTGGCTGCCAGTATCAGTAGGTAGCCACAACTTAACCCCATTCACATAGCATAAGCTACCACCTGAGATATAAATACAGTGGTATTTTTGATGAATCTCTCTCTCTTCATGTTAGTGAGTTCCCAGTAGGTTCCAAATTTTACTTTAGCAAATATTGTGTGACTTATGATTTTCGACATTGTTGAAAACAACTACCGCCTGACCTTCCAATACCATGCTGGCGCCTACGTCGTTGCCTCGTCTGTTATTCAGCATAATTATGTTAAGCTTGCAGGAGAATTCACTTGGCCACTGGACAATTTTGTTGGGAACCCAAATGGAAGACTAAGATACAGTTATTTCTCTTCTCTTTCTAGAGATATTACTAAAATATAGCATTAAATATAACGATTTTCAGACTCCGCAAGCAATAGCGAATGCGCTGTCGCAGTGACAACTTTGCCAGACGTCAATAGTGGATGCTGTGGTAATGATGTTTCAGGAACAAAACTCATAGGTAAATATCATTTTCTTTTTGTGAACAATTTAAATTTAACACTTACGGTTGCCAAGCTAACAACCAGATTGATAAGTAATTTAACAAATTGGTTTGAATTTCACTTATATAACTCCTTTTTATAATACCTAACTTATCAAAATAGCTTATATATATTTAAAACAAACTGTGGTTCTCCGATAACCTCGATCGTGCTCAACTGCTCGTCAACGGACAATTCAAACTCCTGTACTGATTTTGTAAACGTTTTACGATTATTTCTCGTACTAATAGGCCTCTTCACAGAAAATCGATGTACATAAAATGATATCTATATAGTATCATTGTTTATCAGTCACGTCTTTATACCTGATCGGATGGTACAGGCATATTTATACACCCACAGCACCGTGTGGTTTTTTTTCCCACATAACAGGAGATGAGCTCATTGCCGTGTTCAAATGTCACAGGTGGTGGCGAACTGCTGTTGAATTTTTTCAAGCCTTCAAATTGGTTAAACGTCTGCCTTGTTACTGGCAATCCGGTGCCAATAGTTTAACGTGTTTTTCGAAGCACAAATGTATCTCTTTCATTGTGGAATTTAAGTTAATTTAAATGTTTTCAGGTGGGAATTTAGCAGACTTAGGTCAATACCCATGGTTAGCAATCATCGAGTATTTACACAAAAAAAGTGGTCAACTCAAATTGGTGTGTGGCGGATCCCTAATAACTAGCAAATATGTGTTGACTGCCGCTCATTGCCTAGGTTCAATGGCACTTTCAACTTATACACCGTAAGTATCACTTTGTTTTCATTAATTTGACGCACAAAACACAATGGAATTGCTAAACTTTTCGTCCTGTTCTCTTCTAGTGGTGGGCAGAGGTAAATTGTACCAAACAAACCCATATTTCACCACTTATATTTGCCCCATGTAAATTGAAATGCTAGAAACGACATTGCTTCCGACAATGCTGAGAAACAAAAGCCTAACGATAATGCCACTAGCAGCTAAATGAAAGTTGGAAGTAATTCAAAAAAAAAAGGTTACCATACTGATTTGTATAAAATGTATTTTCACTTCTCATGCTCTGAACTTTAGCTTATTTGTACAGGATATAGGCTGAACAAAATCGAATTTGTACACATAAACGTATCTGCTCAGTTAGTAGATACTACTCATACATAAATTTATCTATATTAAGGCATAGAAAATGAGAAAATACAGCCAAACACAATAAGAAATTCATAGATAGAATTTCTTATTTTATTATATTCACTTTCATTTATTTGTCTTATGTGTTTTTAAAGCATTAAAGATATTAAAATATTGTCGTGCAATATATCAACTTCACACATTCAGAAAAATACCGTTAATATACAATTTCCTTCAATATTCAAAACTGTACTAATTTTAATTAAAGAAATGATATGTTATACTACTGTTTAATTTCCGCGCAATTGAATTGAAAAGCAGAGTTTATATCCACAAAACCATTTTATCCTCGACATTACTATCGGCCGTTGCTTTTAGTTGTATTTTAGTCTCTGATAAAAATAGTTCGATTTGTACACTTGTTGAAAAATCATATATTGTATTACGAGTACATGTGAATCTTCAAACAACATAGCTGACGATTGCAATGTTAATGTTTACGACGGGTAATTTCGTTTTCAGAAAAAATGTACGTCTTGGAGAACATAATGTAACCAATGAAGGTATTGACTGTATAACTGACTTTAGTGGATTAAAAGACTGTACCGATGGTGCAATATCAATACCAATTGAAAATTATATCGTGCATCCAGAATTTAACATCAAACAATCGTCGAAACCAAACGATATAGCTTTGATTAGAATGAAAGAAAACGCTCCTTATACAGGTTTGTGAATCAAACATCAATCAAATCCAATCATTCCATCACAGTCTACTGCTGGACGAAGTCATCTTCCAATTTTCGCCAGATGGAGTAGCTGAGCCCCGGGACTTCGCCTGTGTTATACTTCGAACCCGTGATACTCTTAATTCCGTCGTATATTAATTGCACAACAATGTTTGAAAATTTGCCCGCTTTATTTATATTTATCTACTGCTCCACTATTTTTGGTAGCAGTGTCCTATGGCCTTCCTTTATAAATGAGCTATCTATCTTAAATAGTATTTTTTTAATTCGAACCAGTAGTTCCAGAGATTAGCACATTCTAAAAACCAAATAACTGTCTTTTTGTTTGTTCCGGCTATTCTCTGAAACGGCTGGACCGATTTAAATGGGAATTTTATTGGAAGATAGCTGATGTTATAAGGAGTAACTTAGGTTACACTGCATCTCAGTATTCCCATGAGACCTACGCGTAGGAATCCGCAGGGCAACCGCTAGTTTATACATATAACTGTGAATTCGTCTATAAAACATTCAGAATGATTTTTATTATTACAGATTTCATTCAGCCAATTTGTCTCCCTGACACAGATGTAACATTGCAAACAGGACAAATAAATTTCATAATGGCTGGCTGGGGAACCAGTCACGGGCCAAGCGATGTCAAACTTCGTGTATATTTGCCCTTCATCCCACAAAGTGTAAGTTTTAATGGAGTAATAGGAGTGTTTGCATCTAGGCTTCATTTCATGGGCGCTGGATTTTGGACCCGGATCTTTTCGCCTACTAGTCAATAAAATTATACCTCAAGATTGAAATCTAGGTTTAGAAGCAACAAAGAAGGCGCTAAGATAAAGAATAAGCCGGAATAATATTTGTTCAGGTTTTAAAAATCATCTAATTTTTGTTGTTAAAGAAGAGATCAATACTTTAGGTACTGGTTTTTTTATGCTAATTGATTTTTTTTATAATTTATATTTTATTTTTCTAGACATGCCAAGAAATCTTCCAAGGTCGCCATATAACTACTTTATCTAAAGGGCAACTTTGTGCTGGAGGGAAGGAAGGGGAAGATTCGTGCAAAGGTGATGGTGGAATGCCTCTTATGTACGAAACCGGCCGATCCATGCAACTCGCTGGGATTGTCAGTTTTGGTGCTAGCCCCTGTGGTCAGAAAGGAATTCCATCGGTCTACACGAATATTTATGAGTACAAATCTTGGATAAGTAGCAACATTGTTGCTTAACTATGATAAAACCATTTGACAAGCGAAATTTTTTAAAATGTATTTCGTGAAATGCAAGCAAATGTTTTTTAAAATTTGAAATATCGCCAGAAGGCAGATAATGCGAATAAATTGAAGGAAAACAATATGATTTTTATTTTTATGTATTCAAAAATAAGGTCGCAGCTCCACTAACTCGGTGCTTTATAAACGTTTTGTTATTATTTATACATGAATGTCTGAAGTAGTGTGTTTCATATTAAACGGTGTACCCATTTATTTTTAGTCAAATTGATAAACTAATCATTTCTTCATTTATATTAAGTGTACTTACGCTCTTGCTGAGTAGTAAAATGTACCGGCTGTGTGTAAGGACTCAGATCTACTTGATTACCCGAAGATACCCTCACTCTGTAATCCATAGATGGTTGTAGATCTCGCAGTTCTATAGTCTGGCGAATATCGTTTTCTTGTCTGAAATGTATAACACATGCACTATATAGTTTGGCAGTTTTTTTCGACAGTCACTCGTGTCTTGGAACGAGGAAGGCAGCAACATTCCTTTCGGAGTTCTTAGGGTTTCATACATCAAAGGGAAAAAAAGACAAAATCCTTATAGAATAACTTAGTTTGAGCTCAACTAGTAATAAAATAATAAATAAATATCCATCACGCCTTATCCCCGAAGGGGTGGCAGAGGCATATTATATGCCCACTTTTCACCGTGTGGATTCCTGTCCCACGTAATAGGTGGTGAGCCCATTGCCGTGTTGAAATAGACAGACGCAGGTTGTGGCTACCTGCTGTTGAATGTTTTTAAGCCGCCCAATAGGCCTTCAACCAGGCTTAACGACTGCCATTTTACTGGCAACCGGGACCAACGGCTTAACGTGCCTTCCGAAGCACGGAAACGCTCGCAAATGTGAATGCCACAAAGTGGTCACCCATCCGACGACCAGCCACAGTGAAAGTTGCGTACCTCAGTGATCGTTTACCGAACACTGAGACCGCGGGGCCACGAGCGCTTCACTAGTACTTATCTGGTTTTTGAAATTATACTCTTTTTCGCGTTAGGGAAAAATTATAAGAGTACATTTTTACGATGCGCGCGCAGACCGTCACGAGAAACCGACATCCTTAAGTTAGCTAAAAAGTGTTTCCATGACAACTTATTAATTTGACTACATTCAAAGTAGTTTTCAAACGCCCTGAAGTTAGCTATAGTCAACATTCTAGTTTTTTCTACTAACGTAGGTTAAGAAGATAGATTTTTTTTTAAAGATTTTTATCTTATTACGCCAAAGAAGTATATCTTCTAACAAGGGGACATAAGTACACACACACTTATTTTCCTATACCTATCTATTAAGCTTGAGTGACATTTTTGGCTTGAAAAAATGGCGATTTCATTTAATTTTCTAGACGGTGTAAAGGTGATTTTATTATGCGAGCGAATTGAAACTCTAAATAATACGAGGTTGGGATTATTGTGGGCAATAAGATATCATGCTATAATATATTATATATTAATATAATAATGATATTAATATATAATATATTATAGCATGATATGTATAATAAAGAAATATAAAGGCAAAGAACATTATCTGGACTGGACTGATTAATTATTATCAGTGCAGTATGTCTTAACCTGTTATTCTGTTTTTGAGATATGAGGGAACATCACACGAACAAAAAATGTTTTATTATAAATTATAGTAATGCTTGCCTTCTGCAAATAATACAATGATTGGACGCCTCTTTAGTTATTATCACTACTTCCAGAGACGTACACACCGTAGTTCTTAAAAAATTACTGCCTACTCTTCTTTATCTCAATATCATACACAGACAATAGACTAGCACTTTCGTCTGCCACTGTCAGACTCTTGATGGGTAAGACAGCGGTTTATGACGGTAAGTGTGTAAACGTTAACTCAGTTATAGTGGTCTAAATTTCTTACCTTGTAATATTAATACTTTTGGCAGATTCCCACATCATAAAATCATTTGTAGTATACTGCATAGTGTAATATTGAACATGAGTACTGATAGTGTCCCTCCAAGATAGCTTAGCTGAGTTGCTGGTTACAGAGTCTACTTGAAGGTCTAATGGTGGCGTGGGCGGCTCTGGAATTAAAAACAAGAGTAATGTCAATATATGAAAGGATCTTTAATTATATCATGCCCAAAATCCACCTCGCCTGTACGCTGGTGGACTTGTACCTGTTCCTAACTTATTAGTTTCGAAATAACGGAGCAAGTTCGAGTGTTAATGAAAGTATCTAGACCATTTCCAGTTAAATGCAGACACTTTCATTCAATTCAATTCCATATTGCGTATCATATCGTTACGTATTCGGCCAGCTTAAAAGTTACAACAGTTCTCTCTCTCTCTCATCTAACAAGTTAATTAATTCGTAATGTTTAGTCAATTTCACTTAACAGTTTATGTCTTCTATTCGTTTCCTGTTTCTATTTCAAAACACTAGGTAGGTATTCATTTTAGGTATATATAATACTTAATTCTTACCTAGAATGTCCAAGTGCAAATTAAACGCTGCCATTCCATAAGGGTTACTAGCTCTGCATTCATAAGTTCCACCGTCTCTGCTTTCCACGTAATTAATATTTAAAATGCTGCTTAACCCGTTGTGTGTCATCGTTTCCGAAATGGTAAGTCTACAAAATAGAGTAATTCAAATAAATTTGTATTAGCGCCATCTGTTAAGCAACACCTAGACTATTCAAGTTAGTTGAAACGCTGCTGTAAGGATGTCATTTATTTTGCAAGCACGGTTTACACAATATGAACACTGCGTAAATTAATGTAAAGAAAACATAGATGTCCCTAGTAGTTAAAGTATGAAAGTAAATATTATTTCGCCACTTTCAGAACTATTCAATATCCAATCATATTTTACAACATCATCATCCAAGCGTCTGTCTCAGTTCGCTATTCTATATTTTCTCCTCCACTTCGCACGGTCGTCAGCATCCCCTGTAGTGAGACCATTGGCACGCATGTCATCCCGTATGACGTCAAGCCAGCACTTCTTGGGGACCCTTTTACCGGGATCCGGAGGGCCGACATGGCCAGACATTTTTTTACCACGTAGCCTGGCGGTTGTCGCAAGACGTTACCATACCGACCATAAAATCATATTTTTGTGCACAGACAAGTAAATACTTTTCCTTACGTAACTATGGCTTTATTTATATATTGTACACATAATAATACAGTGAAACATTAAAAGAAAATAAGTACAAAGGGTCTGCTTATTTCTAAATAGAAATCTCTTCCAACAGACCCAAGAAAGGAGAGCTTTATAAGTTTTTTCTTTCTACCCATAAGCTTTATAAGTAGAAAATAGAAAAATAGAATAAAAAGTGCGTAGGAAGGGTTAATATAATCGCCATAGTTAATACTGTCGCCTGTCTGCTGGGAGATATTTCTTATAGAAATAAGCAGTACCATTGTACCTATATCTCCTTCAACTGTTATTTGTGTACATAAATAAATAAATAAATATAATCAAATAATTCAACATCAAATTAGTAATAATTTGAAACATACATCAATACAAATATTCATGCATTTAAATATAAATAAATATTCATTTATAAGTAATATAATATATAGATAGAATAAAATACTTAAATACCTTTGCATAGATAAAAACAAGATTAGTGAAATGACTCAATGGCTTTCTTAAGTTAGCAAAAATCTAGCACAAAAAAATATTATAATTTGAATGAATCATGATGTCTAATGACTTATAAATGATGATTAGGCAACAGTCACTTTATTATGTTTCAAATAATTTTATTTTCGCGTACTTCGGTTATTTATTATAATAATAATAAAATTAACTTACCTGGAAGTCGTAAAATCTATAAGGTTCCCATTTAATGACCACTTTACTCTAATGGGACTGTCTCCTAATGGTCGGCAAGTCAGCGTCACAGGTAGTCCAACTTTGGTCGTTAAATTAACACCCACAGATTCAAAGTGCACTGGCTCTAGAAATAATAGTAATGTTATTGTTTAGCTTTACTTACTTTCGTACCTACTACACACTGCCGGCTCACAGTGATTTAACCTCTGGCCTACCCTGCGAGCCGCTTATAAGGTGAGGCGGAACACCGCTGAGTTTAGTGGGTAGGACTGCCCCTCTCTCACGGGCCGGAAGCCTCACACACCGTCCCTGTTGCCCCCGCAGCAGGGATTAGGGTGCGTAAAGGCATTACAGACGAAAACAAAAAAAAAGAAACGTACTACACACAAAATTTTCCTTTCCTCTTACCTACCTTTTTGAGTGTAGGTAGGTAAGGGGCCCCACTTACAACTCTGGGGCTCAAGTCAACTTCACCTGCGCAGGGATTCAGAATGTGCCAGGTGGACCGACGCGGCATTCCGACATTCTGAATTCGGGTTTTGTTTTTTCATTCTGAGAACCACTATGATAGCGGCACCCAATCACGAGTTGTCTTCTCTTTTAGCAAGTGTTTCTATAAAAATGTAATGCTCAAGGTTAAGGTCCAAAACCTTGACAAAGTACCTCCAATAGGTCAGGTTAGTCTAAAAATTATACGTGAGTTGAAAATTGGTTCGTAATATTGCATAACGCTCCAGTCATAGAAGTTTAAAGTTATTTTACTTAATCTATGTCTCTTATTTTTTTTATCTCTATTTAAATTAATCACTTCCGCATTGGGCAATTCAGTAGTACTTACTGTTAACACTTATCCATAAATTATTATTTAATGCATCGCCAACCCCATTTTCAACATTACACGCGTACATGCCTTCATCTGCAAGTGATACTACTTCAATAACAAGAGTACCGTTAGGATAGCTCATTACTCCTCCACCTGCTAAATCTAAAACTGGTCTCCAAATGCCTAGCGCTGCTGAAATTCAAATAAAACAATTAATTAATAGATAAAAGTATTTTTTTAAACAAGCTTTTATTTAAGTCGCTAAAAATAATAATTCTCAGCAAGTCCTTTCATTGGATACTTATATTGTAGCAGTACATTAAAAAAACTTGTTTGCTATTTTGGTATTCATAAATTTAATCATGCATCATCATCCAAACTAAACCAAAATACATACGTACAGGTAGGTAACAAAAAATTAACGAACAAAGTCCAATAAATATACTAAAGATATTAAAAAACTAAATAATTACAAGCTTTAACAAATAAACAATATATTTGATAAATACACACGTCTTATTCCTTAATAGACAATATATCGAGGGGAGAAATACCGAGAAAATGGTATTTAAAACCTACCGTCACGTTTCATCCAATGTATTTGAGGCGTAGGATATCCATTAGCATTACAATAGACTACACCACGCTGACCCAATAATAATGAAGTATTAGTCGGTACCGTTATCCATTTTGGAGCAACTGTAAAAATAAAAATGTTAATCAAAACGAAACGTACTAATCCATAAGCGTAATATCCATAAGCGATAGGAATATAAAAAAAATACTCAAAGGCATGACCCACATTGCATAGTAAAGAAACCTACGAGTATGTGGTAAAAAAAGATTTCGTAAAGGCATTTGACAGTTATACATACCATTAATGTAAAGTTCAGCTGTCTGATTCACTTTACCAACGTGGTTGGTGGCAATACATGTATATTTCCCACAGTGCTCCAACGATACACGTTTAATAATTAACACACTGAATAGTTCGGAACTCTTTTCATTAATCTGAAAAAAATAGGATGCTACAGGGTGGCAATTCAAAACTAAGAAGGCTATTTACTGGTTAAATGTTATTTCACTCAAATTTAGAAACGTAATAACATGAAATTGAGTATATTCCACCCAAATAAATCGTTAAAACGGTTTTACGATGTTTATAATACCACCAGTAATTTTTAGGCGAGGATTGATGAGCAAGGCTTTTTATTAGACATGTAGTATAGAAAAGAAAATGAAAAATTGTTTGTTCCACAATCAACATTATAACAAAAACATAGCAGTACCTTTAAACTAGCAGGTAGTTTTTTACCGTCTTTCAACCATGAAAAATAAATTGGTGGATCTCCACCGATTATGTTACAAGTAATTTGTACTATTTGTCCTTCTTTCAGGCCAGTCCCCACTCTTAGTTCATCTAATTCTGGCGCTTCTACTACTTGGATCTCAAAAGACCTGAAATTATTTCAATTTGAAAATGATATAGTCTTAGTCCATCATCGTGTACAGATGAAATAATTTATTTTTGTATATGCAGGATCATTTGTGAAACACCTGCTAGTAGTAGTGACTTTATCTAAGTACGCCTTTTGACAATTTCTTACGAAGCGATTACTATATCATACTCATCATATCTCATCATACATTGACCAATTGAGCTGCGTCATAGATTCTACTATTGAAATTCCTCTAAAGAACTTCTTATGTCTAGTTTTCGGAAAGTACTGCAAGCCTCGATGAACGACGGACGCGCGCACATCAATGAGGTTGAAAAAGGTCAAAGGGTCTAGTGCCGGTCCACACCATCCCCTGTGATTTCGTAGTTGCGTACTAAAATAATTCAAGCAGTATATTACAGCAACGTTAAATTTGTAGAAAAAATAAAATAAAATTCGAATTTCATATTTATGTTTAGCTATGTAGTCATAGCAGGTTGCAGGTGTTTTAAAAATGACCCTGTATACATGAAAACTTACCTCCTTGCCATTTCACCTGAAGGACTATACACGATACAAGTATATACATCTCCATTCTCCTCTTTTAGAACTCTAGCTATATTTAAAACTCTATCTTCTCCCGATTCAAAGAGCTGTCTTTTCCAACGTTTTTTTCTTGTAACCGTACTGATACTTGATGAAATAAAGTATGTTCGTTTATACCGAGAATGTTGAAGAATGGCTGATGTAAGAATTTTCTTTCCTTTATGTTCCCATTCTAATTTACTGTAAAGATTTTTGTTTAAATAAACTTATTAAAAATATTTGTAGTAGGTACAAATTTGTAATGTATTGATATACCCGTAGTATACTTTATGTATAATATTTTCATGAATCTGGCCCAGTAAGCGTTGGTGGAAAAATTGTTAAAGACCTATTCTCAGACCTATCCAATATACATTTAAAATTTCATAAAATCAGTCAAATCGTTAGGAAGAGTAAGGAGTAAAACAACAAACACTGTGACACAAGAATTTTATATAAATGTATTAGATATATCTACATATGCTAATCTATGCTACTAGGTATTTACTATGACTTTCCTAGACTCTTGTCAAGATGTTTCGACTTTTCTCCATATTCGACCTTTATCCGAGATTTTTTATTTAAATCATTGGATTTTCAAGATGTTACGCCCCGTTAATTAAAATAAGGTCTTGTTTTAAAAAACTCGATTTAAATTTATCGTTGAAACTTAAGACATCTACCTACTCTAATTTTACATAACATTTTATATTTAATCAAGGGTACTTAATATTTTTATATTACCTACTCTTGGCCACTATTACCTACCTAGCTACTCGTACTTTGATACAAAATAGATATTGTTAAAGTGTTTATAACCTTTTTTACGTTAAGCTGGAAAAGGGCGTGCTGCGTTGGTTTGGATACGTCCAACGAATGAGTGAGGAACGATTGACGAAGAATAAATATTGTTCAAAAGTAGAGGGTAGAAGGAGTCAGGGAAGGCCGAAACTTACATATGAAGACCACGTGAGCAGATTGCTCAAAAACGGAAAGGTCAAAAGTACTCGGATACCCAGACGTGCGTGTATGAAGCGATTGATGAATCTCGAAGAAGCGAAAGAAGTATTCATGGATCGCGAAGCCTATCGATCTGTCCTCTCTGACTACCCCGTCAGGGATACAGCGTGAAGATAGTTAGTTCTTTTTAGTTAGTTTATAACCTTTTTATGAAGTGTATCGTTCAAAACCATATTTTTATGTCTATGTCTAAAGTTAATTCTAAACTAAGCTAACTAAAAAAAATAATAACTAAAAACCAAAAACCTAACATGTGTCATAAAATTTCTCCGCATCGCAGTCCTCACGTGGTAGCGTTTCCAAAAGACTGGCAGCATTACCACATAGTATGGCAATGCTTAATGTTTGTGCGAAAAAGAAACCAGCTTTCTGATCACGAATAGTGTCAATTAGACGCTTTAGAATGATTTGAAAAAGGTTATGAGCGATTGGACCCCAAGCGGCTAAAAAACGTAAAGACTGCAACGGAAAGATGCAAATATTTTGGCCGTTTAAGGGTCTCCGCAGAAGCGGCGACAGCAATGGCACAGCCAGCAAGCAATGACCCGATTTCCACGTGCTCAGTAAACAGGCTCGCTCAGCTTATGTTTTCTTCTATTATTATTACCTTATTGGATATCCATAGTAGGGACAGCTTAGCTTTAATCGTTCTCCACTTTGTACTTTTATTGGAGGCAGTGTTCTTATATAAGGCGGTCCTGCGAAAATAAATGTATATTGATTTTCGATAAAGAAGAAATGATAGCAGCAATTGTCTTCTCTTTAAATTAAAAAGCGTTTGTGCCCCGCGGACTCAGTGTTCTGTAAACGATCATTGAGTAACGCAACTTTCACTATAGCTGGTCCTCGGATGGGTGACCACTTTGTGGCAGAGACTATAGCTTTCCACTTGCTACGATCCTGACATACAACGTTCGCTTCTTCTACTTTCATGAGTGTTTTCATACACGCTCGCTGGATAAGGGTACTCTTGACCTGACCCCTTTCCGAAAGGTCTTCGATTTGATTGACGTATGTACGCCGAGGTCGACCCTAACCAGTTTGCCTTTCACTCTTGCCACATAAATCTAGTCTTCGTCAGTCTATTTTCATCCATCCTCTCCACGTGTCCGAACTATCTAAGCATTATCCCTTTTTCTATCTTAGTCACTACATCTTCTGACATACTGCAATGTTTTCTTATCAGTAGGTACCATGTATGTACCGGTATGAACTTATACATGTATGAACTTATTTAAAACCTAATTACATATTATCTAACTTACCGTAAATATCTATTCGAGCTGTGTGACCAGTATTAGATTCTCCTTCAATAGCTAAACAAGAGTAAAGTCCTCCATCCTCCACTCTAGACCTTGATATATTCAACTGTGACACTACTTCAATCCCTGATGATGCCATCATTTGACCCAGTGTGTACCTAGAAAACCAGAAATATGACAACTGAACTGAACTACGACAGAATTATATCTAGCGACAGAAAGAGAGAGAAAATGCCACTTGCAGCCGTGGACAGTGCTCTATAGTTACAAAAAAAAGTGTTACCTACCTCTGATCTGTATTAGAAGATATGACAACTCCATCTCTTTCCCAAATAAACCTCGGAGGTCTGTCTGCCGTTGCTGTACATTGAAGGCTAATCTGTAATATGTAGTTGAAATATTTTGTATCAAGTGATTTATTACAATTTTTTTTTGATCACTCTTGCACAATACTATCTAACCCAAACTAAGTTAAAAAAAGCTTTTACTATGGGATCCAGGCAACAGATAAACATACTTAAATATTTATAAATATACAGATACTAGCTGACCTGCCCGGCTTCGTCCGTGACATACTTCCAACCCCGTGGCACCCATTTAATCCCGTCGCTTATTACTTTTTCAAAAATGTATGAAAGTTTCCCCGATTTGTTGACATTTATGATTACTGCTCCGCTCTCCTGTGTAGTGGCGTGATGATATATAGCTAAAAACCTTCCTCAATAAATGGGCTATCCAATACAAAATGATTTTTTAAAATCGGTCCAGCCGTTTACGCGTGATAGCGTGACCAAGGGAAATAGTGATTCATTTTTATATACGAGTATATAGATTACGAGTATACGTAGACTGCCTTGGTGGTGCAGTGGTGATGTATGCGACTGCCACGCGTAGGACCCGGGTTCAATACCCGGGTCGAAAAAAATATTTTTGTGATCCACAAATGTTTGTTTCGGAGTTTGGGTGTTTCCTATGCACAATATGTATGTATTTAGAAATATATATGTATGTTTATCAGTCATCTAGATCCTATAACATAAATAACTAATTGAATCAGGCGTTACATGGCGGAAATCCATTTTAAAAAACTTTGTTTTTTAAACTATTTTGTTTTTAAATGTTATTTTTGCAACATTTCGCTTTTTTAGAATTTCGTACGATGTCGACACGTGTTTCGCCTACACACGAGGCATTATCAAGAGGCATATCAAGGGGCTGCCAAACAGTCTTGAAAATGCCTAGTGTGTAGGCGAAACACGTGTCGACATCGTAGGTACGACATTCTAAAACAGCGGAATATTGCAAAAATAACATTTAAAAACAAAATAATAATAGTTTTTTTTTCTATAACTTAAGCTTATATTAGCTTACTTTGGGCTAGACGGCGGTGAGTAAAAAAATGTCCCACAAATGTACCAAAAAAAAACATGAGTACCTTTACCTTAACCGGCGTGTGTGTATGAAAACACTTATGAAAGTGGACGAAGCGAAAGTTTTATGCCAGGATCGTAGCAAGTGGAAAGCCATAGTCTCTGCCTACCCCGAGGGGAGACAGGCGTGACGACATGTATGTATGTATATACAAATGTCCTAGATGTCTCACAATATATAACATCCAAACTTAAACAAACATTGGCAGATCACACAAATACTTGTTCCAACGCCGGATTCAAATCTGAACCTCAGCACAGTAGTCGCAACTCACACACCATTGGGCTACTGAGGCAGTAATATTAAAAATACAATCTATATCATCTATACTATATATATTTTTTATATTTATTTATTTATTATTATTTTATTATATTTTAATATTATAAAGCTGAAGAGTTTGTTTGTTTGTTTGGTTGAACGCGCTAATCTCAGGAACTACGGGTCGGCTTTGAAAAATTATTTTTGTGTTAGATAGACCATTAATCGAGGGACTATATGCTATATATCATTACGCTACTACACTCGGGAGCAGAGCAGTAGTCATAAATGTCGACAAATAGGGCAAATTTTTATGCATCATTGTAGAATTTAAAAGCGAAGGGATTAAATATGTACGACGGGAGGTCGAAATATTCTACGGGCGAAGCTGTTATCTAGTATTTACTTTTTGTCATTAAACCTTGAAAGGTGCCTTACAACAATACGTTTTTAATTAGTACAAACTTTATTTCTTATTATGTAGATATATTTGAATATGAGCGGTCGCCCCGCGCTGTTAGGGGTATCGTATCTGTTAGTAAAAGTCATGACAAAATCTGTTCAGCTGTTGCCGAAATAAACCGACAGATATACAAGTATACATTTTGCATAAAACTGTTAAATTTTAATTACAAACAGACATTTTGCAAGGTAAATATAACAGTTTGTTTGTTCTTTATTGGCAAATAACTAATGATTCTCGATAAATTAATAAATAATAATAAATTAATATTGTGGTACGTTCTTTAACACAGCGCCGTCTAGTGCAAAGTATAAGCTTTAAGTTTGGAATCTAGATAACTGATAAACAAAGTTTTAGATTTATAAATACACACATATAATTAAATACATTCATAAATAACTGGTTACATACCTCTTCTCCTGGCGTGATAACTTTATCAGTAAAGTGCTGTGTAATAATAACATTCCCAGATCCTAAATCTCTTTTATGCCTGACGAACTGCACCTCTGACAAACAAAAATTACTTCTACAATGTCTAGTCTACAATCAATGTAGGGACTTCAAAAATATCTTCGGGAACCTAAAAAGGCCCACCAACGCATGATGCACCCGGTGCCTAATTACGAAAGATATTCGGAGAAGGTAGTTGCTTTAAAGTAAAACTGAAGTTTAGTTACGTTGCTTTTCTAAGTGCTTATATTTTAAACTAGTTTTTGCTTAGACGGAAAAGACTAGCAAACACTTTAAGGCGGATTAAAGCAAAAGTACCCCAGTGCTACATAAACATATCATTAATTGGGAAAATTCGTTCGTCTATTGAGTGTAAAATGTCTCTAAATATACATGTATAGCACCCAATATCAATCTTGCCTTATCCCCGAAGGGGTGGCAGAGGCATAATATACGCCCACTTTTTACTGTGGGTATTCCTATTCCACGTAATAGGTTTGTAGGCATTGCGGTCTCAAAATAGATAGACGCAAATTATGGCGACCTGCTGTTGAAAATTTTCAAGCCACCCATAAGACCTTCAACTTGGCTTAACAACTTAACGGCTTAACGTGCCTTCCGAAGCACGGAAACGCTTGCAAATGTAAATGCCACAAAGTGATCACCCATTCGTGACTAATAATCGCTTCATGCATTCATACATCCCCTAGTAGTTTTGACCTTTAAATTTTTGAGCAATGTTAGTTAATTTCTTTTTAATAAAAATTCTAAATACATACCATTTATTTCGTGAGGAAAGAACTTTGGCCTTGATTTTTGATTTCCACGAGTTTTTGATCTGCAGGATAAAATAGAAATGATGAAAACACTAACATGTTTTATGATTTTCAATTACCAATTTACAGTTCTGTTTAGTTTCAATATTTACTATTTTAACTAGGTTTGCAAATAATTGTCACTTAATTTGGAACGCTCTTAGCCAGCGCGTGTGTTTAATTGTTTCTCCGCTTACGATCCCGGGTCCGGTTCAGAACTGTTGGTTCCAAAGGAAAGTTCCAGTGATGGGTCCAACGGGATTTTTTAATCCTTTTGTCTCCACTATTGTGAGAATGGGTCCAACAGGGCTTTGGAAGTACTTATGTCGCCATTGTACATAATAAGTTGAGCTATCAAGATTTATGAGTTTTGAAGTTTAAAATAGTTTTTAGGTACTTTCATTATTTTTTCTTATATTTGGAGATGGAAGTAGTTAGACTCTGCGGTCATGATCGCTTGTAGATTTAATCGAAACTTAAACCAAATAATTGTCCTTCGTGTTAGTGGTCTCTATTTTTTTATTATTTTAATTTGTGACGTTTATGTTTCGGTTAAATCATATTATTGAATAAATTGTTTTATTTTGTACTACGTTCTAAAACAAAAATAAATACCTAGGTAACACTGAAAATGTTTAGAACTGGCCAGAAAGAAATATTGCTAACGAAAACTTTTTTTGAATTTCAATTATAGAACTCTTTGGTTACCTAATGTAATTGTAATGTATTGCATTCATTTGTCATTTGTTTTTGTGAATTGGCGGCAAATGTAAAACTATTGTTAAACGTGAAAATGAACTTAACGCGAGAAAATTTTCGGTCAATGATTTATTATGACTTTCGTTGTGGGCTTACTCAACAACAAAGCTATAATAGGCTGCGATTAGCATTTCATAATGAAGCCCCATCTCGTGCCACTATTTACAATTGGTTTAACGAGTTTAAGTGGACGTAGCAATCTCAGTGATGATCCGCGTGAGGGACGTCCTTTAACAGCGACTACTGAAGATAACATCAGTGCTGTGCGACGTATGATAGAGGGAGATAAGAGAGTGCCTATCAGCAGATACGGGCAAGCCTAGGCATTGGTATAAGTCAAGTTCAAACATATTACACGAACATTTAGAAGTGAGGAAGCTTTGTACCAGATGGATTCCCCATACTTTAACCGACGACCAGAAACGCCTTCGCATGGACTGGTGTCGCGAAATGTTAGATAAGTTCAACGGCGGTGACTCAAATGCTGTATTTGACATCGTCACAGGTGGTGAAACCTGGATATATTGCTACGAACCCGAAACCAAAAGACAATCAGTTCAGTGGGTGTTTCCTTTTGAGGATCGGCCAACTAAGGTAAAGAAAGAAAGAAGTCAAGGAAAAAAGATGATTGCCTCGTTCTTTGGTCGGAAAAGTCATTTCGCGACAGTTATGCTAGAAGATGGAAGGACAGTTACTGCAGACTGGACCGTCAATCGCTGTTTGCCTGTTGGTTTGGAAAAAAATCGACAGCAGCGCCCTCGAAGCAGGATCCTTCTTCACCACGACAATGCTTCAGCGCACTCCGCAAAACGGACTGTTGAATATTTGAATATGGCGCCCTGCGACTTTCATTTATTCCCAAGAACTAAAGATAAACTTCGAGGTATTCGCTTTACGAGCCCTGAATGCGGTGAAAGCTTACGAAAATGCCATGGAAGAGACCCCTAAGGAAGAACGGGCCCACAGCTTTTCACATTTTTAGTAGAGATTGCGTTCTAACTAGTTTTGAACAACAAATTCCATTTTCCCAAACAATACATTAGAACAAAGCAAAATTTCACCAATTATAATTACTACCAAGCGTGGCTTAATAGCCGTTAACTTAACTATGCATAAATTAAACTAAGATTAATGAAATTACCGCACATAGGCGGTCCATGCTTCTGCATAATGTTCTCTCAATTTGAATTTATGGCCCTGCTCTCTACATATTGTGTTGGATGCTATTTAACGGATACAATAGATAATAAATCTGCCTCGGTGGCATGAGTGGTAGTGTATGCGGCTACCGCACTAAGGCTTCAGGTTCTATTCCCGCGTCGTAACAAAAAAAAATGCGATTCGCAAATTTTGGTTTTGTAGTTTGAGTATTTCCAATGTATAATTATTTGTGTATTTCGAAATATTTGAATAGGTTTATCGGTAATCTAGATTTCATATCACTATCATATGAATACTATCTGCTAGAAGGCGCTGTGTAAAAAAAAAGTATCACAATATAAAAAAATCTTCTCATCTCTCTCTCGAACTCCGTTAAAAGAAGCTCCACAGGCTCTTATAGTGGTTTCTTAAGCGACTTTCTATGCAGAGGTCGCGGTTTGATTCGGGAATAAAAAGTGTAGTTTTTGCCAAAGCTAGCTGTCTAATGTTAAGGTAATTGTTTACCTTTTGAAGGCAATCAATTCTTATCTTGATTATAGTACTATAATCAAGCAAGAGAAGAGATGTCGTACTATAATATTGTGGGACATAAAATTGTGGGACACTTTTCACACAGCGCTATCTAGCCCAAAGTAAGCTAATATTGGCTTGTGTTATGGGGTCTAGATAACTGATAATCATACTTATATATTTCTAAATACATACATATTATAGATAAATAACACCCAGACACAGAATAAACCATCGTGCTCATCACACAAAGTTTTATCCTGGGTGGGAATCGAACCCACGACCTCTTGAGTAGCAGTCGGATGCACTCCCACCGCGCCACAGAGGCAGTCAAATAAAATTGTCTCACTATGAACTATCTATCTTGAAAAAAAAAGAGTTTAAAAGGTGTTGAAGACAAGGAAAACTATTTTTAAGAATAATAGGCAACATGAGTAAAAGATAATGGAAAATAAGGAAATCCTCAATGTTATTTGCTCGGTAAATCAACTTCAGCGGAACAATCTTTATTTTTAAATCATTATCTATCAATTGCAGTGTTGCTTTAACTTCAAAGTATGCAAAATATGCTCGCTTAAGAAACTAACTGAAGTCAAATTCCTCGGAAGTAAACTCTCAAACTCAAAGCAAACTCATCAGAATTTTGCTTCAACAAACACTAAAAACTTAAACACATCAAGCAAGCTTCCTAGTTCATTTGTTTTAACTTGGAGTTTCGAACCGCGATTGCTATGCATCGACACGAGCTAGTTTTAGTATTGATAGTATGGCACTGTGCAGGTTCATGCAGTGGAGCTTCATGTCGATAGGTACAATTAAAGTAAAATACCGCGTTCTTTGTCAGATTCAATTCACACTGAGTGAATTGAAAGAAGAATTTGTGTAGTGTTTATATTTCACCACTTTTTGAAGTGAAACTTCTTTATCAACGTTTATTTATCACATTCACATATAACTATTACATATTTACATATTGTATGCCCACTTTTAACTATGTGTATTCCTGTCCCACGTAATAGGTGGTGAGCCCATTGCCGTGTTGAAATATACAGACGCAGGTTGAGGCTACCTGCTGTTAAAATTTTTTAATCCTTAAGGCCTTTATTGACTTTGAGAGAAATATTATAGCTTTAAAAAAAATCGTCTCATTTTTCGGTTGCGCGCAATGTTGTTTTGAAGTGAAACTTCTTAATCATAAGTTAAACTTCTTAATCGACGTATGATAGAAATTTTATAGCTGTATAAAAATGTCGTTAAGAAGTTTCCAAGGTTGTCCAAGATGTAGCGGCAAATAAGACCTTTAGCTTAGCGAGTCTTCCGAAGCATGGAAACAGATTTCCATCTCAGGACTAAGCGTACAGTGAAATGTTTAACGCAGTGGTCGTATAAAATACTGAGCACGCGATAACTCATTGTTGGTTATATACGCTGTAGATATAACCAAACCTGAATAAAACAAAACTTACTTAGATTTCATCCTCTGACTTGATATGTGTGCTTGTAATGATCGGCCGGCTTTGAAATCATCTGTAAATAAACAATAAATTTAAAATTATCTACAGATACAATATCAAAATCTTTACAATATGTTTATTACTAGGCACACTAAAGACCATGAGAACGAAAAAAGGGTGTAAGAGGCCTTACTAATATGCCCGGGGCACAAGTCGCATGACACGGGGCATGTCGGTTCATTTGACTGATGAGAGACATACTTTTTACGTTTGTCAAATCGTCGCAGTTGTCTACACTTAAAAGCTATAGAAAAATTGCCCATCATAAAATTATTAAAATCATATTATATTAATAATATACTTTTTTATTATATTATTATTCTTTATATTCATTCACTCATCTTGTTCATCGGCTATTGGTTCAGCGACAGATATGGTCAGCCCATTGTTACTTCAACAAACGTACGTAAAACATATTACATCAAATTTTATAACACGTTTGGGTAACCCTGGGATATCCTTCTGAGAAGTTACCCAGAGCATTCAGCACTAAATGTATAGGTAACCTAAGGATAAAAAGTTCAGCATGATATCCGTGGGGATTTCTACACGTTAAAAACCTTGTTTTTACTCTATTTCTAAAGAAACTCCAAGAACTAACTAATATGTCGTTGCATAACTTATGAGCCGTGGACATGTATGTAAAACTACGGACACAACCGGGGTTAATACGGATGACGATGAAAACTTCCAATATAACTAAGGATAACATGTGACTGGTGGCTAGTTAATGATCAAAGATGGTCAATTCCGAGGGATATACTTTCAATAGCGTACTAAATCCCTGACTTCACTTGAGGAGGAGCATTGTGCGATTCCAGTCAGTTTGATTTGAATCTGTCTTTCGCAGTCCACTGCTGAACGTAGACCTCTCCCAATCATTTTTGGAGATTGGATAATTGAACTTATAGTACCGCGCAGGCCAACTGGGTTGCTACAGGATTTTATTTCAAATTGTTCTTCTCTTAACTATAGCCTCGTTCGTTAGTCAGCTGATGCACCACTTGCTGGACAGACAGGCTTGGGTATCAAAGATCTTAGTAGGGCTCCCTAAAACTGCACTCGTTGCACAGACAGATACACTGATTAGTTATTTAATATACTTATTTCTGGGTCGAGAGTTTATATAGATTATTGAACTCAGAATACAAACAAAAGACATCGTTATCGTTCGCTAACTAATAGGCACTGGCCCAACAAGGTACTCGAAAACAAAACACGCTGAAATATTTTCCTCTAACTCTAACGGTTATTACTTCGAAATTTCTGATTTATAAAAAGCAGTGCACGCCGACTTTTAAATGAAATGAAAATAAAAATTCAAAGAGCCCCAAGGGATCCTGCAATTTCCAAACAGTTTAGTTTTAAAGTACCCCACTAGTGAACTAACTCTCAATGAACTATTAACTTTCTGTTGCTTGCAGTTTGGGCTAGTGATGGGACCAATGCGCGATTAACGTATCGTATCAGATTTTCTCACTAATATTTTCTGATTAAATATTTAAGGTCGCAGGGTTGTTAATGTTGGACTGGGTGCGAAAGGCACAGCACCGTCTTTTGTGGCGTAAACTGGAGGAGGTCTAAGTCCTGAAAAGGAATGCTATGGCATTCCATCAACAAAAATCATGTTGTGGTGTAAATTGCGACAAGCATACGTCTAGAAAAGGACTGCCATTGGCTGATTATATTGATTTGTTTGATATCATGTTGAATGGTATGCTTAAAAGTAATATCTCTACTAGGTATGCCAACAACTATAAGAAGTGAAAACATATTTAATAAGAGATAAGTTGAATTCGGGATCCAAAACGCAACGCTACGCAATCAGATGAGGACAACGCTTGGAAGAAGTTAATTCTTTTTACTTAATTTGTATAATATTTATCAAATTTATGCATATAAATACCCATATAACTCAGGGGTCTAATATTGAGCAATCCCTTTATTTTAATTTTTTATTTTGAAATTTTATTTTTTTGCTGTAAACGTTACTTTTTGCCAAATTTCGGGGTTTTCGGCCCAGAACCTATAGGGAACCTTGACCTAGAATTATCAACATTGGTTTAAAAGCAAGTTCATTAGGCACAAGTAAATGAAAATACCAAAAAATTAAAAATCTTGAAAATTATGGTTTATTTTGGTAGTTACAAGTTTTCGCGTTAATCTAAATTTGCCTATATTTTTTTATCGTCTTGACTCAGGACCTTGATTTTTAAATACTTAATAAGGACTGTAGAGATTTCAGTGTTTGGTACAAATTTAACCCGTTCCTGAGATAATTGATGGTGACACACGAACAGACAGACGGATAAGAAAGTGATCTTCGAAGGGTTCCTTTTTTACTCTTTGACCCTAATAATTGGGTTTTAAACTCAGAAAGTTTTGGGAAATTATTTATTTTAGGCTCCAGTGGGTTTTGTGGAAGAAAATAAAATTTCAATATATTCGTATTTAGATATTCTTTCTGCTGCGATTTTATTTAGGTGTAGTTTCATATACTATATGTTATAACCATATATTTTCATAATTCCTGTAGAGAATTAATAAGTAACTGTTTAAAAAATATCATAATTGTGAAATGGGTACTATAACAGTATGTCTTTATTCGTGCCGATAAGTACCCATCACTAATTTGGTGTCGGTAAAGTTTCACGTTTCCAGACCACTAATCCATACTAAACTTTGTTAATATATTCGAACCAAATACGACTTTAAAACGCAGCAAAATAAGGTAACAACATTAACAAAAAGTAGTAAAATTTATTTCATAGAAATGTTTATCGGTAGAGTTAGCCAATATTTGTATATTTTTGTTTTCAATAAATAATGAAGGGAATAATTTTCTTCTATTTTTTCAATAACTGGCTGATAGAGATTTGGAAAAATGTCATTCAATATTTACCGCGAGTGCCATCTTCGAGATTTCGTACTAACATTTTTGTGAATAAGAAAATAATATAATAATTAACAGTTCTAACTTTTAAACTTTCGCGTTGAATAATTAAAATTTGTTTAAAATTCAGGTATTAACGCTATCATGCTTATTTACCTTAAATAGCTTGACGTTTCGACTGGGTTGCACCAGCCGTGGTCAAGCAAGTTTTTGCTTGTGGTCACAAGCAAAGAGCCTTTATCCCTGAAAGGGTGACAGAAGCATATTATGCGCCCACATTTCACCGTATGCATTTCTGTCCCAAGTCACAAGTGATGGTGGTCTCTTTATGTCTTCAAATTTGGTGAATAACGTGGCAATATTTGTTCACTTTGTTAGTCGATTTTGATCTTTGAAACGCAGCATAACGCTCAAATATATATTTTTATTTATTGTGATATTGTATTTAATCAGAAACAATTTATGTATGTGTATGTGTAAGTTATTAGGTACATTATATAAAGATGAAATGTCGATGTCACAGCAGTATAATAAAAAAAAACCTTTTATCCGTTTAACCTTAAGTCAAAGAAAACCGTCAACATGACGTGAGGGAGTCAACATAATGATTATAGTTTATTTCTCATCACAGACACATCATTGACTTAAAAATAACTTATATACTATACACATTGTGATTGCATCGGAGATTGACAAAATATAGACTCTACTCTCTGAACTAGGTGGAAACTTGTATCTCAGAGCGTAGCGTTCAGCCTAAATAATATACAATTAACGTCCAACTGCAAAAATAAATTATATTTAAGTGTTTTTGTGTTCAGTGATTTGTCCTTGTTGTGTGTGCGTGTGCGTGCGTGTGTGTGCGTGTGCGTGCGTGTGCGCGCGTGTGTGTGTGTGTGTGTGTGTGTGTGAGTGTGTGTGTGATAACGTGATGTCCAGTGCGACCGTGTGTCCAGTGTAACTGTATACGCTTAAGCTTCCCTGTGACCTGCGAAATTTACCATTAAATAAATTTAAAAAGTTAATTAAAAACAAGCTTTGTGAAAAAAGTTATTACTCCGTTAAAGACTATTTGCAGGACAGGGACGCCTGGAAATGATCTGCTGGCAAAGTGAAATAATATTAAATTATAAATAGGCCATCAAAAAAAAGCCTTCCTAAGTTTCTTGCCGGTTCATCTCAGGTGGGCCGCGTTCCAAACCGGTGGCGGTGGTCACTTTAAATATTTTAAATAGTGTATGACATTTTGTAAGCGCCGTTAAAATGGCCTATGCAAAAAATATTATTTTTCTTTTTAACACTCATATGCACGTGCTATAATATCGATTAACTGTATCTGTAATATTTTCAAGTACTATGCAAAATTTAAAACGCGCTCTTAACATAACGGACAAAAATATCGAACTAATCACCAAGTTCAATGTTTTTGTCTATTATGAAATTAAAATTACACACTAGATTTAAAAATGCACTTTAGTTACTAATTAACTATCTTCACGCTAAATCCGTGACGAGGTAGTCAGAGAGGACATGCATACTTCTTTCGCTTCCTGCAGATTCATCAATCGCTTCATACATGCACGTCTGGGTATCCGAGTACTTTAGACTTTTCGGTTCTTAAAATAAATAAATAAATATCCATCACGCCTTATCCCCGAAGGGGTGGCGGAGGCATATTATATGCCCACTTTTCACCGTGTGGATTCCTGTCCCACGTAATAGGTGGTGAGCCCATTGACGTGTTGAAATAGACAGAAGCAGCTTGTGGTTACCTGCTGTTGAATTTTTTTTAAACCGCCTATAAGGCCTTCAACCAGGCTTAACGACCGCCATTTTACTGGCAACCGGGACCAACGGCTTAACGTGCTTTACTAACTGGGATAAAGCACCGTTAACTTTGTTTCCGGCAGCTACTCGCCGTTCTACATCCGAATCACATCTTCCATCCGCGCTAAACATACTTCCTAAATACACAATTTCATTCACTTGCTCTAGACGTTTCTGGTTTACCCTAATCTCGCATTTAGTTCTTACGTCGCCGCTTTCAAATACTAGAACCTTAGTTTTACTTGCATTCAAGCGGAGACCCTTACTTTCACACCCCTCTTTCATATTAGTGACTAATGTCTGTAGGTCGGCTTCTGATGAGGCCATGAGCACCGCATCATCAGCGTACAGCAGACAGTTTACTGTAAAGTCACCCAAATTCACACCCATATTAAAATCTTTCAACTTCTGCAGGCAACTGTCCAGATACACTATGAACAGCCAGGTGGACATGACACAACCCTGTTTGACGCCTGTACAGACATCAAAAAGAGGTGACACATCCCCCCCTACTCGCACGCAAGCCATACAGTCCCTATAAAGCGACTGTATTGCCCGCAGTAGCGAGCCGTCCACACCATATCCTGGCAGCAAGTCCCACAGCGTTTCTCTCACAACGTTATCAAATGCTTTCTCTAGATCCACAAAAGCGCAGAAAACCTTCTGGGTAAGAGCCAGAAACTTTTCCGCGATCATGCGGAGAGAAAACACTTGATCCATGCAACCTCTTCCACGTCGGAATCCGCATTTAGCCTCCCATAAATACCTTTCAGACTTTTCTTGCATTCGTGCCGTTATAACCTTTGCATACACCTTACTAGCTAAGCTGACCAAGCTGATCGCCCTGTAGCTGGAGCAGTTTAGGCGCGAGCCTTTCCCTTTGTAAATAGGTACTACAACTGCTACTCGCCAGTCATCCGGGACCTCACCTGTCCGCCAGCACAAGTTGCATAACAGACATAGTGTGTCCCAGACACGCGACCCACCGTACTTGATCATCTCAGCAGTAACTCTGTCTTTTCCCGCAGCCTTACCACATTTCATACTTCTTATCGCTTGTTCTATTTCTTTCATACTAATGACTTCAATGACATCGGGATCCGGAGCATCGAAGTGAGCTCCACTTCCCGATGTGGCATCTCTGTCTTTTCTTGCATACATCTTTCCATAATATTCACTCCATCTCTGCAGGACGTCACTTTGTTCTGTTAGGACGTCATTGTTAACACTAAGCACTTTATTCATACTGCAGATTGCCGAACAACTCCGGGTCTTGCCTACCTCTTTCCAGAAGAGCTTGGCATTATCCCGGTAATTGGACGACAACCTTTCATCCGCTTTCATTCTGCACCTTTCACGAGCTTCTTCTATCAGTGCCTTCGTGTTAACTTTCTGCAGCTTGTATCTCTCTTTCATATTAAAATCATTCCGCGAGGCTAAGTAGTCTAGCCATGCTTTCTTCTTCATTCGAACTGCTTCTTTCACTTCTTCATTCCACCATGCACCACGCTTATTACTACTGCCTCTTTTCGTTTCTCCACACACTTCCACAGCGGCATTTATCATACTGTCCCTAAGGTTATGCCATACACTTTCCACATTCTCACTGCTTACATTGACGTCGCCAAGCTTTTCGGCTACCCTTTCATTATATTTATCCCTAATGGATGCATCCTGCAGCTTCCAGCTTTTGATGCTATAAGTCGGCTCAGGTTCAGGACACTCGGTACAATGACGCCAACCCGCGAACAGACCCTTACTCCTAGTTATGACTAGGTAGTGGTCTGATCCCAGCTCAGCGCCTCGATAAACCCTTGTGTCCATCACCTGTTTACGGAGCCGACTATCCATTAGGAATAGATCTATCATGCTTCTCTTTGACTTACATCTCCTCGTATACATGTGAATTTGTTTGTGGTTGAACATTGTGTTCGCCACAAACAAATCCTTTTCCTTACAAAATGCCAGTATTAGCTTGCCAGCGTCGTTCACCCTTTTATCCCCATACTTCCCGAGTACCGACTCAAAACCATCGCGAGCGGTACCCACCCATCCATTCAAGTCTCCACATACTATAAGTCTTTCATTTCCTTGTATCACATTTAGAGCTTCTCTCGTACTCTCCCAGAAGTCCTCTAGCTTACTCGCGTTCGACGAAGATACTGGCGCGTAAGCAGCTACCAGAAAAATCTTCGTCAAACCAAGTTTTACACGGATCCAGAGGATTCTAGGACCTACCAGTTTGTACTCATACATACCGGAGGCCAATCGCGAGGACAGCAAAATTCTCGCTCTCTGGTACTCCAGACCAAAGCGCGAGCATCCCACCCGGGAGCTCCAAGACTTCGCTGCCCTTGCGCTTGGTCTCTGTCAAGCACACTGCATCTTACTTTCTCTCATTCATAACATCCATCAACTCATTCATCTTATCTGTCATTCCTCCCCTAACATTCCACGCAGCTACCCTGCACTCCATCCTCCACTTCCCGCCGTGTCGGGCCGCGCGTGTAGGGTGGCGGTCCCCTACGCCGCTCTGGCACACACTTTTCGCACCAGCGGGGACGAACCGGTGCGCGTCGCCTCGGGGGCACGCCCTAGCAGTATTCACCCTGGTGGCACTCGTGTTGGAGTAGAATTGCAGCCGTAGCTGGCAGCGAAGGCGACGTGAACGCTTCTACTCTTCATCCCCATTGCAGGGCTATTAAACTATACTAATAGTATAAAGTGTAAAGATTTGTAAGTTTGTTTGTAAAAAATAGGCTCAGAAACTACTGGAGGCACAAGACATCACCTACAAGAGCGGGAGGCGAACAACTCAGGTCGATTTCCTACGCACTAGCATCACTCACACAGCATCGGCAAGGTGGCCAACTTCAAGGTCATACCCGGAAAGAGTCTTACTGCACAACATCGTCTCCTTGTCATGGACCTCTGCGTGAAGCCCAAAGGCAAACGCATCGAGCGGTGCCAGCGCTGCATCAGATGGTAGTTGCTTGATGAAACTAGGTCCCAGGAGTTCGTCTCAGCTGTCGGTGACAAGTGCACCGACACTGAAGGCGAACCAGTTCAAGATTACTGGGACAAAGTTCAGGCGGCCATCCTTGGCGCGGCGAAGATGGTGCTCGGTGAGTCTAAGGGTGGACGCAAATGCGAAAAGGAAACTTAGTGGCGGAACGACGCGGTCCAGAGGGAGACTAGGGAGAAGAAAGCCCTCTTTAAAAAGTGGCAAGCGACCGGATCTCCCGAAGACAGCGACGCGTACAGGGCTGCCAAGCGCGCCACAAAGAGAGCTGTAGCCAGAGCCAGACGAGACTACTTACAACCTCTGTATGATAAACTGGAATTGTCTGAGGGGCAGAAGCTCGTCTTTAGGTTCAAAGCCGCACAGGATATATCCAAGTGTCGCTGTGTAAAAGACCCTGGGGGCAACCTGTTAAGCGAAGACCCCGCGGTAAAGGAGAGATGGCGCTCGTATTTCCACTAGCTGCTTAATAAACAGCACAAAGAGGTGCAGCCTCCGGATCTCCCTCCGAATCAGGAATTAGTGCCACCGGTATCGCCTGGAGAAGTCCTGACTGCGCTTCGCCGCATGAAGAATCGGAAAGCTGTCGGACCCGATGGAGTCCCCATCGAAGCCTGGAAGGCGATGGGTCCTCGCGCTGTGGGCATCTTAGTAAACCTTTTCAACCGCTTACTCCTCAGCGGGCAGATCCCAAACCAATGGAGACTGAGTATTATTACTCCAGTCTTCAAAGGTAAGGTCAGTGCAGGAGTGCAGGAGCTACCGTGGTTTAAAGGTGATGTGCCACACCATGAAGATCTTCGAGAGGATTATAGATTCTCGGATCCGGCAGGAGTGTACTCTCTCGGAGTTTCAATATGGGTTTCCCCCTGGTCATGGGACCACGGACCCTGTTTTTGCCCTGAGGGTTGTCGCAGAGAAATACAGGTCGAAGAACACGCCTCTGCACTGTATGTTTCTAGCCATGCAGAAGGCCTTCGACTGTGTTCCTCGTGCGATGGTCTGGTGGGCACTGCGGTCCAAAGGGGTTCCAGAGGTCTATATTGACACTATCCGGGATATGTACTGTGACTCCGATTCCATGGTTCAGACTGCTGTTGGCGACACGAAACCCTTCCCCATCACCGTCGGGGTACACCAGGATTCGGTCCTTAGTCTGCTTCTGTTCAGTATAATATTAGACGAATTGTCGGACAGCATCAGGAACTCGCATGAGCAGCCTCCATGGTTGCTCATGTATGCTGACAATACTGCGCTGGCAGACGCGGACAGGGGCAGATTGGTGCGACGTGTAAAGGCTTGGAAGGAGACGCTTGAGAAAGGCGGTCTGAAACTAAATGTGGCGAAAACCGAGTACTTGGCACTAAACTCGACAGATCCCACATCCGTCTGCATCGGCGGTGATTTGGTCGAGCGCACGGACAAGGTTAAATACCTGGGATCTGTTTTTCACACGTCCAGTGACATCGATTGCGATGTCAAGTCACGAATTGCTGGCGGGAGATGATGTGTCATTTGTGACCCTAAAATGCCGATCCGGTTGAAGGGACAGGTCTACAGAACATTTTACATGGCAGTGAGACGTGGCCAATATTGGAGCGACACAAGCAGGAGCTGCGTGTCACGGAAATGAAGATGCTGCGGTGGATGTGTGGAGTCATGCGGATGGACCGCGTGAGGAACTCCCGCGTCCGCGGCAGCCTTCACGCCCGTGACATTGCAGACAAGTTGCAAGAGTGTCGCCTTCGTTGGTATGGTCACGTCTTGCGGCAACCACCGGGCTACGTGGGAAACAAATGTCTGGCCATGTCTGCCCCGCCAGGTCCCGGTAAGAGGGGAAGACCCAAGAAGTGCTGGCTTGTCGCGAAGGGATGACATGCGTGCCAATGGTCTCACTACAGGGGATGCCGATGACCGTGCGAAGTGGAGGAGAAAATGTAGGAAAGCGGACCCCGGGCGTCGCGAGACGGAACTGGGACAGACGCTCGGATGATGATGATGAGGCTCAGAAACTTCTGGGCCGATTTAAAAAATTCTGTCATCATAGAAAGCTACATTCCTTGTTAGTAACATAGGCTATATTGGAATTTTAAAGAGTTTAGGGTTCCGTACCAAATCTCGAATAGGAAATCTTCGCCACGCGGACGAAGCTGCGAACATCAGCTAGTAATTCTAAAAAAAGGATGTTAATTTAGATAAAAATAAAAATGACAGTGTTTGTATACATTATTCATTCTAAAATTCATTTTGCCATTGAATTAGCATTAAATGTTTATTTTTGCTATGATAAATAATTTTGAGCACTTGGGTGTTCTCTATATTATTGACACCTACTGTACTAACTGTACTGTTTCCCTAAATAATGTATATAAAACAAGTAACAAAATAAATTAATGGTTAAATATCTTTCTACAAACAAGCATTTATATAAATGCGATAAAAAGAACAATTCTCAATTAGTGCTTTCATTGGATTCGCATATTGTAGTAAAGAATCAAAAGCTTGTTTAAGCATATATAGTTGACCGTTTCATAACTTTATTTTTTGAATTAGTCTTAGCAAGCCGTGCATTAATAACTAGTCCGCCATTTTTGACGTTCCACCATGTTGGATATAGGCTGACGTCACACAGCTAAACATACATTTTCTTCTAAAACGTGTTTGCGAAATTTCGACTCAATCGGTTGAAGATAATATATCTGCTCCAAAGTTGAATTCAAGATTTCATCCAAATAAACATACATGCATTACATTGCAAGTTAATAAAACGCTTGTAACAAGAAAATGCATAGCAATTAATCTTTCTGCAGCTTCCTTTATATGCACACTATGCATTTATTCAAATAGACAGCACGCGAAGTGATCTATTAATTAATTGAAAACTGAAAATAGCGGGGAAATTGTAGTCAAGGCTGAGTTGTTCAATATTATCTGACTCTCTAAAGGTTTGAGAAATTTATTATGTAATACACTGCAGGACTACACACGCAATACACAAAACGTCGATGGCGTTGTGTGTGTGTGTGTGTGTGTGTGTGTGTGTGTGTGTGTGTGTGTGTGTGTGTGTGTGTGTGTAAGATTATCAGCTCTTTCCAAAAATGATATAAGGCATTTTTGGCGTATGATTATTTGAATTATTGTTTAAGCAGTAATCATAAATAGACAAATTGGTCAATTTTTATACATTATAATAGTAAATGCAAATGCAAATTTTTGAATTTATAATCGACGAAATTAAATAGCAGCGACGGGAGTTCAAAGTATGTCAGGTGAAGCCGTGGGGGTCACCTAGTCGGTTAATAGAACCTTGTGCCTGTATAATTGTTATATGACAATTAATTGATAACTTAGACCTGATGCTGCAACAACAAGAACCCAACTCTTCGAAAACTAACAGCAGACATATTGTATATGGGTTCAAATTCAATAGATTAGTTTCAATGAGTAGGATGCAGGTTATGATCTTGCAATACTGTCATGTTGACCTAGTGCTGCAACCAGAATGGTCACCAAAAAATCAGACTCCTCAAAACCTATTATTTTTAAGGGTTGTATTTTAAACTATAAGTATTTAGGTCGTAGGGGTTTTTTTTAATTTTAATTTTTCTTAGTCATATCAAAGTTCCAAAAAATCACAGTATCGTCAGTAAGTCGGTTAAAAAAATAAGATTACCAAATGTTATATTTAAAGACAGAAAACCTACGATCTTTCGGCTGTGATATTACGTTGTACGTTAAAATTGTTTTAAAATCTCGCTCTGAGTGTGCACATTGTGGTTAACTCTTAACTTGACCACAGCGCTCATATCGAAGTTTGATTGGATTGTATTTTAAGTGAGCCAGCTAGCTATGATTTTAATTGAAAATTTACTCTTGTAGCCCGCCGCTCAGTGATCCCTGCGTTAAGCATTTTATGCTATGGCAGACCTAACGATGGGTAACTGTCAATGGCGATTCCTTTTACGAGCGTTTGCGTGGAAGGCACGATAAGCTATTGGTTTCGGCTGACGAGATATCATCTCTTCATTAAGTTCATCATCGTCGTTAAGCCAATGTTAAAAACTGAATGAGCGGTTATAATACTATAAATAGCCAGGTATGGTAGCCACAGCTCGTCCCTGTACGTTTCAACTCGGTAATAAGGTCGGAAGTGTGAGTTTAACACCTATTATGTTGCAGATGTACAAATACATAGGCCACGGTAACCCCATTGGAAATAATGTGTAAATAAATTTTATTATTCTCGATTTATCATCTTACTTTATTATTGAGTTAAATTCATAAAAAATATTATTATAATATTTTACACATACATTTATTAAATGCTTTAGGTTTCTCGATTAAAACCACATTCCTTATTTAGGAACTTAACAAAAGCGGCCACTTAGACATCAACACCACAGCATAATACTGTATACAAACAAAGATACAGCACTCTTTTGACTAAACAGTTATAAGAACATAGCTTCCTAGCTTCATTCCTAATTCTGAACTATGTGTTCCAAAACCTAACAAAAAATTATAAATTTCCTACAAATTTTAAAAACTTGCGGTTCTGGTTATCTTCCGGTGATAAATACTAGTACAGTATACGCCATTTTAGCAGAACGATAGTGGTAAGCCACTATCGTTCTGTTTTACATAAAATAATATTCACTAAAAGTCTCTTCCTAACCCCTATACCCTCTACAATCCAGTCAACAAATATTCATATAGATTATAATTTCAGAAATTACATTACGTACAACGTACCCGAAAATTCGGCAAGGCCAACATAAAGCAGTCAATTGCGATAAGTAGGCCTGAATGATTAGATAGATAATTATTGACATTAAATTGTTCTTGAATATCAGGAGTTTTTCACGTTATCAAGATTTTTACCTACTGTTGTGACTTACGAAGAGCTAATAATATTTATGTTAACAAACCCAGCAGATTTCCAAAAACACAATATTGGTTAAACAAGTGATATGTGCCTCGAAGTATGTCGCAAACATAGCCTTGGAACACAGCTAGTTTCTACATATGTATATAGTGCCTAAAATATTAATGCAAATTCAAAACCTTTGTGTTTTAAGTGTTCTTGAAAATATGTTCTGCATATAGGTTTGGTTAGATAAATAATACAACAGACCTAGCTTACCACCGCCTTTAGTACGACGAAAGTTGTGGAGCATTCCAAGAATCCAAGAAAGTTTGTTAAAACAAAAAAAAAAATATTTTACTGTTTCGTACACTTCCAGTAATAAAAAGTGGCTGAAATAAAATTAGAGCCAAGAAATATACACATTTCATCTTAATATAAAAAGGTATACTCTCGGTAAAATGAAAGAGATGCATGAATTTCACCCGTATATATCAAAGATAAATTTTAACTCTGGTTGTAAGTATTAATAGAAACTATTACCCGTTATTCCTTTTAACATTTATTTTAGTATTAGATTTTCATATGTATGTTGACATTTAAAATTACCGTGATTTTTAATAATATTCTGAAGGTAAGACCAAAAAAGGGGAGTAAGGGAAGAACGGAGCATAAAATCTATCCGGCCCTAGCGTCAACCTCACCTGCCCGTGCTAGTCGTTCTTCTCAGAATAACTAGCGGCGTCAGCCCTTGGGATGGCGGCTGGTCGGAAGAGGCCTCAGCAGCCTTGAGATCTAAATAATCTCAATAAGGTCTGGTGCAGAAGGCAACGGGAAACCACTGCACTAAATTCCCTAGTAGTTAGCTTCATGGAAAAGTCAAATATAGCCACGGCCCCGAGTGCCCGACGTTCCTTAAATGGGACAGGGGTGCTAAGAATCCCCGGGCGGAAAACTCTTAGAATAGGAACTTGGAACGTGAGAAGTTTAAAACAAGATGGAAAGCTCCCCAATGTTATTAAAGAAATTAAACGGTTGAATGTCGACACATTCAACCGTTTAAATTCTTGGCATAAGTGATACCAAATGGCCAGGCCAAGGCACAAATTTCGTATCGGATGACTACGTCCTGTATTATTCAGAAGGCGACCAACGATTGGAAAGATATGGTGTGGGAATTCTTCTCACAAAGGAAATCTCCAAATCAATCACAAATTTTGTTCCCCTCTCAAACCATTTAACATCAGCAATGTTCAAGTTTATGCGCCCACAGGGGATAAACCAATGGGCCAGATAGAGGACTTATATAAGGGCTATTGATACCTTATTAAAAACTACTAAGAGTCATGAGTTAGTGATCGTTATGGGTGGACACGAATGCGAAGGTGGGTTCGACCATTACTCCTGGAGTGACTGGTGCTTATGGCCTTGGAAACAGAAACGATAAAGTAAGTAGTAAGAAACCAAATTGACTATGTTATGATCAACAGAAGGTATCGAAACTGTATCAAGAAGGCGCAAACCTACCCCGGTGCAGACATTGGGTCAGATCATAACCTAGTGGTGGTAGAAGTAGTATGCAAGCTGAAGAAGTTGCAGCCAAAGAGAATGGATAGAAGGCCAAACGTACGGAAGCTTGCTGAGCCCGACACACGAGCGAAGGCCCACACCGCCATTAATCAATGGACCAACGATCGTCGCACTGAAACCAATGCCTCTGACCTCGATACGTGGACTAGTCTAAAGCGAAGTGTAAAAGATATATGTCACCAATATCTCCAATCATCACAACTGGTCAAAAAACAAGATTGGATGACAGATTCAATTTTGCAGCTTATGGAAGACAGGAGGCAATTTAAGGGTACGAATCCAGTACGGTATAAGCAAGTCGATTACCAAGAATGATTACTACAGCAATAAGTGCGCGTACTTGGAAGATCTACTTCGTAGACATGACAGCTTCAATGCGCACACGCACATCAAGGAAATGGTTGGTCATAGACGGATATCAAAGAATACCCTGACCGATGCAGATGGGAAACTCATTCTTGACAACGATGGCAAAAAGAGAGTGTAGTGTGATTATGTTGCAGAGATGTTTGCGGACTCATCAAGGAACATTTCAACGATCACTGATCGGACTGGTCCAGCTATGTTGAAATCTAAGGTTTTGCGGGCCTTGAAAGCTGCTACAACAGGTAAATCACCGGGTCCTGATAATATACCGATTGAAATACTAAAGTTACTGGAAGAAGACCAACTGGACGTTCTCACACAGTTCTTCAATAACATATACGAAACTGGCAATCTTCCTAGTGACTGGCTAAAATCCACATTCATCACGATACCCAAGAAGCAAAACGCAAATAAATGTGGAGAGTATCGTATGATTAGTCTGATGAGCCATGTCCTAAAAGTATTCTTGAACATCTTACAGAATAGAATACGGCCAAAATGTGACGAACAACTGGGCGATAGCCAATTCGGATTTTGATCTGGTGTTGGCACCAGAGAAGCTCTTTTCACTCACAACGTTCTCGTACAGAAATGCAGAGACATGAAAACTGATGTCTTTTTGTGCTTCATTGACTCCGAAAAGGCATTTGACCGAGTTAAACATCATAAACTTTTCGGCATTTTATGTGACATTGGTCTTGATGGTAAGGACGTCAGAATCATCCGCAACCTGTACGAGAAGCAGGTGGCTACCACAAGGGTCGAAAATGAAGAAATCGACCAAGTTGAGATCTGTCGTGGGTGTATTTTATCTCCGTTGCTTTTTAATGTCTACTCAGAGGCTGTGATGTCAAAAGCTCTTGAAAACCTTGAAGTGGGAATAGGAATCAACGGCAGGGTCGTTAACAAGTTGCGTTATGCGGACGACACTATCCTTATTGCAGCATCGGAAGCCGATTTGCAAGCAATTGTGAATAAGGTTAATGAGTACAGCGAGGAAGCCGGTTTGTCGATAAACATAAGCAAGACCAAGTTCATGGTAGTCTCAAGAAACCCGGATTTGAATTCCAGCGTATCTGTAGCTGGGAAACAACTAAAGCGGGTACGACAGTACAAGTATTTGGGGGCTTGGGTAAATGAAGCATGGGAATCTGATCTAGAAATCAAGACCCGGATAGAAATTGCTCGAGCCTCTTTTAATAAAATGAGGAAAGTTCTTTGCTGTCGTCAACTGAATATAAAGCTCCGAGTCAGGCTACTCATGTGCTATGTCTGGCCTATCGTCATGTATGGTTGCGAAACGTGGACCCTGAAAGAGGACACTGCAAGACGCCTACAGGCATTCGAAATGTGGTGCGTCGCATGTTACGCATTAGTTGGACGCAAAGGGTCAGGAACGAAACCGTGCTTCAGCGCGTTCATATGTCCCTAAAAATGTTGCCTTCTACCAAAAAGCGCAAGATTGAATATCTCGGCCACGTGCTCAGGAACAATAGAACCATCATTATCAACTGCAGCAGTATGTATATACTGCTGCAGTTGATAATGATGGGCAAAGTGGACGGCAAGAGACGTGCTGGGCGAAGAAAGAAGTCATGGCTGCGGAATATCTGGGAGTGGACCGGTATTTCCTCCGTCAAACAGCTGTTCCGGCTGGCTGCTGAAAGAAATGAATACAGGAAGCTAACGGCCAACCTTCAGGATTGAAGAGGCACTGTAAGAAGAAGAGCAAAAAATCAAGCTTTATTATTTGACGAAATTAATTCGGTATTTTACACACCTTTAGTATCCTTTACCTGCCAAAGTCACTATAATTCAAACTTCATAATGGCCCATTGTCCTTACCTATGTTGGGAGCAGGCGCTGACAAACTTTCAGCTTTTATAAAATAACGAAGGTCTGGGGTTCACGGGATCTTAGACCACTTTTAAAGGAACTTTAAAATTTATAATTTTACACTTTAAAATTTAAATAAAATGTCCATCACGCCTTATCCCCGAAGGGGTGGCAGAGGCATATTATATGCCCACTTTTCACCGTGTGGATTCCTGTCCCACGTAATAGGTGGTGAGCCCATTGCCGTGTTGAAATAGACAGACGCAGGTTGTGGCTACCTGCTGTTGAAATTTTTTAAGCCGCCTATAAGGCCTTCAACCAGGCTTAACGACTGCCATTTTACTGGCAACCGGGACCAACGGCTTAACGTGCCTTCCGAAGCACGGAAACGCTCGCAAATGTAAATGCCACAAAGTGGTCACCCATCCGACGACCAGCCATAGTGAAATTTGCGTACCTCAGTGATCGTTTACCGAACACTGAGACCGCGGGGCCACGAGCGCTTCTTAAAAAAATTTTTTTTAAATTTAAACACTTTAAAATTAGCCACGTAGGCGAAGCTGCGGGCATAAGCTAACACATCCATTGTATTGTAGTTAACATCAGTTTTTTGTTAGACTAAATCCTGCCCTACTTTGAAACTTGGTTTATATATTTTGTAGAGATTTCAGCAGCCTACACTAACAACAATATTATGGCCATTGTGCTTAACAATGTACTACTAAAAACAATACACTGAAATCGCCCCCGCTTGTTGAAATACACAAACGAAGGAATTTAAATTGACTCATGATATTACTCTAATTGTTGTCTCCAAGTAACCATTCAGAAATTATTTAATGTTATTGAGAAAGTTTTGAAGTTGAACGTACCTATATTATTTAATTTTTATAGAATAGAATAGAATAAACTTTACTGTACACAAATATAAAACACTCACATAAAGAGATTACAGTTTCATAAATGTACAAAGGGCGGCCTTATAGCTAAAGAGCAATCTCTTACAGGCAACCTTTGAATGGAGAAGTTGTCAAGGACCTTAAGGGAAATGGGTAGCAATAAAAAAAAAAATTCCGCATAGTGTTTACTGGAGCCCTATCAAATTCAAAATATATGAAGCCCAAGTCAAGATGTAAGAAATACGAAGTTAAAAGAAAGGTCAAACGGTAATTGCAGCAAACTATGTTAAAAAATATAAGCCAAATGAAAAGTAAAGGCACTAAGCTGTAGAAGAAAAAGAGACATAGTACGAGGTCTCCACAAGTTTAGTGGAATAATTTAATATCCTTCACGCGTATGTATTTCATTGTTTGGAACTTGTGCTGTCTATAGAGAATAGACTGGAACCTTTAAATAATAAAGTACCTATGAGACAAAAATGAACAAAGAATTTTTTTCATACCCAGTTTTTTCCGCACTCATTGTAACGGAGTGAAGTATTTACTGCAGAATATATTTTGAACAATCCTTGATACTTTGCGCTATATAATGGATTTTTTTTACAGTTCTAATCTTTCTAAAATGGGAAGTATTCCCCCTCCCCATATAATTTCAACTATACTTTTTCATCTAAAGAGTTTTTCCAATTGCTTCTAAATTTTGCCTGGATTTAAAGCGTGGGGGACATTTTTATTTGGCTGCTAGGAGCAGATATCGTTAGGCTTTTCATTTTCGGCATTGCTGGGAGCAACTACTGTCTGATCTCCCAACTCCGTATGGGCGCCCCGTTCGCTAGTCAGCAGGTGCACCGCTAGCACGCGAGGTCGCTTTGACCGCGATTATTTTGGTGGGAGCCCTTTCACTCAAATAAATAAACAAACAAGTTAAATATGGTAATAAAATTATTACTTTCCCACTCATCAGAAAATATTTATAACAAATTAACGCCATGTAACTAATCACCATGCCGAGGTCCATAGAGATACAACATTAATAACCGGCAACATTACTCACCGTAATTCCCAAGAGAGGCTGGAACGTCCCCGCTAATCCTTCGGGCTGAGGACGCCGGCACAACACTGAAACAAAGACAGCAATTAGTAATACCATTGATTGTATACTATCTAAGTTCTAGGTGTAATACATACATAAATATGTAGCCACGCATTTATCTCCAAAGGTATAGACAGAGTCAAAATATAAGCGTGCATTTTACCATATGTATTTAACCCCACGTAGCTTACAAAAACAATAGGCGGGGCACTGGGTACAGTACTGGGTTTTCAAGTGATAAAATCCAGCATTATCCATGCACACATAGCCACGCTATTTTCCCTGAAGGGGCAGGCAGAGGCTTCCGCCTACTTTTCACCATAAGTATTTTATACCATGAGGCATAAATGCTTAGCCTATTGCCTGGTTGAAATGGGCAGACGCAAGTTGATACGAACAACTATTGATTTTTTATCAAGCCTTGTCAGGCTTTGAACTTGTCTTAACGTCTGCAATTTTACTGGGAACTGGGAGAAATTGTTTATAGTGCCTTTTGTAGCACGGAGGCGCTCATACAACAAAGTGACACAAAGCGATTATCCATTTCAGGACCTGTCATAGTGATCAACAGATCAGTGATTGTTAGCAGACAACTGAGTAAGTGAATTCTGCTGCAAGCGAGTCCTGGTTACCAGTAACATAGTAGTCCCAAGTTACGATTCTTTATAAACTACTAGCTGAAGCCCGCGGCTTCGCCCGCGTAGAAAAGTTCCTCCGCTCCCGTTTCCCACAGGAACTTGTTCCCGGGATAAAAAATAGCCAATGTGTAATTCTGATGTATAAACTACATTGTTGTAAAGTCTCATTAAAATCCGTTCAGTAGTTTTTACGTAAAGGAGTAACAAACACCCACGCAAACTTTTGCATTTATAATATTATAATAAAGATTATAATTTATAAATTTATAATATATTTTATGTATAATAGTTTTACCAACTTAGACAAAGCAAACACAGTTAAGGTTAACTCTGTTTCCGCGAGATAGGTACTTAGGCTTATTCACCATTTCGATCCTTGTTGTTCTTCTTCCAAATCACATCTTACGTCCGTGCTAAACATACTACCTAAATACACAAATTTGGTACTTTCTTATAATCAGACATGATAAATGTGAATCATGCACATAACTTTACACGCTATACCGCTGCTGCGCCATTGAAGAACTGGGGTAATTAGTTTCAATTCAATATTGTTATTTGAGTTCAAGTTTCAAATATTAATTAAGTTTCGAAGGTAAATAGATTTGTGAATATTTAATTGCATGTTCTATTTATCTATCACGCCTTATCCCCGAAGGGGTGGCAGAGGCATACATATTGTATGCTCACTTTTGACCATGTGTATTCCTGTCTCACATAATAGGTGATGAGCCCATTGCGGTGTTGAAATAGACAGACGCAGGTTGTGGCTACCTGCTGTAGAAATTTTTAAAGGCTTCAACTTGACTTGACGACTGCTATGTTACTGGCAACCGGGACCAACGGCTTAACGTACCTTCCGAAGCACAGAAACGTTCGCGAATATAAATGCCACAAAGTGGTCACCCATCCGAGGATCAGCCATAGTGAAAGTTGCGTAACTCAGTGATCGTTTACAGAACACTGAGTCCGCGTGGTCACGAGCGCTTCTTATCTATACTAATATTATAAAGCTGAAGAGTTTGTTTGTTTGGTTGAACGCGCTAATCTCAGGAACTATTGGTCGGATTTAAAAAATATTTTTGTGTTAAATAGTTCATTTATCGAGGAAGGCAATATGCTATATATCATTACGCTAATACACTAGGGAGCAGAACAGTAGAAAAAATGTTGACAAATAGGCCAAATTTTTATGCATCATTGTAGAATTTATAAGCGACGGGATTAATAGGTGCGACGGGAGGTCGAAATATTCTACGGGCGAAGCTGTGCGGGTCATCTAGTGTTCTATGTATGTGAAATTAATTATTATTGCTGAGATAATTCAGATGACTAATATTAAAAAATATTTGCGGTGCAACAGAAATTAATACATGGATGCAGCCTCCTTCTTGGTGAGTGGCATAGATCGGGGTGCGACTCCTGCGTGCTCGACCCATGAGGGAAATGCTTTCGGTGTCTATCGGTCAGTCATGTGGGTGTCAAATGCACTGAAACTCCAATTAGGGAGAGGTGCTTCTGCAACTTCAGGCCTGTTTACAGGGTCCGCGAGTGTGAACAACTGTCCCACTGCTATAAATGTTCGGCTGAGGGCAAAATAGCCAAGCACCGAATCGGTGTAAAGTCAAGGCTTGTGTTACGTCCGGTCTGAGTCAGAGAGGCAGTCCATCTGCCAACCGGTTGGAACAGTCCAATTTGTGTTAATAGTCCATCTCCCTCTTAAGATCAGCACAATAGGCCACGGATGCATTTCAACGATTGTCGAAAGGGTAGCAGTTGTGGCAACTGACTTTTAACCGTACCCATAAGTGGTTTAGTTTGAAGACTCGCTTATTCAGCTGACTGTCACCACTAAAGTATAAGGCCCACCTGATTCAAAGTGTCCACCATAGGCTATGAACTGCTGACTGACGCTGCACAAACCTTATACCCCATACTGTAAAATTATTTATCGATATCTACCAAAAGCGACGGTTTGAAATTTACTGGAATTTAATACCCCTTTTCCAATGAACATTAACGCTGCCATTTTATTACCTACTTTGTCAGTCAGTGTTAAATAAACATGTTATGGACACACTGAGAGATTGCTGAGAGGCTCAAACAATATAGGCGTATAATATGCTTCGTGGATAAAGGCGTGATTTATTGATAAGTATTTATTACTAACAGTTTCACCAGCGTAGATCCCGTTCCCGTAAAAGTATGGAGATGAATATTTCATCTAACTTATTCTTTATAACATTATCTACCTGCCTAAGAAAGTCGTGTCAAAGTCGGTTCAATCATTTCAGAGATAAGCCGCGACAAACAAACAGACAGACAGAAAGGTGGAGAGACAGAGAAAAATTAAATTTTGTTTTTTTTTATCTGTGTAACTATACATAAAAATCAATGTATATACAATCATATGCATTTTGTGATAAATTGGAACTACAAACAGATACTTCAATTTTATTAATCTGCATAAACAAAATGTATAGATTGCTTTTACTTTGGCTTCAAGACGCTAAGAACGAGGAAAGTTTACTACCGTAGGTACAATTGCCTGACACCTCTTATCTTTTTGAGGGGCTATTCAGAGTATGACTTTTTTTCTCTTCAAATATTAGTTTTTTCTTTGTTGATTACAGAGTGTCACATATGGTCGTCACGATCTTAGGTATTATGTTTACATTTATTGCTAGATTTTCGATGCAAAAGTTATCTGTTGCATATGCGTGAAAAAAACCTGTGAGAAAATTTTATAAACATTCGAGTATTTTTATTGCATTGGCGTACACCGAGTCTACAAAGGAGTCGTGAACCTTTTGTTACTACTGAAGTTAGTTTCCGTAGTCCATGAAATTTTCAAGCCGCCCCTTCAAATTGATAATACCGAAACTGGGACGAAGGGCTTAAAGTGCTTTTTGAAGCATGGAAACTTTCATAAAAAGAGAATATCTCAGACGGTCACTGTAAAATGCTTATAGCTGTGATCATTTACATAACACTGAACTAAATTAATATAGTTTTCGCATCAGAATAACAAATAGGTTTCTTTTTATACCAGGAACAAGTTCTCCTGGGAAACTGGAACGGGAAAACTTCACCACGCGGGAACCGAGGCATTTATCTAGTTTCTCATAACCCATGTAAGTTTGAATTCTACTTTTTATCCTGAGGGCGAACAATATAGACTAGATTACGATAGGACTAGGATACGATTTTGTCTATATAAAAAGATAGTACTCATTGTGTCCTCAACCTGTACAGTCACAAACATAAACTTTCAAAGTCTATAAAACGTGCTACTTCGACATAGCTGATAAGGGTATTTTTTTATTTTACTACTAACTTAACCCCGCTAAAAATGTTATCGTCGATGATTTTCAAAGAACCAATCCACTGAGGTCGTCATACTAATATTTATCGTGGGTGGGAATTGATTCACGACCTTCATTCTAGCAGAGAGGACACTTAGAGAATTAACTAAGCGGACGCTGGACTTCAAATTATACCTTTCTACATACATACATATTGTCACCCCTTTATCCCTGAAGGAGAGGCATACTGGCGTATAGTATGCCTCTGGAGGAGAGGCATACTATACGCCCACATTTCACCGTATGCATTTTTGTGCCTCGTAACAGGTGGTGAGCCTTAACAGGCTGTGGTGACCTGCTGTTGATTTTTTTCAAGCAGCCCATAAGGCATTCAGCCAGGCTTAATGACTGCCATTTAACTGGCAACCGGGACCAAAGGCTTAACGTGCCTTCCGAAGCACGGAAACGCTCGCAAATGTAAATTCTTCAAAGTGGTCACCCGTCCAAGGACCACCTAAACCAGAACGTTGCTTAACGCAGTGATCGTTTATAGAACACTGAGTCAGCGGGGCCACGAGATATTAAGATAATGAAAATGTATACAAATGTATGGAGTATAGTAAATACTACTCAGATTGCACTAGTAACGGGAGCAGTCTAGAGCTAGTGATGTTTTACCACCTACTCTTTTAGACAGGTATACGCCAAATCAGCAGATTTCTAAATACATACATATAACCACTAAGGCGGCAGACTAGCATACGGCCCACCTGATTAAACGTGGTCACCGTAATCTGTGGAAGATTGCAACACCAGAGGTGCAGCCTCGTGCTGCCAACCTGTAAAAACCTTCTAAATTAAATGATTTTTTAACTTTATTAATAATTAAATTTGAAAACTAAATTTATTAATAATTTATTAATCTAGACACGTTCACGGTCTACTATATGTACCTGCAAATATGCACACAATATAGCTACGTCTCGTAACGATGTCGCGAGACCAGAGATTTTATCGCATCTAAAAATATGTGTACCGCGCTATAAGAAGTTTTCCCTTCAAAAAGTTTTACTAACCCTTTGTATTTCCTCAAAATATGGGAGTGACTTTCATGTTTCTTGCACACATGAATTGTGATTGCATTACCTGAAACAAAATAAAATGATTACGTTTGTATCATAGATATATTCTAAGAGGGTTGGTCTGTGGTTTGTATGCTTCTGTATTTGTAAGTATAATTATGTTGTGGTGTGTGTGTGGAAAACCATTACGCTTCAACTTGCAGCTCACTGATTACATAAAGCGCTCGTAGTCCCGCAAACTCAGTGTTCTGTAAATGATTTTCGTTATGGATGGCCTTGAAGGCGTGTTAGGCCATGCTACTGGTTGCCAGTAGCATGGCTGTTGTTAAACCAAGTTCAAGGTCTTATAAGTGGTTAGAAAGTTTTCAAAAGCAGATTCATTCTCCTGTCCATCTCAGCACAGCAATGTGGCAAGTGCTTTTTTAATGTCAAACCTTACTCTTTTTTTTTGCATATATCTTCCTTTTTCTTTCTCAAATTTGAAAAATCTGAATTAATTTTTGACTTATTTGTGAAAAATCAAATTCTTTTTTTAAGTTAATTGTTATATTTTTTGCAATATTTGAGTGCGGTACTTAAGTTTACTACTTCAGAAAAAACAGAATCGACTGAAAAACGAATAAAAAAATTGATCCAAATAGTACTTGTTAAACTAAAGAAACTACATGAATGAACACGATAAAAAAAAACAAAAGACTCAAAACTTTATACCTCGCAGTTAACGATTTGAAATTCTGATGCAAAACGTTCAATTTTAAGGGTGTCGTTTGTTTTACAGCGAATCGTAAAGGTCATATTTATTTTTCGCACGCTATAAATTTTCAGTACGTAGGTATCATGAGGTAGGTATTATAGTGATACCACAGCAGAGTAATACTAGTTGATGCTCGCGGCTTCGTCTTACACGTGATGAAATTTTACTCGATCCCCTTTGCCCCAGGTACTTGCTCCCGGTATAAATAAATAAATAAACGTTATGGGACACTACACACATAGCGCCATCTAGCCCAAACTAAGTTGTTTAAGCTAGTGCTATGGGATCTAAACAACAACATGCATATATATTTCTAAATGCATACATATTATACATGGGAAATACTCAAACCTCGAAACAAACATTTGTGGATCACACACATATTTATTCCGAGCCGTGACTCGAATCTTGGACCTCAGCGCGACAGTCTCATACACTATCACTATTACGCCACCGAGGTAGTCAATATTCATAAGTAGGTGAAGTTATATTCAATGTATAAGCTATATTTATGTATATGTATTAAATGTTGGAACTCTCCACCGGCGCACGTGTTTTCTTCCTCTTACAATTCTGGGTCCTGTAAGAGAAGCGTAAAAAGGCATATTTCTTGGCCATCAAAATCATGACATGTCGTGTTTGCTTACCATCAGCCGGCCGACGCTATTTCGACGTGCAAAATATTAAAAAAAGGGGTATATTACTGGTGTGGTTAGGATATATACGTAAGTTCAACATCAATATTCCAAAACTTTACTATTCGTACCACGACTGACAAGTTCACAGCCAAATTTATAGAAAGTGGTCATCATAGCCTATTTATAGACTTTTAGAACACCAGAGATGCTATGCTCGAGCTACCTACCCTGCAAAAACCCTCTGAAACCCCGTTTATAGAACTCCATCCTGTGGTGTTCGGGAAAATTAAAAAAATATTGAAATGAGTAGTACCTACTAAAATTAAATTACACAGTGACAGAATCATTCCAATTCTAATATAATCTCATCCATACTAATATATAAAGCTGAAGAGTTGTTTGTTTGGTTGAATGCGCTAATCTCAGGAACTACAGGTCAGGTTAAACCAATTTTTTTTTAGATAGCCCTTGTATCGAGGAATGCTTTAAGCTTATATATCATCACAGCTTGAAGAGCAGAGCAGTAATCATAAATGTTGACAATGATGAAATGAAATGTAAACATTATTGTAGAATTTATAAGCAATGGGATTAAATAGGTGCAACGGGAGTTCGATATATGCCACGGGCGAAGCCGTGGGGGTCACCCAGTTTACTATAAATTCCATTAGACTAGTCTAGATACAGATAAAAAAAATTGAGTATGTGTTTGAAATTCCAAATTAACAGCTGTTCACTAAATGCGGTACTTACATAAAATCAATTTGACTGTCGTTTTGGTTGTTTCGGTTCTGGCACCGTTAGACTGGTTTTTAGAAGAATTTAAAATAGCTGATGTTAAAAAGTAACTTAGGCTACATTTTTATTCCCGTATTCCCACAAGAACTAGCACTGCGAGGTTATAACTGCGCGAGTCCGCTAGACATTTGAATAAAACAATTAAGCTATTTAATATTATTGTCAGGAATGCTTCATAGCCAAAATAATACCTTGGGGTCGACAATTTGTCTTGAAAGATTTTTTATCTCCTCCGAGAACAATATTAAAAACGATTCGCTGACGGCATTTGAAATTCTTAACGATAAAGTAATGTAAAATCTCTATGTCTTTCAAGAAGAGTACAGAGAAGTTACTTACAGATTCATGACTTTATTTTTGAAGTGAAACTTCTTTATCGTCGTTGAGAGAAAATTGACAGCTGTACAAAATCGTCACTTGTTTCGGTTACGCGCGATGTTGTTTTGAAATAAAACTTCTTTATCATAAGTGAAACTTTTTTATCGACTTATGAAAGAAATTTTAAAGCTGTAAAAAATGTCGTAAAGCAGTTTCAATTCTTACCTGTGTACTCTTTGTACACACACATATTTTTTTCAATATTAGTTTTTTTAATTCCGTATCAGGTTTCGGAGCCCGGGTAAGTAGAATTTTGTTTTGCGTGTAGTCCCGAGTAGTATATAAAAAATGAGTGTACACCGCGAAAGTTTAAAAATAAGATATAGTTTGGTTTTTTTTTTCCGTATATTTGTTGAGACCGACTACCATTTGACCTCCTACCCAGTAAAGGCGCTTGCTTCGTTTCTTTGTCCGTAAGTCAGCAGGTGTACCATAGCAAGTGAGGTCGCCCGGGCCCCGGAAATCTTGATAGACCTCTTACATTCGGGGTGTTACCCGTGGTCCCACCTGGTAGATCCACATCCATTGTAGTGGGACTACGGCGAAAAATTATTCCTATCGTCCCATTGCATTTGAGATGTGCCGCGCAGCAGAATTTATTTTTAACAAACCGATCTCTTTGGGTTTTCTTGTTATTATTTTGCTTTGGATGTGATGCTTCTATTGATACTTTATTTATCAAAAGCAGTGGAACTAAAACGCCAAAAAGTTTTGGCATTGAGTTGGAACATACATTGTACAAATATGTATATACATAGACGGCAAAATTTTACAGTCTACAGTCACTCCATGATTATTTAGGGTTCAGTACCTTAAAAGATAAAAAATAACACTCATAGGATCGTTTTCTAGGTCGTTTGTCTGTCCATGTTTCACCATTGATGTTTTTAGGAACGGGCAAGTTGAGATTTATACCAGAAATACTGAGGTCTTTAGTTAGGTGTATCTAAATCAAGGTGTCTGCAAAAGCAAGGTGGTTGAGTGAACACGATAAAAGGTATGGGCAAATTAAGATTTACATTAATTTTCAATTTTGTTGTAGTTTTCAAAATTTTCCCTTTACCTGTGCTAAACGAGATGTGGATACAAAATATCCATTAGGTAATATGATAATACCAATTTATATGTTATACAAAATATAATTTTATGCATAACAAATTGGCATCAGTTCTAGGACAATAAATTGCAATTTGTGGGCTCACCACCGTTAATGAGTCCTCATTCACGCCTCGAATGAAATTTTACGCTGAAAATATTCAATTTTCGTCACCAAATTATACGTATTCGAACTACTGTACAAAGTGGGTCGATACTGTGCTCATCTATATACTATTCAACTTATATTATAAACGTGACAGTTTGTAAGTATGGATGGATGATTGTTACTCTTTCACGCAATATGGATTTTGATGAAACTTTACAATAATATAGCTTTCACATTAGAATAACACATAGGTTACTTTTTATCCCGGCAACAAGTTCCTGTGGGAAACGTGAACAGGAAAACTTCACCACGCGTGCGGAGCCAAATATATGTACGAGGCTGAAGAGTTTGTTTGTTTTGTCAGACGCCCTAATCTCTGTTTCGAATTGAAATATTATATTTTGTTGGATAGCCCATTTATTGACAAAGGTTGTAGGATATTGTGTCATATCAGTTCTACCCAGGAGAAAGGAGCAGTAATCATAAATGTCAACAAATCGGGTAAATTGTCTTACAGTATTGAAAAATTAATATTATACGTGGGTAACACTGAAAATGTTTAGAAAATAAAAAACGGCTTAATGGAGAACGTTACTAATACTTTTATTGTTTTTCGAAGTAATCTCCGTTCCTCTCTACACATCGTCGCATTCGATTGAACCACTGAGAAAAGCTGTGGGCCCATTCTTCCTTAGGGGTCTCTTCCATGGCATTTTCGTACGCTTTCACCGCATTCAGGGCTCGTAAAGCGAATACCTCGAAGTTTATCTTTAGTTCTTGGGAATAAATGAAAGTCGCAGGGCGCCAGGTCGGGACTGTATGGCGGATGACTCATTATCTCGACACCTGCCATAGTCAAATATTCAACAGTGCGTTTTGCGGAGTGCGCTGAAGCATTGTCGTGGTGAAGAAGGATCCTGCTTCGAGGGCGCTGCTGTCGATTTTTTTCCAAGACAACAGGCAAACAGCGATTGACGTACCAGTCTGCAGTAACTGTCCTTCCATCTTCTAGCATAACTGTCGCGAAATGACCTTTCCGACCAAAGAACGAGGCTATCATCTTTTTTCCTTGACTTCTTCCTTTCTTTACCTTAGTTGGCCGATCCTCAAAAGGAAACACCCACTGAGCTGATTGTCTTTTGGTTTCGGGTTCGTAGCAATATATCCAGCTTTCATCACCTGTGACGATGTCAAATACAGCATTTGAGTCACCGCCGTTGAACTTATCTAACATTTCGCGACACCAGTCCATGCGAAGGTGTTTCTGGTCGTCGGTTAAAGTATGGGGAATCCATCTGGTACAAAGCTTCTAAAGTAAATGTTCGTGTAATATTTTTTGAACTTGACTCATACCAATGCCTAGGCTTGCCCGTTTCTGCTGATAGGTCACTCTCTTATCTCCCTCTATCATACGTCGCACAGCACTGATGTTATCTTCAGTAGTCGCTGTTAAAGGACGTCCCTCACGCGGATCATCACTGAGATTGCTACGTCCACGCTTAAACTCGTTAAACCAATTGTAAATAGTGGCACGAGATGGGGCTTCTTTATAAAATTCTAATAGCAGCCTATCATAGCTTTGTTGTTGAGTAAGCCCACAACGAAAGTCATAATAAATCATTGACCAAAAATTTTCTCGCGTTAAGTTCATTTACACGTTTAACAATAGTTTTACGATATTACGATTTTTTTAGATATATATATTGCCGCTAATTCACGAAAACAAATGACAAATTAATGCAATATATTACATTAGGTTACCAAAGAGTTCTATAATTAAAATTCAAAAAAAGTTTTTATTATCAATATTTCTTTCTGGCCAGTTCTAAACATTTTCAGTGTTACCTAGGTATACGACGGGATCCATCAGGTGACACGTGGTTCAAATTACATTACGGGTGAAGTCAGCAAGTAATATAAATAAAGAAATACAATTTGTTCTATAGTCATCACTATCACTAAACATTATAAACCTCTTCCGCGTATGTCTGTCTATCTGTTCGCGATAAACTCAATAACGACTGCATCAATTTTCATGCCGTTTTCATCAATGGATAGAATGGTTTTGCGAAAAATGTTTAAGTATATAATTTGTTACGTTGTTGTACACAATGGCTAAAATATGACGATATTGGTGTCGGATAAAATGAGTCTTCTGGGAAATTTCATCGAAAACGCTGTCTAAACCCTTTGAGATATATAACAAATTAATGTATGATGGAATTGTGTATCCTATATAGGTCTACAGAAAAGTGTGAGAAAGCATGTGTCTATCTCTTAAGGGTAACATACTATTTTAATATAACTCTAAGGGAAACAGGTACGGAAAACTTTAAAACACGGGTGAAGCTATGGGCTGATGACCATAGCTACTCTTATATAAAAATTACTTAAGTAGTGTCTGTTTGTAAAAAAAATTACTTGAACAACATACACACAAACTCTGAATACATATATACATATTGTCACGCCTTTATCCCCGGTGGTGAGCCTATTGAAACTCTGAATAAATTTTAATAAAACTTGTACGAGACCAACTTGTAGAATATTAGACTAACTCATACCAAAAAAAAAATCATCAAAATACTTACGTCGAATTACACGCAAAGGAAAATTTATGAAAGGATTTTAAAACCAGGTTGGTTGTTTGTTGAATAAATAACTTTTTAGCACGCAAATTCGTCCTTCTAATGACATGACAATTTCGTTTTCATTCGCATTATACTTGTTACAGCGATTTAGACATTGTTTTTTTATAATCCTATTAATGTTATAAATGTGAAAGTTTGTGAAGAGATTTGTTATACAATTGCGCTAAAACCCCTCAACTATATCACTACAAATTTTGTCAAAAGATTGCTGACACCTCCGGGTATGGCTCACATATATATATATATACTAGTTGCTAGCTGACGACCACGGCTCCGCACGCCCGTTTACCGGTTCCCGATTCCCATAGGAACTTGTTTCCGGCAAAAAAAGTAGTTTATGTATTATTCTGATGTTTAAGCTATATTATTGTAAAGTTTCATTAAAATCCGTTGTGTAGTTTTTACGTGAAAGAGTAACAAACATCCATACAAACTCTCGTAACTTTATTGTATATAAGCCGTGCATATTTTGTTTTTTATAAAAGACTATAAACCAATATTTTCCCTTTGTATCCCTTAACACACTTTCCTCTTCCACCACAGTATGTATTCAGCTAATCGGGTATAGACTTAAAAGGGACACAAACCCCTGGTGACTGCTGCTTTTTGTTTTGGAGGTCCATTTCCCTTTTTCCTATAGAAAGATTCACTCGAGAGGACGTTTCGTGACTTACTGATGACTTAGTGATTTACAAGATTTTTACCAATTATGAAATTATGCAATTATGAAACCTAAAATAAACAAAGTTTAGTTTGTTTGTAATGAATAGGCTCAGAAACTACTGGGCCAATTTTAAGAATTCTTTTACCATAGAAAGCTACATTCTTTGTGAGTAACATAAGCTATATTGGTTTTTAAACAGTTTAGGGTTGCGTTCGAAATGTCGAGTAGGGAAACTTCACAAAAAGTACAGAAGAATGACTTTAATTAGGAATAAGTTTAATAATAATCTTCATTTCCTAAATAATGCTAAATAGTTTCCTTTCACGTAATATACTTATATCTCGTGCCACATCCTTTATTCATTCTTGATGCGTAATAGCTAGATCGATTCTAATAATGCTGGTCGGTATGATAATAGGTCACAAAGTAATTTTTGTGACGACGTACCCCCACTCCTCTAATACTTTTAATCGCTATTGTAGCCTATTTTGTATGATCAACACGCTATATCTAATACCGGCCTACTACCGTTCACATGACCGTATAGTTTGCCTTATAAAAAAGAAAAGCTGGATACCTTCTGGACTCACCTGATTATTTATCTGCAATATAATCTTAAACGTGTTAAACCCGTTTTCGAGATATGAGGGAACATCACAGGGCCGCAACTATATATATTATAGCCTGCTTGCCATCTGCAAGCAATACTATATCCAAGTAATAACTCTAAGGGACTGTGGAAATGATAGGATAAAATAGGATTTTACCTATGGAATTGCTGTTCTGCAGTACTGGCCATTTCAAATCAAAATAATTTTTGTTTGGCTAAGAATTCTAATTTCAAATTAATATATTATTTTAAAAAAATTAAATTCATTTTCAAAAAATAGTCATTCTTTTATTGATTAGTATTACATTTTCATCGCATTTCAATCTTTTTCGTCATCATGGATACGTTAAAATTTCAAGTAATTATGGAAACCGTCGTGGCAGCAACGCGGCACAAGCGGCACGCAATATCAACGACGTTTACGGAGCTAACACTACAAACCAACGCACTACCTGTTATTGGTTTGCTCGCTTTCGCTCTGGAAATTTTGACCTGAAAAATGAATCTCGCAGTCGTCCGAAGACTTTGGCTTAATGATACACAATCTACGGCTGAATTAGCAGCAGCTTTTGACGTTAGCGTCAAAACAATTTTGGTCCATTTGCGTCAAACTGGCAAGGTAAAAAGCTTGACAAATGAGTGCCCCAAGAACTCAATAATCGCTAGCGTGAAGCACGCGTCGAAACGTGCCTTGCACTGCTCAACAGACACATAAATTAAGGAATTTTAAACCGCATTGTTACCGGCGATGAAAAATAGATTCTGTTTGATAACCGCAAGCGCTTCACAAGTTGGTTGAATCCTGCTTCAGCACCTAAACAGTGCCCTAAATTAATACTTACCCCTAGAAAATTGATGGTCACTGTTTGGTGGTCTAGCGCCGGTGTGATTCATCACAGCTTCTTACTTAACGGGGTGAGCATTACTACTACTCTCTCCTGACCGTATTCGGCCACAGCGACTTACTACTGCTACTATTGAGAGCTTCGCTGGTGTGCCCTCAGGTGACTGACATAACCTATTTTTGAAGCGCATGTACGATTACACACGCTGCAAGTCAGCACCCCTCCAATATAATTATAATCTATGGCCGCGGGTGGTCGGGCCTTGAGCTCGTCTCGTTTAGCATCGAGCTCTTCTCTCCGCCTCGTCTCAAACTCAAACACCTTAGTGTGTACGGTGTGCCTCCATCGTGGCCGTTCCGCTGCCATTGCCTCCCACTGTGACGGATCGAGATCACATCGCTTCATGTGTCTTTTAAGCACATCTTTGTACCGCAGGAGTTGGCCACCTTGTTTGCGCTTGCCTTCCTGCAGTTCAGAGTAGAAAATACGCTTCGTCACTCGGTCGTCTGACATTCGGGAGACATGACCGCACCACTGTAGCTGCAGCCTCATTAGATAGGCTTCGATTCCACCAACATTTGCTTTTCGTAGAACTTCCGTGTTTCGAACTCGGTCCGAACAGTGTATGTTCATAATGTCGCGTAGGCTTTTGAGGTGGAATTTATCTAATGTACGAATATGTTTGCGGTACAGACACCACGTTTCTGACGCATACAAGAGGTTTGGTAAAACGATCGCCATGTACACAGCTACTTTCGTAGGGAGCTTTATGTCGTGTGAACGGAATACCTTTGAACGAAGCCTGCCAAAAGCTGCAGCAGCTGCTCCAATTCTACTGTTGACTTCATTATCAAGCAATCCTTTCGATGTAACGGTGCTGCCCAGATACCTGAACTGGTCTACCTGCTTGAGTGAAACGTCGCCGAGTTTTATGTCAACTGGAGCACTATTCAATGTTTGGGCCATTACTTCAGTCTTTTTAACGTTTATTTTAAGGCCAAACCTGCGACATGAGTCATCTAGTCTCGACATAAGCATTTGTAGACCCTCTGGGGACTCCGCCACAAAACACAAATCATCCGCATACATCAGCTCAGTAAAAGTCGCGAGAGACACCTTGGTGCGAGCTTTTAGTCTTGATAAGTTGAAAACTCCACTACCATCAGTGCGGAAACGAATACGAATACCATCAGACAAATCTTGTAGGGCATCCTTAACTACAACTGCAAAGTACAAGGTAAATAGAGTCGGTGCGAGTACGCAGCCTTGCTTTACGCCACAGCTCACTGTAAAGAACTCAGAATCTTCGCCTTGCACATTGACACAGCATCGCATATCATCATGCAGGAGTCGGATTATTCTAATAAACTTGTCCGTGCATCCCAGTTTCGCCATCACCATCTATAAGGCTTTCCGAGGTACGCTATCGAAAGCTTTCTCAAGGTCAACAAAACATGCATACAACGGTTGACCCTGCTCTCGGCTCTTCTCTTGAAGCTGACGAATAGAGAATATAGCCTCACATGTACCTCGATTTGATCTGAAGCCAAACTGAGTTTCCGGTAGTATGCCTTCAGACAAGGGTAGCAGACGGTTTAGTAATATTCGAGCAAGAACTTTCCCCGGAGATATCAGTAAGGAGATGCCTCTGTAGGAATTGCAATCGGATCTGTCACCTTTGTTTTTGTACAAGGAACAGATACGTGAGACTCGAAAGTCGTCAGGTACTCGCTCCTGATCCCACATTTGAACGAATAGCTTCCAGATAGTTTCATGCAATTTATCTCCTCCGTACTTGAGCAATTCACCAAGGACACTATCAATGCCCACCGCTTTCTTATTTTGCTGTTGTTGAATAGCGACAACAACCTCGCGCAGAGTCAGTGGCTCGTCCAACCTGTTGTCCGTGGGAAGTGATGCCATCGAGTTAATGTGTGCGATGTCCGCTGCTCGATCAACATTGAGCAGGGTGTTAAAATGCTCTCCCCACCTGCATAGTACGTCAAATTTGTTGGTAAGCAATTGTGTGCCATCCTGATTTCTCAGGGGCACTCTAGTACGGATCGTAGTACCAACAAGTTAGCGAACCTCATCATAAAAAGCACCCAGCTGTTTGGTATCAGCAAGCCACTGCATGCTCTCGGCTTTGTCACGCCACGGCTTGTCTTTTATTTCTCGTACATATTTCCGTAGTTCTGCTTCACTACGTTTGACTTCCTCCGCCTGGTGGTCGTCACGATGCTGGCGAAGGAGAGAACGGTGTTTTCTTATGGCTTTGGTCAAAATTTCATCATTGTCATCAAACCAATCCTCGTGTCTGCTTAATCTGATACCCAGTACCTGCGAGGCGGCGACGACTATATTGGATGAGAGCGTTTGCCAGTTAGCCACAGCATCACCATTCTCATCATCTATCGCATGGAGTGATCCACTTATTTCCTGAGCGTAGATCTTACGAATATCAGGACTCTGTAATTTGTCATTGTTCATACGCTTAGGTTTTAATCCCTGGGATCTGCGGGGACGATGGAGGCGGAGCCTTAGCTTTGTGACGACAAGCAGATGTGTACTGTGAAGAACTGAACACAATGATAGAGAAGCTGGCACATCTCCAACCATCATTGGTCAATCGCTCGTCTCCGCTGCTCAAGCACGACAACACGCGACCTCATACTGCACAGCAGACGGTCTCCAAGTTGCAAGAACTGGGGTTAGAAGCTCTCCGTCATCCGTCCTACTCACCAGACCTTGCGCCTACAGACTACTACTTTTTCCAGAATTTGGATAGCTTCTTGGCGGGAAAAAAATGCAATACCCGAAAGGCAAAATGCCTTTGAAGAATTTGTTGCCTTCCATCTAGATCATTTCTTTAAGAAGGGCATCAATAAACTGCCACTGCGTTGGCAAGATACATTGATTGCATGGGTGATTACTTCAATTAATACAAATAAAAAATACATGAAAAAAATTCGTTTACATTTTTTCATACAAAACGGCAATTTCATAGGCAATCATAGGTACCTAATATTTCATACTAGCTGACGACCACGGCTCCGCACGCCCGTTTACCGGTTCCCGTTTCCCACAGGAACTTGTTCCTAGGATAAAAAGTAGGCTATATGTTATTCTGATGTGTAAGCAATATTATTGTAAAGTTTTATCAAAATCCATTCAGTAGTTTTTGCGTTAAAGAGTAGCAAACATTCATCCATACTTACAAACATCCGCGTTTATAATATTACTAGGATAACCAAGAGTGTCAGCGTTACACTTTACTGAAACGATTACCCTAACTACTATAGACGAATGGCAGGCAACTAACAGGTCGCTTATGAAATTTACGCCTACAGGCAGACGTAAACTTGGCACGTGGTATTATTATTAATTTCGTCTCTATTAGGGCGCGAGCAAAAGAGAGAGGGAGAGCAACATTTCTTGCTCTGTGATTGCAACGCAACAACGTACGAGTAAAATTTTAAAATTCATACTCCAGATTAATGTTTTTCGGGTTAGATAGTTTAATATAAATATGAAACTTTCCTTTCCAATATAACCAATTCTAAAATTCTCCATAACAAATCACAAACACTATTGACAGTCATCCAGTCGCCGAATAAACGTTCACGATCTGTTTAATCATTTTCCAGTCGTTCAATGTACAGCAATAGGCTTTTATCTACTCTGAATGAGAGTACAAAATGAATGGAGAGACTTCAAACTGGGCATATCTTCACCATTAAGCTAATGATGCGTGGTTATTACCACGCTCGATGTAACATCTAGGTACGCTCGTGTTCCATTTTGTGGTTACTGGAGAGGACTTAGGGTTGCTCACGTTACGAAATATGTTTATTTTTACTGGTATTCTACAATTTTTTTTTGTTGAAACTATTTCGTTGAAAGAATGATGGTAAGTGTCTAAATAAACTATTCTAGCCATTTCAACATCAGTGAGCCGTTGAAATGGCTAGAATAGTTTATTTCAGTTATTTCCTTTGCGTTATGTCATACGGAATTCTTCTCTGGGGGAGACGTGGCGGTGTTAATAGTGTAGTGGTTTTTATAGCACTTTTTAACAACAACACTTTTTGCAACATCACAGATCCCTTTTCTAAAGGATGAACTCCTAGTTGCCTCCTAGGTCTTCCGCTTTACATAAGAGGAAAGATGAGTTATTTTCTTTTAAGTTCTGATTAATTTAGCTGCGGGTTTCAAGTCATTCTTACTAATTCTGGGGCTGTACCGAGTTTGAAATTGGTAAGTCCGAAACAAATAATCTCTCTCTGCCAACCCTAATATTGAATGAAACTGAACAGAGATAAGCTGACTTGTTGTTGAAATTTTGTATCAAATTGTCCTAACAATTACAATTTTATAGGCACAAACGGCTTAAATGTCGACTGCATGAAATTTTACTGAATAAAATAGTTAAGATTCTTAACGCATTGATCAATCACTGAACAAACGGTTTATAGCTGATTCCTTAAAACTAATTCTTTCAAAATATCCATTTTCGTCCTACTTATCAGGTAGTTAACCCATTATTGTGTTGAAATAGACTGGTGCTATTGAAACTTTCAAGCCGTTGTTTCGTGCCGTACTCAATAACTGCCATGTTGCTTGCAACCCAGACCAACGGCTTAACGTGACTTTCAATACACGAAAACGCTCGTAAATGGAAATGTTACAATAGATGGTCACCTATTTAAGGATTATCCATTGTGTAAGATGTATAAAGCACTGATCGTTTACAGAACAAGTGGAGATACGAGCGGTTCAAATCTGTAAGCATATAAACAACTTTAGTCCTCGAGGTAATATTCAGTAGCGTATCAATCTATATATTATCATTATTTGACACTTACCTACGGCTCTGCAAGATCATAGATATATACATACATAACAATATTTCAGTGATTTCTCGAAACCTTTGCTAAGTACTTTATTCACATTGTGGTTGAAATATGTTCAGGAGAATTCCTTGAAGTGTCTGTTTGTAATTCCAAATAATCAGTTTTTCGATTGATTACTTTAATTATTTTTTTTATGTCTATCTGGCAGACAGTTGATGTTATAAGGAGTAACTTTGGTTATTTTTTTTCCCATATTCTAGTATCATAGATTTATACGAACGGAACCCGCACCAAAATGAAAAAGTGTTATCCTTACAACATATCCATAACCTTGTGTTTTGTAGCTAGTTTGCGAGATGATGCCTGTTTCACGGCATGAAAAGTGTAATTACGTGAGTACAGTACATGTTAGTATCACTCCTAACGTACGTTCTACCAACCGTCTAATTGATTTGTTAGAATTTTTTTTTACACTGCACCATCTCGTCGAAGGTAAGCTAATATAAGCTTAACGCAACTGGGACGGATTACTCATTGGCTTTGACAAATCAATAATTGACTGAAGTGAAGGTACTACTACTAAGTGAAATAAGGAACGTTCGTTCCAAAAAAGGAGACAGCACTGCTCGCTTGTTTCATATCTCTTTGGTTAAGATATCAATGATCGCACTCCAGCAATTATAGGGCAGCGTGGTTTAGGCGCAGTTTGTTCAATTTTTATGGATTCCAATTGTAATAAAATCATTTAAATTAATAAAATTGTTTTCGATGAAATAAAACAATGGTTTGACACAATTACTTAAGTAATAGGCTTTTGAAATCACCACTACACATTTTTTTGACAATTGCATCAATTGCGTTTATTTGACGCAATAGCTTAGCAACCTTAGAAAAAATACCTACAAAAGAACAAATTACCTACCTACTCGTATACAAGAACATAACAAATCCTACACTACAACGTTTTCTTGCCGCGCACAGAACAATTAGTGGTTTGTGTACAAGTTAGGAGCAAGATACGCTTGCCATAAGCCTAATGGACTAGAAACGGCCATTTGCTCCCAACAACATTTGGGATATAGGCTCAGCGTACACAGAAGTATTTTGTTTTGTATAATAAGGTTTTGGGTTATGTTGAATTATATTATTCATTTGTTAGGAATTATTAAAATATATAAATCAGTCACATCTTTATCGCCGAGGGGTGGCAGAGGAGTATTATGCGCCACATTTCACTGTGTGTATATTTGTAAATATATACAAAAGTTAGTTTTTATTTTTAAATGAGTGCTATCGATATGGAACTCAAGCCAATTATTAGATTATGGATAGACTTACATTACACATTTTATTTTGCGTGGTAGCTTTCATATTATTCCAGTCGATCTACGATTAAGATGACGAATAAGCTACATTATAGTAACTATATTACTAATTCTGTGGTCACAAAATTTATCTGACAATTTTTTTTGACCAATAAGGTAGCAGACAAGCATTAACAATGGACGATTGCAATACAAGAGGTTTTAAAATTGTACTACTGATCCTATTGTTGTATAGAAATGGACAAGGATGGCAAGAGTGACAAAGCCAATAAGTCTAGAGTTGCTGTTGTAGAAAATGACATAATATGAGCTCCCGTGCCTATGATTTTTGGTGACGCAAAGACCACAAGAGGTGGAAACATAGAAGCAATGCAACTCCATAGTATCCGAAAATAAAACGCCAATTATGACTATGGCCGTAAAGAGCAAAATATACGATAAAATTAATGACGCGACTTAATAACAACAGGTATCAAAATAATTTAGAATCCAGTATTTTTCGGTACTGCCACACCTGTAAAATGTATTTTATAGTACTCTTTTCATTTGAGTTAGTATTGTAACAAATCACTAAATTATTGAAGTGTAATGAAATCGAGAAGTTTACAATAAAATGTAGGTATTATCTTTGTCAGAGGAACAATACTTGAATAGTAAGCAATTTTTTTTTTGCGTTTATCATCATTGTGGTCGACATTATTTTTGTATCTACCATTATTTTGCTTTAATATTTTTTTCATTGTTATGAACAGTGATGACCATTATAATGTCTACGAAGACGCAAATAAAACTAAATCTATATCAAAAAGGTATTGAGGCTTCTTATATTGCTAATTGGCAAACAATTAAATGGTCCACGTGCTGATATAAGCTTACACTGTGTAAGTGGCCTCATATATATTTCCGTGGTGCACCTGTTGATTACACCTATACGGGGTTCAACAATAAAATGTTCACAGTGGTCATACAATATCGTATAAGTATGCGTTGACCCTCAAAACCAACATTTGGTACTAACGATGCTCCTTACATTAGTAATATTATTGCGTACTGCCATGTAAATACAACATTGCTATTTTACCCTTGTTTATTTTCTTAATTAGCCATGTATGTAATATATGTATGTTTATCTATGCAATGATGAATATAACGTGTTGATGTTCTATTATGCTTTTACTGAAGTTTGAGTAAGGCTGAGTGGCGGTTTGTGGGAGAACTAAAGTTTCATGGTTAGTTTCCTGTTGTCTGAATTATGTTCTTGCATTATTTCAAAGAACAAATTAATAAAATATGTGTGTGTCCCAGAGTACGCAAGTATTAAGTGAAACTTCTTTACGACATAAATTTTTTCTACTATTTACAACTTCACGAAAATTGGGTAAGTAGATAAGGTGTACGCGATAAAGAAGTTTCACTTCAAAACAACATGGCGCGTAGCTGAAAACGTGACGTTTTTTTTACAATTATAAAATTTCTAATAAAGAAGTTTCACTTCAAAAATAATCTACTGCGCAATGTTAAAGTTTGTGGTGTCCGTTTATGTCTAACCATGTACATGATAGTATTCCCTGTGGTATAGTCGTCATAGAAAGTTATCTACCATTTTGACACGACTTTCTATGAGACCTTATCATCACTGAGATTGACTCTTCTACCGGTTATAATATTATTGCTAGAGAAAATCGATCTTGTTGCTTTTTGACGTTCAAATGAATCTCTAACGTAGGGTGGTAAACCACATTTAAATCTAACTGTACAACCATTGACGTACCTACTTATTAAGAGTTACTAAGGGTTATTTTTCGTTCTTATGAACAACAAAAACAATTGATTTTAAACTTACATGGTGATTACAATTAAAATTACTACAATTATTATCATGTATTATTGTATTGTTGAGTTTTCGATATTTCGTTACTGCAATAATGAATTAATATTTCGATATTGCAATATTGGGGATGAAAAGTAGAAGCGTGCACGTCGCCATCCCTGCCAGCTACGGCTGCAATTCTACTCCAACACGAGTGCCACCAGCGAATACTGCTAGGGCGTGCCCCCGAGGCGACGCGCACCAGTTCGTCCCCGCTGGTGCGAAAAGTGTGAGCCAGAGCGGCGTAGGGGACCGCCACCCTACACGCGCGGCCCGACACGGCGGAAAGTGGAGGATGGAGCGCAGGGTAGCTGCGTGGAATGTTAGGGGAGGAATGGCAGATAAGATGAATGAGTTGATGGATGTTATGAATGAGAGCAAGTTAGATGTAGTGTGCTTGACAGAGACCAAGCGCAAGGACAGCGAAGTCGTGGAGCTCCCGGGTGGGGTGCTCGCGCTATGGTCTGGAGTACCAGAGAGCGAGCATGGCAGTCGGGGGGTTGGAATTTTGTTGTCCTCGCGATTGGCCTCCGGTATGTATGAGTACAAACTGGTAGGTCCGAGAATCCTCTAGATCCGTCTAAAACTTAGTTTGACGAAGATTTTCCTGGTAGCTGCTTACGCGCCAGTATCTTCGTCGAACGCGAGTGAGCTAGAGGACTTCTGGGAGAGTATGAGAGAAGCTCTAAATGTGATAGAAGGAAATGAAAAACTTATAGTATGTGGAGACTTGAATGGTTGGGTGGGTACCGCTCGCGATGGTTTTCAGTCGGTACTCGGGAAGTATGGGGATAAAAGGGTGAATGACGCTGGCAAGCTTATACTGGCATTTTGTAAGGAAAAGGATTTGTTTGTGGCGAACACAATGTTCAACTACAAACAAATTCATATGTATACGAGGAGATGTAAGTCAAAGAGAAGCATGATAGATCTATTCCTAATGGATAGTCGGCTCCGTAAACAGGTGATGGACACAAGGGTTTATCGAGGCGCTGAACTAGGATCTAACCACTACCTAGTAATAACTAGGATAAGGGGTCTGTTCGCGGGTTGGCATCATCGCTCCGAGTGTCCTGAACCTGTGCCGACTCATAGCATCAAAAGCTGGAAGCTGCAGGATGCATCCATTAGGGATAAATATAAAGAAAGGGTAGCCGAAAAGCTTGGCGACGTCAATGTTAGTAGTGAGAATGTGGAAAGTGTATGGCAGAACCTTAGGGATAGTATGGTAAATGCCGCTGTAGAAGTGTGTGGAGAAACGAGAAGAGGCAGTAGTAATAAGCGTGACGCATGGTGGAATGAGGAAGTGAAAGAAGCAGTTCGAATGAAGAAGAAAGCATGGTTAGACTACTTAGCCTCGCGGAATGATTTTAATATGAAAGAGAGATACAAGCTGCAAAAAGTTAACACGAAGGCACTGATAGAAGAAGCACGTGAAAGGTGCAGAATGAAAGCGGATGAAAGGTTGTCGTCCAATTTCCGGGATGGCATTATCCTCTGGAAAGATGGCATTATCCTCAGAAATCTGGCTCTTCTGGAAAGAGGTAGGCAAGACCCGGAGTTGTTCGGCAATCTTGACTGCCTCTGTGGCGCGGTGGGAGTGTGTCCGACTGCTACGCAAGAGGTCGTGGGTTCGATTCCCACCCAGGATAAAACTTTGTGTGATGAGCACGATGGTTTATTCTGTGTCTGGGTGTTATTTATCTATAATACGTATGTATTTAGAAATATATAAGTATGTTTATCAGTTATCTGGTTACCATAGTACAAGCTCTGCTTAGTTTGGAATCAGATGGCGTTGTGTGAGTTGTCCTAAAAAAAAAAAAACTGCATTATGAATAAAGTGCTTAGTGTTAACAATGACGTCCTAACAGACCAAACTGACGTCCTGCAGAGATGGAGTGAATATTATGGAAAGATGTATGCAAGAAAAGACAGAGATGCCACATCGGGAAGTGGAGCTCACTTCGATGCTCCGGATCCCGATGTCATTGAAGTCATTAGTATGAAAGAAATTGAACAAGCGATAAGAAGTATGAAATGTGGTAAGGCTGAGGGAAAAGACAGAGTTACTGCTGAGATGATCAAGTACGGTGGGTCGCGCGTCTGGGACACTCTATGTCTGTTATGCAACTTGTGCTGGCAGACGGGTGAGGTCCCAGATGACTGGCGAATAGCAGTTGTAGTACCTATCTACAAAGGGAAAGGCTCGCGCCTAAACTGCTCCAGCTACAGGGCGATCAGCTTGGTCAGCTTAGCTAGTAAGGTGTATGCAAAGATTATAACAGCAAGAATGCAAGAAAAGTCTGAAAGGTAGTTTTGGGAGGCTCAATGCGGATTCCGACGTGGAAGAGGTTGCATGGATCAAGTGTTTTCTCTCCGCATGATCGCGGAGAAGTTTCTGGCTATTAGCCAGAGGGTTTTCTGCGCTTTTGTGGATCTGGAGAAAGCATTTGATAACGTTGTGAGGGAAACTCTGTGGGATTTGCTGCCCGGATATGGTGTGGACGGCTCGCTGCTGCGGGAAATACAGTCGCTTTATAAGGACTGTAAGGCTTGCGTGCGAGTAGGGGGGGATGTGTCACCTCTTTTTGATGTCTGTACAGGCGTCAAACAGGGTTGTGTCATGTCCCCCTGGCTGTTCATAGTGTATCTGGACAGTTGCCTGCAGAAGTTGAAAGATTGTGATATGGCTGTGAATTTGGGTGACTTTTCAGTAAACTGTCTGCTGTACGCTGATGATGCGGTGCTCATGGCCTCATCAGAAGCCGACCTTCAGGCATTAGTCACTAATATGAAAGAGGAGTGGGAAAGTAAGGGTCTTCGCTTGAATGCAAGTAAGACTAAGGTTCTAGTATTTGAAAGAGATGACGTAAGAACTAAATGCGAGATTATGGGAAACCAGGAACGTCTAGAGCAAGTGAATGAAATTGTGTATTTAGGGAGTATGTTTAGCGCGGATGGAAGATGTGATTCTGCCGGAAACAGATTTAACGGTGCTTTGTCCCAATTAGTAAAGCGACAAAGCATCGTAAAAGAAGCACGACTGGCGATTCATAACGCAGTGCTAGTGCCAACTTTGCTTTACGGTAGCGAAACCTGGGTATGTCAGCAGATGCATGAAAGTAAATTGAATGCTGTGGAGATGCGATCACTTCGAAAATTGTGCGGCGTTACCTTGGCCGACCGAATACGTAACGAAGTGATACGCAATATGGCAGGTTTGAATGAAAGTGTCAGCGTTAAGCTGGAAAAGGGCGTGCTCCGTTGGTTTGGACACGTCCAACGAATGAGTGAGGAACGATTGACGAAGAATATATATTGTGCGAAAGCAGAGGGTAGAAGAGGTCAGGGTAGGCCGAGACTTACATATGAAGACCACGTGAGCAGATTGCTCAAAAACGGAAAGGTCTAAAGTACTCGGATACCCAGACGTGCGTGTATGAAACGATTAATGAATCTCGAAGAAGCGAAAGAAGTATGCATGGATCGCGAAGCCTAGCGATCTGTCCTCTCTGACTACCCCGTCAGGGATACAGCGTGAAGATAGTTAGTTAGTTTTTTCTATAATACAATAATACATGGTACCTAAATATCCCGTTAATAGTAGTCATTTAAACAAAAATATTTCCTGTCGTACAATTGTACCTGTTACAAAAGCGTAACGTGGATAAAATTCTAACTAATAGATATTATGCGAAAGGGCTCATTAACTTAAGGGCCATTCTTACTTGCCTATCTGGCTGTGAAAATGTGTCTTATTCTTTGAATTTATTCGTTGTTCTCGGTTGTCAGTAGGCCTTATGGGTGTCTTGAAAAACCTGCGCCTGTCTATTTCAGTACGGAAATGGGCTCATCAACTTCCACGTATGACAAAAATGCATAAGCTGGTAATGTGTACGTACAGTATTAATTTTTTCTTCCTTTTCATGGTAATTCATAAAATAAATCTCTGAACGTCACCATAACTTTTCATCAGGCGCTCGACGTCATTTCAATGAGCGAAACATAAAAAATAATTCAAGTGGCCTCAGCACTGTGTTTTTTTCTTTTTCAATAATGCTCAACCAATTTGAAAAGTGCGATGTTTCAAGTTTTCACCCCTATTTTCGTATGCACACCTCGATGGCGGTGTATTTTATATTACTCGGTAAAATTTGGTTGACATTTACGATATTTCGAAGTAGTTCCTACACATATAATACATATATGAAGCGAATGGCTGTGTGGCATTTGAAGATTAAAATAGATAACTTGATAAAGTAGTAGATTATATAGCTGTATTCTCAAAAACCATAATGTATTTCAAAAATATATATGTGTACCAGAGTACACAGGTTAGAACTACTCTACGTCATTGTTTACAGCTATATCATTTCTTTCATACGTTGATAAAGAAGTTTCACTTATGATAAAGAAGTTTAACTTTTAAATAACATGACACCCCAAGTAGCAAAATGATGTCATATAAATAGTACAATAACGTTTTTTATGTAACTTTCAGTGAACGAATAGGGTCTTATAATAGTCTTTTACGTGTTTATATAACGCAGGTTTGGGCGCAGATATATAACAATTAAGTCGTGTTAAAATCGTGTTATGGTTGTAATAGTGACCATTACGTTGTGTTAAAATCGCATAGAAGTTACATAGAACTAATAATACACAATTAAGCCGCGAAAAGGTTATATAGTGATCACATTAGCGATAAATAAAAAAAAATAAGAAAAAAATATGATGAAATGTTATGTGTATTTGTTCAAAGTTAAATACGAGTATAAAAAGGTAAGTCAATATTTTAATCATTAAGGAGATATTATTCATTCATTTTGTAGGTCTAGAAGCCTGTGGTGAAGGATGAGATATTAAACTTGGGAATTTAAACTTTTCGATTAATTACATAGCAATATTGGATGAAATTTTAAAGGGCCTTTAAAATATTGATATTTTTAAAATAAAATATATTTAATTTAAACATATTAATACTTCCAACATCCGCCATATTTTCATATAATATTGGATGACCGCAATATAACATGTATACGACTATTTTTGACTTGCAGTAAAACAGTTGTGATTAGAGTTCTGTTGGAATATAGAAAAAACCATTTTATAGTATACTTTTTCTCTTATAGGTACATCAAGGTGATGTTTTTAGATGTACATAAGTTATGAAGAAAATGGGTGTAAGGGGCCCCACCAAGATCTTCAGGGCCCAAGTCAACCTCCCGTGCTAGTGCGTGCACCTGCTGATTAACGGACGAGGCTCTGGCGCTGGCTTTCCCCTCTGGGGTTGGGAGGTCTGAGGGCGTCGCTTCCATAAAAGCCACCCGCCGAAACAAAATGGTAAAGTATAATAGGAAAGCTGCTAGGGATAGGGCGCCGCCGCAAAACGGCGCGCAGGAGCCCCGCCCGACTCCTGTGGCAAGTGGGCTAGGGCTGCCGTGTGTCGGGCCAGCACGGCTAAAGAAGTTAGCCCCAACCCGAATCCGCTTCGCATCTTGAAACATTGGCACGCTGACTGGGCGTGCGGTAGAGTTGGCCGAGGTACTCTCCAGGCGGAGGGTGGACGTGGCGTTCCTGCAGGAGACTCGGTGGAAGGGCAACAGAGCCCGGCCCTTGCAGAACGGCTACAAGCTGTATTACACGGGTGCGCCTGGTGGGGAGAACGGGGTGGCCGTTGTGCTCTCCGAGGGGCTGCAGAGTGGCATCTTGGAGGTGAAACGCTGTAGCGACCGGCTTATGATCGTGAGGGTGCTTATCGATGGGATTATTATCCACCTGATAAGTGCCTACGCGCCACAGGCCGGTTGAAGCGACGCCGATAAGATGTCGTTTTGGGGTCAACTCGAGGGAGTGCTTCGGAGCATTCCGTTGTCACAGGGAATCGTTTTGGGCGGCGACCTAAACGGTCATGTGGGTGAGAGGTGTGAGGAGTTTGAGCGTGTTCATGGTGGTTTTGGATACGGCACCCGCAACGCTGAAGGAGAAACTATCCTCAGAACGTGTGCGGCTGCCGATCTGGCCATTGTGAACACGTATTTCAAAAAGAAATCCGAACATCTCATCACCTACAAGAGCGGGAGACGTACAACGCAGATCGATTTCCTACTCACTAGGCGACACAGCATCGGCAAGGTGGCCAGCTGCAAGGTCATACCCGGTGAGAGTCTTACTGCACAACACCGTCTCTTTGTCATGGACCTCTGCGTGAAGCCCAAAGGCAAACGCATCGAGCGGTGCCAGCGCCGCATCAGATGGTGGCTGCTTGATGAAACTAGGTCCCAGGAGTTCGTCTCAGCTGTCGGTGACAAGTGCACCGACACTGAAGGCGAACCAGTTCAAGATTACTGGGACAAAGTTCAGGCGGCCATCCTTGGAGCGGCGAAGGTGGTGCTCGGTGAGTCTAAGGGTGGACGCAAATGTGACAAGGAAACTTGGTGGTGGAACGACGCAGTCCAGAGGGAGACTAGGGAGAAGAAAGCCCTCTTTAAAAAGTGGCAAGCGACCGGATCTCCTGAAGACCGCGACGCGTACAGGGCTGCCAAGCGCGCCACAAAGAGAGCTGTAGCCAGAGCCAGACGTGACCACTTACAACCTCTGTATGATAAGCTGGAATCGTCTGAGGGGCAAATGCTCATCTATAAGCTGGCGCGCTCCAGGGTCAAAGCGGCACAGGATATATCCAAGTGTCGCTGTGTAAAAGACCCTGAGAGCAACCTGTTAAGCGAAGACCTCGCGGTAAAGGAGAGATGGCGCTCGTACTTCCACGAGCTGCTTAATAAACAGCACAAAGAGGTGCAGCTTCCGGACCTCCCTCCGAATCAGGGACTAGTGCCACCGGTAACGCCTGGAGAAGTCCTGACTGCGCTTCGCCGCATGAAGAATCGGAAAGCTGTCGGACCCGATGGAGTCCCCATCGAAGCCTGGAAGGCGATGGGTCCTAGCGGTGTGGGCATCTTAGTAAACCTTTTTAACCGCATACTCCTCAGCGGGCAGATCCCAAACCAATGGAGACTGAGTATTATTACTCCAGTCTTCAAAGGTAAGGGGTCAGTGCAGGAGTGCGGGAGCTACCGCGGTATTAAGGTGATGTCCCACACCATGAAGATCTTCGAGAGGATTATAGACTCTCGGATCCGGCAGGAGTGCACTCTCTCGGGGTGTCAATATGGGTTTCGCCCTGGTTATGGGACCACGGACCCTGTTTTTGCACTGAGGGTTGTCGCAGAGAAATACAGGTCGAAGAACACGCCTCTGCACTGTTTGTTTCTAGACATGCAGAAGGCCTTCGACTGTGTTCCTCGTGCAATGATCTGGTGGGCGTCTGCGGTCCAAAGGGGTTCCAGAGGTCTATATTGACACTATCCGGGACATGTACTGTGACTCCGATTCAATGGTTCGGACTGCTGTTGGCGACACGAAACCCTTCCCCATCACAGTCGGGGTACACCAGGGTTCGGTCCTTAGTCCGCTTCTGTTCAGTGTAATATTAGACGAATTGTCGGACAGCATCAGAAACCCACATGAGCAGCCTCCATGGTTGCTCATGTATGCTGACGATATTGCGCTGGCAGACGCGGACAGGGGCAGATTGGTGCGACGTGTAAAGGCGTGGAAGGAGACGCTTGACAACGGCGGTCTGAAACTAAATGTGGCGAAGACCGAGTACTTGGCACTAAACTCGACAGATCCCACATCCGTCCGCATAGGCGGTGATTTGGTCGAGCGCACGGACCAGGTTAAATACCTGGGATCTGTTTTTCACACGTCCAGTGACATCGATTGCGATGTCAAGTCACGCATTGCTGCCGCGTGGGCCAAATGGCGGGAGATGACCGGTGTCATTTGTGACCCTAAAATGCCGATCCGGTTGAAGGGACAGGTCTACAAAACCATTATTAGACCTGTCCTTTTACATGGCAGTGAGACGTGGCCGATATCGGAGCGACACAAGCAGGAGCTGCGTTTCACGGAAATGAAGATGCTGCGGTGGATGTGTGGAGTCACGCGGTCCACCCGCGTGACTCCACACATCCACCGCAGCATCGTCAGAATCTCTCGCATCCGCGGCAGCCTTCACGTCCGTGACATTGCAGACAAGTTGCAAGAGTGTCGCCTTCGTTGGTATGGTCACGTCTTGCGGCAACCGCCAGGCTACGTAGGTAACAAATGTCTGGCCATGTCAGCCCCGCCGGGTCCCGGTAAGAGGGGAAGACCCAAGAAGTGCTGGTTTGACGTCGTAAGGGATGACATGCGTGCCAATGGTCTCACTACAGGGGATGCCGAAGACCGTGCGAAGTGGAGGAGAAAATGTAGGAAAGCGGACCCCGGGCGTCGCGAGACGCAACTGGGACAGACGCTCGGATGATGATGAAGTTATGAACAAAATGTTGGTCAAGCATTTAAAATGGCTTTGGGACAATACGCATTTTTAGTTATTACAGAAGTGTTATGGATATAATTATCATTGATTGTGATATCTTAAATGTGGTCGATTTTGTAATAGTGTAATAACTTACAAGTTACGTTAAAATTAATGTTAATGAATAAGTACCTGTACTAGTTATAAGAAAACTGATTAATGCCAAATAAAACCACCATTTCTATATTTATGGATTTTATTCACACTAGATTAAGTATGAAAAATGTACAGAACTACCTATATTTATACCACATTCGTGGCTGACCTCAGTTCTCTCCAAATTTATTTAAGGTATCGCTGCTATCTTTAACAATTGATAATTTTTATTTACCTTTCTTCTAAACCCACCACTTTATGGATTCCAATAATGTCTTTTCTATTTATTGGAATCCATAATAAGAATTTTGTTGAAAAAGAAATGGCGTGTGGTACTGAAACTGGGACTGAAACGTTGACTTGACATAAACTCTAGTCTTGTAAACGTCATAGCAGATACGTTTTATAATAGTCGTTAAACTTTGTTGAGACAACATTTACCAGACACATTTATGTGACTAATATTGTTTAAAACTATTGCGTCTCATTAATAACTTTTTTACAATTGTTTCGTTACCTCGAAACTATTATAAGACCTTTACTACCCTGTTAGTTGTATAATTCTAATATAATATAACTGTTCTGCTACTTGGGACGTAACCGAAAAACGTGACTATTTGTTTTACAGCTATAAAATTCCTCTCAACGTCAATAAAGAAGTTTCACTTCAAAAATATAGTAGTCATTCTCATAAGTACGACATGAAATTAGAACTTGATCACTTTCCATCAGGTAGACCGTATGCTTGTCTGCCATCTTTGTGGTATTAAAAAAAAACTACAACAATATTTTTTTCCAATATGTTTACCTCACACCGATAGGTACAATAACTGTGTCCAATGGCTGCCACATTTACATATTATGCAAGTAGTGTCGGTGTAGTCTGAGTAGGAAAACTTTAGGTGTAAGAGGCCTAGTCAACATATCTGGGACCAATTAACATCTCTTGGTCTAAGTCGACTTCAATTGCACGTGGTGCACCTGCTGATCAATGGACGAAGCAACGGCGCAGGCACTCAGAATGTGCCAGATGGCTCATATCTTTGGACTAGGGCGGTGATGCAGCCGCGAAATCTCCCACAAGTAAGCTTTGGGTCATATTCGAGGTTCAGCGTCTGCATTCGATTCCTGTGCTGTCAACCCAGGTCGCTATCGGAGCCGTACTGGCTATGATAGCAACCCTCACTTATGGGTAGTCATCTCTGCTTTCCATCAGGTGGGCGCCACTATAACGTGCCAAATTAAACAAAAAAAACAGAAAACATCCAAGTACAAAGCAAACATTTTACGATTTTACTATCACACCAATAACGTGGACAAAATGGAACGAATCCCAACCGGGATTCTTCCCAAGAACTCAGCAGCTGTAATTGCATATACTATCAATTCCGCCACCAAGATGGTTACTATATTAAAAACTCGTTGTTTAACCTCTATAACTAAAATCAAATTAAGAAAATACTTCGGTATCACAAATAAGGCCGACACACCAGAGCTTAGATCGTAGTAATTATGAGCTACCAGTGAAACGGTATTAAGAGGAATTAGGTGGATAAAACGAGATTGTGAGCAATATTACAGGCTCGGATTTAAACACAATCTGAGCTCTTATTGGCCTATTTGAAGGGACGTTGTATCTCAAAGAAAAGAAAAACAAACTACCTTATAAGTTAGAATTACATAATTAAAAAGAAATCCCTTCTTTATTTTCTTCATTTTAGGGAAAAGAAATGATGAAAAAGATTTTTAAATTCGAGTAATACACATATTTTTTTATTTACTTCAACTGTAATCCCGCCTTATTTCCGAAGGGGTGGCAGAGGCATATTATATGCCCACTTTTCACCAAGTGTATTCTCGTTCAATGGAATATGTGATGAGCCCATTACCGTAGACACAGGTTGTGACTACCTGCTGTTTAAATTTGTCAAGCCGCCCATAAAGCCTTCAACTTGACTGTCCTAACGACAGTCAAGTTGAAGGCTTTATGGGCCTGTTTACTAACAGCCGAGTCCAGCGGCTTAACGTGCCTTCCGAAGCACGGAAACGCTCGCAAATGTAAATGCCACATAGTGGTCACGCATTCGTGACCAGCCATATTGAAAGTTGCTTAACGCAGTGATCGTTTGCAAAACACTGAGTCTGCGGCGAGTAGCGTTCAATAAAAGTCATGTTGTGTGTCTGTCATCTGGAAGAGGTAATTATTTTTTATAATTGGCGAATACCTCAAATCTGAACTTCATTCAAAATTATAGATTACCTCAAAAAACTTTAATTAGGGCCACACATTATCTAGATCGATATAAAAGCTGGGGATAGTCATCTTAATGAGATTATTTGAAAAGGTATCAATAATAGGTTAAAGCAAATTGTATATTGAAATATACAATGAAGGAGTCAGGGTAGGCCGAGACTTACCTATGAAGACCACGTGAGCAGATTGCTCAAAAACGGAAAGGTCAAAAGTACTCGGATACCCAGACGTGCGTGTATGAAGCGATTGATGAATCTCGAAGAAGCGAAAGAAGTATGCATGGATCGCGAAGCCTGGCGATCTGTCCTCTCTGACTACCCCGTCAGGGATACAGCGTGAAGATAGTTAGTTATATTGAAATAGTTTAACAAATGGAGTTAAGTAATAATTAAATTGATAATTGGAATATATAATATTTTAATTTTTTTTATTTTATTAATATCCTTTACAAATACGACACATATAACATTTAATTAATATCGAAAGACCATAGGGTTTGTCTCGATATTAAAACATCCGTATCGCGTACTAATATTTAATGAATACAATTAATACAATAATAACTACCCAGAACTATGCGAACTCTAAAGCAAGCACCTATTTATTTGTTTCAATGTTAGAAGCGCGCGTGGACCGAGCCGTAAACAGGTTCTGGCGAGCCATCCGTCCTAATCCACGCCCCTCAATACAGTATGATGTCTTTCTTTTGAAGTTCAAATATACATTTATCATAACATATATATACAAAAAATAGTGTAACAGAATGTTATTTTATTATTTGTATTAAATTTAGGTGGTGTGCCTTAGTTTCATTTTCTCATAGAAATATTTCTTATATATTTGTTTGTAATTCGTGTTGTTGATATTAAGCTTTATTTTTTGAGGTAAACTATTCATAAGGATAAGAATTATATATGCAACAGTTCTTCTTCCGTAGTAATTATTTTGTCTTGGTATTTTTAGCATATTTTGTGTAATTCTACGTGTAATAATTTTATGTGTTATAGGTATTTGTATTTTTGTGTTGTTATTTTGTTCAATTAGGATGGACATATGCACTTTATCTTGTACTGGCAGAATATTACAATATTCAAAAATATCGATGACATTTTCTTTGTATTGCTTTTTGACCTTACTTGGGACTATAAGTTTTAAAAATCTTACTTGTAAGTGCAGTATTTTATCAATAAATGTTTTGAAAGTTCGTCCGTAACTTGTGATACCATACGATATAATAGATTCCACCATTGCCACATACATATTCAGTAGAACCGTGAACGGTACTTTTGGTTTAATTATTTAAATTTTGCTAGTATTGTTCTAAGTTTGTCGCAGATTGAGTCTATGTGATTACTCCAGTTAAATCTATAGTCTACTATCAACCCAAGGTACGTATGATGGGTTACTTGTTCTATCTCATCACAAGTACAGCTGTTTAGATTTGACTGCAATGTGTGTAAGCAATTGTGATTATGTGCAATTATTGTCAAAGCTTCTTTAGAATAAATGTGACTTGACCTAATATGTATTATTTTTGTTTTGGACGCATTAAAAATCAGACCAGCGTCATGCGACCATTTTGCAACCTGTGTGAAATCTTCCTGCATGTAGTTTGCAGCTGTTTTGAGATCTTTACTAGTAGCCATAAGGCAGGTATCATCTGCATACTGGTAGATAGAACAGTGATTAATAACATGTTCCATATCATTCACATATGCCAGATAGTGTAACGGGCCAAGTAATGAACCTTGGGCTGTACCCTCAGTAACGTTGACAGTTTTGCTATAACCATCCCCCACCTTATACCTGCGGGCACAAATTTTAAGCAAATAATTAATACCTTAAGGTTACGTTATGCTTACCACTAACATATAGTCAGTATATTTAAATATTTGATATTGTTGTGCGCTGCGCTGTATGGTAAGCGTTTATTTATTCTCATAACTGAATCACAATTTCTAATTTTGCCCTTGAGTGTGTAATTGCTGATGAACTGCTGTCGTTGTCAGCGGGTTAATTGAAGTACGCGTCCTGAGTCTCGGGGCTCGGACTAAGAAGCCATTTTAGTTTGGGAGAAAACTGTATCCGAGAAAACTATATTACTGATTTTTTGAATTTATGCTTATTTTGGCGCGTTAGGGAAAATGATGAGAGTACTTTTTTACGATAACAACTTATAACTACATTCAATTAAATAATGAAAACTACTTTGAATGTAGTTATAAGTTGTCATGGAAACACTCATCTGCTAAATTCAGGGTGTTTATAAGTTGTCATGGAAAAATTATCAGCTTGTCAAAGTGTCGGTTTTTCGTGACGGACTGCGCGCGCATCGTAAATTAGTACACACACGATTTTTTTTAATTGTGATACGTAACTGATTGCTAAAGGCTGTACAATACGTGTTTTTTTTATATACTGAATTTCATATAATTATGTTTATTTTGTGACGCACCTAAGTGACCAGTCTACTGACCGTTCTATTGACTACATTATCTCCGCACCATAACTTCAAGTGACTGGATTTATGGTTGTGATAATACTTATATATTTCCAAATACATATATGTTTAGAAAATACGTCGAAAATATTAGCATCAACCCGGGCTTCAAAACTAAGATCTCAGCAAAGCAGTCGCATTCACTCACATGGATAGGATGCTGCGCGAGCTGTCTCTAAAATGCACGCTTTAGCTGGTAACTCAAGCGCTCATAGGCTCGCTAATTCAGTGTTCTGTAATCGATTACCACGTTAAGCATATTTGTTTGTATGACCGTTCTGCAGCATATTAAATTTTAAACATTTCCGTTTTTCAGAAGACACAGTAAGATGTTAGTTCTGGCTGCTGACTGCTGGCTGGATAAATTTCAACGGCAGATGTTAATAAATAAATAAATATTCGCCATTGCATTTCATTGCAACAATAGTCTCATCACCTGTTCGTGAGACAAAATACAAATGTTGACATGATGGCGTATAATATGCCTCTGGTTACTCCTTCTCTTCGGGAATAAAGGCATGACTATAGTATCTTTGTACCTCAATAACTTCATTCATTATTCTATGTTTAGTAAATTACATGTCAATACCGTATCCAATTCCAAACTTTTCTCATCGGTGTGCAAGGAGGCATGACTTGCCGTTGTTGCCTTCCTATGTTTCAATTATCTCGACCTCTCCTAGTAAAGACACGAAATTTTGTTTTTCAAATATCCAATTTTTGCAAACTAATTATGTTTCACGGATTTTGTGAAGTGATGTTTTTAGAGTATTTTTGTTTTTTTCTGGCGTAATAGCAATATATACCTGTAAATAGTGATTTAAAATCGAATAAATATAAGAAATTTAAAATCTAATTAAATTGTTTTGAATCTATGAAGATACATACATATCATCACGCCTGTCTCCCATCGGGGTAGGCAGAAGCTATGGCTTTCCTCTTGCTACGATCCTGGCATACAACTTTCGCTTCTTCAACTTTCATAATTGTTTTCATACACGCTCGCCGATTAAGGGTACTCTTGATCTGGCCTTTTGTCAAAAGATCTTGAATTTGATTGGCATATGTACGTCGAGGTCGACCCTTACCAGTTTGCCCATTTACATAATTAATTTTTATTAATAACTTTTAATTATAAATTTTCTTTGTGAGTCTATGTTCATCCATCCTCTCCACGTGTCCGAACCATCTAAACATCCCTTTTTCCATCTTAGTCACTACGTCTTCTGTCATACCGCAATGTTCCCTTTTCACGCTGTTCCTTTCTTTATCTATCAATATTACTCCAGCTATATTTCGCAGACTTCTCATTTCTACTGCATTAATTATACTGCTATACCCAACTTTCACTGCCTATGGAGATCAGAATATTTAATTTAGATCTTCAAAATGTATGATAATGAGAATTAAACAAAATCTTTGGGAAGTAAGTAATTGTCACTGCAGTCGCTGCCTATAATTATTAGTAGGTATATGCAAAGTGTTTGTTTTTAAAGTAACTATTAACATTTGATCCTACCTTAGGCAGTGCCATTGTACTCTTATTTATTTTGTATCTCAACTCAACGTTGTTGTATAAAACATGTGTGCAAATACAATGTTAAATAAATAAAGAACTTCCAATGATAACAACCCATCTCAGCCTTCATATCGTTTGTATAAAACCAGCATCACATGGTTTTGATACATTCGCAACCATAAAAATATACATTACCATACAGACTACATACATTTTACGTTATTTTTAAGCTATTGCATAGTTTTTATCGCGGGCTTTGAGTGGGCTTTAATCAAGAAATTCCGTAAGGAAAAAACCTAAAACGAAGGTCGAGACGAGGTCACACGAAGTTCACCGAGCACGGCCGAGTGTTGGCTTAACGTGTATGTACATATATTACGAGTATATGGTACGATTGTACGAAGCTCGCACGGATCGAGACGTGATGATAGTGAGTGTGAGTGTGAGGATGAGGGTGACTGTGAGAGTTAGGGTGGGGTGAGAGTGAGGGTGAGGGTGAGGGTGAGGGTGAGGGTGAGGGTGAGGGTGAGGGTGAGGGTGAGGGTGAGGGTGAGGGTGAGGGTGAGGGTGAGGGTGAGGGTGAGGGTGAGGGTGAGGGTGAGGGTGAGGGTGAGGGTGAGGGTGAGGGTGAGGGTGAGGGTGAGGGTGAGGGTGAGGTTAGGGTGAGGGTGAGGGTGAGGTTAGGGTGAGGTTAGGGTGAGGGTGAGGGTGAGGGTGAGGGTGAGGGTGAGGGTGAGGGTGAGGGTGAGGGTGAGGGTGAGGGTGAGGGTGAGGGTGAGGGTGAGGGTGAGGGTGAGGGTGAGGGTGAGGGTGAGGGTGAGGGTGAGGGTGAGGGTGAGGGTGAGGGTGAGGGTGAGGGTGAGGGTGAGGGTGAGGGTGAGGGTGAGGGTGAGGGTGAGGGTGAGGGTGAGGGTGAGGGTGAGGGTGAGGGTGAGGGTGAGGGTGAGGGTGAGGGTGAGGGTGAGGGTGAGGGTGAGGGTGAGGGTGAGGGTGAGGGTGAGGGTGAGGGTGAGGGTGAGGGTGAGGGTGAGGGTGAGGGTGAGGGTGAGGGTGAGGGTGAGGGTGAGGGTGAGGGTGAGGGTGAGGGTGAGGGTGAGGGTGAGGGTGAGGGTGAGGGTGAGGGTGAGGGTGAGGGTGAGGGTGAGGGTGTTTTTTTGTGTAACTTTAATTATTATCAAAGAAAAACAAAGGTATGCTATGCAATAGCTTTACCGCGGCAGTCTCCGAGTGCCACACAACTTTTATTCTCGTAAACGCACATACACTTCTGCGAATTTAATGAATGTAATCACAACTAAAAAAAAAAATTTATAAGAACTAAAAACAAATAATAGTGAACGTGATTTGTTCTCTTTTTTGGTGCTTTCTACTTTAACATGTTGGACCCCCGGTAGGCCCATGTTGAGGCAGTCTAGAAGTGACACGGAGAATTTTATGTTAAAGGGGTATTAGTATAATAGTGAATGACCATGGGGGTCCCTCAAGGGGGTCAAAGCGGGATGTTCAAGTAATAAGCACACTTATCTTTTTAATTTTCTTTATCTTTATCAACTTCTTTCAGTTTTTCTTATTATTTTTTACATTTTTTGCCCATTATCTTATCCATTCTGAGCTATAGTTCGATTTTCCAACCTTTATCTCATTGGGAAGTTAGTTTAAAATCAATTACAACATTTCTCACGGTAAGAAATCCAAAAAATTCGTGTCAAAAAAACATGATAAATAACTCCTAATTCATTTTCAGCTACACTGCCATTGATTTTTCGTATACAAACCAAATATAGCTGCCGATTTTTAAAAATTGAATAGAGCCATGCATAATTTTGTCTTTACATCGCCATCGACTTGAATCTTTTGTATTTACGATACTAAAATACAATCATATAGTGAGTAAAATGTCATTTACCTTTTCAAAGGAATGTATGAAAAGAAAGTGGAGAGAGTAGCTGTATAATAGCACCTGTGTTAGTAGGCTGTATAGAAGCTACACATTTTTGATGAAAACTTAAGTGTATCCTTAATAGTCATGTGACTTTGATGGAACGAGTCACTTGTTAAAAAAATATACAAACAGGCAGGTGCTGTAGATTTATAAGTGTCGCGGCACAATACAGATTACAATGGATTGATTGGGACATCATCCGTATTCCCATTACTTTTACTCCAGTACAGCAATGACCCAGATTAAAAAACTTACATCAAGTTTTAACTCCGTAAAGTCGCAGGAGTAAAGTCGTTAGTGTCTTGGAGAATATAATTTGAGGAGTATGGAAACAAAAAAATAACGTCCTTTGTAACGCGGGACACCTGAAAGACAACTAGGTGAAAAGGCAAGCACGGTAATAGTAAATTACGATTCCTATGTAAGCTGTTTCATTCCAGTAATAGGTAAGGCAGAAACGTCTTAAATCAGGAAAGTTCATTCTAGATGCCAAGAGATCCGTAAAGTAAACTACTCCCGATGTTACTTGTAAATGCTTAGCATATGATTACAGCTATTAGTATCGTTTGTAATACGCCCTTGCCAAATACTCGTACATGTTATTAGTTTGTAATACGCCCTTGCCTAAAGCAGAAATATATTTTAATGTTAGTCAGAGTTACCCTGTCATTAGTCAAATTTATAAAATCAATACACAGATCAATTATTACTCCTACACATCCTCACAGTACTTATCACTCACAATACTACGAGTATTTACCGACATTTTTGTTTACTTAAAATTCCACAAACACTTATTTCCACTTACTCAGAGTTACAAACACGAGCACTCACATAATATATCTGTCCATATAATTAGATACCTACAATCATACTCAGGTCCACTCCAATACGTGCCGTTTTTCCACATTCGTTTTAAATTTATATTGCCTGCCGTCTACTACCTAGTCACACCATTTATCTTCGCATTATTAAAGCAATGTATAGTGTTAATATACTTTACAAATGGCTAACATGGACATCATAAATAAAGAACTAGATACGAATACAGTCATTGTGCAGTCGTATAACTGTAACCCGGAGGACTGTCACCTCTACAGTAATAAACATTGTCTCAAAATAATTCACCATAATATTCGCAGTTTAAACAAAAATCTTGATCAATTTATCGTAATGCTGTCTGTGACTGGAATTATGTTCGATATCATTGTGTTCAGTGAGTGCTGGCTAAGTACAGCTGACCTGATACCTAGTTTGGATGGATACAATGTGCATAACTCTAAATTTCTGTTGAACCAAAACGACGGTATTGTAATATATACAAAAAAAGAACTTAAATGCAGAGTTTCGGAGCCTTATTTCAAAGGGGCAAGTTGCTTAATATGTGACATATACAATCAAGTTACTATCGTGGCAGTGTATCGCTCCCCGTCCCTAAAAAGTCTAGAAGATAGTAAAAATTTTATAGATAGCTTGAACAATGTCTTTGACGCCCTAACATCTAATCACTCTATTTTGGTAGGCGATCTTAACATTGACATACGACCTAATAGCACTGATCAAATAAGTGAGGAATATCTAACGCTTAATGCAATACATGGTTTATTTCCTACTCATACTTACCCTACTAGAATAAGTCAAAAATGCATAGACCACTTTTTCATTAAATCGAGCTTCTCCTCGGTGACCTTGGTATTGGAATCTCACACAACTGTCCATAAACCCATAGCTTTATTTTTGGACCAATCTAAGCCAGTTTCAAAGAACTGCGACACAAAAATGAGCACAAATATAATACAAATTAGCATCGAAATTGAAAAGTTTGACTTCTCCCACATCCTACAGTTGGATGACGCTAATACAGCGGTAAACTGCTTCATTTCTACTATAACATCAATTATATCCAAACAAACTAAAATAACAAAAACCCCTTGTAAACATAGAATCCTGAAACCTTGGATGACCGCAGGACTTGTTCGGTGCATCAAAAACCGAGATAGATTGCACATTAAATGTAGGAAATCACCTGACAACATGACCTTAAAAACAACCTATACTAGGTATCGCAACTACTGCAATAGGCTTCTTCGAGAACTTAAATTAAAATATAATAAAAACCTCATAGATGAAGCCGGTTCTAATATAAAAGCTCTCTGGAATGCATTTAAAAATATTACGGGCACGAAAAAGAACCATGAGTGTCCCTTGCAACTACTGAGAAACTCCGATCCAAAGCAGTCTGTAAATGACGTATGCTCATTCTTTTCTTCTATTGGAACCAAACTAGCAGATAAAATTACACCCTTTATTGTTGATAACCACCCCTTACCTAGCATTTTGCCTGTAAATGCAGTTTCGTCAATGGTTTTACTGGAGGTGACTGAAGCTGAGGTTGAAACCATTTTATTACAGCTACGATAAGATTGTGCCGTTGGGTGGGATGGTGTACCAGCCCGCATTCTTAAGCTCTGCAGAAAAACACTAATCCCCCAATAACCCATATCTGCAATCTTGCCATAAGCTCGGGTGTATTCCCTGATGCGTTGAAAAAAGCTATCATACACCCAATCCACAAGAGCGGTAACAGAGACTGTGTCAACAATTACAGGCCAATTTCGGTTCTCACTGCGCTATCGAAAATTCTGGAGAGGGTTCTTAATAATGCTCTCAAAAATTACCTTCAAAAATTTTATATACTTGCCAAAAATCAGTACGGGTTCCGTTCAGGTATGTCTACGGAAGATGCCGTGATTGATCTGACTAGTAAAGTTGTTATGAACTTAGATACTAATAATAGATGCTTGTGCATCTTTCTGGACCTTTCCAAAGCATTTGACACAGTCTCTGCGCCAATCTTGTTGGACAAAATGGAGAAGGTGGGTATACGTGGCATACCTCTCAATCTCTTTAAGGACTACCTTAAAAATAGAAAACAGAGAGTCAAAATAGGTCATGTATTGAGTGACGAGGTTTCTGTTACTACTGGCATCCCACAGGGGAGTATTCTAGGCCCCACACTGTTCCAGCTTTATGTAAACGATCTGTGCACCATGTCTCTTCCTCATACTAGCATCTTCACCTACGCCGATGATACCGCAATTGTAGTGTGGGGTCCTAACTGGCAAACAGTGAAGGAAAGATCAGAAAACTCCCTTAGACATATCATGATCTGGCTCTCAAATAATCTATTAACAATCAATCTCAATAAAACTGTCTTTGTCCCTTTCTCTTTATCTAAACTCCATACTCCACCTCACAGCTTCTGTATCAGGGCACACACATGCACCTTGGATATAGACTGTGACTGTCCGGGAGTAACTCGAGCGTCTAATGCGAAATATCTAGGTGTAAGAATAGACAGTAGACTCTCGTGGGACCTTCAGGTTGGCGCAGTTAAAACTAGAGTCAGAAGATTTATATACATGTTTAAGGCACTGCGAGACATAGCATCCCAACAAAAATTAAAAATGGTGTATATTGCACTCTGCCAATCAGTTATACAATATTGTATCCCTGTCTGGGGAGTGGCATCCAAAACACAACTTGTTGAGCTTGAGAGAGCACAGAGAGCCGTACTCAAAGTATTAAATAAGAAACCAATTAGATATCCTACAGCTCTACTATACGCTGAAAACCAAGTGCTAACTGTGAGACAGCTCTTTGTGCTCAGATCAATCTCTAAGATTCACCAAAGCGTAACTCCTCCTAAACCGGACAAAACCAGCAGTAAGAAGTCACTGTGTACCACTGTTCGCTGTAGAACTGCCTTCGCTAGGCGACAATTTATTTTTTTTTTAAATTTGGGGTGTAAGGTCTACAACTTACTCAACAAACATAAACCCATAGTAGGTCTAAATAGGCATGAGCTGATGAGCACGGCATCCGATTGGTTACTTGAACAGGACTATGAAAGTACTGAGGCACTACTTACGTTTCTGGAGTGATCGGTAATATACATAAACTCGCACACACATATGCACACCCTGAAACACACACACAAACATACACAACAAGTATACTTCACTTACTCGTACAAACACGCATACATACCCCCATATAAACACGACAGGTACACATACACTCACACTTACAAACACACAATCATATTACAAATACCTTAGAGGTACATACTTAGTCTAAGACAAATACATAATATCTACCACTACATTCAATTTAAAAAAACAACGAATTACTTAACTTTTATTACTTTTACTTTTATTTTAACTATTTATTAAGAAATTAAAAATAAATAAATATCTCTTAGAATCTCTTAGAATAAACACTGTAAATGTTCACTGTGCCCTAAATGTACCATACTTAGATATACTGTTTCCCAAAATACAGGTATTTTGTCTAGTTTGGGACCCAGTAGTACCAATAGTAAATTAAAAAAAAAAGACAGATATGTTTGTAAAAAATATTTTAAACCGTTAGAGGCAAATAAACATTATTATTATTATATTATTATTATTATTACTTATTTCGCGAGACGCAACTGGGACTGACGCTCGGATGATGATGATCAATGATGATTACTTATTTCACCAAATTGTACTCTCAGAATGTGTGATGAGTAGTTTAATCATATTCGGAATGAGTCACAGAACGGTGACTCGAGCCTTAATGAATGTAGTTTACTGCTAAAGTCCTATGCCCATAAGAAATTAAGTAAAGGTGTAATGGAGTGAGAAAATTGGTTGAAAATATTGGCCAAACTAAATCATTATAGGGCAGTATAAATTAAACTTATCGAAATTGTAACAGAGGTCTGTAGTAATAGAAAGGTAGCATATAGATAGAGGAACAGGCTTATTTCTTAACTTGTCATTTTATTTTATTTTTTATAACATTTATATATTCACGCCTTTTTCCGCACACTTTCAACTCACCTTTAAGATTATCATTTTGGCTTAAAAATCACTTTGCTACTGGTAACTGGTACCAATGGATTAACGTGCCTTCTGAGACATAGAAACGCTCGTAAATGGAAATATTATAAAAGGGGCACTCATCTCAAGACCAATGTTGCGTAAGATGCTTAACACAGTAATCGTTTAAATTACTCTTACCAAGCGGGGCAGCAGCATTTATAACTATACTTATAGCTAAGCAATACTATCTCAGATTCAGCTTGTTCCAATTCTCAAATTCAGCTCAACTATTATTTATGCTACAGATGGGATAACCGAGAGATGCTAGTTAAAATGAAATATGAATCTTTTAGTTAATTAAAATTTATTACTTATGTCAAGAGAGTGGAGTTGGTTAACGAACCAAGGTAGGTACCTAATTACTTGGCCTCATGAAGGAAATAATTTGAATTTAATTATGGACTCTCCTTTTTCATCATAGTGTATTCCCAGTTGCTTTCAAACCCTAACTAGATTAATCTGAGGTTCACTTTTCTAAAATAATAAACGACGGGAGAAAATGGGGTGATGATATTTGAAGTGGTAGTAGAGTTAAGTAGTATGTCACAGGCAAAATCGTGGGCTCGCTCTACCATCAGCAATTCATAGTTCACTGTTAGAGAAGGTTTGGCCTTATAGAATCGTGCTAGCCAGGTGGGTTAGTACAGGGTATTGTTTGTTGTTTTTCTTATGTTCGTCAAAATCTTATCTGCTAATCGCAGAGACTGAGCAAAGCCTCATTGTACTCATTATGTTTTATATGCTACAGTAAAATTTGCCTATTTGAACCTGGTTGTAGACAGAATCAATATAATATTGTTTTAATCACTTCAAATGCAATTTGAACTTCCAATTGAGCCGCCGCTGGCCGTGTCAACAAAGTTGGGTAATGTCAACACGTGTCCCAGGTAAATATGTAGTTGAATCTAACTAGTGGAAATTCTACTATTAATGGCATAAAGTACCGTTACCACTTTGATGTAAATACTCTATAATTATTTATACATGATACTAACCTACTATCTTATCATTCACGTCTTTATCTCCAAAGGGTTGGCAGAGGCATGTATACGCCCACATTTCACCGTAAGCATACATGATGATATTGTATAATGTGGAGTTCGTTGGTTTTGACACGTCTAACGAGTGAGTGAGGAACCATTGACGAAGAGTATTTATTTTGCGAAAATAGATAGCTAAGAAGTCAAAGTAGACTGAGGTTTACATACATAGACCACGTGACTAGATTTGGTAGTGTGATACTTCAAATTTACATTATATAACATAACATTGACATTGTAAATACTCATACGGCGTTCAATTTCAAAATTATTATAATGTTACTGGCAGCCATGATCAATAGCTTAAGGTACCTTGCTAATCACGAAACTCCTCGTAAATGCCACAAAGGGTTATGCAGTGATTGCGTTTACAAAGCAATGAGCAAGCGAAGCTATGAGCAGATACAGTCTAGTAAGGGGTTTAAATAATATTTTTTTTCGGGACCCAGACACTAAGTGAATTTTTATTAAGTGTCGATTTATGTCCATGCTCTTCGTCTTACATGAAGCCATTTTAAAAAAAAAACTAACTAAACCTAAAGCTCTGTAATCCAAATGACTTCTTCGAATGGCATCAAGATTTAACGTCAAGATGAACAAATGTTCTTGTGCTCTTGAGGGACAATCTTACAATATCCTGTTACAAGCATATCTATAGAGAATTTCACAGTAGTTTGCCAGTCTAAATAAACATACCCAATCAACAATACTCTTGGGAATAGCTGTATCCCGCGCTTGGACTATTCTACATAATATGAATAGACTGTATAGCGAACTTCAGACACAAGTTTAGATCAAGAGCTAGATGCAAATTTGTGCTCTGAATCCCTAGTGAATAATTTAGTTAGTTCGGTTTGATACGGTCGAATGCAGATATAAATAAAACTGATGAATAGAAACAAATCTACATGCATATAGTGACACCTTAATCTCCGAAGTGGTATGCAGAGGCCTACAAACCGCCCATATTTCAACGTATACATTTTTGTCCTACGTAACAGGTGATGAGTACATTATCGTGTTGAAATGGATAGACATAGATTTTATTAAGCAATAAGGTATTCAACCTCGCTTATCAATTATACTACTGACCCAGCGGTACTAACGGCTTAACGTGGATTCCGAAGTAAGAAGTCGCTTGCAAATGGAAAGGCTACCAGACCAGCCTTATAAAAAGATGCTTCAAGCTGTCCTAAGCAGACCAAAAGGCCAGTCAATCCTTTAAAAAAACCTCTTAGAACTTTTTGTCTAGAAAGAACCTTTAATTGTAATAATCCAACGGGAATGAAACCTTTCTTTTATATACGTGTATATTTCTTGTTTTCGCTATCACTCATTTACTGTAATTACACATCTCCCAAACCCGTATTTTGTTTCGGAACAAAAGAATACTTATTACGCCTTCGTGTCCAACCCTCATCGCGACGGCAACATCTGTACTTATAATGAAACTGTACCGAGATGAGCTATATACATTATTATTATATTAAAAAAAATCTGTAGGGTATTCATGCCAAATATGTAAACTTTTGCCTATCTGTCTGTTACTAGGTAAGTTGTATACACGATAAACACAAAAGTTGGTTGTTACAAACTAAACGCTTTCATTTCACTCACATGTATTTCTAGTTTGGGACCTAACAGAGGTACTTTTTCAAGAGTGGCGTGAAGTTACGTTGGAAACTGCACTAATTTCTGAAACTAGTCAGGCCATCCCGAAATTGACACGTGAATAAAACTTTTTAGTTAGTAATAACGAACAATGCACATAAAAGTTTTTATTCAAAAATGGGTTTTAAAGAGATTCCCGTATAATTTGATATGATAGTAGGTGTAGTGCCTGTTTCCAGAACACTCAACTCTACGCTGCAAAACGTGGCGATGCTGCTGAACAAAAGAATACTTATTACGCCTTCGTGTCCAACCCTCATCGCGACGGCAACATCTGTACTTATAATGAAACTGTACCGAGATGAGCTATATACATTATTATTATATTAAAAAAAATCTGTAGGGTATTCATGCCAAATATGTAAACTTTTGCCTATCTGTCTGTTACTAGGTAAGTTGTATACACGATAAACACAAAAGTTGGTTGTTACAAACTAAACGATTTCATTTCACTCACATGTATTTCTAGTTTGGGACCTAACAGAGGTACTTTTTCAAGAGTGGCGTGAAGTTACGTTGGAAACTGCACTAAGTTCTGAAACTAGTCAGGCCATCCCGAAATTGACACGTGAATAAAACTTTTTAGTTAGTAATAACGAACAATGCACATAAAAGTTTTTATTCAAAAATGGGTTTTAAAGAGATTCCCGTATAATTTGATATGATAGTAGGTGTAGTGCCTGTTTCCAGAACACTCAACTCTACGCTGCAAAACGTGGCGATGCTGCCAGACTTCTGAAAATGTTACCACCACGATGCTGAGAAGCTTAGTTTAATAATTACTTAATATGTATATTGCATAGTGTTTTGTTTAGTCTAAAAAGTAGAGTCTAACATTTTATTCTTTAACGTTTTCTTGTATAAAACGCTTGAACTGAAAGGAATAACCGTGAGAAATTGAAAGTGCTACTAACTACTCACTCTTCACATTCACACAAAATATATCCCGTTCCCGTTCGACCATTCGATCCATTATTTCTCGAATTACGTCTTAAAACGATCCCGTTTCGGTAACGTGCAGAGTTACTGCCAAATGTTATTTAGTAATCTGGTTATATCAGTTGTTCATATTTGTTAGACTATTGTTTTTGAAAAATTCGAAAAGATTTTTTTATGTTTTTGTATAAGGCTTGTTATCCTAGATACAATCTAGTTGTAAAGGTCCAGCTAGATATCCGAGGCCCTAGCGACCTCACCTGGTAGCGGTGCACCAGCTGACCAACTGACGAAGGAACGACGTTCGACGTCGATCAGCTCCCAGCATTGTGAACACTCAGCCTTCAAATCAGGGTTTGAAAGTGAATAGGAATACAGTATAAGATGGAACAGAACCTAGATACAATCTCTCACTAACTTCCAGAATTTTAGTATTTTTAGTTCCTGACATACTCTTCAATCCCTTTAGTTGAGTTATATTGTAGTTAGATAGGGTAAGTGCTCAATAAAGGGCATTCGAGTTGATACTAAGAATCCTGTATCTCCGCAGATATACACTAAATCCTGCATATGACTATCCTTGAGAAAAATAAATATTTTGAAGTAAAAGCATCTTAAGGCGCGTCTGGCATTTGTTAGATAGGAAAAAAAACAAATGTACTCGCGTCATTGCCATTACCATTACGGACGTTAGAGGTTAAGTGTGTACATATTTTGTAAATGTATGTAACGTATGTACGCAATAATATGTACATGAATATATTATGAATGCGTGGTGGCATTTTTTAAGATGGGAAAAAACCATTGATCTAGCGACACCGTAATCCTTACCAATACCGGTGAGCTTCTGATGAGGCCATGAGCACTGTATCATCAGCATATAGTAGACAATTTACTGTTCACAAGTCAAGTCACCCAAATTCACACCCATTTTACAATCTTTCAACTTCTGCAGGCAACTGTCACATACAAAATGAACAGCCAGGCGGACTTGACACAACCCTGTTGAACACCTGTGCAGACGTCAAAAAGTTATGACACATCCCCCCGAGCCGTTCACACCGTATCTGGGCAGCAAGTCCTTCTGAGTTACTCTCGCAACATTATCAATTGCTTTCTCCAGTTCTACAAAAGCACAGAAAACTTGCTTTCTTCTCATAGTTGTTTATTAATAAAGAAAGAACTTTTTGAAACAAAATCAAAAACTATTTCATTAAATATAGTTCCATAGGGCACTCTGTTTCACAAAAAGACGAGGGTCGGGAAAGCTCTAACTTTGCTAATTAGAAATGTATTGTACTAACTTCGTTAATTAGGAGTTAGACATGATACTAAGATGAATGCTTTTAATTGTATAATAAACGTGCTGACCCCTGCAGCTTCGGTCATACTTCGACCTTCCGTCGCACATTTTTAAACTCTTTGTTTATAAATTTATAAATAGTCTATAAAAATTTGCCCGGGTTGTTGACACTTTATGTCTCCGATCTCCAGAGTAGTAGCGTGATGATATATAGATTATAGCCTGTCTCAATAAATGGACCATACAACACAAAAATATATTTTTAATTGAAACTAGTAGTTTTTGAGATATTTGAATATATCAAAGTATAGATAAAGTGCAAATGGGCTCCATCTGCAGGTTACTGCGGGACCTAAACTACCTAAACTACACTTGCTAGCGATGGACCAGCTAACTAACGGATAAGGTAACGATGCAGGTGCTCTTACAGAGTTGGAAGGTCAGATGGTAGTCATTATTAACAATGCTAAAAAACAATAACCAAACAATAAATGTTTCTAGCAATCAAATAAGATAGGGCTTGTAACTAACTAAGAAAATACTAAGTTGAAGAGAAATCTGTATAAATTAACAGGCAAGATGATGAATCAATCAAAGCACAGCTCTAATCGCTGAATAAATTAGTTAATTATTTATTGTCCAAGTTAAATTAGTATAAGCTTGTGATATAGGGACTATACAACTGAGAAACATGCTTATTCTACAAAATGAAAATTTAAGGATCACACAAATATTATATTTCGACCCAGGCTCTCATTCTCGATTTCAAAACCTCAACAACAGCATACGCTACCACTACACCACGTTTAATGACTTCAGCATCAACCACAAAAAAGTTTTTGAAAACTATACATAGTTAGGCAGAGGCATACTGACGCCCACATTTCACCGTATGCATTTTTGCTGGAGGAGTGGCAGCGTGCCAGGAGATGTGTGCAAGGCTATCATCGTGCCGCTTTACAAAGGAAAAGGGTCACAGCATGAGTGCAAAAACTACCGCGGCATAAGCTTGCTTAGCATCGTCGGCAAATTGTATGCAAAAGTTTTGATAAAAAGAGTGATGAATGAAACTGAAGGGAAAATGTGGGATGTACAAGCAGGATTTATGAAAGGAAGAGGATGCACGGATCAGGTCTTTTCCTTACGATGCATAGCCGAAAAATTTTTGGCGAAATGTCAAAAGGTCTATTGCATATTTGTAGACTTGGAAAAGGCCTATGACCATGACCATAAGGTGAGGCATGAACTATGGACGACACTGGCCAAATATGGAGTAAGCAGTCACTTGATACGAGCCCTGAAATCGCTCTATGAGGGCTCCAGTGCTTGTGTCAGGATCACCGGAGCTTGCACAGACTTTTTTCACATTGAAAAAGGTGTGAGACAGGGTTGTGTAGCGTCACCGGCGCTGTTTAACCTATACATGGACAGTTGTTTGAAAGAACTGCAAGAGAGTGCGTATGGTTTAAAAATGAATGAACTGACTGTCAAATGCCTCCTATACGCTGATGACCAGGTAATACTGGCATCAACGGCGGAGGAGTTGCAGTTAATGGTTAACATTATGCATGATGCGCTGAAAAGCAAAGGAATGAAAGTGAATGTTAATAAGTCAAAAGTTATGGTTTTTGAAAGAGAGGAAAGTATGACGGATTGCTCAATTTTTGTGGAGGATAAACGAGTGGAACAGGTGAAAGAATTTGTATATTTAGGTTCAAAATTTGTGAGAGATGGAAAGTGTGATTGTGACATTGCACGAAGAGTTTTGGCTGGAAATCAAGTGACTGGAGCCATGTACGCCTTTATGAGCAGTCAGAACGTGTCTGAGAAGGCAAGACTGGCTGTGCATAGAGGAGTACTTTTTCCTACACTCATGTATGGCAGTGAAAGTTGGGTGTGGCAGAAGAAGCATAGAAGTAAAATTAATGCAGTGGAAATGAGAAGTCAGCGGAGTATAGCTGGAGTGAAATTGATGAACAAAGAAAGGAACAGTGTGATAAGGGAACATTGCGGTATTGTAGAAGAAGTAGTGACTAAGATAGAAAAAGGTATGCATCTAAGCAGGTTCGGACACGTGGACAGGATGGATGAAAGTAGACTGACCAAACAGATTTATCAGAAGAGAGTGAATGGGCAAACTGGTAAGGGTCGACCTCGTACATATATTATGTCAATCAAATAGAAGACATTTTGGAAAAAGGTCAGGTCAAGAGTACCCTTAACCGGCGTGTGTGTATGAAAACACTTAAAAAAGTGGAAGAAGCGAAAGTTGTATGCAAGGATCGTAGAAAGTGGAAAGCCATAGTCTCTGCCTACCCCGATGGGAGACAGTCGTGACGATATGTATGTATGTATTTTTGTCCCACGTAACAGGTGGTGAGCCCATTGCCGTGTTGAAAAGGACGAACGAAGGCTGTGCTGTGCATCCCACTATGAGACATTTTATTTTATAAAATAAAATGTCTCATAGTGGGATGCAATAATAGAAACCAGCCGTGGGGATACTATCTATTTTATAATTTCTCCATACAATCATAAAAGTACATCATAGTATTTTGGAAGCGCTCGTGAACCCGCTGATTCAGTGTTCTGTAAACGATTACTGCGTTAAGCAACATTCGCTATAGGTGGTTCTTGGATTGGTGACCACTTCGTAGAATTAACATTTGCCAGCGTTTCCGTGCTTCGGAAGGTACGTTAAGCCGTTGGTCTCGGTTGCCAGTGAAATGGTAGTCGTTAAGCCTGGTTGAAGGATTATGGGCGGCTTGAAAAATTTCAACAGCAGGTCGCACAGCCTTCGTTCGTCCTTTTCAACACGGCAATGGGCTCACCACCTGTTACGTGGGACAAAAATACATACATACATATCGTCACGACTGTCTCCCATCGGGGTAGGCAGAGACTATGGCATTCCACTTTCTACGATCCTTGCATACAACTTTCGCTTCTTCCACTTTTTTAAGTGTTTTCATACACACACGCCGGTTAAGGGTACTCTTGACCTGACCTTTTTCCAAAATGTCTTCTATTTGATTGACATAATATATGTACGAGGTCGACCCTTACCAGTTTGCCCATTCACTCTCTTCTGATAAATCTGTTTGGTCAGTCTACTTTCATCCATCCTGTCCACGTGTCCGAACCTGCTTAGATGCATACCTTTTTCTATCTTAGTCACTACTTCTTCTACAATACCGCAATGTTCCCTTATCACACTGTTCCTTTCTTTGTTCATCAATTTCACTCCAGCTATACTCCGCAGACTTCTCATTTCCACTGCATTAATTTTACTTCTATGCTTCTTCTGCCACACCCAACTTTCACTGCCATACATGAGTGTAGGAAAAAGTACTCCTCTATGCACAGCCAGTCTTGCCTTCTCAGACACGTTCTGACTGCTCATAAAGGCGTACATGGCTCCAGTCACTTGATTTCCAGCCAAAACTCTTCGTGCAATGTCACAATCACACTTTCCATCTCTCACAAATTTTGAACCTAAATATACAAATTCTTTCACCTGTTCCACTCGTTTATCCTCCACAAAAATTTAGCAATCCGTCATACTTTCCTCTCTTTCAAAAACCATAACTTTTGTCTTATTAACATTCACTTTCATTCCTTTGCTTTTCAGCGCATCATGCATAATGTTAACCATTAACTGCAACTCCTCCGCCGTTGATGCCAGTATTACCTGGTCATCAGCGTATAGGAGGCATTTGACAGTCAGTTCATTCATTTTTAAACCATACGCACTCTCTTGCAGTTCTTTCAAACAACTGTCCATGTATAGGTTAAACAGCGCCGGTGACGCTACACAACCCTGTCTCACACCTTTTTCAATGTGAAAAAAGTCTGTGCAAGCTCCGGTGATCCTGACACAAGCACTGGAGCCCTCATAGAGAGATTTCAGGGCTCGTATCAAGTGACTGCTTACTCCATATTTGGCCAGTGTTGTCCATAGTTCATGCCTCACCTTATGGTCATGGTCATAGGCATTTTCCAAGTCTACAAATATGCAATAGACCTTTTGACATTTCGCCAAAAATTTTTCGGCTATGCATCGTAAGGAAAAGACCTGATCCGTGCATCCTCTTCCTTTCATAAATCCTGCTTGTACATCCCACATTTTCCCTTCAGTTTCATTCATCACTCTTTTTATCAAAACTTTTGCATACAATTTGCCGACGATGCTAAGCAAGCTTATGCCGCGGTAGTTTTTGCACTCATGCTGTGACCCTTTTCCTTTGTAAAGCGGCACGATGATAGCCTTGCACACATCTCCTGGCACGCTGCCACTCCTCCAGCAAAAATGCATACGGTGAAATGTGGGCGTCAGTATGCCTCTGCCTAACTATGTATAGTTTTCAAAAACTTTTTTGTGGTTGATGCTGAAGTCATTAAACGTGGTGTAGTGGTAGCGTATGCTGTTGTTGAGGTTTTGAAATCGAGAATGAGAGCCTGGGTCGAAATATAATATTTGTGTGATCCTTAAATTTTCATTTTGTAGAATAAGCATGTTTCTCAGTTGTATAGTCCCTATATCACAAGCTTATACTAATTTAACTTGGACAATAAATAATTAACTAATTTATTCAGCGATTAGAGCTGTGCTTTGATTGATTCATCATCTTGCCTGTTAATTTATACAGATTTCTCTTCAACTTAGTATTTTCTTAGTTAGTTACAAGCCCTATCTTATTTGATTGCTAGAAACATTTATTGTTTGGTTATTGTTTTTTAGCATTGTTAATAATGACTACCATCTGACCTTCCAACTCTGTAAGAGCACCTGCATCGTTACCTTATCCGTTAGTTAGCTGGTCCATCGCTAGCAAGTGTAGTTTAGGTAGTTTAGGTCCCGCAGTAACCTGCAGATGGAGCCCATTTGCACTTTATCTATACTTTGATATATTCAAATATCTCAAAAACTACTAGTTTCAATTAAAAATATATTTTTGTGTTGTATGGTCCATTTATTGAGACAGGCTATAATCTATATATCATCACGCTACTACTCTGGAGATCGGAGACATAAAGTGTCAACAACCCGGGCAAATTTTTATAGACTATTTATAAATTTATAAACAAAGAGTTTAAAAATGTGCGACGGAAGGTCGAAGTATGACCGAAGCTGCAGGGGTCAGCACGTTTATTATACAATTAAAAGCATTCATCTTAGTATCATGTCTAACTCCTAATTAACGAAGTTAGTACAATACATTTCTAATTAGCAAAGTTAGAGCTTTCCCGACCCTCGTCTTTTTGTGAAACAGAGTGCCCTATGGAACTATATTTAATGAAATAGTTTTTGATTTTGTTTCAAAAAGTTCTTTCTTTATTAATAAACAACTATGAGAAGAAAGCAAGTTTTAAGTGTGTGATATGTATGTATGTATTTTTGTCCCACGTAACAGGTGGTGAGCCCATTGCCGTGTTGAAAAGGACGAACGAAGGCTGTGCGACCTGCTGTTGAAATTTTTCAAGCCGCCCATAATCCTTCAACCAGGCTTAACGACTACCATTTTACTGGCAACCGAGACCAACGGCTTAACGTACCTTCCGAAGCACGGAAACGCTGGCAAATGTTAATTCTACGAAGTGGTCACCAATCCAAGAACCACCTATAGCGAATGTTGCTTAACGCAGTAATCGTTTACAGAACACTGAATCAGCGGGTTCACGAGCGCTTCCAAAATACTATGATGTACTTTTATGATTGTATGGAGAAATTATAAAATAGATAGTATCCCCACGGCTGGTTTCTATTATTGCATCCCACTATGAGACATTTTATTTTATAAAATAAATGGTTTGTTTAACAATGAAGCCTCGACAAAATTATTATCAACCAAATGGCGTTGATGTTTGCTACGGCGTAGACAATATACTCTACGCCGTAGCTTAAAAAATCAAGAGCTACGTTGTTAAGATCGAAAAACATTTTCATTCGATAACTTTCCCATTTTTATTTGTGTTACGTAAATTACAACGCAAAATAAATATCTTGACGAAATTTCTTTGAAATTATTTCTGTTTGTTTACATTTAGTTCTTGGTTTTTTGACAGATTAAATATTTATGAGCTTATACAAGAATTGCCTTCAAATAGAATTATGATTTTTACAGAGTAGTAGGTATTATCATTTGAATGGTTCGTTTTTTTTCATGAAATGTTTTTACCACAGTTAAGGAGTAGTCAAATCTAAACGTAAATTCCTGTTAATAAGTTTCTACCTGACCAGCTATAAAATATTAGTTTTTTTTTGTATACTTAAACCTTAATATGGAATGTGGGTTCTTACTTTGAAAGCTTAGATCGCTAAAAATAGTCAGGCAACAAAAGGTATGAAAATTAACCGCGTTAGTCCCGGTAATAACTAATACATTTATAGAATGCAACGCGATATTTTAAAAGTTAGCATGAGTTTTAACTAGAAGCTGACAGTGTTCTGTCACGAGTATTTGTGACTGGTGTACGCGTCGGGGGTATACGAGTACAACACCTCACATGCCTGTAAGTTGTTGAAATTTAAAGTAAGTTAATACTTTTTTCTTTAAAAATGTGTAACTGTAAATGCCATGTATTAGATTTATTATGCATACTAATTGACAACCGTGGCTTTGCCCTCGTAAGTTTTCCCGTTCCAGTTACCCACAGGAACTTGATTCCAGGACAAAAAGTAGCATAAGTTTTATTCCGATATGTGAGCTTCATTATTGAAAAGTCTCATCAAAATTCTTGCAGTCGTTTTTTCGTGAAAGAGTAACAAACCTACTTTCATACATTGTATTTTATTTCATACAAATTTATACGTTTATTAAATGGCAAGTCTGTCTGCTAGCGTTTGTGATACACTTAAAAAGTATTAACTAACTATCTTCACGCTGTATCCCTGACGGGGTAGTCAGAGTGGAAAGATCGCCAGGCTTCGCGATCCATGCATACTTAATTCGCTTCTTCAAGATTCATCAATCGCTTCATACACGCACGTCTGGGTATCCGACTACTTTTGACCTTTCCGTTTTTGAGCAATCTGCTCACGTGGTCTGACTTCTTCTACCCTCTACTTTCGCACAATATATATTCTTCGTCAATCGTTCCTCACTCATTCGTTGGACGAGTCCAAACCAACGGAGCACGGCCTTTTCCAGCTTAACGCTTACACTTTCATTCAAGCCTGCCATACTGCGTATCACTTCGTTACGTATTCGGTTGGCCAAAGTAACGCCGCATAATTTTCGAAGTGATCGCATCTCCACAGCATTCAATTTACTTTCATGCATCTGCTGACATACCCAGGTTTCGCTACCGTAAAGCAAAGTTGGCTCTAGCACTGCGTTATGAATCGCCAGTCGTGCTTCTTTTACGATGCTTTGTCGCTTTACTAATTAGGACAAAGCACCGTTAACTCTGTTTCCGGCAGTTACTCACCGTTCTACATCCGAATCACATCTTCTATACGCGCTAAACATACTCCCTAAATAAACAATTTCATTAATTTGCTCTAGTTGTTTCTGGTATACCCTAATCTCGCATTTGGTTCTTACGTCATCTCTTTCAAATACTAGAACCTTAGTTTTACTTGCATTCAAGCGAAGACCCTTAATTACACACTCCTCTTTTATATTAGTGACTAATGCCTGAAGGTCGGCTCCTGATGAGGCCATGAGCACTGCATCATCAGCGTACAGCAGACAGTTTACTTTAAAGTCACCCAAATTCACACCCATATCACAATCTTTCAACTTCTGCAGGCAACTATCCAGATACACTATGAACAGCTAGGCAGACATGACACAACCCTGTTTGACGCCTGTACAGACATCAAAAAGAGGTGACACATCCCTATAAAGCGACTGTATTAGCGAGCGCAGCAGTAGCGTGCCGTCCACACCATATCCGGGCAACAAGTCCCACAGAGTTTCTCTCATAACGTTATCAAATGCTTTCTCCAGATCCACAAAAGCGCAGAAAACCTTCTGGCAAATAGCCAAAAACTTCTCCGCGATCATGCGGAGAGAAAACACTTGATCCGTGCAACCTCTTCCACGTCGGAATCCGCATTGAGCCTCCCATAAAAACCTTTCATACTTTTCTTGCATTCCTGCCGTTATAACCTTTACATACATCTTACTTGCTAAGCTGACCAAGCTGATCGCCCTGTAGCTGGAGCTGTTTAGGCGCGAGCCTTTCCCTTTGTAAATAGGTACTACAACTGCTATTCGTCAGTCATCTGGGACCTCACCCGTCCGCCAGCACAAGTTGCAAATCAGACATAGTGTGTCCCAGACGCGCGACCCACCGTACTTGATTTTTGACACATTTCATACTTCTTATCGCTTGTTCAATTTTTTTCATACTAATGACTTCAATGACATCGGGATCCGGAGCATCGAAGTGAGCTCCACTTCCCGATGTCGCATCTCTGTCTTTTCTTGCATACATCTTTCCATAATATTCACTCCATCTCTGCAGGACGTTAGTTTTGTCTGTTAGGACGTCATTGTTAACACTAAGCACTTTATTCATACTGCAGATTGCCGAACAACTCCGGGTCTTGCCTACCTCTTTCCAGAAGAGCTTGGCATTATCCTGGAATTTGGACGACAACCTTTCATCCGCTTTCATTCTGCACCTTTCACGAGCTTCTTCTATCAGTGCCTTCGTGTTAACTTTTTGCAGCTTGTATCTCTCTTTCATATGAAAATCATTTTGCGAGGCTAAGTAGTCTAAAAATGCTTTCTTCTTCATTTGAACTGCTTCTTTCACTTCCTCATTCCACCATGCATCACAATTATTACTACTGCCTCTTGTCGTTTCTCCACACACTGCCACAGCGGCATTTACTATACTATCCCTAAGGTTCTGCCATACACTTTCCACATTCTCACTACTAACATTGACGTCGCCAAGCTTTTCAGCTACCCTTTCATTATATTTATCCCTAATGGATGCATCCTGCAGCTTCCAGCTTTTGATGCTATAAGTCGGCTCAGGTTCAGGACACTCGGTACGATGACGCCAACCCGCGAACAGACCCCTAATTCTTGTTATGACTAGGTAGTGGTCTGATCCCAGCTCAGCGCCTCGATAAACCCTTGTGTCCATCACCTGTTTACGCAGCCGACTATCCATTAGGAATAGATCTATCAAGCTTCTCTTTGACTAACATCTCCTTGTATACATATGAAATTGTTTGTGGTTGAATATTGTGTTCGCCACAAACAAATCCTTTTCCTTACAAAATGCCAGGATAAGCTTGCCAGCGTCGTTCACCCTTTTATCCCCATACTTCCCGAGTACCGACTCAAAACCATCGCGAGCGGTACCCACCCATCCATCCGTAAGCAGCCACCAGGAAAATCTTCGTCAAACCAAGTTTTAGACGGATCCAGAGGATTCTAGGACCTACCAGTTTGTACTCATACATACCGTAGGCCAATCGCGAGGACAAAAAAATTCCAACCCCCCGACTGCCATGCTCGCTCTCTGGTACTCCAGACCATAGCGCGAGCACCCCACCCGGGAGCTCCAAGACTTCGCTGCCCTTGCGCTTGGTCTTTGTCAAGCACACTACATCTAACTTTCTCTCATTCATAACATCCATCAACTCATTCATCTTATCTGCCATTCCTCCCCTAACATTCCACGCAGCTACCCTGCACTCCGTCCTCCACTTCCCGCCGTGTCGGGCCGCGCATGTAGGATGGCGGTCCCCTACGCCGCTCTGGCACACACTTTTTGCACCAGCGGGGACGAACTGGTGCGCGTCGCCTCGGGGGCACGCCCTAGGATAATTCGCCCTTGCGGTGCTCGTGTTAGAGTAGAATTGCAGCCGTAGCTGGCAGGGATGGCGAAGAGCACGCTTCTACTCTTCATCCCCATAAAAAAAAAGTATTGAACAGAGTATCATGCTAGTTTCAATAATATCTGTGGCTTATGAGGAAGGTTTGAGTATATGATTTTTCAAGGTTTATGTAAATTGGTTCAAGATGTAACAAAAAATCAAATACAACGAGAGCTTAAAGCTAGACTTAGAGCTTCTAAAGAAAACTTTATAAATGTTTAAAACTTCATAAATCTAATTTAAAACAATGTACAACGATAAAGTTCCTTTTTACTGAAGTACAGAAGAAAAATTCTGCACTGGCATATACTTATCTATCTTTTAAGAAGTGCTTACAGCATGTGTACTTATAAATGACTTTCCAGAAGCAGCTTCTTACAAGCAACTTATACAACTTATACATTGTTTGCTGACGAGATCTTCATAATTTTGACAAGTAGAAAAAATACTGACATTGCTGAATATATTCTTGACATAAGTAATTTAATATTATGAAAACTGAAAAGTCTCGATTTATACAATCTTTGATGTAATAAAATTAATTAATAACAAATTTTAAACAATTTAGGACGTAAGTATAAGTTACATTGGCTAACAATGATAAAAAATCTCTTCACCGCGCAGGCGAACCTGTGAGTATTAGCTAGTTATATATACATGGAAACAGACCAAATCAAAGTAATTATCTAAAGTGATTAGACCTGGATGTAAACTCACAACCTCTCACAATAGCGGTCTAGTAAATTGTATGTTTGAACTAACTATGCAATCTCCCGTGTCACACATCGATTATTAATTTTACAATAATGTAAAAAAATGCAGGATTTGTTGACATTTGTGAATTCTACTACTCTGTCCTGGGTAGTTTTATGATGATATGTAGCCTTTAACATTCCTTAACAAATTGGCTATCGAATCAGCAGTTCCTTATAATAGCATTTCCAGCATACAGACCAAACAAAAATGCTAATGGCGAAATGTTGACCTATAACTACTTCTGCCACCCATTTAGGAATAATGACTTAAATGATATGTAAACAAACTCTTCAGCCTTAAATTTCATTAGTATAGATTTAAAAAATTCTCGTAAAATTTCAAACAATATCTACATTAGAATTAAGCAGACGATACCTAACGATATTCTATATATATTTCTGCTAAAGAACATTAACGAAACGGTCCAACTAAGCGATACCATCTCAGATAGGAATAGCGTAATGTTACCGTTTTATTGCAGAAACCACTTTGCGGACGAATCCACAGTACTTAGGGAGGCTCACGGTTGTTTTAAAATAAAGAATACTCTTTTTCGGTAAAGCTTAATGGTAATATAATATATAAACTAAACAACTAAACAACTATATATTATATAAGTAAGTGCGTACTCGAAGTTGAGATTTCCTTTTGTAAATCTTTAGTAAAGTACAGCTAAAGTAATTGGTAAACGTTTCTAAGTAAGGCTTTAAGTGTTTGGATTTTTTTTTTGTTTTGTAATGATTGTGAGTTGGTTGGTTACTTTCAAACCAACCCTTAGTTTAATATAAATATTTCTTCTAAACTTTTAATAATTAAACTATTGGTCTTCACGACCGAGTGCCTGAGGAATGCTGGTCGTTCTTACAGAAGCAGGCCTCACTCCTCAAAAAGTGCGATAACACCCGAAACCTTAGAAGGCTGGTAGTCCTAAGTACTAAGTGATATAGTCACTAGACAAATAGTTAAGGAGCGTGTGACTATATAGTCCAGTTGACACCCGTGGAAATTTCAAGTCGTTAAACTTAAAGCCGTATGAATTTTAATCTCATGACGTTACCATACCGTTCTATCAGGCCAGTGACGTCATCCCTACCAATATTATAAATGCGAAAGTAACCCTGTCTGTCTGTCTGTTACGCTTTCACGCCTAAACCACTGAACCAATTTGGCTGAAAATTGGTGGAGAGGTAGCTTAGAGCCAGGAGACTGAACGAGGAGGAGGAGCGGGAACGGGAAAACGTCTCTACTCGGGCGAAGCCGCGGGCGTTAACTAGTAAATCATAAATATCAGATTATAGTTCAAATTAACGTCAAAGGTAATGTCCTGCCTCATATATAATGCGTATAGACAAATTATTCATCCTCTGTAATGAACATAATAGCATATTAATCGTTCCGACTATAGAGATATATAATGGATAATATATGCTCATATACTGCATCGATTTAATCTTTACATTAGGTACAAAAGATATTAGTGAGACTCCGCATGCATCTTGAAGTTTTTCCTTTTTCCACAGGAAGTTCTTCCTGAGATAAAAAGTTAGCCTATGTGTTAATTCAGGGTAACAGCTACCTTTTTCCGAATTTTATTCAAATTGATTCAGGGGTGTGAGCGTGAAGAAGTTTCCTCCTGGACCCCTACCGACTAAAACGACACGTTACCCTGCCATCTGTCTATGACAAGGAGACCTGGGTGAGCTCTCGGAAGGATAGCCCCTGGGCTCCCGACATACTTGCAGGCTCGTTAAGGGGAGGTTCGGGTGTTATCTCGCCTCTTTGGAGGGTTCGCCTGTTATACCACTTCCTGCGTACCCTCACGCTACGCCAAATTTAAAAAATAGCTTAAGTGCCAGTCGCTTCGAATTAAGCTAGACCTCCGAATTGAATGAGAGCGTATATTAGCTTAAGTTAAACCAGAGGTCTGTGTTAATTGGTGTGGTCTATGTATGTACACTCCTTAATTTTCAACTTTTTTTACTTCATATGGACACCTAATAGGGACTATGATGTGTATAAAAAAATTAGGTCTACCTCAGTATCTAGTATAAATTTCAACTTACTAGGTCCACCTGTTCCTGAGAAAATTAATGGTGACACACGGGCGGACAGACGGAGAAGAAAGTGATCTTATAAGGGTTCCTATTTTTACCATTTGAGGAACAGAACACTAAAAAGTAAAAAAATATGGTCCTCAATAATTTTCTTATTTTCTTAGCTCTCTGTTCTAGTAAAATCTTTGCAGTGCCCTGATACTAAGTGGATATAGTAGGTATAGTAATTACCTATACGTACTCTTGAACAATAGCTCTCTAAAATTCGTATTTGAAATTAACAATAATTTTAATTAAATATTAATTACAATTCTGGTGGAATACAGAAACGTTTATTAAATCCTACTCAGCGATCATCAAGCAGTAATTAAATTTTCATTACATTTGTCGTAATTGTGTTCTCTGCTCAGACTAAGCGTGTATTATATTCGTTACTTAAGTTATACTTATATCTGCAATAATATTATAAAGCTGAAGAGTTTGTTTGTTTGGATGATTGATCTTTTTCTGTTGGATATATAAGGCTTCTTCTTGATATTTCATCTCAAGTGTTTAGTCAGGTGCTTTTAAACCCTAGCTGGAGTTTGGAGACTGGGATCCATTATTTGGCTATTAAGAGCAGGTATCGTTTGGTTTATTATTTATTTATCCATCACTCCTTATCTCCGAAGGCGTGGCAGAGGCATATTATATGCCCACTTTTCACCATGTGTATTCCTGTCCCACATAATAGATGGTGAGTCCATTGCCGTGTTGAAATATACAGACGCAGGTTGTGGCTACCTGCTGTTGAAATTTTGCAAGTCGCCCATAAGTCCTTCAACTTGACTTAACGACTGTCATGTTACTGGCAAGCGGGACCAACGGCTTAACGTGCCGTGCGTAGCACGGAAACGCTCGCAAATGTTAATGCCACAAAGTGGTCACCCATCCGTGACCAGCCATAGCGAAAGTTGCTTAACGCAGTGATCGTTAAGGCCTCGATCCGTCGTACGCGGCATCTATATGCTCTGTAAGAGAAAGTTCGGGAATTGTCGTTCCTGTCCGCCGCGTACGACGACTAACCGCCGCGCGACGTCTTTAGTTATTTCGAAGCATAGCGGCGGGTGGGCGCTGCCGGTTTTTCAAACATCATGGACATATTTACGAAGGAAAAGGACGAACTTTTAATAGAATTTGTGAAATGCAGCTCTAATCCTTGTCTTGTAAATGTTTTTTTACCAAAATATTAAAATCACCTTTTTTTTCCATATTTTTAAACATCTCGTGCTTTTTGTGTCTTTGTTTTATTTTCCTTTTCATAAAAATATCATCTGATAGCTGAACACTGATAAACTTGCGTCGCGGGGGACTTTGATAGCTACTGAACTGAATTGTGCATGTCGCGAAGGGCGAGTGAAAACAACCGTGCACACGATGCACGCCGCGCTCGGCGTCCGCCGCGGGTGGCGAGTAAAACGACCGTGGCCTTACAGAACACTCGCGGAACCATGAGCGCTGCAGCTGCATCCTACGTTCGTTCGATCGTTTGGTAAAATTTATGGTATTGTTGGTAGCAACTGGTCTGATCTTCCAATCTCAAAAGGGCGCTTGCGTCGTTGACTCGTCTGTTTGTCAGTAGGTACACCGCTAGCAGATGGGGTCGCTTGGACCCCTTACACCCAAACAAAACAGAGTTGACCGTTTATTGAAGAAGGCTATAGGATATGTCGATATAGGATATGGCAACTAATTGAGCAAAATAACACACAACATGCGTTATTGTAAAATTAATAAACGACTGGATTTTAAGGTTTGAGGTATGTTACGGATAAAGCCACGAGATTCATCTAGCGTTCAATAATTTTGATTCTTTTTTTATATAATGTAAAATAGATTACTACATCAGCTGCAAATCTCAGTAATACATTTTAGATAGATTGCATTTCACACAACGAAACATAACAGGCAAGGTACAAACTCATTGTTCATATTAGGGCTTCTCAAAATGGTATGTTCATACAATGGTTATCCAGGTTAGTTCAATGCCATGCCGAGACTAGGATATCTCCTCATTAGTATTCACAATTGCTTGCAAACCCTTACTTGCTTTGAAACCTAGTCTATTAATAAAATATCTACGCCTTCTTCAATCATTAACTCCGGGTAGCGTGTTAACATAACTGACAGATGCTTTTCACGCTACCATTGACCTTTTACAAGAAGGCAAACACGTCTAATGATAACAACTTTCAATTTCCTATGATAATATTTGCTGATACCCTTGACTCTATCCACAGTATGTGGGCGATACTTCAGCCCCGCATGAGATGTTCGACATCAAAAAGGGGAGAGTGGGATTACATGGAGTGGATGTTCGTAACTTATAATAAAGCAATTAAAATAAGTGTCAAAGTTTAGAAAGTTTATGCGGGAAATGAAAATTTGTGCTTTAACAAATCTTTGTTGAGACTTATAATAAGCTGGTTTACTTACAATATACCTATAATTAAAATATTTGAAAACAATGTACATAATTAAAATAATTTATTATAGTGCTTGTAGCTCTGCTAACTCAGTGTTCTGTAAATGATCACTGCGTTAGTTTTGAGAATTAAAACACTTATTTTATTAGTTGCAGGATTAATAAGAGATCGCCAAACATCGGCATACCATTTCACCCCAAATACGGAAGTCAATTACTATGTTACTTGCTTCTGTCATGCGATAAACTTCAAAAGTTTAGCATTTTGACAGACAGAACATCTGTCAAAATGTTAATCTAGTTCATCAATCATCAGGTCCCTTTGACCAACACCGTTGTTAAATCTCCTACCCCTATTACGTGATCCAATTATAGTGGACTTATGTCTTGGACATTGTGACAAATGGATTGGGACAAGGTTGTTTATCCTGTTGAATGATCAATTATTGTTATACTCGTACGTATTTCTATGTAAAAGGGATGACCAAAAATGTTGTGATACGATTAAGAATTTTTGTCGTTGGTGATTTTTAAAGAAGTGTAATTTTGAAATAAATAAATATTGTTAGATATTTATAACACAGCGCCATCTAGCTTAATTAATCTAATATACGCTTGTGCTATGGGATCTAAACAACTGATAAATACTTAAAAATATATATAACTATTTTATATTTGGCATGTCAAAATGGCGCCACCCGCCTGATGGAAAGTAGATTCGACGATCCGTCACTAAGAGACGCTGTCCCAGCCGGTAGTACTCCGATAGCGACCTTCAGGTTAACGGCCCAAAAATATGCCTTTTCACGCTTCTCTAAAAGGGCCTAGGATTGTAATTGGAGGAAATCACGTGCACCAGTAGAGAGTTCCATGCATAGTTCCATGCTTATACAGAGAAAAGATCCAAACGAAACAAACATTTGTGGATTACACAAATATGTAGTCTGACCCAGGATATGAATCTGAGACCGCAGCGCGACATTCGTATCGCTACGACTTACGCCTTCAAGGCATTCAAAAAAAGAGACAGGCAAAAAGAGGAGAAATTAGTATTAGTGTTGAATTAAAATAATTTATTTTAAAATTTTGAATGTCAGTACAATCTAGGGTTCGACTTTACTGTATTTTTCCATGCCAGTTAATATGTTTTTATATTAATTACAAAATACTTATGTTGCAAATTATTACGAGATGTTTCCTGGCTCTACTGTTCACGAAGAGCCACGAGTAAATATTTACGATATACATATTTATTATTTCCATATCAACTACCCCTCCTCTTGCTAAAACTGTTTATAAAAGACATCACTGGACCTACTCGGATACACACATACCCACAATTTCATTCAAATCGGCTATAAGCAGATGTCCCATAGAATTGTTATTGACTGGGACAAATGTGCCAGCGAACTCGATTGAATACACCTCGTTGCTCCAGGGGAACCTGTTAACAGTATTTTTCATCCTTATGTAATACCTGAGTCATGTGCAACCGTTCTCGAATTTGGCACTTAGAAACACACTTGGCGATTTAGTTCAATTTATATTGATGTTTATGAGCTACTATCTAAGCCTTTCCAGCTATGAAATTAATCCTCCACTTTGAATGTCGCCTTGTCATTCTATTAATTTATTCAATGATGTCATTTTCACGAGCTAAAATACAATCAAAGCAGATTATTAAACCAGTTACACATAGTTTTATTTCTTAGGTTCTTGCGCTAGCGTCGGCACACGTCGCTCAACAGAGCCAACGCCCTCCAGACACTACCAGTAAATAATTGAAGTTCACTTAGGCTTCTGTAATCTATATTTATCTATACTAATATTATAAAGCTGAAGAGTTTGTTTGTTTGTTTGCTTGAAAGCGCTAATCTCAGAAACTACTGGCTCGATTAGAAAAATTTTTTTTTGTGTTGATTAGTTCATTTATCGAGGAAGGCTATAGGCTATATAGCATCACGCTACGACTAATAGGAGCGGAGCAGCAATGGTAAATGTGGCAAAATCGGGAGAAAAATATTCTATTTGAAAGCTTACGTTACTAACGCTGCCTAAACGATTAATATAACCCAAAAAATATGTTCTACATAATTATTCCTCTTTAAAAGTTCTAAAATAAAGTCCGCGAAAGCACATGGCTATCTTTTAAGGTTAACTCACTATAATCATTTTATTGTAATCAAATTTGTACTCATCTAATGTAATGGCGCGAGATAAGCGGATAGCGCATGTGCGACCGCGCATAGTTGTCGCCTCTCGCTGGCCAATAAATATCGCTCAGACGCGTCATCGGCGCACTGCCGAAAGGATGTGGGATCTACTCTGCTTTCAAATGCATTTTTACGATATCTTATAATTTGGTATAGTATATAGAAGCCTATATATCATTACGCTACTGACCTGGAGAGAGGAGCTTTAATCATAAATGTCAACAAATCGGAAAAACTTTCAAACATTATTTCTACCTAAAAAACGACGGGATTTAATGGCTGCGACGCGACGGGGGTAAAGGCGTGACGGCGTTAGTAATAAACTGACGGGAGTTCGAAATATGTCACGGGCGAAGCCGCGCGGGTCAGCTAGTTAATATATAAAGCTGAAAAGTTTGTTTGTTTTTGTTGGGTTGAACGCGCTAATCTCAGGAACTACTGGTCCAAATTGAAAAATCTTTTCGTGTTGGATAGTCCATTTACCCCACTGACCTGGGCAGTAGCACATTGATTATAGCCAAGCTATATGCTACTAACCAGGAGAGCAGAGCCGTAATCATAAATCACAATTGTAGTTATGAAATAATTTTGTACTCTATTATTTTTATCAGGGTGTAAAGACTAGTGTGTACTGCGGGGCCCAAGTAAGCATCCTATTTCAGGGTTGGAAGTGGAAGGTCAGACGGATGTCGCTGCCAATAATGGCGAAAATCAAAAGCCAAACTATAGCTGTTTCTAGAAATAAAATGAAAGTAAACTCCGGTTTCCAAATCCAGGTAGTGTTTGAAAGCAACTGGCGAAACACTATGATGAATAAATAAGAGAAGGGAAGTGTAATAATAATAAGATTTCAGTCTGAAATAATCATTTGAAGTTGCTACAAATGTCGCAGGGTTGCTAAAGTTGGCTATTGAATAAAATTAAGATAATAATCTGCGAAATATAAATGTTACCAGAAGCTTTGTACTTATAAAAGAACCTTTATTTTATACAAAATATACCAAGCGAAACCTAACACGAAATACAAAGTATCCATTGGACAAAATAATTATCGAATTTGGTATAATTATGACATATTTTGCAAATGACGGCGCGCTGTGTGACGCTGGAATATAATTACTGGTCACTAATTACTGTTTCGGCCTGGCAAGTCTTTGAATTACTATGTATTTAGTCGTTAATTACTTTGTAAAATACATGCAATGTTTTGCTTAGTGAGTGATTTTTGGTTAAAAAATAAGGCGTTTCGAGGCCCACGCTGGCGGACAAAGTATGTGTCGGGAGCCCTGAGATTATTTTGAGCTCTTCTGCGACTCTTAGTCATAGCCAGATAAAAGGGCACCGTGAAGTTTCAGTTGGTAGGAGTTCGGCATAGCTTCTGTGAGAATTTTCACACGTAAACAAGCATTTGTAGTCTCGCTAGCTCAGAAGGTGGGATTCCATGCATCGAAAGGCACGTGAAACCATTCGTCTCGGATACCAGTAACAGGTGGTCTTTAATCAAGTTGAAGAAGTTACGTGAGGTTTGAAAAATTTGAACACGGCTATAGGCTTACCGCCTTACCACTAACAACAATGCAAATGGTAAAATGTTAGCTAATTATATACTGTTATGCCGGTAGACTAGTGAACAACCTCACACGTCATTTTTTGGGCCTTGGAAACGTTTTCAGCAGGCTGTAAAGTGGTTTCAGGCCGTTTTCGAGGAGGTTATATCTCATACTAAATAATAAAAATTTCAACCCAGTTGCCGTGGTTTTCAGGCGCCTGAAACGTATTTTCAGTACGTTTCAGGCCACCCTCTATCACATGCCACCATAACCTGAAAACCCTTTTTCAGGCGTTTTCAGGACCCAAACTGAAGCCCACTTCAGTATATAGCGAAATTTCAAGAAGGGAAGGTTAGCAGTATTAGAAAGAGAGAACTACATTCAAAACATTCCAGAGCTATTGGAGAGGGATAGCACTATTAAAAAGAGATAATTACACTAAGAACATTCTAGAACTATGTGATAGAGATAGGACCAGAAGGGACAGCAATAGTTCGAGAACTTTTCGGCACATACCGAAGGAGCAACTAGTATCGTGAGGAACATTCTAGAGAATGTACCCGGAGAACGTTCGAGAGAATTTCTTCCGGACCCACCGGACTTTCTAGAACAATAGCAGGCGTATATTAAGGGCCGAGTTTGCAGCTACGGGACAGTCGCCTTTGAGGAAGCGAACAGTGCGAATCAAAGCGAATCGAAGTGATCGAAGCTAAATAGTGCGATACTGTTACAGTGCGATTATCTAAGCGAAGAGTTTGTGTTAAGTGTGTTTAGTAGCGATTATTAATTGTGTGTTATTGTTTTTATTTTGAGTAACTAAAGTGTTTCTTTTTAATTTGTGGTATCAGTGGCAATTACCTATTAGTACCCATCCTACGAACGTAACAATACACTGTGCATAAAAAATAACATATAAAGTGAGGTAATCAGCTATTACAGCTAAGAATGTAAAATGTATATGTATATTTTTTTATATCATACCTATTATCATGGTGAAAATGTTTACTTACTTACTTTACTGACTGGTTACACATTACAAAAAACAGAGTAAGGAATATTGCTCGCTCCCTCTCGCTTGCGCCTAATAGAGATGAAAATATCCCCGTGCCAAGCTTACGTCAAACTGTATTCGAAAATCGCATGCGCGACCTATCAGTTACCTACCTCGTCTATAGTGCTGTAATCATATGAGAAATGGATGGGACCCCCTGACACGCTTGTATGTATGAAATATCATCGCTGGTAGAAAGCCCGTGAGTGACATTGATTCCTTGTTCTGTTGTTCAGTGAAACAGAGTATTAAAGTAAGTAACAGGGATGTTGTATTCAACTAACTAACTATCTTCACGCTGTATCCCTGACGGGGTAGTCAGAGAGGACAGATCGCCAGGCTTCGCGATCCATGCATACTTCTTTCGCTTCTTCGAGATTCATCAATCGCTTCATACACGCACGTCTGGGTATCCGAGTACTTTTGACCTTTCCGTTTTTGAGCAATCTGCTCACGTGGTCTTCATATGTAAGTCTCGGCCTTCCCTGACTCCTTCTACCCTCTACTTTTGAACAATATATATTATTCGTCAATCGTTCCTCACTCATTCGTTGGACGTGTCCAAACCAACGGAGCACGCCCTTTTCCAGCTTAACGCTGACACTTTCATTCAAACCTGCCATATTGCGTATCACTTCGTTACGTATTCGGTCGGCCAAGGTAACGCCGCACAATTTTCGAAGTGATCGCATCTCCACAGCATTCAATTTACTTTCATGCATCTGCTGACATACCCAGGTTTCACTACCGTAAAGCAAAGTTGGCACTAGCACTGCGTTATGAATCGCCATTCGTGCTTCTTTTACGATGCTTTGTCGCTTTACTAACTGGGACAAAGCACCGTTAACTTTGTTTCCAGCAGCTACTCGCCGTTCTACATCCGAATCACATCTTCCATCCGCGCTAAACATACTTCCTAAATACACAATTTCATTCACTTGCTCTAGACGTTCCTGGTTTACCCTAATCTCGCATTTAGTTCTTACGTCACCTCTTTCAAATACTAGAACCTTAGTTTTACTTGCATTCATGCGGAGACCCTTACTTTCACACCCCTCTTTCATATTAGTGACTAATGCCTGTAGGTCGGCTTCTGATGAGGCCATGAGCACCGCATCATCAGCGTACAGCAGACAGTTTACTGTAAAGTCACCCAAATTCACACCCATATTAAAATCTTTCAACTTCTGCAGGCAACTGTCCAGATACACTATGAACAGCCAGGCGGACATGACACATCCCTGTTTGACGCCTGTACAGACATCAAAAAGAGGTGACACATCCCCCCCCTACTCGCACGCAAGCCTTACAGTCCCTATAAAGCGACTGTATTGCCCGCAGTAGCGAGCCGTCCACACCATATCCTGGCAGCAAGTCCCACAGCGTTTCTCTCACAACGTTATCAAATGCTTTCTCCAGATCCACAAAAGCGCAGAAAACCTTCTGGCTAAGAGCCAGAAACTTTTCCGCGATCATGCGGAGAGAAAACACTTGATCCATGCAACCTCTTCCACGTCGGAATCCGCATTGAGCCTCCCATAAATACCTTTCAGACTTTTCTTGCATTCGTGCCGTTATAACCTTTGCATACACCTTACTAGCTAAGCTGACCAAGCTGATCGCCCTGTAGCTGGAGCAGTTTAGGCGCGAGCCTTTCCCTTTGTAAAGAGGTACTACAACTGCTACTCGCCAGTCATCTGGGACCTCACCCGTCCGCCAGCACAAGTTGCATAACAGACAAAGTGTGTCCCAGACACGCGACCCACCGTACTTGATCATCTCAGCAGTAACTCTGTCTTTTCCCGCAGCCTTACCACATTTCATACTTCTTATCGCTTGTTCTATTTCTTTCATACTAATGACTTCAATGACATCGGGATCCGGAGCATCGAAGTGAGCTGTTGTATTCAAAATACCCAAATCTAATTAAAATAGCCTTGTTTAATGACAAATAACATAGGAATCAGTCATTTTGTTTTCTCAATGTTTATTAATTGTTCTCGAAACAATGCATGCTATTATGTAATAGATTGAGCCCAAAATAAAACATCTCCATCCACGCACAAGACACAGTTCTTAAAACCATAAATATGAAACATCTAGTACATTTGACTCTCAAAACTCCTTATCAGTACTTGACAAGTAAATTTCCCGCAATAGTGGAACGTTAACAAGCTCTTCTGCCCGAAATACGTACTATAATAAACATCCATCGTTAATGTTGCCATCATTTTGTTATCCTTCAAAATATTATATAGCTTCAGTTACCCCATCAACTACCACAACCCATACAAAATTCATCTCTATTCCATAAACACTAAAGTTGAAATTCACTAAATCAGTAATTTTTAATGCGAAAATATGGCGATCGCAAGACCATTGAATTATAAACTTTATTTTCGTAGAAATAAGGTTATAAAAGTTGGTGATGAGATACTACCGAAATCACGACCATCATTACTGTTTTACTGGAGTCGTTCCTGATTTTTTTTGTTGTTGCATTTATGTATTCCGATGGAAGTCTAGGAAAAAAATTGGCGTGGTAAAGTTTTGTTTGTGATTTCAGAAATATCGGGAAATACCAGTTTTTTTTTTAATATATCTTATTTCTTTTATTTGATTATGCAACAAACATCTCAACATCGAGAGTTGGATATGATGTATCCCTGATGGGGTTGTCTGAAAGGACAGACCGCCTCGTTTCATGATTCTTGCATATTTCTTACACTTCTTGCAGATTTATTAATTGTTTCATAGAATAATGTTTGAGTATCTCAGTACTTTTGCATTCGGTTTTTGAGCAATCTGATCACGTGGTCTTCGTATGTAAGTCTTGGACTACCTTGACTCGTTCTATTCTCTAATTTTGCAGAATAAAACACATTTTCGTTGACCGTTCAATGCTCATTTGTTGAACGAGGTCGAATGTTACGTGTCCCTTTTCCAGTTTAATTTGGTCTCTTTCTTGACGTGCCTCTTCCAGCTGTCTAGAGCTGAGCGCCGCTTTCTCGGTAGGCTACTCTTACGTCCACGCTTCTGGGCTCGCTTCTCAGTAAAAATGGGTAAACAAATCTATAGCGTTCAAGCCTTGGACTGCAGAACTCAGGAGAGCAGAAAGAGACCCAAGTTCTTTCCAAAATATCCAAAATTGATTGAAATAATTAATGCAGTGGTAATTTTCAAAACACTAAGCTAGCGATGGTTCAGAATCGTATGGTATAAGGGGGACGTCTTTGATGATGTCCCATTTTCGAAGTACTCTTATAGATGTCAGAAATATAAAGTCACCCTTATCTCACCTCTTCTTAGTTTTCTTTTTTCGTTTCTCTCCATAGTAATATATCCTTAAATTTACATATTATCAAGAAAACTCGTCTGCGACGTCAACTTAAAAATTACTTAACTGTTTATCAAACCAGTTCCACCAATAGGTAAAGTAACTCACAAGAAAGACGTTGTTTTATTATTTGTAAAGGATTCATGTAGCCTACTTGAAATTTGACGATAATTAAAGATATTGAAAGCTATGGGAAATATTTACCGCGCGGGTGAAGTTGCGGGCATCAGTTAGTCATATATAAAAACAAATGAAAACCGATCTAAGTATGCCAAAACCAATTGAACAACATAAAACAAACTAATGCCGCAATTTCCAACTTAAATTCGTGCAGCGGAACAAATGTCAAATAAAGTTCATAATTAGTTTTAACTTTATACGAAGTTTATACCGACTTTATGAATATGTTATAATGTATCGTGGCTTTCTCTGACACATTTTCATTCAATGTTAGAGTGTCTATAAAATGTGGAACAGTTCTTTATTCACGCTCAGAACTAAAAGAGAAAGAGAACAAATCAGACTGTGATCCTTTTCTTGCTAAAATATGATCTATTATATTTTTAAAGCTAAATATAGGCATATGACTCGTAATATACTTCCAAAGTGGTTGTTTTCCTAATCCCCCGCTTTGTAAAAGAAAGAGATTTATGTTTCAAAAAATTCTTAATAATATATACATATTTTTCTAGAGCTCCAACTAACAATAGCGAAGCTCATAAACGCTTGTACCATAAGATCCAGAAAACCGATAACCATATTTATATTTTTTTTAAATAAATACCTACTATATTAGTAAACATCCAAAATCTGAAATATACATTCCTGGATCCCACAGGCATTTGTAAAAATACTAGGCATTTCACGAATTGGGCATTTGTTCTTACCCAGGATTCGAATTTGAGAAAGATGGAAAAAAGTGGCTTCGAAACTGAGTTCTCGACGTGGCAGTCGTATACAGTAGCACTTAATCCATAGAGACAGTCAATTTAGCCTCTGATTAAGTTCGATACGGGTTCCAAGGCACTCCTGGGACTTCACCAAGTTCAAGGTTGGTGTAATTTATCTAATCTTAGTCATTGGAAGTGCGTGTAGGATTTTTGTCTTATAATCTATCCTGTTTTACTTATTACATAAACAACCTTTTTTCACACGTTAAACTCTTAGATATCAAGCAGTTTGATTTCAATTAATATGTTTTATTTATTTTCTCTATTCTGTAGACGATCACTAGGTATTTAGTAAAATTAAGACCATTTAAATACAAACAATAATATCATATAGCCAATATTTTTCCATGATATGCTTGTGCCATAAGATCTCAACAACTAATAAACATAGTTTTATTTTAAATACATTATTTAGATAAATAAACACAAGCAAACAAAGCAAACCACACAAATAGATTTGTCCTAGGTCCTTGAACCCATAACCTCCGGTTTGGTTGTCAGGTACTAAAGGAGATGAAATCATAAAACTGGGGGCCTACCACTATTTCTGAGATCTGATTTTAGTACCCCCGCTATTATAAATGTCACACAATGAAATTATAAATGATCACATAGGATCTAGAGGACCGTATATTCGTCTGCCAACTCAGTGGTAATAATAATATTACTTTAACTTTTATAATTGGAATCCAAAATAGGTATTAGATAGTAGGAGGCCTCTACCCGGCGCGCTCTGTAGCGGTAGGAATGGCATTTATGCAAATTTGCAAGATCTTTGAAATTCAATCTTGGCTAATGTATTCGTACGGTTTTATACTTTTTTTATGGTAGTTCTTTAGCCGATACCACGTAACCTCGACATGATATTCATACTCACACTTTTAGTCCGGAGCGCTCGCATACGGTAAGATCCAATATAGACTCTTACGCGTACACTACACACAGATTATAGAAAGAACTGCCCACCTCTAGTGTTCCAAACGTCCATACGGTATGTTTTCCATTAGTTGAGACCACCTCAGTAGTATAAAACTACTTACCCCAATATAGGGGCACTTAAACCCTCATGATCACCTCATCGCTATTCCTAAAACAAAATCTCATCATATAAATCAGCACGCTATACCCATTAAACCTTCGCAATTATACGTTACGTTGTAATAAAACCCGTCCCTTCATACAACTATAAGCACACAGGCTCATAGAACGAAATAATGTGCAATTATGACGTGGACCAAAAGACAACCGGACTCATATTTTTGTTTGTTAAGAGTATTTTACATTAGGTTATATATTTTTTATAAAAAGTCTTCTAACTGTATATTTTACTTTTGTATACATTGTACCTATATGTTGCCACTTTACTTTATAGTTAGGATAAATCTCACCCGCATTCCCATTACTGTAAATAAATATCCATCACGCCTTATCCCCAAAGGGGTGGCAGAGGCATATTATATGCCCACTTTTCACCGTGTGGATTCCTGTCCCACATAATAGGTGGTGAGCGCATTGCCGTGTTGAAATAGACAGACGCAGGTTGTGGCTACCTGCTGTTGAAAATTTTCAAAATAAATAAAATAAATAAATATCCATCACGCCTTATCCCCGAAGGGGTGGCAGAGGCATATTATATGCCCACTTTTCACCGTGTGGATTCCTGTCCCACGTAATAGGTGGTGAGCCCATTGCCGTGTTGAAATAGACAGACGCAGGCTGTGGCTACCTGCTGTTGAAATTTTTTTAAGCCGCCTATAAGGCCTTCACAACCAGGCTTAACGACTGCCATTTTACTGGCAACCGGGACCAACGGCTTAACGTGCCTTCCGAAGCACGGAAACGCTCGCAAATGTAAATGCCACAAAGTGGTCACCCATCCGACGACCAGCCATAGTGAAAGTTGCGTACCTCAGTGATCGTTTACCGAACACTGAGACCGCGAGGCGACGAGCGCCCATAAGGCCTTCAACTAGGCTTAACGACTGCCATTTTACTGGCCACCGGGACCAACGGCTAAGCGTGCCTTCCGAAGCACGGAAACGCTCGCAAATGTAAATGCCACAAAGTTCTTACCCATCCGAGGACCAGCCATAGTGAAAGTTGCGTAGCTCAGTGATCGTTTACAGACCGCGGGGCCACGAGCACTTCTCCCATTACTGTGACTCATGTGAACCATGTTATTGTTAGATTATTCATTAACTTTAAAAAGATCATTATCATTTCTGAAAGGGTGGCAGAGGCATACATATTGTATGCCCACTTTTCACCAGGTGTATTCCTGTCCCACGTTGGTGCATTTTTAAAAAAGGGGACGGTATTCGACCAACCGAGCCTAGGAGACTATAAGACTGCTGCAGTCCCACCGATCTGCCAAGGTAGTAAGACTGATGTTGGAGCTAAGGTGCCTTTTTTGCGCAGTATAGTTGAAAAACTATCTACATTCGCAACAGCAAACATACCGTATGCGCTACAAAAGGGTGGTAGCCCCAAAATCATCCTAAAAGTGTTATTGTACTGGGGCTGAGTCTACTATTGACAAGCGGTAGAATAGAACCAGAATTGCTGTTTTTAGCTGTCGAAATGTTAGTAGACTATAAAAACGCACTGACTGGCGCGGTACATGTTAGTGTAATTTTATCGGCTGACTGATCGAGTCTATTGGAATACGATTGTAATAGTAGACGATTGAAATAACAGACTCGACCACCAGGATGCGCAGGTCGCTATATGCCTACAAACTCTCATTAATCATAAGATAATTTGAGCGAGTTGAAAAATTAAGTAACGCCTGTTTCCCTCCTTTGCAAACCGGGAGACCTGGAAAGGCAAATAGGTAATCATTCTATAGAATATTTTAGTTTAGTTGTTCTTTATTGTAACACTAAAAATACATTTAATGACATATACTTTAGATAAAGTGATACCTACTAAATTGGTTCTACAATTGGCAGCCTTATAGCACAAAGGCAATTTCTTACAGGCCACCTCTGGCCGGAGACTAGATATAGTGGTGCTAATTCTGTTGTTGAAACCACTAAACTAAATTTCTCTAAAATTATCTTATTTTTATTAAGAGATTGCCAAATGCTATTCTGTTATTACGTCGCACTAAACTTGGTGATATTATAAACAGCACTAAATTTGTATCTGACATCACTAAAATTCCTTTTATGTGATAAAATTCAACAAAACATGTATTTAAATGTCGACTAACTTAGTGATTGAACTATCTATGTACATTTTTCACTTTTGTTGAATTTTATCACATAAAATGAATTTTAGTGATGTCAGATACAAATTTTACGTCACATAAAATTTAGACGACAAGAAAAGACTAATTTTAGTGGGACGTTTATCAATTTTAGTAACCGTTTGAAACGTGAAATCTATTAAAACGTTGTAACGTGAAAAATGTACATAGGCATTTCAATCACCAAGTTAGTCGGCATGTATTTACATTTGACTGTCTATGTACTTTTTACACATCTTGTTCAATTTTATCACATAAAAGGAAAAAAAAAGAAAGAATAAAGAACGTCAGCTTGTCAGCTGTCAATAATATACTATTATATTTAGTAAATATAAAATCATTATTTTATATCAATGGTTACAAAAAGAATGGAAACTATCTTTACTCTGCTAAAGAAAAGCTGCTTTAGGAAATAACAACATTGATGGTGTTGTAAAATTGTTAAAAAACGCAAAGTTACACAGCAGCACCGGACAGGAGGAGTACATGGTTCGCAGTTCCACTAGCCGGAGAGCATAGAGTACAGATACTTCCACGAGGCCATGAAAATGTTAAGCGCAATAAATCCCACCACTCTTGAACACATCACTGACAAACTGATGCGGAAAGCGCCGTCTGTTCTTGGAGAGTTTATCAGTGGCAACAGTTTGTAAGAGGCTGCATTATCCGTATCCCATGGTAACAACTACACGTGGCGTTACAAACAATAAGTGTATTTGTGGTGTATTTTTTATTATTTTATTGTTTTTATTGATTTATACGTGTAAGTTTTAAGTTTATCCATATAAGTTGCAAGACTGCGGTGATGGTGGCATTTTGAATGTAAGTAGTCAACCAACCTCGTCTCTAAATTGCTTGGTTCGCTGACCTAATTGTTCGCTAAAGCTCGTTTTTTTAAGGGTCAGCGAGGTTTGAAAGTACATTTTGGGAAGGTACATAAATCCCAAAATGTACTTTCGAACATATCAACGTTTGAGGCCCAGCAGATTCAAATTTCTTTTTGGCAAACTATTTCTAAATATAAAAATTCTGTTCCGGGTTTAAAAAGGATACCTCGTGCTGCAAGACCTGCAGTGGCACAAAACCTAGCCCACTGTATTGGCGTTGTAGTACGGGAGAATTCTACTTTTGCTTGGGAGCAACTACTTACCTTTTCTAATAGGATTCTACATATTTCTAAAAATCAGACAACCAATAAATCTTTGACTAGCCAAATTAAAGAAAACTGTAATTCGTCGCGTTTATTTGACCAAATTCACAACCTTCCATAAGAATTCCATTTATAATTATGTAGAATCTAAATTAAGAGAAGGTGACATAAGAGGAGCATCCAGGTTATTATTTAGTAGTGACGTGGTGGCGCCTTGCTGTCCAGATACTCTTGCTGATCTGAGGAGCAAGCATCCTGCACCAATAGATGACTTGTCCTTTCCCGATCCTCCAAATTCCGAATCTAACTTTTTGATTGTTTCAGCCAAGGAAGTTCTGACAGCTGTTAACTCCTTCCGTGGTGGTTCTGCTGGTGGCCTTGATGGTTTGACTCCACAACATTTAAAGGACCTATTGGGTCCGGCCGCTGAGGAGGCCGGCGAGGCACTCTTGAAGGAGCTAACAGGTTTGGGTAACCTTATGTTATCCGGCAATGTGGACGAAGGCATCATCGACATCCTTTATGGTGCCAATCTGTGTGCCTAGAAGGAGGGTGGAATTCGTCCCATTGCCGTGGGATGTACTTTCAGGCGTATGGTAGCCAAAATTTGCTGTCAGTTTTATAAGGAAGAACTGTCTGGCAAATTCAAACCCATACAGCTCGGTTTTGGATCAAAAGGGGGTTGTGAAGCTGCCATACATGCCCTGTCTACTTACCTTGGCTGCGGGAAAGGAGAGGTCATTCTTAAAGTTGACTTGAAGAATGCCTTTAATTCAGTAAACAGGGACACTTTGTTGACACAAGCCAAATTGGAAACACCCAAATTTTTTAATTTTCTTTGGCAGTGCTACAGAAACTCATCAAAATTATTGTATAAGGAAAATATTTAAGATTCTGCAGTGGGTTGTCAACAAGGTGACCCTCTCGGGCCACTCATTTTCAGCTTATCAATACACCCAATAATTAGCCAGCTAAATTCCAAATTTAACGTCTGGTATTTAGATGACGTCACTCTAGGAGGAGATGTAGACACAGTTTTTAAAGATTTGGCATTGATAAAAGATAAATTTAAATTAATTGGTTTGGATCTGAATCCTTCAAAGTGTGAATTTTTTCTAAATGACAATATTGATAGTGTTTCTACTATTTCAAATTTCAATGTTTTGGCTCCAAATTTGAAAATCCTTCAGAATTGTTCTCTACGCCTCCTAGGGTCTCCCATTCTAGAAGATGCCTATGAATCTTTCATTGAGGAAAAGATCAAAAATTTTTGTAAAGTTTCGGATCGACTCCTTCAACTAAATATACAATCGGCTTTTACAATTATTCGGTATTGTCTTTTCGTCCCAAAATTAACTCATGCCATTAGCTCATCTCAATTTTTTAAACATCCGACTCTTTTGGATAATATGGACAAAATTATTCATACCACGCTTTCCAAAATTTTGAATGCAGATTTGGACGACCGAGCGTGGCTCCAAGCGTCTTTACCAATACGCTGGGGCGACCTCGGTGTTTGTAACATTTCTGATATAAGTTTGCCTGCATTTTTGTCTTCAGTACACGGCACTGATGAATTAAACAGGAAAATTTTAATTCCTACACTGGTCAATTCTGAAGTGCCAGGCAAGATGAAGCCCAGATACTGTTTTCCCGACCAACCCGTGCTCCCAGAGGCAGTGGAATAGGCCGCTCTGCAGCGAGGTTAGAAAACATTTATTGAACACGTGTTCGAATGTTGCAGAACGTGCTCGCCTATTGGCTGTGGGAGAATGGGAGTCCGGTGTTTGGCTTCAGGCTCTTCCGTCTCCCAACATAGGTACTATGTTGGACGACACTACATTCAGAATTGCTGTCTGTCTTGGTTTAGGTGCTCCCTGCGTTTCTCCGCATTGCTGTCAATGTGGTGAAGTAGACGACAGCCTTGGGCATCACGGTCTCTCATGCAGCAGGAGTGCAGGTCGCAGGTCACGTCATGCATACCTTAATGACATTATCCGTCGGGCTCTTGTCACCGCCGGTGTTCTAGCCGTTCTAGAACCTAATGGTTTGGCGCGTGACGATGGCAAGAGGCCGGACGGTATGTCATTGGTGCCATGGAAGATGGGGAAGCCTTTAGTTTGGGATGCAACTTGTGTTGACACCCTGGCTCTTTCTCATCTTCTTAGCACGGCGAGTTGCGCTTGTGCTACTGTTGCATCCGCCGAGACTCTCAAGCGGCGCAAATATAATAATTTAATAGGTAATTATATTTTTGAGGCGTTTGGGGTCGAGACACTGGGCTCGTGGGGCCCAAGTGCTCGTTCACTGTATAGTGATATCGCAAAGCAACTGGTCGATTCTTCTCGTGACCATAGGGCTGGCCTCTTTCTCGCTCAGAGAATAAGCATTGCCATACAACGTGGCAATGCGGCCAGCCTTATGGGAACCTTACCGGTTGATTTTGATGGGGAGGAATTCTTCGACACCTAGTCGGGGCATCATTGTCAGTCTTGTAATAATTACCACCACCTGCCCCCTTCTTTTTGTATTGTTTTCTGTAAATATGTTAAATTTTTATTTGTTAATAACCATGTAATTATTTAAATATCTATAATGAATATTTATCCATTTTATCACATAAAATGAATTTTAGTGACATCAGATACAAATTAAGTGCTATTTATGATATCACCAACTTTAGTTCGACCTAATAACAGAATAGCATTTGGCAATCTTTTAACAAAAATTAAAAAATTATAGAGAAAATTAGTTTAGTGATCTCAACAACAGAATTAGCACCAATAACTTTGTATTTAAAAAATATGTGGTATATATATTTTATGCGGTAAAATATCTTCAATGGGTTTACCACCTGTTACGTGGGGCAAAAGTGCATACGGTGAAATGTGGGCATATAGTATACCTCTGCCAACTCCAGCGGGGATAAAGGCGTGACAATATGTCATATGTCTTGTCATAATATCTTCTAACAGTTACTACAAATGGCAATGTTATCACTCCGAGACCCACAAGGTCATGGTGATATTATACAAAAGAATTGGCATTCCGAACAAAGGTAACCACTTTTAAAATAGGTTACTAATTATACAAAAAAAATTATTAATATACTATCATAATCATTAATATAATACCATTAATTATAATAATAATAATAATCTTATCTGTTTATTTATATTTTTGGGGTACAATAAAGCATTACTTACTTACTTACTTACTTAATGAACCCTACTTCAAGGGGCAGTATGCACTACGCTCCCAATTCACCACTACCCGCAATAAAACAGTAGGTAAATGTAGGTTGTAACTGCCTATGTTTGAAATTTTGAAGCTAGCCATTAAAAAAATTTCAACATGGCTTTATGATCACCAGGGAACATGGGCCTTCGAAAAAATAGTAACAAAACGGAAATATCACAAACGGTCACCCATATCTGAATTTATGATTTTGAACCTAGGCTGACCTTAATGTACATCACTATAACACAGTAATCGTTGCTGCATATTTAATTGTATCATTCTCTAAGTCGTAATACAATAAAACGTTCACTTTTGTCACCAAGAAAGGTATATTTTTTGTAACATTACGTTAGACTATCCATTAAGAATAAAATAACACTATATTTTGTTAAATAATATTCCTGATTCTCAAGGTTCAAAAAAAACTCGCAAAATCGTGTGTGTAATCCCTCTTAGCTCTTCCGAATAGGGTTGTTACAAACGGTATGGCCTAATGACAGGAAGCCTGTACCCGTTTCCGTAAACAGATAGCGTAATGATACTTTGTGGGGGAATAAAAAAAAGAAAAAGACGAATGAAAGGAAAAATATTTATGTATAAAAGATTGTGCCGGTGAATATGCTTCGGATGTAACCTTTGTTGAGTCGACATATGAAACTAGCCAGAGTCTGTTTATTTGGTTAAAAGTCTTTCTAATTTCGACTTGGGCTGTGATTACACATAAAGATGTGCTTATCAGCACGACAATAAGGTCAAGGCAGCGCAAGTGTCAAATATCTACAAGCTACGATGATCACTTTCAATCATGCAGTATATTTGTTGTTCATTTTAGTAATATAAATCATATAACAATAAAAAAGAAAAAAATATAAAGTAAATAAAAATAAGTTCCTTTTGTAAACGCATAAAAGTATAATAAATGCCGTGGAAATGAGAAGTGTGCGAATAACTAGAGTGAAGTTGATGGATAAAGAAAGAAATAGCGTGATAAGGGAACATTGCGGTATGACAGAAGATGTAATGTCTAAGATAGAAAAAGGGATGCTTAGATGGTTCAGACACGTGGGGAGGATGGATAAAGAAAGAAATAGCGTGATAAGGGTACATTGCGGTATGACAGAAGATGTAATGTCTAAGATAGAAAAAGGGATGCTTAGATGGTTCAGACACTTGGAGAGGATGGATGAAAATAGACTGACGAAGCAGATATATGTGGCCTGAGTGAATGAGCAAACTGGTATGGGTCGACTTAGGCGTACGTATGTCAATCAAATCGAAGACCTGTTGGAAAAAGGCTAGGTCAAGAGTGGCCTTGACCGGCGAGCGTGTATGAAAACACTCATGAAAGTAGAAAAAGTGAAAGGTGTATGTCAGGATCGTAGCAAGTGGAAAGCCATAGTCTCTGCCTACCCTGATGGGAAACAGGCGTAATAATATGTATGTATGTATGTAACAATAAATAAAACTTATTTTAACATTATAATTATTTATTTATTCAGAAACTCAATTTGACAAGCGACCTATACCATATTACATAACAGGCGTACTTCACAATAGGTACCTACCTATTATTCGGTCTTATAATATCAAAATTCAGTACGTTGCCTATTATTGATGAAAATGTCAAGAGCAGGCCGAGCAATTTGCTTCGCATCAATGATCGTAATGTTCACACAGCAACTGAACTCAATTATGCATAATAGTGGAATACGGGAGGCAGTTTCCAAAATTTTAATTACTCTGTCTCTCTGCAGGAACGAAGCGTTAATTATGCAAAAATGAGACGTTCAGCCGATTGTTTTTCGTGAGTTGCTATTATATTGCAGAATATTGGTGGCTTTCATTTATGATGGCGGACTGGCTTGTATCGTTGGTAAATATTTTTCGCTATAGCCTGGTCAAATTTGATTGCCTTCATGGTTATGTAGTCGTAGTGTATGCAGACTGCCGTGCTGCTCTGGCAGCGGCGGAACAAATGTTTATGTTATCCACAAATGTTTAGTTTCGGTGTTTTGGTTAGGTCCTATGTATATCTTTAGGAATATATATAAATATAAGAATGTTTATTAGTTGTGTAGATTGTTATGTTTAACACAAACTCTTTCTTAAATGTTATTTTTACATGGAACAGGATTGTCTAACTGTTCATCCGATTTCCCTAGGTACGTCATTGTGTTGAGCAAGTGTAAAAATATCAATGATAATACATATTATGGGACATTTATACAGCGCCATTTAGCCCTAAGTAAACTAATATAAGCTTGGATCCCATATCTAGACAACTGATAAACATACTAACATAATATGTCTAAATATATACACAGAAAATCCCGAATAAACATTTGAGGATTACACAAATATTTATTCCGACTGAGAAATCGAATCTGAAACATTGATGTGGCAGTTGCATACACCACCACTTACGCCACAAGGCTATGGCTGCATAACATCCAAAATGTATAAAACATCTTACGCAAAACCACTAACATATTCCACATCCCACTGAAACTTTCACATTACCATAAAAATTAAAATTTAGACGTCTAAGTCAGAGTTGGGATTGTTCCCGTGGGTACCCAAATTATCCAAGTCGGTGGAACAAAATGTTAAACGTAAGTACACCTATAATCGTAACTAAGAAGACAAGGTTAAATCGGATAATGTCTAATTTGTGAAATGCCCAATAGTATTAAAAATGTCTCATTAACGTATTGCCCTGGGCCCAATTTACTTGGGGTCAGAGCAATGTGTCTTCTTCTTCCATTCATCCCTGTTGTTCGTCATCTGATCATTCACTCTTTTCATATTCATATGACTCCTTATACAGTCCATCAATTGTTTCGTTGGCCTTCCTCTGGCTCTCCATCCATCAACCTCCATATACATAGTTCTTTTAGCTACATTACTTTCATCCCTTCTCATCTCATGCCCATACCAAGACAGACGGTTCCCTCAAATATGACTAACTGGTTAAATACCTATTTCTGGAAATGCCTAGTTGTGAGAAAGACCAATTCTCAAAAGAACATTTTATTTCAAGATCTAGGTCTTTTACGAATCAGCTGTTTGTCAAAACAGGCATTTGTAGAATAGTGACAGTTAATGAATTTAGCATTAATCGACTGATTCCCAAAATACAGGCAATAGCCTAGTTTGGGAATCAGCATCCACCCGCTATTGACATTAGAATATAAGCACTCCTTTATATTCGCATGTTTCCTTTAATAATGTGGTAAATAGAACTATAACTATTATCGACTCTCATAAGTCTTTATTTACTTAATTTGGGGTAGATAGCGCTCTGTAAAAATCTTAGATCCGTTATGTTTTTTTTAAGCTATTGCATAGTTTTTATCGCGGGCTTTGAGTGGGCTTTAATCAAGAAATTCCGTAAGGAAAAAACCTAAGACGAAGGTCGAGACGAGTTCACAAGAAGTTCACCGAGCACAGTCGAGGGTTGGCTTAACGTGTATGTACATACTCGTATATTATATGGTACGATTGTACGAAGCTCACACGGATCGAGACGTGATGATAGTGAGTGTGAGGGTGAGGATGAGGGCGACTGTGAGAGTGAGGGTGGGGTGAGGGTGAGAGTGAGGGGTGAGGGTGAGGGTGTGGGTGTGGGTGAGAGTGAGGGTGAGGGTGAGGGTGAGGGTGTGGGTGAGGGTGAGGGTGAGGGTGAGGGTGAGGGTGAGGGTGAGGGTGAGGGTGAGGGTGAGGGTGAGGGTGAGGGTGAGGGTGAGGGTGAGGGTGAGGGTGAGGGTGAGGGTGAGGGTGAGGGTGAGGGTGAGGGTGAGGGTGAGGGTGAGGGTGAGGGTGAGGGTGAGGGTGAGGGTGAGGGTGAGGGTGAGGGTGAGGGTGAGGGTGAGGGTGAGGGTGAGGGTGAGGGTGAGGGTGAGGGTGAGGGTGAGGGTGAGGGTGAGGGTGAGGGTGAGGGTGAGGGTGAGGGTGAGGGTGAGGGTGAGGGTGAGGGTGAGGGTGAGGGTGAGGGTGAGGGTGAGGGTGAGGGTGAGGGTGAGGGTGAGGGTGAGGGTGAGGGTGAGGGTGAGGGTGAGGGTGAGGGTGAGGGTGAGGGTTAGGGTGTTTTTTTTGTTTTTTTGGGCTTTTTATTGTTTTTTTTTGTGTAACTTGAATTAATATCAAAGAAAAACAAAGGTATCCTAAGCAATAGCTTTACCGCGGCAGTCTCCGAGTGCCGTGTGAATAAAAATTAAGGTACGTCTTCATTGAACCTTCTACAGTCAAAGATGTATAAAATATACAATTCAATACGTTTGGATAAATACTTAATGCCCTCATTTCCTTTGTTATTTTAAATTGCAAACATTTTAAACTGTAAACATGTTGAGTTCGATCTCCAGTGCATCAATATTACCAGATCCATTTACAATGCTGTACTATAACAGTTTATAAACCAAGTATAAATATCGAGTATTCTTATATACTTATTTGATACTTGAACCATCGATATGTATTATCGTTTAAATTGTTGTCCAATGAATCAATCAGAAAAGTATAAATTCGTATTATATTGTCATACAAGTCATAAGATTATAATAACTTTAAATTAAAAAATAAGATAATATACATTATTTTAAGCCGTTGATCCCGGTTGCCAGTAAAATGGCAGTCGTTAAGCCTGGTTGAAGGCCTTATGGGCCTTATGGCTTGAAAATTTCAACAGCAGGTAGCCACAACCTGCGTCTGTCTATTTCAACACGGCAATGGGCTCACCACCTATTACGTGGGACAGGAATCCACACGGTGAAAAGTGGGCATATAATATGCCTCTGCCACCCCTTCAGGGATAAGGCGTGATGGATATTTATTTATTTATTTTAATTCTTTTTTTGGAGGATTGATTGCGTAAATACTACGTACCTACTGATGGTTTCCAAGTTGCGGACTGTAGGCTTGTGTGGGAGTCGACAAGGGCCTGATCGTACACGCACTAGAAAGAAACTCCTCGATTTCCTATCTGCCTTTCTGTCCATAATATTTTTATAAGCCCTAGTCCTCCTTCATAGGACTCCTTAGGCTTAATAGCTGTGATACTGAGCTGTAAGACATGGAAGATGCTTAAATCCTGTTAAACTTTTTAATCTTGTTAGTCTTGGACCCCATGGCCTCTCGTGCAGCAGAAGCGCAGGTCGTATATCTCGCCACGCCAATCTCAACGACATTATCCGTCGCGCTCTTGCCAGCGCAGGCGTACCAGCCGTACGAGGACCAAACGGGCTGGTACGTGACGATGGTAAGAGACCTGACGGTATGTCTCTGTTGCCTTTGAAGATGGGTCGGCCGTTGGTGTGGGACGCCACATGCGTCGACACTCCGGCGCCATCACATCTTCCAAGCACAGCAGGTTGTGCGGGTGCCGCAGCTACTTCTGCTGAAAACCTCAAGCGGCGCAAATATTGTAATCTAGTAGGGGATTATATGTTTGAGCCGTTTGGAGTTGAGACTTTGGGACCTTGGGGTCCAAGTGCCCGATTTTTATTTAAAGACTTGGCACAGCGGCTAATCGACGCTTCGCGCAACCAGAAGGCTGGTTATTTCCTTGCACAAAGGATTAGTATTGCCATTCAACGTGGCAATGCTGCCAGTCTTCTGGGAACGTTTCCGGTCAGCAATGATGCGGAGGAATTTTTTGACGCGTTGTAGGTAATGTATATTTATTTAAGTTTAGTTAGTTGTTTTTTTTATATGTAGTGTTAGATTATGCTTTTAATTTTATTTGTATCTATATTTAATTTTAAAACTTATAAACAAAAAATAAATTATAATTCAACAAAACAAAAAAAAAAGTTAAACAAATTTTCGGGAAGACATAATTTACATTACAAGAAAATTCATCAAGATTCGTCCAGCGATCAATTACAACGGAAAATACAAGGTACTAAATTCTAATTACTACTCCAGTGCCAAACTCTTGTACGTACCGGCCATTCAATCACCATTTGGCTTGTATCCCGTAATCCAGAGGATATTTGTGTCACGAGTCACATAGTGTAAACTGAAAATATTTAAAACTAGTTGACGCCCGCAGCTCCGAACGCGTGATGAAGTTTTCCCGTTCCCGTTTTCCACAGGAACTTGCTCTCGGGATGCAAAGTAGCCCATGTATTATTCTGAAGTGTAAGTTATATTATTGTAAAGTTTCATCAAAATCTATACAGTAGATTTTGCGTGAAAGAATAACAAACATCCATCCATACTTACAAACTTTTGCGATTATAATATTTGCCACGATTTTGATGTATCGGGTTGCCTTGTTCCCTATAATATGGTTGAGTAAGGCGATGACTGATATCTGTGTCATACTCTTGAATGGGTACCGTCTTTAGGGACTGGTCAGCTCATAGCTCTTATAGCAATAATTCTAAACTAAGTTTAGTCCACTGTTCTCACATAAATCTAAAGGAACTATGTAAGTGTTAAAGTTAGCATACTAATTGCTTTCAAAATTGTTTCTTATGTAATTGTAATTTTAATGAACTCAACATTAATTTTGTTTTTTTTTGTATATTTTCATTACTGTATAATTGGTCAAATATCATGTAAATTAAACTAATGTTTTATAATTTGACTGCCTCTGTGGCGCGGTGGGAGTGTATCCGACTGCTACGCAAGAGGTCCTGGGTTCGATTCCCGGGTCGGAAAAAATATTTGTGTGATCCACAAATGTGTGTTTCGGAGTTTGGGTGTTTCCTATGTATAATATGTATTCGCGTGAAGTTCCGAGTAGTATATAAAATATGAGTATAATCCGCGAAAGTTTAAAAATAAAAATAAAAAAAACATTAATATGTATGTATTTAGAAATCTATAAGTATGTTTATCAGTTATCTAGATCCCATAACACAAGCTAATATTAGCTTACTTTGGGCTGGATGGCGCTGTGTGAAAAGTGTCCCACAATACAATTACTGGCGGTTAGAAAAGAGTAGCTAGGAGTTTTATTGCCAGGTTCTTCCTCTAGCTCTACCTATTGGTTTGCGAATCTAGCAAGTAAATGTAAATGTAGAAGCAGTAATCTTGTCGTTCATAAGTGTTACTTTGTGACCTAGATGAATAAAGATGTTTCAATTTCATTTTACATATTTTTAAAGCGCCATTAGTTTAGTGTCCTACAATATGTGTGAAGTTTAAACGTGAAATTTTGTGAAAATGTTTAAATGATTATAGGTGTAATTGCGCTCTAACCCCTGAACTTTTGGCTGATACTTCGTATACAATTCCTTTATACCTTTTGATTACACAAATGCTAATTTATATTCTGGGAATTAGTTTCTATAGGAAATAAGTACGGAAAATAAAAAAGCAGCTAAGTGTGAGTCGGACTTAATGGGTTTAATGAAAAAAAAATTAAATACACGCATGGGTTTAATGAAAAAAAAAATGTTTTTAAGTTTTAAGTATTTTATCTATTTTGTGTGAAAATCTTATTGCGATTTACAGAATACATCTAATTACCAAGTTTCAACAGTATAAATCTTATAGTTTCGGAGAAAAGTGGCTGTGGCATACGGACGGACAGACAGACGTCTGTCTAACATTACGAATCCATAAGGGTTCCGTTTTTAGCCATGGCTACGGCACCCTAATAAAGAATGTAGTATATCCATGTCATCACTTCACAGAACACGCTACAAACACATAAATGACTCAACTATAGGACTAGTACTTCTCATATCACTTTCTAAAAATCCTAAACTTTATTGCAAAATCTTTAAAATCTATGTACTGGGGTTGCCAGAAAAAAGTAGGTTTCAATCATTCAATTCAATTCATAATAAAATATTTAAATAGCTAAATTTCAATGTAACCTTGAACGTAGGACTAAATTTTTAATCAATAAAAGTGTTTGTAATAATATCTTAAGGATTAATATAGTTAAGGTTTTCTTGGTTTAAATTGATGAAAGGTAGTATTTTTTATCCGTGCTTCGATAGGCAGGTTAAGCCGTTGGTCTCGGTTACCAGTAACATGAAAGTTGTTAAGTCAAGTTGAAGGCTTTACGGGGGGCTGAAAAATTTAAACTGCAGGACACCACAACCCTCACAACTTTTCTGTTAAGTGAAACAAAAATAGTGTAAAATGTGGGCGTATAATATGCCTCTGCCACCCCTTCGCGGGTATAAGTGTTAGTGATAAGTCGTAGGTATGTTTTATCAAAAAAAATCAATTCATAATCCATAATCTCTTGAGGTCTTTGGATGATTTTGGAGCCCTTACACGCTGATTGATTCCAATTTTACATAAAAAAGATCTACATAAAATGCCCTCAAGCGTACATATATTAGCATCGACATAAATAACCACAATTTGTTCCCAATCATGCATACAACCGCATAATTTTTAAAACGTAACACTTTACTTCATTCGTGAGCGCGGCGCGTAATGAAATTTCTGGTAATAACGGCGGCACAGCTGGGTTTAATCATCACCAATGGCGATAAATCACATTTGCTTGATAATAGTTTCATACATGTCACGCTTTTTTACCAAAGGGAAAGGCAGAGACTTTATTTAAGCATACAATTTACAAGCTGCATTTATTTTATGTAGTAAGTATATGGTGGATATATTGTCTTATTAAAATGGAGTAATATTATATAATCTGTGATGAAATAGACAAACAGGGATTGTGGCCCTTTGTGTTAATTTTTTTGTTATAAATTTTTAATAAAGTGGAAAAAGACAACTTGATTCGAGACAGGGATTGAACCTGTGACCTTTGCCTAACCAGGGCAATGTTCTAGCCACCTGAACTACCCTGATATTTATATCGTCATTTTAAGAGTATGACCAGAGCCATCTATCGAGCTAATGAACAACTCGATACCAATGAACAGTGTTACAACTATTTTTAAACATTGATGCAATGGACTCCACTCAGTATATTGATACATTTTTTTAAAGCAATTATTTGGTAAGTGTTCATTAGCTCGATAGATGGCTCTGGTCATACTCTTAAAATGACGATATAAATATGGTGGAGAATTTCAACTTGATTCGATACGGTTCGGGTAGTTCAGGTCAGCTAGAACATTGCCCTGGTTAGGCAAAGGTCACAGGTTCAATCCCTGTCTCGAATCAAGTTGTCTTTTACCACTTTATTAAAAATTTGAATGAGAAATTTAGCAAATAAATGCTTTAAAAAATTGTCACACTTAACAGGTGGTGGGTCCATTATTTATGATAAGGACAGGACACAGGTTGTAGCAATCTAATGTTGAAAATTTTCAAGCCATCCTTTATGCTTTCAACTTGGCTTAACGGCTGCCATGTTACTATCAACCGAGTGCCACAGCTTAACGTGCCTCCCGAAGCGCGAAATTTGTTGTTATAGCACCCAATGCTGTTTATTCATCTTAGCGTCTTCAAAGCCTGCCTTGATTTGGAATGGGTCCACTTCTATGAAGGTAATCAGTGCCACATAGCGAAAAGCTACCGAACTATATCGATACTAAGAATCCTGCATCGCGATATGAAAGTTCTCACTACCAACTCTGTATCGCGCTATGAAAGTTCTCTCGCTCAACCTTCCGCCAGGCGTGATCATCTTACCTGGTCGGAGGAACATCTGCACCCGTTCCTCCATAATTGGAGCGACTGCCGTCTGAGCAGCTCCCAAAACTGCAATGGCGCCTATAGCAAAGCATCGGCTGTTGGCCTACAATTGAATTTCAGTGACCTGGCTAGGATAGCTTTCATAGCACGTCATTGGTAGGAACAACTTTTTTTTTTTTTTTTTTTGTCTTTATTTTGCATAGACCATTTTAACGGCGCTTACAAAATGTCATACACTATTTAAAATATTTAAAGCGACCACCGGTTCGGAACGCGGCCCACCTGAGAAGAACCGGCAAGAAACTTAGGAAGGCTTTTTTTTTGATGGCCTATTTACAATTTAATATTATTTCATTTTGCCAGCAGATCATTTCCAGGCGTCCCTGTCCTGCAAATAGTCTGTAACGGAGTAAAAACCTTTTTCACAAAGCTTGTTTTTAATAAACTTTTTAAATTTATTTAAAGGTAAATTTCTCAGGTCACAGGGAAGCTTGTTGTAAAAGCGTATACAGTTACCCTGGAAAGAATCGCCAATCTTATGTAGTCGACTGTGGTGGACTGAAAGATTATTTTTATTTCTAATGTTTATATCATGTTTATCACAGAGTTTAGAAAACTGTGATAGATTTTTCTGGACATACATAAGATTGGCAAAAATGTATTGTGATGGTACAACTGCCCTCTAACCTCCTAACACTTCAATTACACCTGTGGTTGTCTCTTCCATTAGTGTACTATTGAATTTCAGGGGCATAGCCAAGTCTATGAAAAACTAAATATTCAGTATCCTCTACTAAACTATTCTGTACACTATGCAACTCTAGGGTTGTCACGATACATATTTATGAGTTTCGCTGTACTCGGTTAGCGTGTCTCGAGCACCGCAAACTGTTTCTCATTATCATACTGTTGTTTAGTTTTCAATGTTGAAGTTTAGTTTAGTTTTCAAAAACTTAAACATGATGGGGTTTTGAGATAGGTTTTGCATAGCTATTTGTATTTATTTCAGAATTTATTAAAACATTACAAACGCTGTTGATTTATTGGACTAAGTGGAACTTGCTACATATCATAAATGAAAACACTTGTACTATTTCACATTATTTACTTTTTACACAATATTCACAAATATTTTTTATTCTGACCTATTTGCAGTATGAAGTTTCTGAGGCTGTAAGTAATTTGTTTATTTTCATTTGTGAGTATTTGATATTATGGCATTGTTGCATATGCCAAGATGACGGAGCAACCTGCTGAAATATCGGATAATTGCGAATTAAAGTGTACCTCGTAAATATCGCGATATTCGGTTTTCTAGTTTTGTGATCGACCATGATGGTTTAAATTCAAATATTAGTTTCATGTGTAAATTAAGGCATGGCCTACGATCAAATCTACTTTCTAAATATCTGAGGCTCTATATTATATACGAGAAAGTTTGTAATAATGGATGTTTGTCACTCTTTCGCGCAAAATCTACTGAATGGATTTTGATGAAACCTTACAATAATATAGCATATATATTACACATCAAAATAACACATAGGCTACTTTTAATCCCGGGAACAAGTTCCTGTGGGAAACGGGAACGGGAAAACTTTACCACTCGTGCGGAGCCATGGGCATCAACTAGTTGTTTATATACCAGTTAGTGTGTAGTGTGAGTGATCACGCTTTGTTGAAGCGTCTTAACTTTATTGAATACTTTTAACCTTTACACTTTTACAGAGTAAAAAATTACACCTAAATAACTTTAAAATTATTTTGAATAAAGTAGCTACTTTTTTAAATAACAGTTTAACAATTATTTTGTTGATTGATATCAATGTCGTAATAGTTTAAAACAGCAGTGAGTTTAAAATAGATGAAAGTACACTGAGCTCTATATAACATTCAGTGTACTTTTAGATGACGTGCATGTATGTTTTTTTTTTTATTTTACTGTAAACAAAACTTTATTTATTTTTTAGTTTATCATACTTTAGTGTATTTTTATTATTACAAAAAACTCTCTGACTACCCGATACAACGTGAAGATAGTTAGTTAGGTACTATTAGATGTCAGAGGTATAGAATCTATAGATAGAGGTAACGACTTTATTTCTATTCTATTCTATTCCATTATTATTTGTATTTTAGTCGTACTGTACTAGTACAGTGTGAACCGAAAAGTGTTCCATAAAGTACAAGGCTAACCTACATTATAAGGGAGGGTAGCTTATTCAAAAATCACCACTGCCAGGACACCTAAAACTTCATAAAAAATTCAAACTTCATAGAATGAACCCCTCGTACCTCACTTTGCTCAATGTTTTGTACACTATCGTTTTGCGTAAACGTTTTGCGTAGTCCAATATTTTGTCCCACGTAACAGGTGGAGAGAAGAAATGGACAGGCGCAGTTTTGCGTAAACGTTTTGCGCAGTCCAATATTTTGTCCCACGTAACAGCTGGAGAGAAGAAATGGACAGGCGCAGGTTGTGGCAAAAAGCTGTTGAAATTTTAATGTCACACCTATTAGGCAACCTGGACCAACAGCGGCTTATCGTGCCATCCCAAGCACAAAAAGTCTCGTAAATGGTAATACCACAAAGCACACACACATCTGAGGCCCAGCCATAGCGAAAGTTGTTTAACGCAGTGATCGATTACAGAACACTGAGTTAGCAGGGCTACGAGCGCTTTAATGTATTGAAACTCATGCAATTACAATGAAAAACCATAAAGTAGGTGTTTAGAGATCCAACTAGTGACCTAGTTCACTTGTTGAGCAGACATGAAACATTGATGGAATAAACTGTAGGGAATGCTCGGGCAGGTAGCACAACCATCCATATTGGATATCTCACTTATTGCATCTGCATTTTTTAGTTGTAGATCAATGTGCTGCATTTCTGTATTCAGTCTGAACTTTTGTTATAGGATTCGACTTTTGTCAATAATACATAATACTAGGATTTCTATTTTAACCGAATTCAAAATAAAAGGAGATTCTTAATTCTGCTAGGCGATTATTCTACTATTTCTCAATTAAGTTTGATGATTATTTTTCTGTAGGTTTAAAAGATTTGTGGTGCCCTATAGGAAAACTTAAAAAATACGCGTACTTCCTAATTATTAATATTTAGCTTAAATTTTTACTAATAACTTTAGTTTTAAAGTAAATTTCTGTAACTTTTATGTTGTGTACATGGTGCAGTTAAAAAATACTATAAATTTACTTTCAGGTCTCGTTTTGGCTAAAAGGTTCGCTGCTTCTACAGGGACCACCTGCCATTCCACTAGTGGTCAAACTTTGTAATACACAAGCCATAGATATTTTAAAATACGAGTAGCTATCTGACTTGAGACTTTCCGACACTGTAGCGAAATATCGCAATATAAAAAGTTACGGTTATCAAATTTTGGTAAAAAACAATAGCAAACTAATAAAAAAATATATTATTCTGTAAAAGCTTACCTGTGTTTCCAATAAAATATTTTAAAAAAAGCCTTATACCGTCCGGCTTGAACCAGAATAATTTATGCCCTAACTTTTAAAACATTGGACATTAAAGAGATTTCCCCAAAACTTCTACGAAAAATCCGTGGCTGTTTCGGAAATATCTTAAGTTGGTACTGGAACAAAGGCAAAATGTTCGATGCCCGAGCCTCCTCTGATAAGGGTGAGTGACGTACAATAGAAACTGGGGAGTACACACGTTTCACGGAAATCGTACACATTTTTGTATTACATATTATAGATACACATTTTTGTATTATAGATATCTACAGATTGGTTGTATGATATGAATCGAGTAAGGCGCCTCTAGTAGTGCCGCTTGTGACTTAAATTCCCTGCCCTGTGATAAAACCTATGGGAGGTAATTTCACCTGCATCAAGGATTTATCTTCTCTATCGAAAGAAATTATAAGTTTTCTAATTTAAAATAATGTAAAACGAAAGCGCTCGTGGCCCCGCTGACTTAGTGTTCTGTAAACGATCACTGCGTTAAGCAACATTCGCTATAGATGGTCCTTGGATGGGTAATCACTTTGTGGAATTTACATTTGCGAGCGTTTCCGTGCTTCGAAAGACACGTTAAGCCGTTGGTCCCGGTTGCCAGTAAAATGGCAGTCGTTAAGCCTGGTTGAAGGCCTTATGGGCGGCTTGAAAAATTTCAACAGCAGGTCGCCACAGCCTGCGCCTGTCCATTTCAACACTGCAATGGTCTCACCACCTGTTAGGTGGGACAAAAATGCATACGGTAAAATTTGGTTGTATAGTATGCCTATGCCTACCCCTTCGGGGATAAAGGCGTGACAATATGTATGTACTCGTATGTATGTAAAACGGTAAATAAATACTTCATTCTTATCTTCCCCAAGCACATACACATACACAAGTTACTTCTTCAACGTATGTTGAAGAAGTACTCGTAACTTTAAATATGGTGTTCATTCGAAAATATTTCATGAAATCAATTTCCAAATTAAGAAACAATTTGTGAAACCTGACTTAATTACATTCTACGTTTCGTAAAGCATTAACATATTTGAATAAGTACGTACGAATATTCAATACTGAGTATAAGTATTCAACGACTTTAACAGGCAAAAGAGAATTAATTTCAATAAATTAAATATTTGTCTTTCAAATTGAAAAAAAAAACATTAATTTTGCATTTTGGTTAAAAACAAGTTTATTACAGCATGTTTAAATATTCTTTGGTGCCATGAAAAAAATATAACGCCTTGTATCTAACATTATTTGCATAGTTAAACTGTGTAACTATTATATATTAACCAGGAAATTATTGTATTAACCAGGACCAACGATTGAATGTGCCTTCCGAAGCACAGAAACGCTCGTAACGAAAGTGCGACAAAGCAGTTTAATTTGTATTCACTAAAAGTAATATGCATTCAAATTGTTTATAGTTAATAATTATGAATCTGTCCAACAATATATCCTACAAAATTTTACAGCCTAGCCACCGTATACGTGGCCATTGCAAAATGTATGAGGGTGCTTCCCGTTATCGAAGTAATGGTGTAAATAGCTCCGGGCGAAAGGCTTTGTATTCCGCAATTCATGGTCACTACCTCTATCGAGGCAATGTTTTTTTGATAACGTCAAAACAATATACGTTCTAAGTGAAATAAGATTGTAATCTACGTTTAGGAAGGTTTCTGAACGTGTATGTGCTTGGGAAAGATAAGAATGAAGTATTTATGTTAGGATAAACGGTTTTACATTTTTTGAAATTGGAAATCTTATAATTTCTTTCGGTAAAAAGATAAACACTTGATGCAGGTGAAATTACCTGCCATGGGTTTAATTCAATTAATTGCCATGGGTTTTATAAATAGCACCCAGCCAAAACTATTATACCAAGGAACTTGATTTTTGAATAAGCTACCCTCCCTTATAATGTAGGTTAGCCTTGTACTTTATGGAACACTTTTCGGTTCACACTGTACTAGTACAGTACGACTAAAATACAAATAATAATGGAATAGAATAGAATAGAAATAAAGTCGTTACCTCTATCTATAGATTCTATACCTCTGACATCTAATAGTACCTAACTAACTATCTTCACGTTGTATCGGGTAGTCAGAGAGTTTTTTGTAATAATAAAAATACACTAAAGTATGATAAACTAAAAAATAAATAAAGTTTTGTTTACAGTAAAATAAAAAAAAAAAACATACATGCACGTCATCTAAAAGTACACTGAATGTTATATAGAGCTCAGTGTACTTTCATCTATTTTAAACTCACTGCTGTTTTAAACTATTACGACATTGATATCAATCAACAAAATAATTGTTAAACTGTTATTTAAAAAAGTAGCTACTTTATTCAAAATAATTTTAAAGTTATTTAGGTGTAATTTTTTACTCTGTAAAAGTGTAAAGGTTAAAAGTATTCAATAAAGTTAAGACGCTTCAACAAAGCGTGATCACTCACACTACACACTAACTGGTATATAAACAACTAGTTGATGCCCATGGCTCCGCACGAGTGGTAAAGTTTTCCCGTTCCCGTTTCCCACAGGAACTTGTTCCCGGGATTAAAAATAGCCTATGTGTTATTTTGATGTGTAATATATATGCTATATTATTGTAAGGTTTCATCAAAATCCATTCAGTAGATTTTGCGCGAAAGAGTGACAAACATCCATTATTACAAACTTTCTCGTATATAATATAGAGCCTCAGATATTTAGAAAGTAGATTTGATCGTAGGCCATGCCTTAATTTACACATGAAACTAATATTTGAATTTAAACCATCATGGTCGATCACAAAACTAGAAAACCGAATATCGCGATATTTACGAGGTACACTTTAATTCGCAATTATCCGATATTTCAGCAGGTTGCTCCGTCATCTTGGCATATGCAACAATGCCATAATATCAAATACTCAAAAATGAAAATAAACAAATTACTTACAGCCTCAGAAACTTCATACTGCAAATAGGTCAGAATAAAAAATATTTGTGAATATTGTGTACAAAGTAAATAATGTGAAATAGTACAAGTGTTTCATTTATGATATGTAGCAAGTTCCACTTAGTCCAATAAATCAACAGCGTTTGTAATGTTTTAATAAATTCTGAAATAAATACAAATAGCTATGCAAAACCTATCTCAAAACCCCATCATGTTTAAGTTTTTGAAAACTAAACTAAACTTCAACATTGAAAACTAAACAACAGTATGATAATGAGAAACAGTTTGCGGTGCTCGAGACACGCTAACCGAGTACAGCGAAACTCATAAATATGTATCGTGACAACCCTAGAGTTGCATAGTGTACAGAATAGTTTAGTAGAGGATACTGAATATTTAGTTTTTCATAGACTTGGCTGTGCCCCTGAAATTCAATAGTACACTAATGGAAGAGACAACCACAGGTTTAATTGAAGTGTTAGGAGGTTAGAGGGCAGTTGTTCCTAGCAATGACGTGCTATGAAAGCTATCCTAGCCAGGTCACTGAAATTCAATTGTAGGCCAACAGCCGATGCTTTGCTATAGGCGCCATTGCAGTTTTGGGAGCTGCTCAGACGGCAGTCGCTCCAATTATGGAGGAACGGGTGCAGATGTTCCTCCGACCAGGTAAGATGATCACGCCTGGCGGAAGGTTGAGCGAGAGAACTTTCATAGCGCGATACAGAGTTGGTAGTGAGAACTTTCATATCGCGATGCAGGATTCTTAGTATCGATATAGTTCGGTAGCTTTTCGCTATGTGGCACTGATTACCTTCATAGAAGTGGACCCATTCCAAATCAAGGCAGGCTTTGAAGACGCTAAGATGAATAAACAGCATTGGTTGCTATAACAACAAATTTCGCGCTTCGGGAGGCACGTTAAGCTGTGGCACTCGGTTGATAGTAACATGGCAGCCGTTAAGCCAAGTTGAAAGCATAAAGGATGGCTTGAAAATTTTCAACATTAGATTGCTACAACCTGTGTCCTGTCCTTATCATAAATAATGGACCCACCACCTGTTAAGTGTGACAATTTTTTAAAGCATTTATTTGCTAAATTTCTCATTCAAATTTTTAATAAAGTGGTAAAAGACAACTTGATTCGAGACAGGGATTGAACCTGTGACCTTTGCCTAACCAGGGCAATGTTCTAGCTGACCTGAACTACCCGAACCGTATCGAATCAAGTTGAAATTCTCCACCATATTTATATCGTCATTTTAAGAGTATGACCAGAGCCATCTATCGAGCTAATGAACACTTACCAAATAATTGCTTTAAAAAAATGTATCAATATACTGAGTGGAGTCCATTGCATCAATGTTTAAAAATAGTTGTAACACTGTTCATTGGTATCGAGTTGTTCATTAGCTCGATAGATGGCTCTGGTCATACTCTTAAAATGACGATATAAATATCAGGGTAGTTCAGGTGGCTAGAACATTGCCCTGGTTAGGCAAAGGTCACAGGTTCAATCCCTGTCTCGAATCAAGTTGTCTTTTTCCACTTTATTAAAAATTTATAACAAAAAAATTAACACAAAGGGCCACAATCCCTGTTTGTCTATTTCATCACAGATTATATAATATTACTCCATTTTAATAAGACAATATATCCACCATATACTTACTACATAAAATAAATGCAGCTTGTAAATTGTATGCTTAAATAAAGTCTCTGCCTTTCCCTTTGGTAAAAAAGCGTGACATGTATGAAACTATTATCAAGCAAATGTGATTTATCGCCATTGGTGATGATTAAACCCAGCTGTGCCGCCGTTATTTCCAGAAATTTCATTACGCGCCGCGCTCACGAATGACGTAAAGTGTTACGTTTTAAAAATTATGCGGTTGTATGCATGATTGGGAACAAATTGTGGTTATTTATGTCGATGCTAATATATGTACGCTTGAGGGCATTTTATGTAGATCTTTTTTATGTAAAATTGGAATCAATCAGCGTGTAAGGGCTCCAAAATCATCCAAAGACCTCAAGAGATTATGGATTATGAATTGATTTTTTTTGATAAAACATACCTACGACTTATCACTAACACTTATACCCGCGAAGGGGTGGCATATGGGTGGCATACGCCCACATTTTACACTATTTTTGTTTCACTTAACAGAAAAGTTGTGAGGGTTGTGGTGTCCTGCAGTTTAAATTTTTCAGCCCCCCGTAAAGCCTTCAACTTGACTTAACAACTTTCATGTTACTGGTAACCGAGACCAACGGCTTAACCTGCCTATCGAAGCACGGATAAAAAATACTACCTTTCATCAATTTAAACCAAGAAAACCTTAACTATATTAATCCTTAAGATATTATTACAAACACTTTTATTGATTAAAAATTTAGTCCTACGTTCAAGGTTACATTGAAATTTAGCTATTTAAATATTTTATTATGAATTGAATTGAATGATTGAAACCTACTTTTTTCTGGCAACCCCAGTACATAGATTTTAAAGATTTTGCAATAAAGTTTAGGATTTTTAGAAAGTGATATGAGAAATACTAGTCCTATAGTTGAGTCATTTTAAGAAGCCACATTTGACACTTCATCAAAACTCCCCAACGTATCCTTGTAACGGCGGGTATAAAATATTATTAAATTTATCGAAGTTAGAACTACACAATTGCTGAACTTTTCTCAGTTACACACATACATATTTTATTGCCAGAATGCCCAAAGCCTATTTTACTATCTACTTTCACTAATAAACCATTGTAAAGAAAGTAAAAAAAATATTTTCTAAAGAACTGAACGTCGTTACTACGTTGCTGCAGTGGAGCCTTTTACTTTTAAGCACTAGGGAGGTTCCCAATAAAATCGAATGTTTGTTAGCAGAATCGAATGTAATGAGACTTATTCGTAATAGTCCACTACTTTTAAAATTTTGTTTTAATCATGCTTACTGATTTTTCGTCATTCCTATGCAGTAAAGCGCTCAAGGCCCCGCGGTCTCAGTGTTCTGTAAACGATCACTGAGTTACGCAATTTTCACTATGGCTGGTCCTCGGATGGGTGACCACTATGTGGCATTTACATTTGCGAGCGTTTCCGTGCTTCGGAAGGCACGTTAAGCTGGTAGTCCCGGTTGCCAGTAAAATGGCAGTCGTTAAGCCTGGTTGAAGGCCATATGGGCGGCTTGAAAATTTCAACAGCAGGTAGCCACAACCTGCGTCTGTCTATTTCAACACGGCAATGGGCACACCACCTATTACGTGGGACAGGAATCCACACGGTGAAAAGTGGGCATATAATATGCCTCTGCCACCCCTTCAGGGATAAGGCGTGATGGATATTTTTTTTTCTTATGTAGTAATAGTTGACGCCCGCGGCTTCACCCGCGTATAGTAGTTTTCCCGTTCACGTTTCCCACAGGACCTTGTTTCTGGGATAAAAACTAGACTACTTATGTTTTATTCTGATGTATAAGCTATATTATTGTAAATTTTCAAAAATCCATTCAATAGTTTTTACGTGAAAGAGTAACAAAAATCCATACTTACAAACTTTTGAGTTTATAATATTAGTAGAAATTATTTTCATGTTTCTTTAACATACTTTTTACAAGGCAGTCGTTAAGCCAAGGTCTTGAAGGGCAATTTGTAAAAGTTCAATAGCAGGTCACCATAACCTACACCTGTCCATATTCAACATGGCAATAGGCTCATCACTGTTACGTGGGCTTAAAAGTCATATGGTGAAATGTGGGCGTATAAGTATATAATGCCTGTGCTACCAATTCGTATATAAAGGGGGACTGATAAGATTAAGCATTTCTGAAATAATATGTATCCTCTCAAACAAGTAGCTTATTTTTCTATTTTTGTATTTAAGCCTATAAAAATATATTACGTACTCCTCAAATAAGTCTTGATCTCCCTTTATTTTATAAGGGAACTTTTTTGAAAGGAAATTTTACGATGGGCCTCAGATGCTCAGATTATCATAACATGACAAGGCTGAATGCGATGTTGCATTTGCATTAATTTTCTCTGAGTAAATAGATTTTTTTTTGTTGTGTCATAAATATACGTATATTTCTATAGTACATTTGTTGTTTAAAAAATGTCATAAATATATAACATGGCACTCTTGCAGGGCATGCATTTAATATTTATTATGTTATAGCGGACACACCGCTAGTTATAATTCTCACACTTTATATAATTTAATCTGTTTTAACTAGAAAACTAACGTTATTATGTATATATATATCGAGTATATGGAGTTGATACGCTACATACTGACTAGCGGCTATTTTGTGTGGAAGGGTGAATACTACCTTCAGATCGACGGTTTAGCCATGGGTTCTCCTATAGCTTCAGTTGTAGCCAACATATTTATGGAATGGTTTGAAGATACCTCATTGGCTAACATTCCATACAAGCCGAGACACTGGTGGCGTTATGTGGATGACGTGTTTGTCATTATTCGGAGGGATAGTATAGGGCCATTGTTGCAACACCTGAATGGTGTCCATCAGAAGATTGCATTTACCGTGGAATACGAGAAAGACGGAGCCTTGCCTTTTCTGGAGGTACTGGTGAAGCGAGATTCGAGTGGTCGACTATCTCACGGGATATACAGAAAGCCAACTCACACAGATAGGTATCTGAGAGCGGATTCACATCATCACCCAGCGCATCTCGCTTCAGTTCCACGGACGCTTATTAACAGGGCTTTGAGATTGTGTGACCCGGAATACCTGGATACTGAGCTGGAGCATGTGAAGGGTGTGTTGTGCAGCAACGGATACAACTGGAGACAGAGTTGGCGGGTGGCTAATACGTGTGCACGGACTCGCCCTGCATCGGTGGAGAGAGCGGTGGCTTTCCTCCCATATGTCAAAGGGGTGACCGATGTGGTAGGACACTTGTTACGCCGAAGATACAGCATCAAGACTATCTTCCGTCCCTTTACACAACTTCGACATCTACTGCGCTCTCCAAAGAATAAAGGAGACCCTCTGGGTGTCCCCGGTGTTTATGTGATTCCCTGTGATTGTGGAAAATGTTACGTCGGGGAGACAAAGCGGAACGTTTCTACGAGACTCAGCGAGCACTTACGTTCCATGAAGAACCAAGATATCAACGGATCCGCGGTGGTGGAGCATGCACTGAGCTCTGATACGCGTCACTTTATCCGGTTTGATAAGGTGAAGATCTTGTCGCGGGAGAAGCACTTTGTACCCCGGAAAATTCGAGAAGCCATAGAGATAGGGAGGCGGCCGAATTTTAATAGAGATGGGGGCTGGAGTTTACCTCCTACATGGAAGCCGTGCCTTCGTGGTGCTCGTTGTTATGTGGAAAGCGAGTCTGTTGAAGACACAGTGAGCTATGCATGCAGAGACGCTCCAAATAGTTTGGATAGCAGCGATAGTGAAGCGGATCTCACGTGTGCCTCGGCGCAACCCTACGTCCACCGAATACCCAAACAACAAAACGCGGGCAGCGCGCGAGCGGCGGGAGTGGATGCGCGCTGTGTGCGTAAAGAGTGCTCGGCGAACGGTTCGCACCTCTGAAAAAGGCTGTCTAAATACAGCTGAAACCGGTCGGTCTATTACTGGTCGTAAAAACGTGAGTAATCCTGTTTACTTATTTATAATTTAATCTGTATTTGATGAAAAGCTGTTTTGGAATTAAAAACAGACACTTACATTTTATTTTTATTACGTGGGACAGCAATCCATACGGTGAAAAGTGGGCATATAATATGCCTCTGCCACCCCTTCGGGGATAAGGCGTGATGGATATTTATTTTATTAACCCGTGTAGATAATTGGGAACAGTTACTGATTGATCTATTAAATCACAGCTCATACCACTGAACAAATTTAGTTGAATTTGGTATGTCAATATTTAGTTACGCTGGCAGTCAATTTCTGAAAATTACCATGCAAGACAATAACCTAAAAGGATTCGATGTATACCATTATTCATGTCAAACCATAAGAGTTATGAACATTTTTGTCAAACCATAAAAAAACATATAGTTCTGACCAATTTTTCCTAGTCTGGATTCTAATTGAATGGTAAAAAAACATGTCTTTGGATCATTATCTTCTCGACCTTATTTATAGCTTTTCAAAATAGCATATGTGAATCTGCAGGAAGCGAAAGAAAACGAGCACAGGCGTCCGATGCGGATGCATCTCTGTTGTATTTCTCTACAACTTTAGTGCATTTTTAAGTAAACACTGATAAATATTTTACTAAATACAAAGGCCTCGACTACGTGCACGAGTATAGAGAAGTGAGCAGTGAAACCATCTGGTTTCACTATCGTACAAAGTATTGCGATACAACGAGGTCATTTTGCCAGTTTTTTCTGGAAACTTCTAATTTAAGTTTGTGTCGTATCAACCGTATTTTATGAGTTAGTAAGACTCAAAATTAATGTTTGCCATGCCAGTTGTTAGGCTGAACATGATGTACTTAGTCGTAAGACATATTTTGTACCAACTGTATAACAATATTCTAACAATAAGATAATGAATTAAATCTACTACATGAGGACTGCGATGCAAAGAATTTTTTTGACGCATGTTATGTTAGTGGTATGGGTTTTTCATTAGTTTTAGTTCTTCTAGATTACTAATTATTTTTATAGTATGTATTTATCAGTCTATGGATTGATTATCAGATAATGTCATTGCCATTGCCTTGCACTGTCATTGCCTTGCAGTTAATTATTTTTAAGTATCATGATGGTTTTCTTTTTTTTTAACTTACTAACTATCTTCACGCTGTATCCCTGACGAGGTAGTCAGAGAGGACAGATCGCCAGGCTTCGCGATCCATACATACTTCTTTCACTTCTTCGAGATTCATCAATCGCTTCATACACGCACGTCTGGGTATCCGAGTACTTTTGACCTTTCCGTTTTTGAGCAATCTGCTCACGTGGTCTTCATATGTAAGTCTCGGCCTACCCTGACTCCTTCTACCCTCTACTTTTGAACAATATATATTCTTCGTCAATCGTTCCTCACTCATTCGTTGGACGTGTCCAAACCAACGGAGCACGCCCTTTTCCAGCTTAACGCTGACACTTTCATTCAAACCTGCCATATTGCGTATCACTTCGTTACGTATTCGGTCGGCCAAGGTAACGCCGCACAATTTTCGAAGTGATCGCATCTCCACAGCATTCAATTTACTTTCATGCATCTGCTGACATACCCAGGTTTCACTACCGTAAAGCAAAGTTGGCACTAGCACTGCGTTATGAATCGCCATGCGTGCTTCTTTTACGATGCTTTGTCGCTTTACTAACTGGGACAAAGCACCGTTAACTTTGTTTCCGGCAGCTACTCGCCGTTCTACATCCGAATCACATCTTCCATCCGCGCTAAGCATACTTCCTAAATACACAATTTCATTCACTTGCTCTAGACGTTCCTGGTTTACCCTGATCTCGCATTTAGTTCTTACGTCACCTCTTTCAAATACTAGAACCTTAGTTTTACTTGCATTCAAGCGAAGACCCTAACTTTCACACTCCTCTTTCATATTAGTGACTAATGCCTAAAGGTCGGCTTCTGATGAGGCCATGAGCACCGCATCATTAGCACCACTTATACTCAACCACTTATACCCTGAATATGTGTCCTTGAGCTATGTCCGCATAAAGGTTGACTGGAAGAAACCGCTGTGAGCGATAAGACCGCCGATTGTACTACTTACATACTTTTTAATTTAGTTTGTTTTATAATAATATTTGAGGTGTACAATAAAGAATATTTATTATTATTATTATTAATGACATTATTACATTAATCACTACTCACATTTACACTCACTAGTGCAAACAAGCTCGTAACAAAGAAACAATAAAGTATTAACTAAAAATTTACAACTAAAAATCACATCAGTGTATCACGGTATCAGAAACCTATGGTAAATTTATTCAGAAACAAAATACTGAAAACTGTACATGTTTTTAAGCTATTGCATAGCTTTTATCGCGGGCTTTATGCGCAGCGACCGAATCAAGAAATTCCGTAACGAAAAAAACCTAACACCCGAGCTCACCCGAGCTCACGCGAGCTTCACCGAGATCGGCCGAGCGTTCGCTTAACGTGTAGGTATGTATATGGTACGACTGTATGAAGCTCGCACGGATCAAGATGAGCTGTATAAATAATATTAATTATATTATATAATACCTACCTATTAATAATAGGTACAGTATAAATTAATAATAATAATTGCATAAGTTAATAAAAAATGCTATGCAATAGCTTTACCGCGGCAGTCTCCGAGTGCCGAAACGAAAAAAACCTAACACCCGAACTCACACGAACTTCACCGAGCACGGCCGAGCGTTCGCTTAACGTTTCTGTATATAATACGACTCTACGAAGCTCGCACGGATCAAGACGAGCTGTAAAAATAATATATAATTTATATATATAATTTATAAATCGATCTGGGGATGTAGAGTAGAAGCGTGCACGTCGCCATCCCTGCCAGCTACGGCTGCAATTCTACTCCAACACGAGTGCCACCAGGGCGATTACTGCTAGGGCGTGCCCCCGAGGCGACGCGCACCAGTTCGTCCCCGCTGGTGCGAAAAGTGTGAGCCAGAGCGGCGTAGGGGACCGCCACCCTACACGCGCGGCCCGACACGGCGGGAAGTGGAGGATGGAGTGCAGGGTAGCTGCGTGGAATGTTAGGGGAGGAATGACAGATAAGATGAATGAGTTGATGGATGTTATGAATGAGAGAAAGTTAGATGCAGTGTGCTTGACAGAGACCAAGCGCAAGGGCAGCGAAGTCTTGGAGCTCCCGGGTGGGATGCTCGCGCTTTGGTCTGGAGTACCAGAGAGCGAGCATGGCAGTCGGGGGGTTGGAATTTTGCTGTCCTCGCGATTGGCCTCCGGTATGTATGAGTACAAACTGATAGGTCCTAGAATCCTCTGGATCCGTGTAAAACTTGGTTTGACGAAGATTTTCCTGGTAGCTGCTTACGCGCCAGTATCTTCGTCGAACGCAAGTGAGCTAGAGGACTTCTGGGAGAGTATGAGAGAAGCTCTAAATGTGATAGAAGGAAATGAAAGACTTATAGTATGTGGAGACTTGAATGGATGGGTGGGTACCGCTCGCGATGGTTTTGAGTCGGTACTCGGGAAGTATGGGGATAAAAGGGTGAACGACGCTGGCAAGCTAATACTGGCATTTTGTAAGGAAAAGGATTTGTTTGTGGCGAACACAATGTTCAACCACAAACAAATTCATATGTATACGAGGAGATGTAAGTCAAAGAGAAGCATGATAGATCTATTCCTAATGGATAGTCGGCTCCGTAAACAGGTGATGGACACAAGGGTTTATCGAGGCGCTGAGCTGGGATCAGACCACTACCTAGTCATAACTAGGATTAGGGGTCTGTTCGCGGGTTGGCGTCATCGTACCGAGTGTCCTGAACCTGAGCCGACTTATAGCATCAAAAGCTGGAAGCTGCAGGATGCATCCATTAGGGATAAATATAATGAAAGGGTAGCCGAAAAGCTTGGCGATGTCAATGTAAGCAGTGAGAATGTGGAAAGTGTATGGCAGAACCTTAGGGATAGTATGATAAATGCCGCTGTGGAAGTGTGTGGAGAAACGAAAAGAGGCAGTAGTAATAAGCGTGATGCATGGTGGAATGAGGAAGTGAAAGAAGCAGTTCGAATGAAGAAGAAAGCATGGCTAGACTACTTAGCCTCGCGGAATGATTTTAATATGAAAGAGAGATACAAGCTACAGAAAGTTAACACGAAGGCACTTATAGAAGAAGCTCGTGAAAGGTGCAGAATGAAAGCGGATGAAAGGTTGTCGTCCAATTTCCGGGATAATGCCAAGCTCTTCTGGAAAGAGGTAGGCAAGACCCGGAGTTGTTCGGCAATCTGCAGTATGAATAAAGTGCTTAGTGTTAACCATGACGTCCTAACAGACCAAAGTGACGTCCTGCAGAGATGGAGTGAATATTATGGAAAGATGTATGCAAGAAAAGACAGAGATGCCACATCGGGAAGGGGAGCTCACTTCGATGCTCCGGATCCCGATGTCATTGAAGTCATTAGTATGAAAGAAATAGAACAAGCGATAAGAAGTATGAAATGTGGTAAGGCTGCGGGAAAAGACAGAGTCACTGCTGAGATGATCAAGTACGGTGGGTCGCGTGTCTGGGACACACTATGTCTGTTATGCAACTTGTGCTGGCGGACGGGTGAGGTCCCAGATGACTGGCGAGTAGCAGTTGTAGTACCTATTTACAAAGGGAAAGGCTCGCGCCTAAACTGCTCCAGCTACAGGGCGATCAGCTTGGTCAGCTTAGCTAGTAAGGTGTATGCAAAGGTTATAACGGCACGAATGCAAGAAAAGTCTGAAAGGTATTTATGGGAGGCTCAATGCGGATTCCGACGTGGAAGAGGTTGCATGGATCAAGTGTTTTCTCTCCAAATGATCGCGGAAAAGTTTCTGGCTCTTAGCCAGAAGGTTTTCTGCGCTTTTGTGGATCTAGAGAAAGCATTTGATAACGTTGTGAGAGAAACGCTGTGGGACTTGCTGCCAGGATATGGTGTGGACGGCTCGCTACTGCGGGCAATACAGTCGCTTTATAGGGACTGTAAGGCTTGCGTGCGAGTAGGGGGGGGGATGTGTCACCTCTTTTTGATGTCTGTACAGGCGTCAAACAGGGATGTGTCATGTCCGCCTGGCTGTTCATAGTGTATCTGGACAGTTGCCTGCAGAAGTTGAAAGATTTTAATATGGGTGTGAATTTGGGTGACTTTACAGTAAACTGTCTGCTGTACGCTGATGATGCGGTGCTCATGGCCTCATCAGAAGCCGACCTTCAGGCATTAGTCACTAATATGAAAGAGGGGTGTGAAAGTAAGGGTCTCCGCTTGAATGCAAGTAAAACTAAGGTTCTAGTATTTGAAAGAGGTGACGTAAGAACTAAATGCGAGATTAGGGTAAACCAGGAACGTCTAGAGCAAGTGAATGAAATTGTGTATTTAGGAAGTATGTTTAGCGCGGATGGAAGATGTGATTCGGATGTGGAACGGCGAGTAGCTGCCGGAAACAAAGTTAACGGTGCTTTGTCCCAGTTAGTAAAGCGACAAAGCATCGTAAAAGAAGCACGACTGGCGATTCATAACGCAGTGCTAGTGCCAACTTTGCTTTACGGTAGTGAAACCTGGGTATGTCAGCAGATGCATGAAAGTAAATTGAATGCTGTGGAGATGCGATCACTTCGAAAGTTGTGCGGCGTTACCTTGGCTGGCCGAATACGTAACGAAGTCATACGCAATATGGCAGGTTTGAATGAAAGTGTCAGCGTTAAGCTGGAAAAGGGCGTGCTCCGTTGGTTTGGACACGTCCAACGAATGAGTGAGGAACGATTAACGAAGAATATATATTGTTCAAAAGTAGAGGGTAGAAGGAGTCAGGGTAGGCCGAGACTTACATATGAAGACCACGTGAGCAGATTGCTCAAAAACGGAAAGGTCAAAAGTACTCGGATACCCAGACGTGCGTGTATGAAGCGATTGATGAATCTCGAAGAAGCGAAAGAAGTATGCATGGATCGCGAAGCCTGGCGATCTGTCCTCTCTGACTACCCCGTCAGGGATACAGCGTGAAGATAGTTAGTTAGTTATTATTAATAATCTATATATATAAAATTCAATGTCACTTTTCGTTGTAATTTTATAACTCGAGAACGGGCTCACCTAGCCAGGCTAGTTCGAACAAAACCTAAACGGCTTTGTTCGAACTATTTAGGAGATGGTTTATGTGAAGTTTGCATAAAATCGGTCGGGTGGTTTTTCATTTATCCCATTTTTGTAACAAATCTCTTAAGTGGCGCTAACGAAGTTATTCGGGTCGGATAATAGTGTTATAAATAAATAATTAAAATAGCATAAGTTGATAAATAATGCTATGCAATAGCTTTACCGCGGCAGTCCCCGAGTGCCACACGTTTTTTTTACCTACAATTTACTAAACTAGTAATATTACATCAATAAGTAAAACGAGTTTTTCTTGTTACTTTACATACTCTAAAGATAGCTGCAGGAAAAACTAACTTTTAAAAGGTTACAGTCATACCCAGCTTTAAAAAATATTTTTAAGAGTTCATTGAACGAAGAAAAATCTAAATCCAGAACCCAAATTTCCGAGATTTTACGTGAAGTAAAACTAATATCGGCATGAATGAAGCTAGTTAGGTACGACTTGTGTTCATTAGAGTCACATTGTGTAGAGTATTGAGTTACGTAGCGACGAGGAAGCTCGAACTGCATATATTTGAGTTGCTTTTTTGTATACATTTTGCTGAACACATCTTAAATAAATGTTCAACATAATGTACGAAAATAAAATGTTTGGAAAATTGGGTTTTTATCTGAATAACTAGTGATCCGGTCCAGAATCTGGAAAAAAACTGGATCTTGTTGCCTCCTACTTAAATGATCGGATACAACATGTTGACGTTAATGAAATTCGCTCCTCTGGAGCATCTGTAGCTATGGGCGTACCGCAGGGATCAATTCTAGGTCCGTTTCTATTTTTAATTTATATTAACGATCTGCCATTCTATATACAGAACTTGTGCGACATTGTTCTAGCATGCCTAATATCAGGAATTGCGGTACAAATATAACATTGAACGGTGATACCCTTAATATTGTAGAATCAACTGTATTTTTGGGGATCACTTTAGATAGCAAACTGCAGTGGAACGCCCAAATAACGTGTCTTGCATGTAAACTCAGCTCGGCAGCCTTTGCCGTTAGTAAAGTCAGGCAGCTCACTGATGTAGAAACTGCCAGGCTAGTATACTTTAGTTATTTTCATAGTGTCATGTCTTACGGCATTTTGCTGTGGGGTAAAGCAGCTGATCTACAAGTAATTTTTGTACTCCAGACGAGAGCTATACGTGCAATATATAAATTGAGTGCTAGAGTGTCTCTTAGAGAGAAATTTAAAGAAATTGGCATTTTAACGGTTGCATCACAGTATATATTTGCAAATATCATGTTAGTTAAACAGAATATACATTTATACAATAGACACCGTGACATACATTCGATAAATACTAGAAATAAGCATAAATTAATTGGAAAGCATCATCGTTTACAAAAGGTTCACGACTCTTTTGCAGGAATTGGCGTACGCCTATATAATAAAATTCCTTTAGACATTATGAAATGCCTGCCGTTACATAAATTTAAGGCGGAAATGAAGACGCACCTCTTGAAAAGGGCTTATTACACAATTAATGGTTATTTGAATGATAAAAATGAATGGAAATGAGTTGCTTGCTCTTCGCTCGAGCTATTTAGGATTCGAATGAATCTTGTGTTATATTATCTACTTGTCTTGAATCTGCATATATATGTTGTATTTTTTTTTACATTATTTTTATTTACATTCTCCAGTATAAATAATTTGAAACGCCAGGCAACTAAAGGTATGGCTGCGTTTAGTCCCGGTAATAACTAATATACATAATTATATGTAATTTGACTTTGTTATTGTGTGAGCACTATGTAGACTTATTTATAATTTTGAAATTGACATGATAGTTGCTGTGTAGTTTTTGGGTATGTCATGCTCGCCTAAGTGTCCTGGCAGTGGTGGCGTATGTATCGGGTCGCCTTGTTCCCTACAATACGGTTGAATAGGGCGATGGCTGATATATGCGTCATACCCGTGAACGGGTGCCGTCTGTTGGGACTGGTTAGCTCATAGCTGTTATAGCAATTGTTACAAATAATATTATTTAAATTTAAGGCAAACTAAGTTTAGTCGACTGTTCTCACATAAATTCAAAGGAACTATCTAAGTGTAATTTTAATGAACACAACCTTTATTTTGTTTTTTTTTGTATAATTTCTTTACTGTATAATTGGTCAAATATCATGTTAATCAAACTGTGTCAAATGGCGGTTAGAAAAGAGTGGCCATGAGTTTTATTGCCAGGTTCTTCCTCTGGCTCTACCTATACCTTTGCGAATCTGGCAGTAAATGTAAATGTAGAAGCAGTAACCTTGACGTTCATAAGTGTTACTTTGTGACCTACATGAATAAAGATTTTTGATTTTGATTTTTGTTTTTGAGATGTGCACGGACATTAAACCTTCTTTACTCACCCTACCTAGTTTCTTACATTATGAAGGTTTTATAAATCCTGATCAATATTCCAAACTTTATTGCCTTTATTGAAATGAAATGAAATGAAAAATCTTTATTCATGTAGGTCACAAAGTAACACTTATGAACGTTAAGATTATTGCTTCTACATTTACATTTACTGCCAGATTCGCACAGCAATAGGTAGAGCATGAGGAAGAACCTGGCAATGAAACTCATGGCCACTCTTTTCTAACCGCCAGTAATTACATTAGTTTGAGTTACATGATGTTTGACCAATTATATAGTAATGAATTTATACAAAACAAAATCAATGTTGTGTGTAAAATGAATTTATACAAAACAAAAAAAACAAAATCAATGTTGTGTTTAAAATCATATCAAAATTAGAGCTATTCTAGTTGCCAGTTCTAAGGGCAGCCTACACTTTAAGAAGAAGAATCTAGCAAGAAAGTCAATGGATGCTCTTTTCAAAAATGTAGGTATGGCTTACAACATTAAAATCACACTTACATTGTTCCTTTGGATTTATGTGAGAACGGTCGACTAAACTTAGTTTGCCTTAAATTTAAATAATTTTATTTGTAACAATTGCAATAACAGCTATGAGCTGACCAGTCCCAACAGACGGCACCCGTTCTTTGTTTATTGTCCTCTGTAGCGGTCCTAAGGCCTTGGAGGGGGTGGGTCTATGGGCTCAGTGCAGTGCAAGTGCGGCATGGATTCTGGATTTGTGCCGCATCTGCATTCATACCTATTGCTGAAAATCGCATTAAAATCCGTTGAGTAATTTAAAAGATTATTACTCCAGACATTTAGCAGGCAACTGACAAGTCGCGTGTGGGACTTTTGCCTACAGCTGGACGTATACATTCACGCGGTTTATTATTACTTACGCGTACTTCTCTATTAGTGCGTGAGTGAGGGAGCAAGCAACAACTTTGGTCTGTGGTTTAATGTGTTACTATTTTTATGGTTAAGTACCAAAAGAAGCAAAGTTAAGCTATTTAAGCGGCGAGACAGCTAAAGCAAGATAGGTTATGTGAAGTTTACACAAAATCGTTCGAGCGGTTCTTCATTTATCACAATTTTGGTGGCACTAACGAAGTTGACCGGGTCAAAACTTTTATAGGTACAACAACATTTCAAAAAGATGATAATACTATAAATTTGCCATCCTTAACCTTTTTATAATGTTTTTATTATTTTGCAATGTACGTCAATCTTGAAGATATTTTCAACCGGTTGAGCTGAAATTTTAAATACACGTTTAGTTAAATATGTCACGGCATTCTAAATTGAACATAATGAGATGCTCAACATGTCGGACAAGTTATTTCTAATACACTACTACAATGTACGTATCAAGTGAAAGGACTCGCTAAGAATTAGTCGAAAAATGAAGTGATGTCACTATAAATCCAATTTAGTGGACTATTACAGATGTCGAATTTATTAAGTTTTTTGTTCTTTATGGATATTAATTAAGGGATTGCTGAGAATTATTCTAATTCTAAAAAGCTTGTTTAAAAAATGATTTTAGCTATTAATTTTTAAAACACTGCAACAGTAAAAAGTCGAATCTAATCACTTAAGCGTAACCTATCATTAAATAGTAATACCATTACAAAGGGTATCTAAAGCTTAATACAAAACGCAATATAGATGGCGCTACTAGAGTCGTTAACTCCCTTTGTAACATACTCGACGCTTAGTTACGACAAATTGCAGTCGTATAGCTAGCTATTGTGAAATGTATACCACAATCATCTTGATACAAGTATTAACTATATACAGATCAGATAGTAGCTATAGAGGTAGTTCAATTTAGGGTAATAACACAGTTCATTAGGACATAATGTCAGCAGTTTGGGTTCAAGTACCGTGAAAGATTAATACCTATCTTAAGAGACCTTAAACATATTGTGAAATCATTACTTAATTTGAGACTTCACGCTTTTAAATTTACACCTATGTTTCGAATACATTGTAGAGCCCGTGATCGCTGCTGGACTGTCATAATTAATGCAAAAAAAATGCCCAGATTAAGCTTTAAAAATACGAACCCCATCCCAATTAAACGTGGAGTACGTAAGGTAAACGTCATTTCACCAAAGCTATTTACAGCTGCGATGGAGGATGTTTTTAGGACGCTGGATGGGGATGGCAGAGGCATAAATATTTATGGTAGCTTCTTGAACCATCTTCGCTATGCGGATAATATAGTTGTTATAGACGAATCGGCAGAAGATCTCCACCACTGTCTGTCTGTTGTAGGATTCATTTATGCATCTCTCAGAATCGGGTTTAAAATAAATATGGAAAATGCAAAAGTAATGGCAACAACAGGTCTCTCATAAATTCCCATATCATTAAAGGGGAAACTGCTTGACTTGGAGCAGATATTTAAGCTGGGTATAATACGCTATAATATAATACGCTGCATGCTGAGATTGTTTGAAGAATACAGCTGGAATTGATATTAGACACCGGGTTGCAAAGCTTAAATGTTCACGGGCTGGGTATCTTTATTGCCGAGACGATGACAGATCTGTAGATTGTAGACTCTGCGAGGATAAACGCAGCGTAGGAAGACCTCCAGCTTGATGGTCTGACGACATTAGGGACCCTGCAGAAAAACTATGGCACCGACGGGTCTTAGATCGTACCTGATGGAGGCTCCTTGAAGAGGCTTGCTGAATGCTTTGGTACTGACCAAAGCAGTAAAATCCATGCATTTATTAAAAAAAAGTTACGCGCTGTAATGGCAACCACTTAAATAAAGAACTACCCAGTTAACTGGTCTAGCTTCTGAACAAAGAAACAAAAATGGAAATGTCACAGACGGTATTACTCGTGTTAGACTGACATCAGCATAAAATGCTAAACGCGGAGATAGATTACAGAACACTGAGCGGAACTACGTACGAAATTATTAAAATATTCGTGAGGTTTACCGCTTACTCAGACTCACTCTTTTTTGTATTGGGTCTATAAAAATGTACAATGATTTGATTCATCACTATATATTGAAAAACAATGTCGTTTATCGCTGTCTGTCCGTATGTATGCTTAGATCTTTAAAACTACGCAACGAGTTTCGATGCATTTTTTTTTAATAGAAAGAGTAATTCATAGGGAAGGTTTTTATGTATAATTTGTTAAGTTTTTGTATACATTTACTAAATTATAACGATATATGTTAGGGGTGTCGGAAAAAATAAGCCGTCTGGGAGCTTTTAACAAAAACGCTGCCTAAACCCTTTGAGATATAACTGTATCTAATATAGGTCTACAAAAAAGTCCGCAACGGTATATATCTATCTCTTAAGGATAACATAATATATCCACATTAATACTTAAAAAAAACAGCAACTATAAAGCTGTAATTTAATGGGTATTTACACAAATACATTATTAATCCCTATCATTTTTAATATGTTAGTTGGCTTCAACATTTTATGAAGATTATTTTGTCCTTTTACACCTTGCAAAGTAAGCGCTAAAGTAAACGATCACTGAGTTACGCAACTTTCACTATGGCTGGTCCTCGGATGGGTGACCACTCTGTGGCATTTACATTTGCGAGCGTTTCCGTGCTTCGGAAGGCACGTTAAGCCGTAGGTCCCGGTTGCCAGTAAAATGGCAGTCGTTAAGCCTGGTTGAAGGCCTTATGGGCGGCTTGAAAAATTTCAACAGCAGGTAGCCACAACCTGCGTCTGACTATTTCAACACGGCAATGGGCTCACCACCTATTACTTGGGACAGGAATCCATACGGTGAAAAGTGGGCATATAATATGCCTCTGCCACCCCTTCGGGGATAAGGCGTGATGGATATTTATTTATTTATTTTATTTTATTAAATGAATATCTTAGGAGATATGGCAATATTAAAAAAATGCGCAAAGAAATTAATTTCGTGTAACCATAATTCGACCGGGCCGTGCAGGCGTTGGTGCTTGAGAGCGGAGAAGTAATCAAGTAATTTGAAAAATTAAAAAACGATGGGATTAAACGGGTGCCACGGGGATCAAAGTATGTCACGGGCGAAGCCGGGCGGGTCAGCTAGTAAATTATAATGTTTTTTATTCTTTCGTTCTTTCATTCCTATTACAGTGACTCCTGTACACCAGAAGCTACTTACAACAATGATTACGACTAGAAAAGTTACACCAAGTTCGATCTCGGTGAAGTCCTTGGAGAACATAGAATGTATTAGAACCCACGTCGAAATTAATTGGAAGATAATATGAGGGAGTTGAAAAAAGAACGTAATGTCTCGGAGTTAGTAGTCAATATCCCAACTTTTGCAAACCCCGAATTCTCTATAAACGTCTTTGAATGTACCAACGCTCTCATCAGCGCAATGATAATAGAGGCGTTGACCTTATAATGAATGTTGATGATTATTTCATTTTACAGCTAGCTATCATATCAAAGAGAATGTAACACCACGATTTATCACATTAGCAATTTTAGCTTAAAAAGTATGGAAGCTCGTTGGTAACATAATCGTACCAATAGTTAACTACACTATATGTATTTCTGTAAGTCTTCTTCTGATCAAATTCTGTATACTGTTTATATTTTTATAAGGTTTTCTATGATCACACAATTATACTTATTTAATAACTATAGCAAATGTCATTATAAGATACCTATATAAAGATTTCTCAAAAAAATCAGTAGCCAAGTAGTAATTTTTAACTTCTGAGCTATAGAACACAGAAACAGAATCAATTAGAAACAAGATAAAAAATCTTTAGACAAACATTAGTCAGAGTATACTAACTTTGAAGAACGAACGGCTGAATGGAAAGAATGAGCGAAATTAATGAGATTTGCAATCATGGCGAAGGTTCTAATTCTTATTTCAAATTCTGAAGCAATTTGTTGGGAAATTGACGATTTATTTCCTATGTAGATGAAGCTATCACGTCAGCGATTATTTAATGAAGCTCTGATTTTCTTTAACTTACTATACTATTCGCTAAATATAATTATGACGTCATTATTCTTGCAAATCTTAATAAAAACAAGAGATATTTTGAAATATTTTCCTGCATGATTGAAATTGATTGAAAAATCGAATGGAAATGTAACAATAGATATGATTATCTAATATATAAAGATTATATATAATAGTCTAATAGTCTAATTAGATATATATAATAGTCTAATTAGATAGATATATAATAGTCGCTATAAGTGAATATAATCACAATTTAAAAGTAAGAGACAAATGGAATTTCTCCCTTTGCAAATGACCGATTTTTTTTTTAATAGATAAATAATTATTGTGGGACACTTTTCACACAGCGCAATCTAGCCCAAAGTAAGCTAATATTAGCTTGTGTTATGGGATCTAGTTAACTGATAAACATACTTATATATTTCTAAATACATACATATTATAGATAAATAACACCCAGACACAGAATAAACCATCGTGCTCATCACACAAAGTTTTATCCTGGGTGGGAATCGAACCCACGACCTCTTGCGTAGCAGTCGGATGCACTCCCACCGCGCCACAGAGGCAGTCAAAATTTGACGAATTCAATAACAGACCCATACTTTGCCAGTTGTTTGGTTGATCCCACGAAATAACCAGGAAAAATAGACAGGAAAAATCTATAACCATTCTGTGATTCTAACTTAAACTCCATCAACCAGTCCAAATGTTACACAACCATATTTACAACATCTGCAGTCCAAGCATATATAAATGAACAATTATTCGCAATATTTACCATACTAGGACTGATAAGTATGAGATAGAAAAATATAATTTTGAAATAATTAGTCGTGTTAGTGTAGATAAAATAATAATGTCTTATTCTAACGTTGGTTTTGTGGCCACTACATAATTATCTACATTCATTCAACTGTAGACTCATCTCTTATTTAAGAACGTATCGTTTCATAATCATATCTATTGTTACATTTCCATTCGATTTTTCAATCAATTTCAATCATGCAGGAAAATATTTCAAAATATCTCTTGTTTTTATTAAGATTTGCAAGAATAATGACGTCATTATTACATTTAGCTACGCAGTTGCAAACTGTATCTTCGATTTGATATTATATTATATTGAAGTAGATTTTGATTCCGCTAAAGGAGGAAAACTGCAAAAAGGTATCGAACTATTTAGTCACTAAGAATTCAGCATCGCGCTATGAGAGCTTTTGCGCAAAACCATGATATTCATAAGCGTCCGATATCAACCGTTGGGCTAAGGCCCGTCAGGCGTGATCACCTTGCCTGGTCGGAGGATTCTTTTTGTGTGAAAGTAACTTTCCAACCGTTCCACATACTCGTACCAATTTCAAACATCGAGGAAATATCCCATATTAACACATTTTCCCCAATTCTTTTAATCTAGGTCCCTTTAAGTCGCGAGTGAATAGATGAACATGTTTTAGATAAGCATACTCACTCGTATAACTCATATATACTTAATATTATGTGAGATAGTGGTAAAATGCAATCCTGAAGGCCAAGAACAATTTAAAATAAAAGACATTTAAAATTTTCAGTCTCCATGTTTGAGTTTCCGTGTGTTCGAACCCACGACTTGTCTTACAGAGCGAACTAAACTACGAACTATCTAAACTCGAACATCTCTTACATCTAAAGACCGCTCGAATCAACTTTTTTTTTCACTTTTTAATTAGTCAGCAATCTGATTCATCATTATCCTCATGCCCTTCTCCGAATTTATTTGGGCTCGGTGCAGTATATATTCTTCTTCAATTCCTCTTTGTTATTAGTCTCCTAATCATTTCCTTCTTTGACAGTCATGTACACAATCTTTTCTTTGGTTTTCCTTATGGCTGTCCATCACAACATTCATATTCATTGTTATTTTTGTTACATGAGTTTCATCCCTTCTCATTATTCAGCATTCTAACTGAATTTCAAAACATTTCCAAAAAAAATAATACGTTTTTCTAAATGTGTACATTTCACCTCAAAACCGTACGTAATTAGGCAATAAAAGCTTCATTAGCTTGCGTTTGCAAAGTCGGCAACTTGTTAGTCTTTGACGTGGTTTTATACTAACGAAGTTCGTAACGTGAGTTCTTTAAGGCAATTATGGGTTTTTAACATAATAAGATTCTCAGGTTTTGAATTCAAATTTGTCATTATTTTCTATTTTAAATTGAACTGCTTATAAATAAGTGGCAAATGGTAAACAACCTTACAGACCGCCTGATAGAAAGTGGTCACCGATGCCAATTATATGGAAGTTTGTAACTTATAATATGGAACGTGATAATTATAAAATACATTCAAAGTGTCCAAGATACTACAACCAAAATATGGATATTTTGCCTTGAGAGTTGAAAATATATTAAGAATTAGATAAGATGAAACAAATTTGTTGTATCGATAAGGAAAAAAGTTCTTGCTATGTGTCAGAGTAATATGGCACTGATGTTAAAGACACCATATTCACTGGCTTAATTTAGTTCAACAAACTTCCGAACTCATAACCCTCACTGCGATTGAATGTGTCATTTTGCTGATGAGGGCATTGATGCTTTGAACATTGATTGGATGTCCAAAGTTAGCGGTGATGTCGATTGGGACTTAACTGAGTTGAACATGTTTAGAAGTATCTTAAAAGGAAAAATAAATTAAATATTACCTATATAGTTTAGTTATCCTACATAGTTTTAGTTAGTTACGCTTCGTGGCCCCGCTTGCTCAGTGCTCTGTAAACAGGTCAGATCACTCAGGTGGGTGTGCACATTGTAGTGTTGCCATCTAGAAGAGTTTCCGTACTTTGGAAGGCACTTTTAGTCGTTTGGGGACAAACAGCTAAACGTGTTTTTTGTAACCAGTAACATTGCAGTCATTAAAACAAGTTGAAGGCGCCAATAAGGAATTAACGCATTGAAAATTTACAATACCAGGTCACCTAACCTGCGCCTGTCCATGGCAACAGGCTTACCATCTGTTACGTGCGACAAAAATGCATACGGTGAAATGTAAGCATATATTATGCCTATGCCTAGCCCTTCAGGTATAAAGCTGTGATTGATAAGCCGTTGAAGCACTTGTGGCCCCGCTGACTCAGTGTTCTGTAAACGATCACTGCGTTAAGCAACATTCGGTATAGGTGGTCCTTGGATCGGTGACCACTTTGAATTGAATTGAATTTAAATTTGCTAGCGTTTCCGTGCTTCGGAAGGCACGTCAGAATGCCGTTAGACCCGGTTGCCATTAAAATGGCAGTCTAATGGATTGAAAAATTTCAACAGCAGGTCGCCACAGCCTGCGCCTGTCCATTTCAAAACGGTTATGGGCTCACCACCTGTTACATGGGACAAAAATGCATATGATGAAATGTGGGCGTATAGTATGCCTTTGCCTGCCGCCTTGGGGCTAAAAGCGTGACAATATGTATTTATGTATAATAAGTCAGGAGTCTGGTAAAGTATCCCTAAGGGTTTTCACTACGAGAGCGAAAAATTACGATTTCAAGCAAATTTAATAATCTCAACTTAATAAATGAGGTTATAATATATGGTTCAGTGAATGTAACATGTGAGGTAGCAGTATTAAAAAGTAAAACCAAAGTTGGGTTGTTATATTTGTGGATTAAATCCATCTGCGTTGGGATGAATACGCTGTACTGCCTCGAGCTCAATGGAACAAGGCTCTCTCGTGTCATTTATATTTTATTTCTGAGTAACCAGTCTTTTATTTATGTCTTTATTTTTAATGCAATTGTAGTTGGTTATATCATTTTTATCTCTCATTTCTGTAAAGCATATTTTACTCAAGTTTTTGTTACTTTTTATTTAAATCCTACCAACCATACTAATATTATAAACGTGAAAGTTTGTATTGATATGTATTTTGTTACTCTTGTACGAAATTAGCTCGGGTGGAGCCGCGGAAATCGACTAGTGTATAATACTTTTTAAAGTACCAAACTCAATTTCCAAGAAAAGTATCAATTCTCTCTTACGGAGATGATCTTGGCCTGACCACCAGTGTTTCACTATCGAATTGAATCGTCACTGGAATTACAATGAAATCTTAATCAATCATTTAGTAACAGTATAGTCTTAAATTTTGGGTCGAACAGTGATGTTTATATAAATTATAACCAAACCTTTAAAAATATTGTACATTTTCTTGGTTGTCTATGTCTTGGATCCGGTTCTAATCCAGGGTCAGAACGAATATTTACGTAATCCACAAATATTTGTTTCTGTACTTCGATTAATTCTATATGGATAAAATGGAAATGTCAAAAGTACTCGGATATGTCAGACGTGCAAGTATGAAGTGATTAATTAATCTGCACGAAGTGAAAGAAGTATGCATGGATCGCGTCTACTAATTGACTACCCCGTCAGGGATACAGTGTGAAGATAATTAGTTAGATTTTTATATATATATATATATATATACATATTAGACGGTGCTGCTAGTACAGAAAAATCCTTCAATATTTATTTTTTATACTTATTTCTATACATACATACTAAATCTACATAAAAAACACAAACTCCGAAACAAACATTTGCAAGTGACATAAATATTTTTTCAGACCCGTTATTGGAACCCGAGAGATCGGTTAAGGCAGTCAACATTCACTAACACTGCGCTACCGAGACAGCCAATTGAAATGCTTTGCGTCCTAGAACACGAAGCCCCTCTCACACTAGTAAGCAGTAATGAATAATACAATTTGACAAAATAATTTTAAAAATGTTACAGACAATATTAGCCAGAGCGTATAAACTCCGAAGAACGAATGACTGAATAGAAGGAACGAATGAAATTAATGGGACTTGAAATCAATGTAAGACTTATAATTCTGATTTTAAATTCTGAAGCAATTTGTTCGAGTATTGACATTTCGTTTCCTATCCGAACAATGTCATAATCTCAGCGATTATTTAATGAAGACAAGATTTCTTATAATTTGTTGCTTCGTTAGTTGAAATATGGATTTCACACTCATATTTTATAAAAAATTGATATATATACGACGGAGAACGGTATATGGCAATTAAGAGTATATTTGTGTTAATTTTAGCTACTAGACAATTAGCATCCATGAATGTCGGTTCCTCTGCAAAAGCAGGGAAACAGTCTTTGACATATATTACCACACCGTCATTTTGTAATGCATGAGATGTAGTGTGGAAACAGTTGTAGCCGTTGAGCGTGGGTATATATTTTTACCTAGTAGCCGACACTCAGTCAATACAATGACATCCCAAGTTATACGTGACCTTGCTATAAGAGTTTCAAATCCTGCAAAGTTAGCGGAAATGCTGCGTATATTTTGGTTTAAAACTTTTGTAAAACAATCCGGATTATGAATTAAACTACGACAGTCCTCAACATCGCATATTTTGGCTGAGTGAGAATTAGTAAAGTCATCAATACTGGTTTGTAGTTGTAAACTATCGAATTTTAACTCCAATTTTTAGGCCGCGATTTTGTACTATTTCTAGGCAATAAAACACACAAGATATAGGCTTAAGCATAAACGGGGCAAGTAATACTAAAATATTTATCAAAATAAATGTAAAAACTGGGTATGTGTGTCTGGGTGTGTACGTATGTAAGTGCGAATGATTTAAATTGAAATCACAGTATGTGCTAATGTAAGAAAAGTGATAATATGTGTGTGTGTTAATGAATTGTGTAATAAGCATTTGTAGTAGGTAACAAATAATATTATTGTTTAAACTAACAGTGCAAAAAAAAATATAAATACAAAATAGTCATGCTTCTTGTTCTTCGCTTTTCAAGCTGAGGAGACAATGCTCGGACCGTATTTTTAATGGTTTTTCATTTATCATATATTGCACTTGTAAAATAATATATACACACACATATCAAGAAAAACACTATTTTTAACACTCATGATATTTTTGATGCCATTTTAGTTATTTAAACTAGTTAAAAAACTGTTTAAAAAAGTTCCGTCTTGGACGTCCGTGTGTCTGTATGTAACGGATTATTTTCTTGTTAACACGATAACGACCGAAATACTTTACTAATCGAGTCTTTTTTTTTCTCTTACGCTTCAGTATAATTAGGAATAGAACCCTTTCAATTTTCACGGTCTGACTCGATGTGGTTTAATTGTTATTATCTTTACTTTATTTATTTCATAACCCCTACGCGATAATTCATAGCAAAGTTTGTAAGCTTGTAATTCTATTTTTTTATAATATAATAAAAGCGTGTGAGGCGTGCACTTTTGGGTTTTTCAATTTTTTTTTTATATTGTAGGTGTTTTAATACTAGGGCCATCTTGCTCGAAGTAAACTAATATAAGCTTGTGGTATGGAAACTAAACAGCTAATAAATGTACTTAAATTATATATTTCAAAATATATATACAATGCGTATTATACATAGAAAACACCCAAATTCCAAAACAAATTTTAGCAAATCACACAAAAATTTGGTCCGATCCGGGAATTGAACCCAGTATGCGACTGCCACGCTGAGGCCTCAGCGTGGCAGTAACATACACTAGAACTTACGTCACCGAAGCAGCAAAATTGGTAAAATTCAAAATAAGCTTTTTTTTTCATATGAGCGTAAAACCTTAGTTGCATTCAACATTCTTACCTTGAAGCCCAGAGTCTACTTTCAATGACTGTTAAAAGGGGCGATTTGAATATTTTTTGGTTTTATTGGAAGTGACTGATATACCTACTTCTCTGCAGACCCTATGTCATATCCTCAATCAAAGCATGGTCCCTTTTTCCCATCTTAATGACAAAGCAGTGTAACTCTTTAATTATTATTTTTTATCTATCACGCCTTGTCCTCGAAGGGGTGGCAGAGCTATAATATATGCCCACTTTTCACCATGTGTATTCCTGACTCACGTAATACGTGGTGAGCCCATTGCCGTGGTGTGGCTACTGTTTTCAAGCTGCCCATAAGACCTTTAACTCGGCTTAAGGACTGCCATGTTACTGGCAACCGGGACTAACGGCTTAACGTGCCTTCCGAAGCACGACAATATAAATGCCACAAAGTGGTCACCCATCCGAGGACCAGCCATAGTAAAAGTTGCTTAACGCAGTAATCGTTTACAGAACACTGAATCCGGGGGGCCACGATCGCTTCTCCTTAATTATTTTTGTAACTCTTTAATTATTACATTTATTATCTAAACCTGACTATTTCAGTTTGTTGTTTAAAATAGCTAAAGTTGGAGCACTCGTAGCACTGCTTAGTGTTTTGTAAGCGATCACTGCCTTAAGCAATTTTCGCCATGGCTGTTCCTCGGATAAGTGATCGCTTTATGTCATTTACAAGTGTTACCAGTGACATGGCAGTCGTAGATTGTCACAACCTGTGCCTGTGCATTTACTACATGGTTATAGGTTCTCCTCAGAAATTAGCGTCTACCACCTTTTCGGCGATAA